>OZ059854.1:5214200-6414200 GCA_964057195.1 Orthosia cruda
TATCGCTCTAGAATCGTATCGTTTCGTAAAAGCCACAAGCAACTTGTAAAAAAAACACTATAATCTCAACATTTCCAAGGTCTCATCAATCAAAAAATAACTACAATTTATCTCTATGCACACTTCCAACCAGCCTGAACCCCGTACAAAAGAAAAATGACGTCAAAATTTCTCCAGCAAATTATGAACGCCAGACGGTAGAACATCGTCGAGCTAACACATTTATTGCTACGACCCGGTAAAATTGAAACTCGTCTCGAAAGCACACGAAACTATGACAAGAACACGTCACTATCCAACATCACCTCTCTCATTCCAAGTCGGTTAATCGTGAATTTCTCCCCAAATGCCTCACCGAACTATTTTGGGGAACAGAAAAAATGGGCATAAAAGTACTTGAGGACAATCACCGAAACGACGTCAAAACACGATGATTTTAATTCAATTTATCGTTACAAAAATATCTCGGAATATGTACATAATTAGTGTTTAATATAAATACGTAATTTTCGCGTTTCTACCCGTCCGGCAGGCGACCGCCTAGTCTCGGCGCACGCGTTAACCCGCGCGGTACATTCTGGAGATTTTTTTTAAAGTGCCAAAGTGTGAAGTGATTTAAAGTGCTGGTAATTCTTAACGGTCCGTGTTATCATGGCGGCTGTACGAAATTTTCTTCTACTACACTACACAGTTACAAATAATTATTTTGGAATAGAAATAATTAATTTGTGACAAGCGCAGTGTTGGAGCGTGCTACGAAATGCTACGAACTTTGTTCGGTGCTACGAGGTTCTTAATGATGAATGGAGGAGGGTTTTTTAACGTAAAACGCAAGGCAAATTAGTATAAAGTTCGTTAATTAGGCATTTGATGTCTTGTGATTAATTTACTGAAGTATTTTTACTAATTGCCACGGCGTCTTTATCAGTGTAAAAATCCCGGAAAAGACAAATAATAAAATTAATACGAAAAAAATAACCCAAAAATATAATATAAAAAAATAACATGACGTCTATGACGTAAAACTGACAAGAAATAAAGTTTAAAATCGCCGTAAAAACTTCTAAATGTCACAAATCCCAATAATACAAAAAAACCTACTTAATAATGCAGAAAATCCATAAAGGCAACCCCGGACGCAAATAAAAAAAGTAGACCAAAAAAAAAAATGGTCTCCGTCACGAAATTTCTCCAGCACCTCTCTGCTCATCCCGCTCAACGTATTAAATTACTAAAAATCCCACCACCGCACTATCCACGTTTATTTCCAGCTCTCATAACTGTGAACAGTTGTGGTCATTTTATAGAACATAATTTAGAATTTATTATGTTTTTTCATATAAGATGGAGGAGCCAAATATCTTGATGATTATTTTTAGTTACGTTAGGTAACCCACTACTTGAGCTAGCGTGAATTCAATTTGTCACTGAGCCCGTATAATCACGCAGTGCACTTTGGGGGCGCGGTTGAGCAATCATGTTCGAGCTACGACAGTTTCCTAACGATGGTATGTACTCTTTTGTATATTGTTTGGCAGGAAACAAAGGTTTTATTAAGTAGGAATTATTTTTGTGAATAAAAGATGCGATTATTTGGCTGAAAGTTATATTTTTTGTGAGACTTTGAACTTGAAAAGAATTTTGCGGATATAATACTTATAATTTTTATTTTATTTTTGAGAAATTTTTATTTAATTTTTGTTTATTAAAATGCCTTTGCAACTTTTTATTGAAAGTTTTTTTCAGTAGTTGTGAAAATTTCTGAAAAAGTAAATCCTAAAATCATTCTTTATGAAAAATAACCCTGGACGAAATCCTAGAAGTAGGCTTGCCTGTTTCATTTTATATTCTGTCTATAGTGCCAACTGATGTTACACATCGTTATACTCATTGCAGTCATTCCAATGAGACGTAGAAGCCAGAAATATTAGCATCAGCCTTAGCAATTAGACCGAGACTTCTAATTACCTTGCCAAGGTCTTCAACCTGCTTTACTTGGCTTGTAAAACGTTTGACAGCACGGATAGATGGTTATGAAAAGTTCCCAATTTTAGTGATCTTTGTCCTTTCGTTAGCTTTTACAAAAGTACTAAGATTATCACCAAGAAAATTTGCGTTTTGCGTAAGTTGAATTTCGGTCCCCATTCTCGTATCCGTTGCCTGTATAAGTAGTGTAAAGAGTATTTTTTCGTTAATTAATATCTAATATAGAAATTGCTAAACTGACCTACAGACCTCAAGTTTTGTATAGACTATGATATTATTATTATTACATAAAAATCTTGACCTATTAACAGATTCTTAATTCATTTGCATTGAATTTTCGGAGGATTGCGCAGAATTTGAAGTTGGGTCTTTGTCATTCTTCTTTAGACTAAAAAATTGTCAAACTTAAGCACTAAAAATGATTTTGTACGTTCTTCAATTACTCAATTTAGGAACTGGCCCTTTAGAACAGTTCAGAGATTTTTTTATAAATAAAGATGTTGGTGTAAATCTGAATAAGTTTAATATGTTCACGTAAAATTATGTTGGTCAAACTAAAATTGGTTTATAATAATAAAAAATAATAAAAATAAAAAAGCTTTATTTCATTCCATGCAAACAATTACAATGAGTTTATCATAAGTCGTACTTTTAAATTAGCAATAATAATTTAAAAAAATATTATAAATAATCATCATCATTACAAATATTAATTGCTTTTTTTTTAATGTTATTTTAATAATAATAATTGAAAATTGTACTAAATAATAATTGAAAATTAAATTAAATAATAATTGAAAATTGTATTAAATGAAAATTGTATCAAATAAAAAATTTAAAATTGTTATAAATTACATTTATAAAAAGTGATTAAGTAATTATGATAAAAATAGTATTGCTATCCATTTTTTATGTTTGTATGGATCCCTTTCGGGTAAAAGCCTCCTCCAAGGAATTCCACTTTTCTCTGCTTTTTGCAGTCTCTAGCCATTCACGGCCCGCCACTCCCGCTATTTCGTCTGCCCATCTAGCACAAGGCCGGCCTCTCATTCTGGTGCCTTGCGGTCCCAACCATTTAATTATTCTTTGTGTCCATCGGTCGTCTGTATACCTGGCCACATGGCCTGCCCATTTCCACTTTCTTTGAAGGCAGAAAGTAAGAGCATCGGTTATTTTTGTTTTCATGCGGATGTCTGCATTTCTCACCTTGTCTTTTATTTTTAAGCCTAGACAACTTCTCTCCATTCTTCTCTGAGTAGTTTGGATTTTGTTTTTAGTTTTTAGATCAAATGTCCAGGTTTGGCATCCGTAGGTGAGGCATGGTAGAATTGCAGAGTCCATAACTATCTTCTTGGTAGGCAGTGGAAGCTGCGATTTAAATATTTCTTTATGAGCCCAATACTTCTTCCAGGTGATCGCCACTCTTCTATCTATTTCTTCAGCACCCCTTCCTTTGCTAAAAGATATCTGTTTGCCTAGGTAGACGTATTTATCTACGAATTCGAGAGGGACATTATTTATCGAGATGGGTGTCTTGTGGTGGTTAGTCATGGCTTTCGTCTTATCTGGGTTCATCTCTAATCCAATTCTTGCACTAGCATGGTATAGGTCGTTTATCATTTTTTCTAGTTTTTGTGCCGAATCCGAGAATAGAATAATGTCGTCGGCGAATCTGAGATGGCTTAGAAAATTGCCGTTTATGCTGATGCCCTGCGTTGACCATGGCAAGTTTGCCATTATATTTTGTAAGACACCTATGAATATTTTTGGAGAGATCGGGTCACCTTGTCTCACGCCCCTATTTATGTTGATTTTCTCCCCTATTCTATCTAGCTTGACTCTACTTGTACTGTTGGCATAAATGTTTTTAAATATAGTTATATATTTTTCTTTTATTTTCTGTGATCTTAATGCTTTCCAGATGCTGTCATGTGATATAGAGTCAAAGGCCTTTTTATAATCAATAAATGCTACATACAAGGGTCTGCGAAATTCCAGATATTTTTCAATCACTTGGTCGACCACTTGAATATGATCCGTTGTACTGAAACCGCTTCTGAAACCGGCTTGTTCTATCGGCTGGTTTGCGTCTATGTCTAGGGATATTCTTTCCAACAAGCATGAGGCAAATAATTTGTAAAGGCAAGGCATGAGGCTTATTGGGCGGTAATTCCCTATGTCAGCCGGGTCGCCTTTTTTGTATAGCAAGATAATTTCAGATTCGGTCCATATGGGCGGCACAGCTTCTTCTTCTAATATCTTGTTAAATAAAAGAGTAATTGGCGCCAGTAGTAGAGTCCTTGCGAACTTGATGTGCTCATTTATGATTCCGTCTGGTCCCGGACTTTTCTCTGACTTAAGCTTCATCATTTGTTTTAGGATTTCAGGCTCTGTGAACTCTGTAGTAGGTGAGATTTCCATGCATTGGTTATCGGCATTTATTTGCTTTATTGAGTCTGGCTGGCTATACAGTTTTTTGTAATACTCCGTTGCTGCATTTATAACCTCAATTCGGGACTTACTATTGGCAGAGCCGAGCTGTAGAGATGGAATCCATGTTTTAGTCCTATTCAGTTCTTTGTAAGCTTTTTTGGCGGATCTAGATTTTTCGAGGTGCCTTTGTATAGTATTAATCCTGTAGGTATCGTAGCATCTTCTAATTTCTTTGTTGGTAGTTTTGTAGAGTGATTTAAGTTTTTCTTTGTCGATTTTGGTCAATTTAGACTTATTTTGAAGTTTGTTCCTTTCTTTCATGAGTTCTATCGCCTCATCTGATAAGATATTGCGCTTTATTGGCCCTTTAATGGATTTTAAACTTTCTAATATAGAGTTTGCGATTTTTTGGCAATATTCTTCGGCTTTATACGTGTTATTTGTCGTTATAAGTTCAGGAATATATTTACTAAGGTTTTCAAGGTAAATCTCTTGCTCTTTTAACGTTTTCAACTTTCCTGGTGTATTTGAAAAATTGCGCCTACTTTTTCTATTTTTTTTCACATTTATTGTAGCTCTCAGCAATCTGTGATCCGATCCGAAGGGGAACGACGCTAGTAATTTGTAGTTTGAAAACAAGTGGGGCTTTGTAGTCATAATAATAAAATTGGTTTAGTTAAATCAAATTCAGATCACACTGAGTGTTATGATAATTTCTAGAAACTAGTGTGATTAGAAGCCAAACTCAATATACTTGAAAGAGTATCACGGTTGACTTGATAGCCAGATTATATCAACAATTTAGGTCGACATCAAACACCTGTTTCAATTTCAACGAACATTGAAGTAAATTAAAATTACCGGCAAATACATGAAAACGTGTACGATCAATTTTCACGGTTGTGCGACGCAGTTTCTTGATTAAATTAGATTATTCAAATTGTTAATTATATTCATCGGTAGGTGGACACTAGTATATGAATTGGAATGAAAGGCCATGAATAAAACAGATGAAAAAACATTGCATGTAGCAGAGATGAGAATGTTGAGATGGATGTGTGGAGTGACCAGAAAGGATAAAGCGAGAGATGTAATTTTTAAAGTGGGGTTGGTGATAACAAAATTGAAAAGCACTAGTTTGTATTGGTTTGTGGAAGGATGGAAACAAAGAAGGAGTTCAAAATAAATACTGATGGATTTAGTGAGGAATAATATGAAATAAATGGGTGATAGCGTGAAGGTTGACAGGACAGAATAGAGGAAGAAAATGTTGCACTGACGACGAGTAACATGGGACAAGGGCAGGGAGACCATGATTCAGGTAGTTAATAACATAATTGATCAACATCAGTCAGATGTATGTTTATATGCTGGCAAAGGTCGTGTCTTCCGGGAGACATTGAAAGATGGGACAGATTGAAAGTTGTGTGAATTTTTTGTGTAATAAAAGTTATTTATCTCTGTCATATTTATAAGTAACACTTTTATCTTGAAGTTTTATGATTAAGATTTGTGATTTTTGTAAATGTTATACAAATTAATATCCTATATCTTATTATTAATTCGATAGATGGCCGATTTCTGAATTGAGTAGGTACTTGGAGTTGAGAACGTGACAAACTGAAAGTCATGTTCTCTAGGTAGGTAATATTCATCAATAGGTAATAAGCGCTAACACACACAGATTTATGTACCTATTCCCAAGCATGCTTGTAAATTAAGTGCATGTTATTAATTAAATTATATTATTTAATTGAATTAAATTATATTAAATTATCTCTGTCATGCAACAGAGTATTATTATTAAATTATAATGTATTATTTTATGTTCAATTAACTTTATTCGCACAATAAAAATTGTAATTTTGTATTATTGTATTTTTGACATAAAGTGTAGATTGATTTGTAACTTTTAGGAAGGCGCCGTTTACTGTAACACAGTTTATACTAGTACAGTCATCGTCGTTCACTCTATCTTTAAAAAAACAAAAAACCTTAGTATTCAATGTTTTTGATTAGGATAGATAAATTGTACCCAATTTTGATGAATAGATTTTATTATTATTCCTTTATTTAATTTATTTTCTTATTAACTAAATTTTTAAATATTTTTATAAAACACAAAATTTTAAAAAACATTTAAAAATATAGAAAATAGAGGCCCACCGGTATCGGGAACAGGGTCCAAGCTACCGGCGGTCAGGGCTCCAAAGAGAGGAACCTCCTAACAATGCGAGCCGTGTCCAGCAGTACTGCTTTCTGGATCAGGCCCTTGACCCAGCCGCCTAACGAGAGCCTCTTAAGATGTTGGTCGAGGCTCGTGGCTATTAAGCCATTGGCTGACACGACTATCGGTACAATGATCGCTGTGTCTACATCCCACATGTCGACAACCTCGCGAGCCAAGTCAAGATACTTGATTTGCTTATCTTTCTCGGCTTTCACGAGGTTCCCGTCATGCGGGACGGTAATGTCAACAATCATTGCACGCCTCTCTATTCGGTCCACCACCACTATATCAGGCTTATTGGCTACAATAGTCCTGTCAGTGATGATGGACCGATCCCAGTACAATGTGATATTGCCATTTTCGAGAACTGGGTCGGGCACATACCTGTAGTACGGTACCTCCGATGCCACAAGAGTGTATTTCAGAGCAAGTTGCTGGTGGATGATCCTGGCTACAAGGTTGTGCCTATGCAAGTACTCCTCGTTAGCTAGACGAGAACATCCAGAGATAATGTGTCGGATCGATTCACCCGGGCGGTGACATGCCCGACAGATGTCAACCGTGCCATCCTTCACAATAAATCTCCGGTAGTTATTCGTCATGATAACTTCGTCCATAATTGCACAGACAAAACCTTCGGTTTCCCCAAAGAGGTCACCGAAACGCAGCCAGGCTACGGACGCTGCTTGGTCTACATCGGACCCATGTAGGGCCCGAAAAAAGCGTCCGTGAAGCTCCTTACTCTGCCATACTTCCCTGCGGTCGTTAGTATCAAGCACTACAGGCGTGCGCCAGTTCTCATTCGCCAAGGAGAGCGGGGTGAGTCCCTTGTCCACTGCTACTACATCTCGATGCATACCCACGACGGTGTGTAGAAAATATTCCCTGAGATTGCATATCTCGCGGTTGTGGAGGTTTTTGGCATTTAAAAAGCCTCGGCCACCACACTTCCGCGGGATATACAATCTCATGACCGACGATCGTGGATGATGCATTCGATATGCAGTCAGCAGTGTACGGACTCGCCTATCCAGGGCGTCGAGTTCCGTTTGAGTCCATTTGAGTATGCCGAAAGAGTACATCAATACCGGCATGACCCAACCGTTGAAGGCGCGCACCCTGTTTCCGCCTGAAAGAAGGCTATTGAGTACCTTCTTCAGACGGCCAAAGAAGCGTTCCTTCAACGATTGCTTCATGTCAGTAGTGCTGATACCTAACGCTTCCGACATACCCAAATACTTATAGGTTTCGTTTGGAGAGAGGGATCTCAGGTTTATGGAATCCGCTAGTTGAATACCTACGGATTCCACAATCTCCCCTCGCTTTACATGCATGACCGCACATTTGTCCACACCAAACTCCATCCTGATGGCGCTACTAAAAGTTTCAGTTACCTTCAGTAGCTCCATCAGCTGAAGATTGCTGGGGGCAAAAAGCTTCAAGTCATCCATGTAAAGGAGGTGAGATATAACCTGACCACCTCTCTTCAACCGATAGCCTAGCCCTGAATTCTCCAGCAGCATGCTTAGAGGATTCAGGGCAAGACAAAACCAAAGTGGACTCAAACTATCGCCCTGGAATATACCTCGCTCGATCCTTACAGGTTCGCTATTCCTCTGGATATTTCGACATCCTGGATAGCGAAGGACTGTGCTCCATTGCCTCATACACGACATCAGGAAGGTGCGTAGAGTTGTATCTATTTTATACAATTCTAGCACCCTCATGAGCCATGTATGAGGCACCGAGTCATAGGCCTTCTTATAATCTATCCAACATGTCGACAGATCCTTTCGGGAACGCCGAACCTGTTGGCTAATGGCCATATCAATAAGGAGTAGCTCCTTAGTACCGCGGGACCCGTTCCTACATCCATTCTGAGAGACCGACATGATGGAGTTATCGTCGACGTGTTTATTAATTTTAACTCTCAAAATGGATGTAAGAACCTTATAGACCGTTGGTAAACATGTAATTGGTCTATAATTTTTGGGTTCCGCGGTGCTACCAGACTTGTGGAGCAGGTGGGTTATTCCTGTTGTAAGGAACTTGGGTAGCGAACCAGACTCTAAGGCTGCCTGGTACTGAGATGCCTTATTATTATTATTATTAAACCCTACTTAAATGAGAGAGAGAGAAGAGAGAGTGTGATAGAAGGGGAGGAAAGAGTTAGAGGCTTTCAGGCTAAAGTAGAAATTGAGAAATACTCAACTTCAAATATAATTCAGAAATCGGGGCAGAGTTTCTTGAGCACAATATTGGTTGTTGTGGTTCTTACGAAAAGAAAGCTTCATTTTACGGTTTTGTCGTTGATCTGCTCCCATAAATATTTTTCGATAGATCGGCTACTATCGTTAAGTTGTTCACATATTGTAAACAATATTGAGTCACGACAGAACTTTTAAGTAAGTTAAGAATAGCGTAGCATAACTTGTTAGTTACAAATAGCACAACCAGTAGCGTCCAGAATATTTTGCACCTTTTAGGTCAGATCAAAGTGTGTATACGTCAAAATGATTCATTCTGTTATTGCATCGAGGTGCTTCCTCCTCACACTGCACTTACTCATTCTTCCATTCATACCCAGACAAGTGCATTGCCTTGCACCGATTCCAAATTCCAGCTACACAGAAACGTTTCACCCACGACCACTGTTACCGTGAAAATTTGGTCTCAAACACCAGAAATTCACGTCAACCAGTTCATAATTCGTCGCCTTCACCAGATTTATATTATGGACGTCACTGGCCAGCGTTGTTACACATTATTTATTATAATATATATAACATATTCGGCGGATATGTAATTTGGTGGCTAAATTCTTGGCGGTCCGCCGTTGACATGCTTCTACGATCTATGTCTGATTATTTCTGCTTCGCTGGTTAATATATCGGCGTTGCAACATTTTGTTGGGTTTTTATTTATATAATATATTATTTTTAATATATGGTTGAGGTGTTGCGAGTGGGTAGGGCCATGATCGCAAGGTTTTAGACAGCACGTGTATATAAGATGTTTCAAGGAGTTATTATTTTTGTGAAGCACAAGGCTTTAAGTTTAAGCCTTCAACTATCTTTTTTATTTTTTTCTAGTGAAAGTTCCCCAAACTACTTTTATCTGTCAATTACTAGGATGAATTGCTTCAAGACTCACTTTTCCATCTACTTTCCCTAAGTTTTGAAATATCTTTTCTTAGTTTTGTCCCTATGGTACAGTAGAAATTTGTCCCTATTCCTACATATACCGGTTAGGTGACAAAGGAAGCGCCTTTAAGAGACGAACAAGTCTTCTACTTTACCTAACTCTTCAAACATCTTTACTTAGTTTTCTGCTTCTAGAAAGTATTCCTCATAGTCCTCTTTGGCTTTCAAGTGAACATTCGTTTACTTCATTTGTTTCTCGAGATTGATTTTATGTCAATTTTGTTTTAGAACACTTAATATAACAGTCATTGGAAAGTCCAAGCTCAGGAGTAAGATTGCCAGGACTGGATTTCAGGACAATGTAATCCTCCCACAAGTCCATCTTACTCAGGATTTAAACTTGAATCAAAACATACAAATATTATGTGTGAATTATGAAAGAGATTCGTTGAATTTGTGAGTGAGGTTGAAGATTTGAAGTCGTATAAAAGACATTAGAGATCTCAAATTAGAACTGCCTCCATTTTAATCTTAGGAGACGCACCGGAAGTTGTACATTCTTATTTGAAATGAAAGAGCAACGTAGATTTTTATCTGGTGTCATTCATGTGAAGTAAAAGTCTTGCTGGAGAAATAGGTTCTTGTGGCCACCACACCACACACCCACCAATTTCTCTGGCACTAGATTTTGTGTTTAGAGCCTTGGCACGTTTCGTGCTTTTTAGATGGTCTTGGTCAAAACTCGGCAATTGATTTTTGTAGTCTGAAATTCTCCTCTTCACATCGTGTTCCTCATAACTAAAGGTTGTGATTCCCCCGAACGGAGATCAACATTCCTTTTATGATGTTCCTCCATTTGCGTCTGTCCTTGTGTTGTCTTCTCTGTGTGTTGTAGTATGAAATCAATAACACGCATTTAAGTGGCGTAGTGAATAGTGATCAGTGTTCATTCCGTCTTCATAAATCTTTAAAATAGGCTCCAATGTGTATTTTTGCTGCACGGTCTTGTATGTGTTTTGTTTTGGTGTTGTTGTTAATTGGTGATTTAGTACCAAAATCACCTTCCACAACTTTTGGCATTCATTGGCATCAGGATTGTTATTGTTTATAAGAAGATTCCATTATCAAGAGTACCCTCCGTTTCCTGTTTTATGATGATGGTGTAGTTAGTTTATAAATCAGTCTATTACGAGTTGTTAGTTGTATGCCGATCAATCAGTTAGATTGCATGTGATCTGTGGAATTGGGGTAAATGAGGAAACCTTGGGCGAAGTAATTTGCAAAATGTTTGATCTTAATTTGACATGACATATGCATATATGATGCAAGTTTCATGCCTGTGCCAATAAATAACATAAACTTATGGTATGCCACGGGCCATCAAATCTTATCTTGTCAATCAGACTTTACTTTGTAGTCCCCTTATCTTATCTTGTGGAGGGGCCGAGAAATAACTCGGACACTTCGACCCATTGGGATCTATTGTAGTCCCCTTGGTGCGCGTACGAGCAGATTTTTCTTTATCTATTTAAACGTAGATTATTCCAAACAGCCAATTACGAAATGGTGAAAGAAAGAAAGAAAGGACAAAAAAAAGTAAGAAATAAAGAAGGAAGGAAATAAATAAAGAAAGAAAGAAAGGAAGAAAGGAAGAAAGGAAGAAAGGAAGAAAGGAAGAAAGGAAGAAAGGAAGAAAGGAAGAAAGGAAGCAAGGAAGAAAGGAAGAAAGGAAGAAAGGAAGAAAGGAAGAAAGGAAGAAAGGAAGAAAGGAAGAAAGGAAGAAAGGAAGAAAGGAAGAAAGGAAGAAAGGAAGAAAGAAAACAAAACATTAAACAATAATAAAAATAAAACCCTCTGCGAGACTAAAAAGGATCTTATCTCAAAAAGCTTGAAAACAATGTAGAATTTACACTAGAAAGCCAAGTTCACATCAATTTATTCAATTAACACTAGATATGTTGGACGTTCTTTTGTTTCAACGGACCCCGATAGGTAGGCTTATGTAAAGCATTATGCTAATACGTCATAATCATAATAAATAGACGTAAACGACATTGCAACAATATCCATCAGACTCACAAGACATTCTTTCCTAAGTAACTTGGCCAACACTAATTCACAGGAATTCAAAGTGCGCTTATAAATCAAATTTGAACTACGGAACCCAGCTGCTATCCTTGAAATATTTTCACGAGTGTACTCTCCTCAAAACACATATCCGTCATAAACTCATGACGTCATCTTTGGCCAGAAATACGAGTCCATTTGTCAAATGGACACTTAGATTTTGAAGTCGGTATTACATTTGAAGTCTTGTGTGATGGGAATATTGTCTTAATGGAGCTGTCGTTTGGGAATTAGATTGTGTTGGTAGTGATGGAATGGAAGCCGCCTACTTCTATACTCAGATTTTTTATTTTGCCGACTAATCTGTCATTTGGGGGGTTGTCACTTTATCTATACCAATATTATAAAGAGGAAAGATTTTTTTGTTTGTTTGTTTGTACCGAATAGGCTCCAAAACTACTGGACCGATTTCAAAAATTCTTTCACCGTTGGGAAGCTACTCTATCCCCCGGTGACATAGGCTACTTTTTATCCCTGTATTCCCACGGGAACGGGAACTAAGCGGGTGAAACCGCGAGGCGTCCTCTAGTCGTTACATAAAAATAGTGTCGTATCCTGACTATCTTGAGTGATCGAAAGTTGATCGAAAATCGAAGTAGATCGAAAATGGCCCAATTTCAGGGCAAAAAAAAATTCATTTGTTAAGAAACAAGCAGCCCTTATTTAGTTTCTACTCTTTTATTTATTACCCGACTGCCGAAGGAGGGTAATGTGTTTATCAGTCTATGTATGTATGTATGTATGTATGTATGTTTGTTCCTATATGGCGTTCCAGAGACCAAACGCGTTGGCCGATTTTGATGATTCGTACGTCAATCGATCCGTCTTAACCCTGCGAGTGTCACTGGCCACATTAAAATTGAAAAATAGAAAAATGGCGGCTTTTGGGCGCCATATTATTGGGGCCAAATTTTTTTTTTCCTTCCAATCCCATCGTGTGGGGTATCATATTATTTATTAAAACTTTTTGCCTTAGTCCTTAGGGTGGTCATTTATGTCAGACTTCATTTTATCGGTCGCATTTATTTTATTGTTGATTTCATATTTAACACAATACAAGTTTATGTACTATGTGTATGAATACTGTTATATTTAAATATATTACTTTACATATTCATAAAACATTTATTTACACCAATTAGTAAAATTAAATTGAAGAGTCATGTCACATGGATTCGATGAATCATTTATAGGAGCGACCTCACTGAGAGCATACACGTGTAATGAGCATTCCACGTCGAATATTAGAGTGGTGTGGACGTTGAGCCGAGCGTTACAAAGCTTGCACGCGCGAACTTCAGCCGGTGTGGACGTCGCAACGTTTTTCGCCGAAACGGCTCGCATTCGAATATTCACGCAAATAAAACGCTCGAAAGCGAGCACTCAGATAAAGAAATGAATGAGTATTTATGTAGGAATATTACTGGACACTTGTAAGCAAGGAACAGTTCCTTGATCTTAAGTGTGTGTGATCTTCTTGGTCAATCGTATTATCGAATGAATGACATTTATTGAGATTGTATAGGTGAAAGCAGGGCTCGATGGGAAGCATTTGTTGCTCGCCTACGATTGCTCGTTTACAAATGCTCGCGAAAGAATGCTCTCAGTAAGGACGCTCCTTGATTGAGCCTTACCTAAAACACTATGCTCTGCGTTTACAACATTAAAAAAAATAAGGTTATTGCCAGCTGTCAGTTTAGTCTATGAAATTAAAAATCACTGTATAGCTATGTTTACAAATAAAGTATTCTGGTTTAGATGAAGCATAGGTGATGGTCTTTTGTTATAAGTTATGATTCTTAGAGACAAATGTTTCATAGTGATGAGGATTGTATAGCCACACTTAATACTATAAAGGCGAAAGTTTGTGAGTGAGTGTGTGTTTGTTTGTTACTCTTTCACGCAAAAACTACTGAACGGATCTGGATGAAATTTGATGAATCAGAGATAGTTTATAGTATATAGTGGAATAGCACATAGGATACATTTTATCCCGCCTTTTTATCCCTTGGGATAATTTTCGACATTCACGCGGGCGAAGCCGCTGGCAGAAGCTAGTCCTTCTATATTACCTATCACACTAACTTAATATTATAAAGGCGAAAGTCTGTGAGTGTGTTTGTATGTTTGTTACTTCTACACCCTCAAAAGGCTGGATGGATCTGGATGAAATTTGGCACAGACATAGATTATAGTCAGGAATAGCACATAGGATACTTTTTATCCCGGGAATATGTTCCCTCGAGATAATTTTCGACTTCCACGCGGGCGAAGCCGCTGGCAGAAGCTAGTTAGTATTATAAATTAGAATGTTTAGATAGATAGATGGATGTTTGTTAAACAATCACGCCAGAAAGGCTGCACGACTCTGGATGAAATTTTGCACAGAGTTAGGTTATAGTTTGGAATAAAACATAAGCTAGGCTTTTCATCCCGGTATAATCCCTTGAGATAGAAAAAAAAGACCTTTACACGCGGGCGAAGCCGCTGACACAAGCAAGCAATGATTACGTTAAATATATTGACACAGATCAAGATCGATTGAAACCTTCATTTAAATTTAATTCTGTTAGAAACATTTAGTTGTAATTTTGGTCCTTGGAAACGACTGTTTCATAGTGATTAGAATGATAATAATATAGACACTGCAAAACTTATTTTCTCTTGATTTTCTTAAAGTTTATGAACATTAATTTTTAGGGGCCCTTTTAATTGTGATTCTTCTTCTTGGGGTTTATTGAAACCATATCCTTTTATCCCAACTCTTCAAACATTTGAACCTCAATCAAGGACACACCTTGTAACGCAATTTGTAACTGAGAAATAAACATTTCATAATTTGAGTTTCTCCTAACTATTCTTTGTTAACCAACAAAATCATCTCGTCAAACATTTAGGTAAAATCTTAAGTGTAGTGTATATCTGTGTGTTTTCGCATATCTTGGAGATCTGCTCCAGTTTCCAGAATTAAAATATCGCTCTCGACGATGCGCTTGCGCAAAATATTATACAGCAGATGTAATATCTAGATACAGGATGATGTTAGCTTTGATATTAAATTAAGTGTTTTTGAGGTGGGAATGAGCATGCATATAACGTGGATTCTGGATTGTTTACTTTGCAAAAGCAATCGAAATGCCTCTGCAAAGTAGGATTAAGGCTAAATTGTGTTTTTGGTTTGGTAATAATATGTAGGTAAGAATAATATTACTGATGACTTTCAAGGAATGTGTTATAACGCCGGAACGATTCGAATCTAGTACTTGCAATCGGCATGCGTGTAAGATCAGGTAAATTAGAATTTACTGAACCTGAAAATGCATCATCTACTTGTTACGGTCGGCACATTCGATTCGACAGTTCTTGTTATACAACAAAGCCGACCAGAACCAATTACTGCGGCGTGTATGACTAAATGTATGAACGTAAATCAACCAAATGGAGAGTATGTAAGGACCGTAGCAGGTGGCGGTCTATATTTTCTGCCTACCCCCGTGGGAAAAGGGTATGAGTTTATGTATGTATGATTTTACCGCAAGGTAAACAAAAATGTAATAATAATTAAAAACAATAATAATAATACTTAACAATAAAAAAACCGGCTAAGTGCGAGTCGGACTCGCGCACGAAGGGTTCCGTACCATTAGCGCAAAAAAACAGAAAAAAAAAAAACACTTTTGTTGTATGGGAGCCCCACTTAAATATTTATTTCATTCTGTTTCTAGTATTTGTTGTTATAGCGGCAACATAAATACATCATCTGTGTAAAATTCAACTGTCTAGCTATCACGGTTCATGAGATACAGCCTGGTGACAGACAGACAGACGGACAGTGGAGTCTTAGTAATAGCGTCCCGTTTTTACCCTTTGGATACGGAACCCTAAAAAGGTGTTTATTTATTAATAATAGTTTAACTATCTATCTTTGTAACACACTGTCACTCAAGCTGAAAATATTTTATTGATTTGTATAGATAACCATTAACTACCATAACAGAACGAATCGGTAAAAACCGATGCAAGCACCCAAGTAGGAACTGTTTATTTCTCAATCAACCGATATTTTATTTACTAGTGTCAAATTGTTTGCAAATATTGCAACAGCATTCAAATGACTTAACCTCAGTTGCTATGTAAAAACTACAGAGCAAGGAGCGAATAGACACGCCATTACTTATAGGTAATATTCGTGTCGGTATATTGGCTATAATATAGCCATACGCAGAATTGGCTTCTTCTTCACCGTTTCCTCACTACTCTGTCGAGAACCGCGACTAATTATGCGTCTCCATGTTATGCGGTCTTCTACAGTGTGAACAGCTCGGCATATGTCCGTTGCACCGGCTCAGTATCATGACCATTATTCTACTACTACAAAAACATGTTACGCATGGATAGCATAGGATAGATGGGGTCTTTTACGTACTTAAACTACCATTTGGTCCGTTGTGCGTGCAGGCTTACTCTCTGTGAGAAGGCCGTAATCCATCACGTGGGCCCAGTGCTTACGCAAGTTATGTCAGAATTGTCAAGGGTCGTAATTTTTTATTATTAAACGGTGCCACTCACTAACTTGCTTGTTTTGTTTGGTACGTTTTGATCAGAGTGAATTGTCATTTGTTTAATTCCTTCAGATTTAAAATAAAGCGATGTTTCCCGTTCTGTTTGGGAACTGTAAAGATAGGCAAGTGAATTGTCAAGCAAAATGAAAGTTTTGATGATGCCGAGCGAAGGACATTTTTCGTGGATGTGATACTATTTTCCCTATTTGTGTAATTTATCTTATCTGGCGCCAATAAACTCTTTTCTTTATTTCTTTAGCAGTGGCCGTCGAGGCTTTTCGATGCTCTGTGGTAAAATCATTTTTAAGTAGTTAAGCAATGTTAGTGTAAACTGCAATTTGAATGTCGGATTGATCTGTGTAACTTGATATTTCACGGTGTCGGGACCGGCAAACAGCCGTTATAATTGATGAAAGTGATATTATTTCGTCAAGCATTTGTATTTTGCTCTATTTTTTGCTAGTTTTGGCCTGCACTATACACTTATATCAACAGCTACCTTTTTTTCTGGATACACATGTTTAAACTCACAACTTTTCCCTTGGTGATAAGCAGAAACTAAGGAACACCAGCTGTTACGATCCTTATAACTCGTAATACTCTAGCATAAAAAGGAAAAGTTAAATCTATCCGTGAAAGATTTTTGTAATATCGTGACCAGCAAAGTAGATGCGAAAAGGTCCAGTGGACGCAGCCCAATACGTTGGTCTGATCAGATCCGCACCGCTCTTGACTCTACAGTTCACAACGCACTCCACACCGCCAGAGACAGAAACAGATGGAGAAAGATCGTACGAGAGAAAGTGATGTAGAATCCCAGGCGTTACCTGGGATTCTACATGAATGGAATTCTGCACCCTCAATACTGAGGCAAATGACGCAAGGAGGACGACAAACTTTGCACTACCTAACCTACCTAACTTTGCTCTTTGTACTTTGCAGTACATTCAGTATTAGCATAGAAAATTAACACATTTAATCTAAAATATATTAAAATACCTGTAGGTCTAATGGCCCTTGTTATCCCGGCAAATGAAAAACCAGGCTGACACAAAATACTTACAAAAAAAAATGACATGAAAACGTGAAAGTCACAATATTTAAAGTATTTTACACTCGATATCTTTTACAAATGGCTACTTGGCTACCCGACAGATTATGTGACAGCAAAAAATGTAATATTAATACACATACCAACGATATTTAAAACTCCGTAGCTAATCGCATGTTTTTAAAATATTCACAATTATAAAAATAATCTTCGTGCTAATATTATTATGTTGTGACACATTTTTATCTAGCTAAAATTGTTTATACATTCCAACTACCAATGTGAGAAGTTTCGTGGGTTTTCATTGTACCTACGTCATTGGATTGATCCAACTGTTCTTCTTCATTTCGTTTGAAGATGTGGCCACCTCTGATATTAGAGTTAATTAAGCTGTCCCTGGCAACCCCACAGGCCCCAGACTTGACTATTTCAGATTTAAATTAACTATAGGAGTCCAGGTTTTCTCACGATGTTTTCCGTCACCGTTGCCTGTGATGTCCAAGATAGAGGTACTTAGAAGGTACTTAAGAATTCGAAAAAGTCACATTGGCACCTGATTTGAACCCACGACCTCAAGCACGAACGGCGAGGTCTTAGCCCCTGGGCCACCACGACATTCCAACTGTTTATCATCAGCCATGAGCCACCAGGTTAAAACGCGACTGGCAATAAGTACTAAAATAATTCAAGATACATAATTAGCATATTCAGACTACAATGTTATACTCGTTGGAGCTGATGATGATAGGGACTACGATTGCCGCACTTAGATTCTCATTCGGTCCGTTGTACGTAAGGGTCTTGGCTAACATAGCCAGCCTTGCTCCGCCCAAAAACACAGAAGCTCCTGGGAGCTTCATAGGCTTCGCGGAGCGACCTCACTGTTCCGAGGATTTCTTCACGTTGAGAAGCCACGGCCGCGCATTCCAGGATGAAGTGGGCAGCTGATCCCTCGGCGTCAAGACAGATCCTTAAAGCTGTCTGTGGCATCTATATTAAAAATATATTTGTTAAGGGGGTTATGGTCCTTAATTTGTTCCTATGGTTATTCTAAGGTGAGGGTATACATTCGGTAAAGTTATTTTAGACTGTCTTCAGTCTTTTGCCCCTGATCATCTGTTATTATGAAGTTGGGTCGGTCTTTGGCGAATCCACCCATTAATTTGTGAGAAAGGCAGTGGGAGAAGTGGGGACGGGCCTAGCACTATCATATCGAAGCCTCTCTTCGCATGTTCATCTTCGGCATCATTGCCTAAGGATCCACTTTGTCCTTTGATCCACTGGAGGGTGATTCGATTGGATTTTGATATACTCTCCAGGGCTAGATGGCACTCAAACATTTGTTTGTTGTTAGTTTGTTTGTTCTCTAAAGCTTTTCTTAACTCGTAGGTGCTGATATAGGCCTGATACAGAACTGATATAGGCCTCCAACTGTGAGAGCCAAGAGGAATCGGGGCATAATTACTCACACGGGCCAAGTAAATGTGTTTTGGTAGTAATTTGATTTCAGATTTCAGTAGGCATGTCAAAACTTCAGCAGTTTACTTGAGTTTTACGGCCATTTAGCCAATTTCTTGTTTACTCTGGTCAATGTGGCACTCATCCAACCAATCCCAGCACGTGACTATTCTGTAAAGAATTAAGGACAACCTGCCGTACCTTTGACAGTTTGTACTTCACTACGTTGGGCATAAAAAAAAACTATAAGTATAGATATTTTTTTAAAGGGCGAGTAATGGATTTTTTATGAGAATAGGATAAAATTGGTCTTTAGCTGTTTTTTTTTCGATTAGTCTGGTGTCTGACCAAACCACAGCTAAGAAAAGTCTATGCAGAAACACAGCACGTGATCTCCCGAGGTCGTGTCCTTACGAATATACAAAGTAACGGACAGACGGACAAACAGTCCAGTTTAATTTCTGACATTAATATATAGGAACGTGGCATGTAATTATGAAAATGTCATGTAACCCTAATGATGATATTATTTTAATGGGCACCAAGAGCTAATTTATTTAATTTCTGATGAAATATTATTTTAGTGAAACGTGGATTTGGGTGCAGTGTTGAGAAAACTATCTATTTTGATTGGGTTTACACCTGGTTCGGCTTCATCAGATTGGAAATCTTACCTCCTTCAGTTAATCTCATCCGTCCCTTTGTGAAGTCCCAATGTGGGTTGATTGGTAGAAGGTTTACAGGGATGAAGATGGCAATATTTCCATCTTCTACTCAATAGGTATTTGTTAAGTAGCAATTGGAATCCAAGGTTCCTCACTAGGATGTTGTTCATAAGGAAGGAAGGAAGTTAATAAGAAAGAAAAAAGTTAAATGCAAACCTCATGAGAACCTTGTGCTAGCAAACACATAGGTAATTAGCAGATATAGTAATTATACCTTTACCATCAATCCTTGTGTTTTACAGCACTCTTTCAAAGTAAATAATAGGTTTATTTTAGTAAATATTTTTATTCTCTCAAAATAATTGTTAAAGTGGGGGATGACCATAAGCTCTTAGAGTACCTAAGTTTATTTTGAGATAGAGTAAGTGATAGATGTATACACGTCATATACATCTGTCCCTTACACACACTCAAAATAACTTTATTTTAAGAGCTTATGGTCACCCCCCTTGATTTTGAGGTTTGAGAAACAATTTTAGTAAAAATTAAAAAAACAGTAAAAAATCAAGTTAGTATTTTCTACTGATCCAATCTCTAAATATAATTAAAAAATAAAGACAGAAAAGTTTATTGATTTAACCAAACATTAATTTTACCGCCAACCAGTGTTGCTAACGCAAAAAATTCTTTTCTTCACGTTGTTTTCATAGACAAATTTTATCGTGGACAGGTTACGACTGAAGAAAATTTCAACAATCCGAATTTAAGTCGGAGTTTACAAAAGTTTTCGACATAAATTAGACTTACATGTCATTCTAGAGTGTAATACACATATATTGCATTTTTATAGTGTGTCACGATAGTGTGACATGTGTTTATGTCATTATGAAATGTGATAATAGATTATAGAAGCGAGTGATTTCAGTTTTAATTTCGAACGATGTTTAAAATAGTGACTTTTAAACATTGATTATAAGTACGATTTTCGTTTGACTATGATTTTTAATGTTGATATTTTTACTTTAATAACTGTTTAAACAATAGGAATGTTAGCTGAAAATTAGTCTTTTGATCGTCAGGTAGGTTAATAAAAAAAATTGGCCACTTATTTTTTCGTTTGACACGTAAACATAAAGTGACAACGATATAATGCGTTGAAATATAGTGTGACGTCACGCCATTAGTACACTTTATACAGACATAGTGACGTCACAAGCCCCCACTCCTTGATTTTTTATTGATTTGGTAGAGCAAAGAAATAAAATACAATATTATTTGATATTCTCACTGACGGACATAGAAATATCAGTTTTTTGCCCAGGCAACATCCCTATTGAAATACGACTACGACGATTGAAATTGAGCTACGATTCGAAAGAGGTAAAATTGTGTAACAATACTGTATGAATGAGCTTCACGTCTAACCAAGGACGTGGCTTGGGGTAATTATTGTAAATATTAGGTATTAAGATTGACAGGATACTTGGAATACTGCTTGAAGTCGGGTGATCATTACACTTGTCAATTTAGTCTTGATTCACGATAATTTTCATTCGTGTAATTAAATTTTGGCCGGCCGGCAGTTGTATCGAGTTCTTACTATTTTTACTGCTCCTCGCTGTTAGATGGCGGAGCTTATACAATGTCCTTGTCACACTCGTCGATGTAGGAGCGCGTTTGGCGGCGAATTTGAAATAGGAAGGGACTAGGGCAATCATCCCAAAGTCTGTTCACTGTACTTCCAAGCGGAGTTTTAGGGCACGTTAATTTCGCAAAAAAAGTTAGTTCGAAAAATCATAAAATCGAAGCAAACTAAAAAGACGTAAACAAGAAGAAAACCGTGCTGTGCAGTCGGAGGATACATATTCGCGAGCTGGCTGACCAAAAGGAGATGTATCCTCCGACTGCACAGCATGGTTTTCTTTTGTTTACGTCTTTTTAGTTTGCTTCTTAAGCAGATGGGTTTTTTGATTCTTTGTATTAACTTTTTAGTATTTTTTTTTCCGTGTATTTGCATTTAAACATCTAAGTGTTGTATATATTTGAAATCACCTCTTAAAACCCTTTATTTTGATAACCCACATGATGGATAGGGACGAAAAAAAATTGGGCCCCCACAATATGGCG
This sequence comes from Orthosia cruda, assembly GCA_964057195.1. NCBI lineage: Eukaryota > Metazoa > Arthropoda > Insecta > Lepidoptera > Noctuidae > Orthosia > Orthosia cruda. Next base: position 5,235,983 of record OZ059854.1, read on the forward strand.
CCCAAAATTCGCCATTTTTCTATTTTCCAATAACACTCGCAAGGTTAAGACGAATCCATTAACGTTAGAATCATCAAAATCAGCCAACGCGTTTGATTTCTACAACGCCACATAGGAACAAACATACATACATACACAGATACATTAACCTCTGCCTTTTTTTACCAGACTGCCTGAGGAGGCAGTCTGGTAAAAAAAAACCTCTTATCTCTCAAAATACTTGTGTGATACTAGTACTTAACCTCTGCATAACCTTACGGGGCTTACAGGCGTCATTATATGTTATGTGTGTTGTATAATATTAGATAATTCTATTTGAATTCAAAGTGAATCAAAAGGAAACACGCAATATTCTTGTCTGGAAAATTAATGACAAGTGATTCAGAAATAGAGTTGCACCACTTCTTATTCAAAAATATTACATTCATGATTCATGAATAAGCTTATTTTGAATATTTAAATGGTGCGAAGCGGTGCATTTCTAGGAGTTTGTGTGATACTATTATTTATTGGTTTGTATGTCAGTTTTTGTGGAGGACACTTTCATGTTCTGGTGGCAGATTATTTTAGTATTTATTTTGAATGAAAAGTGATGTTCTGTCGCTATGTGGAAATCTTTACAGGAAGAGGATCAAAATTACAATCTGTTCGATTTTGAATGTTATTTTTATCTATACCTGTAGAAAAGAAATAATTAAAAAATAATCAACTTTGGTTATTTGTCTATTACCTATATCAAAATACTATATCAGCAAAAACCTTAAGTAGTTAGAAAATATTATATCCCAAACAGAGGTCAGTCAACATTATGAATCTAGCCACGGGTTTCTTGTAAAGAGATTTGTACTTGGCAACACCAGAGGTCAATATCCTGGAATTTTATTTTCTTAAAAGTCAGTACATTAAATACATTTATTATTTTCTGCTGGTTGTAGCATAAGCTTTATCAGCATATTCTAATGTTCCCACTGTTAGGAAAAATATCTCCACTCTGTTAGGGGGAATGGGCCACCACTCGGAATCAAGGCGTATAGATAAAAAAATACATGATAGTTTAAAAATTAGAAAATAAATTAGGTACCCCACGCACACCAAGCTCTTCTACAATTTTTTTTGTTATTTACACTATTTTTAATTTAAATTTATTGTTTTTTTTTTTTCGGTTTTCTTGCTTTTGTTTTTTTTTAACTATTATTTATTTTTTACCTATTAGTTCAATCGCTAATCCTGAAGGTCCTGGTAAGGATAATGGGACAAACTATTCAAATTATTGCATTGTCATCGGTTCTTGATAAGTGTGCAAAGTTTCAAATTAAGCCGACGTTTTGAAGGGAGTGAAAATCACGTTCAATGATTCCGTTACATAAATAAATACATAACTAGCTAATAAAAGCGTGTTAAAAATTAAAGCTCTGCAAACCCAAACTTTCCACAACGACCACCTACGAAAATCCACCGTCATTAACTCTACCAATAAAAACTTCCCAACTGTACAAAATATTAAAATCAACAACGCCGCGTCACTAAATAGTAATAAGCATAAATCTCGGGCGGGAATGTTGCACTCGCGAACTGTCGCCGACTGAGGAACTTTATTGTAACTAAAATAGTGGACATGTTCTAAGACTTAGCTCACACTAGAGATTTTTAGGCTGGGGACAAAAATCGAAGCGGAATTTCACACCGACACGCGCGATTTTTTCGCTCAGATATGGAAATATATTACTTATCTTAAATAGATTTTATGTTAATAGAAATTTACTGGGAATACGTTTAGCTCCCCTAGTTGTAATTAGTTACTAAGCCAAATTGCTGCTGCTTTAAAATCAATGTTGTAAAAAGAGATTTGCTTTATCATACAAATATAAAAATAAACACAAATATAGGATATCAAAACGAAAATTGGCCACAGGAGCATATTTCTGGTTATATCAGTTAGTACTACCCAAAATAAATAAAGTACTCAAAGTGGTTTTTTCATGCTCATTAGGAGGCATTTTCTAGACTTGAAAGATAAACACCAAAATTCAACTCGAGTCAACCTCTAATCAATATTTTTTTTTATTTATTGACATGAACGTCCTCGACTGGTGAATTTTTTTCGATATCATGGTGACTAAATTAGAGAAAGTTTCCTTTAACATGCTTGACTTAAAATCATCTTTATCCACTTCACTCACCAATCACCTTGATCATAAAAATGAATTAAAATTCTGCAGGTTCATAGTGATTCCTCAACCTAAAAAAATTACACTTGACTAGAAGTCTCCACTGTGTGCTGGCTCTAATGTCACCTACTACGAAAATAGTGCATAATATATGCACTTATTACTGAAAATACTTCTCTAGAAGCGGATGCGTATATTTTCATAATGCTTTCCTCTGATCTTTCGTCGTGTGTCGTAGTTTTCATTCAACTGTGTTAAGATAATGTTTTCTGAGTATTGTTGTGGTCGGCTTTTGTTTTGTATGTACTCGTATTATGAATGTTTTCATCTCGGTTTTGTATATTATGTTGTTATGCCAGGAATACTTACTGATGCCAGTTACCTAGCCAGTGCTAGGTAACTGGCATCTGGTAGCATGCAAGCAACCAGCATAGGTCAGTACCTATGCTGGTTGCTTGCATGCTATTCTGTTATAACTGATTCTGATTGGTTATTTTCACGATTGTATGGAAGCCACTTGCTTTCTTTTTTTGGTCATTACATTCTGAATGCTCTTGCGAAAGTTAAGAATTATGTTGTAATGTTTACAAAAACCTGTAACTTAAACTAACCCGGTTAAAACCTAAGCCGTCGCGTTGTTTTGCGTAAATTATCTACCGATACAGTCAATACCAAAGTTTTTTGAGTAAAATGCCAGATAAAGAATAGGATAGGATAGATGGACCCCTTTTCCACTCTTAGACTCGCATTTGGTCCGTTGTGCTTGCAGGACTCTTCTCTGTGAGAGGCCGTAATCCACCACGCAGGCCCTTTGCATGTTGGTGGATCTCACATGTCTACGAATTTTTGGTTCTAAAACATGCCGGTTTCCTCACGATGTTTTCCTTCACCGTTTAGAGAGCAGTGCTTATGAAATAATTTACGCAAAGTAAAGCGCCTGCCTGGGTTCGGACCCACGATCTACAACCTGTAAGTCGCCGTCGATAACACTATGCCACCACTGCTCTACAAAATGCTAGATTAACAGAAGTCTAAGAATGAATAGTTTTGAAATATTACATTTTATTTATCACAAGTGAGATCCTGTCAAAAACCATTTCATTGGATTAAATACAAACGAGTTATTCCTCTCATTAATTATTAATGAATCAATGCCAAAAGATTTATTAATCTACATTTTACATATTCAGCACTACATGACATAAAAATAACTTTAGTCATGGTCTTTTGCCAAATATATAAAAAAACTTTTTGCAAAAAAATACTACCGACTTCCAAATACAAAACTACAAAGTGAAAAATAACTTTATTTTTTGAAGTCGGTGTCTTTCGTAGGTACCATTTTTTGCGTTATGGACACCGACTTCAAAAAATAAATTATTTTTCACTTTGTAGTTTTGTATTTGGAAGTCGGTAGTATTTTTTTGCAAAAAGTTTTTTTATTTTTCACTTTTTAGTTGTACCTACCTAATAGGCAATTCAGTAAAGTAACTATAACGCCAGAATAGATTTCAGGTAAAATGAACATAACCGGTGTAATGAGAGATCTGCGTACCTCTTATGAGCGTACTGGCGTGATGTTATGTTATGAAATGGTATAAACAATAAACAGACATGCGATTGCAGCAATCCCGAGAGATTTGCTGTTATTTATTGAAGAGTTCTGTTGTATATCTCCGAAGTTCTTCATCTTCACCAAATTAAAATGGGACCAATTTCGGAACATACTTTTTCGGTCTTTCGGTCCACTATTGACGGAGATATCGGTGCACATACACAAAAAAAAAAAAACAAACATAATGTCGAACATAGAACCTCCTCCTTTTTGAGAAGTCGGTTAAAAATAGGCGGATATCTAGACAGTATCTGTCAAAATTGACATTTAAAATTAATTACATATCAGTCGCAATGTCTTCACATATTTATGTCGTTTCATGTGGGTCGATATGATAAATAAAATATAAAATATTTACCTATCTGTTTGAATATAGCAAAAATTTTACATTTCTTTGATATATTTTTAATGTTATGTTAAATGTGTGGTCACAGGAGTTCGCTTTGAACGTGATATAAATTGTGTTAGAATAAAATACGGGAGGTTGGATAAATCTATGTTTATGGATAAGAACATGTTCTAATTTTGATTTTGATTTTGATTTTGATACTACTAGACTGTGCACTATGGCGCAAACACCGGTCCACGTGAGAAGTCTCCCGTTGGTAGTGTGTCTCTTTCTAATGAGGTGACCATGAACAAACAGAACACGGGACAAATTGATTGTAAAAACGATAGTTTAAGTATCCCGATATATTGATGCTAACTAACTGCGCTACCTAAATCTACCTAATTTAGTGTTAATAAAAAAAAGTGTTTATATTTTTTGGTATCTACATCACTAACCGTATAGTGTCGGGCGTAAAAAATTTCACCATCCCATGTTTGCCCGTGGGTGTCGTAAAAGGCGATTAAGGGAAAAACCTGAGAATGGGCAGCAGCGTTCTCTGTGCATTTGTAACAACCATACTGCGATCGCCAACCCGCCTGCAAAGCACTCCCCATGAATAGCACAAATAAAACATAGCCCCTATTGCCCGGCAGCCTGTACCCTCGACTACGGTAGCGGTTGAGGTTACGGTATGGTAAGGGGTGCTAAAAATCCCGGACGAGATCCGGCTACCCCAACAAATACCGACGACTGGAACTGGCAACGTACAACACGTGCACACTTTGGAAAACCTCCGCTCGACGAAAATATCACCGAACTCGAAGAGGAATTGAGCAGTTTACGATGGAGTATTAAAGGGTTATCTGAAGTTTGAAGAGAGGGGGAGGACTCAATAATCCTCAAATTCCAAGTCTCCTCAAGTCTCATTCTTCAAGACCCTCGTATAGATAGGAACAAAAAGCTCTCTGATTCTACTCTCAAGCTCATGAAGGAGAGGCGTTAGATGACCCTGCAGTCTTCAGACGGTGCATTGAAATACCGGCAGCTAAATATACCTCAAAGGATCTCTATGATTTCACATATCGTCCAGTTGCGTAGACAGTTGAGAAATAAAACTGCGCCAATTGTATTCCACTAGGAATCAATTTGCAAATAATATTAACAGCCGCTGAATTTCACTCGAACAAAGTCCGCCAAAAATTCCGCAAACCACCATCCTACATTTAGTATTACCAGGCCCAAACTTTTAAAAGTACAACTCTTACTCAGTATTAATGAATATTTTTTAAAATACAACGAATTCATTAATTTTAGGAACTGTAGAAATATTTAAATACCTTTCTAGAAATATTTAAATACGTGTCAAAGTCTATGAATTGTTCGTTTTGGTATAACACAAAAATAAAAATATAAATTTTTCTACCATTTCTACCAAACCCAATGATTAGTTGAGCTAGCAAGAGGTCAGACAAGGACACACTACCAGCGGAAACCCTCTCGCCAGGACCGCTTTTTGTTAGCAACGGCTTATAAGGAAATAGCTAACCTAGGTGTATTATAATAGATTTCATTTTAGATAAACAATAGTAGTTTATGAAACTGTTGCATAATGAGGGGTATTAAAACATGAGTGTGTGTTTAAAAACCGAGCCGTAGGCGAGGTTTTTAATAGCTTTCACACGAATGTTTTAATACCTAGTTATGTGCAGTTTCATACACTACTTTATCTACACTCATAAATTGGGATTGAACCTACTAAATACCTCTTTTTGCATTTTCCATGCCATAAAATCGTGATAGCATTTGTCATAATTATACTTTTCTCAACTTTGGTGGTAATAAATTACGAGTAAATTCCTTCGCCACATCTAAAATATCGGGCGGAGTCAAATTTTCTTCACATACACACATACATTATCAGACATTTTTAAACAATAATTTAAATAACTCATAAAATTCAGTTCAGCAAAACTTGCAAAACGTATGAATGGCGCCAAAACCCAGCACATCACCGCATTAACCGCGCATGCGCTAAGGCTTAGCACGCACTGCGATCTTTATTCGCGCGATTTTTTTTTGCCCATGGAATTGTATGAAGTTGTTCGCATTGCGGTAAAGAAATCGTGCGGGAATAATACCGCAAGAAATCCGTGTTTTGCCACAGAATCCACCGCACCACGGCGCGAATTTTATTCACCCGAATATTTTGAGCTCTATGAACAGGTAGAAGGAAATAAAATACGCGCGAATAAAAATCCCAGTGCGTGCTAAGTCTAAAGCAGGCATTGTCATAGACAATTTAAAATTGGAATCAAATCTTTTTATAATAGGTACTATAAAATGGCATTACAAAAAAAATATTGATGGAAACTCCTTAGTGATTAACTTCTTGGATTTGTCCTGTATCGTAATAGAAAAAAAATTGTTTTATAGCATTATTTTGTTAGAGAAATAGTGTTATAATAAGATTCTATTTTTAAATTTCGGTATTGTGTTTATAAAGTATGCCAATATAAACTCGTTTTGAATTTTATAATTCGAATATTACGATATGAGAGTAGATAAAAAAATTTGGTACACAGTCTAGTAGTAAGAAATACGTATAATGTCTTTGAGTGTAGTAGATACTTTGAAATGGGCTGAAATGTACTTACTGTGTTTAAAAAGGTCATAACCGAAAATAGATTACTCTATGACTAAACCAGAGAGACCAGATAACCAGAAAACACCTTTTTTTTGTTGACTTGGGGAATCCTTCAAAAGGTGCCTCACATTTTGAGGAAAAGACCAGGTAGTGTGGGATTTTTACCTCACTAAAACTACCCCGGTGATCACCATCAGCACGTAGAAGGGACCCCGTGACCTCTCAAAAGACCACCCCGGAACCCCCTCTTTGCAACGCCTGTTAGGGCACATCCCTGGGGAGACTAATAAAGCACCTATTTCAATTTCACAACATAATACTGGAATCGGTTTACTGTGCTAACTATAATAACTATTACAATGTTGGACTGTTGGCGCAATGGTTGAGCGTTCGGCAGCTGCGTTGCGTGTCGCGGGTTTGATTCCCGCACGGAACAAATATTTGTACAGCCTTAAAGATAGTTGTTGCGGATCCGTGTGTCTTGTGTGTGTGTGTCTCGATACAGGAAGAAATTCCTAGTGAGTTGCTAACGTTTGAACAAAAAACTAGAATTTCAAGACTGAATTTTTGTTGGCCAATCAAAACGAGCCTATGTGTGTCTCTACTATAGTCCGACTAAAATTATGTCAAATTCGTCGATCTCCATGGTAGATTTAAAGTGGTAGCAACTTGTATTAACATGAGTATCTACATTGACCTATAGTGCAAATGAATTGTAATACAACAACACACAAAATAATGTAGCCTTTATAGCCAATAATTAAATCTCTTGCAAAACCTTTCCTAACACAAAGAAAGACCGTAAAGACAGTCTGGTTTATTACTATAAAAGTGACTTCAGAAAGTTCTACTACTATACTTTCATGGTTTTTTCATAGGGTAAAATATACATAATATGCAAATATGTTTAGTAAATTTTCAACAACGACAAGCTTTTCCAAAAATTGTGAGCCTTGTTTAACACTCGATCTAGAAACAAAAAAAAAACAGTTTAACAAAAAAAAATATACCGACTTCCGAACTAAAACGCAAAATTCAACTACAAAGCGAAAAATAACTTTCTTTTCCGAAGTCGGTGCCTTTGTTAGCTATTATTTTTCATTTTACGACACCAACGTCGGAATAGAAAGTTATATTTCACTTTGTGGTGTTTCGAAAAAGAAAGAAAATATAGAGAGTCGAATCCCCTCCTGTTTGGGAAGTCGGTTAAAACATTTCACGAAGCTTCGTCCCACAAAGTTGCACACGCTCAAGTCTCTCAAAAGTGATTTATACGAGGAATGTTAATCGACTACCGGTGACTCAGGCCAGTAAATATATTTTAAAGTATATAATTATACATAATATATAAAACATACACTTTAGCCTAACTGTTGAATGACACGAATTTTATGAGCTGTGAAATTATAAGTAACATTGGATTAATCGGCTTCCAGTCTAAACGGATGCAATTGAGTACCAGTATTAGTACCAATGCCAGTATTAGTATCAGTATTAGTACTAGTATTAGTACCACTATTAGTGCCAGTTTTAGCACCAGTATTAGTACCGGTATTAGTACCACTATTAGTACCAGTGTTAGCACCAGTATTAGTACCGGTATTAGTACCACTATTAGTACCAGTGTTAGCACCAGTATTAGTACCGGTATTAGTACCAATATTAGTACCAGTGTTAGTACCAGTATTAGTACCGGTATTAGTACCAGTATTTCATACGAAGCTTTATAGTGCCTATCTGACCTCTATAAACCAGTGACTGGGTTACACGATAACCCTTGGCAAGAGGTGTGTCAGATTACCTGGCTTCTGACTCTAGCGTGTTTGCCGAGGCACTGAGGCATCTCGTTATGGTCACCCATCAACGGATAGACCTCGACAAGGGTTGCTTAACCTTAAAGATAAACCTGTGCTGCTGTTATTATTTAGTAAAGAGCTCCTCTAACACAGTTATAGATAACAGATTTAAAAAACTATTTAGAAGTGTCAAAATATGTGTAAATAGTGATATTGAGCGCCAGAGACACACCCAAAGTATCATAAGATACTAATTTGGCATGTGTCAGTTGTAGACAAATGTGGTAATTTGTTAAAATTTTAGTGGTATGAAAAAAGTTTCCGGGGAAGAACCATCGTAGCTACATTTTCTGCCGACAGTTTAATAGTTTAGATAGCAATGTTTGAAGAAATCTAATATGTGGTGATGGTAACAACGGTTACATAAATGTAAGTTACTTTTTATAATTTGGTTTAATAACCCCTTTTACACGTCAATCTTAATTTTGGTGCAAACAGTGAAGTAGAAACTTATATGGCAAATTTGCTTGAGAGCTAGCTAAAAATACCCGCCCAAGTGCGTGTCGGATTTCGCACATTTAGGGTTCCGTACCAAACCGTAAAAACAAGTTGGCTGCAATACGAAAAATGAGGAATTTTTGTAATAGGATATGAGAAAAATCTGATTTTCAATATATTGGTATTTGTTAATAAAATTTACGTAATCAACGCATTTGAAGTGCATAGGGCAATGGAAAGTTAAAAAAATATACGGAACAACATTTTGTAAAAAAAGCTGATTTTGTTGGCTTCTCATTCCTTTGTCTTCTAATATTATTTAAAACAAAAATACTGTATTTATCTGCTCAACGAGCTCTACTCGTTGAGCAGATAAATACAGTATTTTTGTTACAACGATTTATTTTTGTAATTTTTTTTAGCGTCCCCCCCTTTTGCTTTATCCTTCTTAAAAACATTTAAAAATATTTTTGACAATTCGTATGGCTTTGGGTCAACAAGGTGCTTGTACTGTGAAAATTTGAAAACTGTAGGGCTCAAAATGGCTCTGTTTAGACCTTTCTTGTACGGAACCTTAAAAAGTGCTTCGGCGTAGCAAGATCATATACTTCTTCTCGAATCGATGGAAACTGTTTATATATTTTGGACCCAGTAGGTGGCCACGCCGATTGCGGCGTCAGGGGCGAGCATAAGGTCCTCCAAAGTGCAGGTGTATGGGCACTTGGGACACTCCAGCATGTATGTCATATTCTGCAAAGGGGCATCGCACTCACACTGGGTGTCAGACGGGTCCATAAAACCCCATTTCCCCAAATTGTGTTCGGAGCGGCCTACCCAGGTGCGCAAACGATTGAGTGCTTTCCATATAGGCCACTGTTGTCCATGTCCAGATGGCGGGTGTTCGTGGGGTTTCAAGAAGTCGGGTGGTGGTGGGTTGTTTTTGGATGCCCTGTGTGTAGCATAGAAAGCTCTTCCACTTCTTAACCGTCTACCTAGGGCTTTTGTGTGTTTATAGAGGGGATATCGAGAATCAGATTCTTGAGTTTTTTCTCGAGTGCGCATGCGACATTACTTAGTAATACTTATACGAGTATTACCTATTGCTAACAGATACACGCCAGTTGCATGTTGTCTCAGTAGCCAATATTCTAGCTAGAATCTATAAAATCAAGTAAACAAAATGCACTTCGCAATAATAATATTACTTAGATTTAACCAAGAGGATTCTATTTTCATCCAAAACAAAATTATTTATAGCTACTTACAAACTTCACTGCAGGATAACATTATTTTAACCTCATATTAATAATTTTAGAAGCATTGGTCGACAACATTTTGGCGTGTTGATTGACAGATCGATAATTATTTATAACGATAATTTATTGGAACTTTGCCTGCCATGAAATGCGTATTTTAGACAAATTTGTTTATCAGGAAAAACATTAAATGTAAAACGTAATTATTTTCGGTAATACAGATGTTGGTCAGGCGTCAAAACAAAACTGATGTGTTATTGGAAAATACAGTTTTCAGAAAAGTTAAATAGGTCAGTGTACCTACCAATAGTTTTATTTTCTTTTAAGGTTAATAGGAGGATAAGGCCAAAGAATAGATGGATGGACTGTGTGAAGAACTGAAGAGTGATAATATGAAATATAGAGTCAGTGATGGCTGACGGTAGAAAGAACGATATGGAAGAAGAAAACGTGTTGCACCGCCTCCAAGTAACATGGGACAAGGGCAGGAAGATGATGAAGGTTAATAGCACAAATATTGAATGTGGTTGAAAGAAAGAAAAAAAGTTTATTTGCGCCAGACACTATGCATACCATAAAAAGAACAAAAAAAAACTTAAATAAAATCATTACAAAGTATGCGTCACAACCACGCAAAACGAATATCGCTCAGCATAATGCTGGGACACTCGTGCGAGACAGAGCCATAGCGTTGGTTTTCAGCGATAGCCAGTTTGTTGTGTAAAAGGGTCAGACGCGAAGAAGCGATGGGTAGATTGTGTGACAGATGATATGGCTAGTATGAAGGTGATATAGCGATGAATGAAAGAAGATGAATATATGCTGCACCGACATTAAATAAATTGGGCCAAAACAGGAGGATGATAGTAGGCTACTTCAGAAAAAGCCGTCGTTACAAGTATAAAGACGTCTGCTGTGAATGTTGACATATTTTGTGCACAAATAAATTTTATTCCTTAAATATTGTATGTTCCGTCTTCGTGGCATCAACAGTGGGCCCTATCAGAATATCAGCGCAGCGTAATTTTCTTTTTAATCTCGTTGCACATGCTGAGATAGGAGCCTTTTTGGTCTCGCACGGGATTTTTATTTTAATGTTTTATTATTGTTTGTGTTTTATCTATCTCGTGTCTCCTGTGCGGGTCACAAATAAGTAATAATTTTTTTCTTTCTTTAAATGGATGTCAGTCAAATATCTGCCTAGGCTTTTCCCAACTATTTTGGGGTCGGCTCCCATTCTAACCAGATTTAGCTGACCTGTAACTGGGTAAAACGATAACTCTTGGCTAGACTGGTGTCAGATATCAGACTTCTGACTACCCGTAACGACTGACAAAGATCTTCAAATGACAGCCAGGACCAATGGCTTAACGTGCTTGCCGAGGCACGGAAGAAACTCGCTATATAAAGATCATTCGTCCACGGACCAAGCATGGTAAGCGTTGCTTTACCTTCAAAATCGTCCAGTGTGGAGTGCGGCTGATATTATTTAGCCAAGAGCTCTTCTTGAGCACAAATGGATGTTATATCAAAATACCAAGATTTTTGTGTGAAAAATGTATTCACCAATGAAATCACGCGGATTCGCTAACCAGCTGGTTTTTAATACAACATATTATAATATTTTCGTATTTTTTTCATCCGTCACATGATTTTACGCATCATCTTATGAGATGCGTAAGAAAATATAAATGGCGTCTTAATTGTCAACACAAATCGTAAATGTCAACCGAAGGAAATGATAGTGACTATCACGGCGATAGGCTAGTGAAGGATTGCTATAAATCTACGTGTTAAATGGCTCCAGGGTCTAATTTACTATGAAACGGACTTATTTTATTCAATAAATTGCCAAGCCCTTCCTTATTTACAAGGTCATACGAAAATAACCCTTCGCATATTTTTCTACGACGCATGTTATCAAGTTTTGACTTAATTTATAGGAAAAACGATTCTAATGTTATTTATTATAAGGTAAAAACTAATAAAAATATGAAATTACCTCCTCAAAAATTATGTGTTAACATTTATACTTAGAACCTATTAATAACGCCCTTAAATCTAAAAATCATGTCGCAGCTATTAAATAAATAATTTTATTAGCAATTTATAAAAAATAATAGAGCTAAACGGTTGACGACATCTGACTACCGATGAAATTGTCATCGGGCAGAGGTCATAAACATTTCGCGGTGACGCAAAACGTCCGGGTTTTTTTTTAATGCGTCAGGGGTTGCCAACTATTTTTATGATGCGTTACGATGTCAATTTTAAAGAATAAACAGTGTTTAATAATATTTCACGAGATCGCATATCCTCAGCTCCATCAGCTTTAAAATGTTCCCGCTGACGGGACACAGGCCTTCTAGATGAGAGGGCGAATGGATCTGAATCCACCACGCTGGCAAAGTGTGGTTAGGTGGATGTGAAAAGTTTTCGACATTTTTATTCTAGAACATATCGGTTTCCTCACGAGGTTTTCCTTCACCGTTTTTAGAGCAGTGATGATGCAAAAAATTACACAAAGTAAAGAAGTAAAGCGCCTGCCTGCGTTCGTATCTACGACACTTAAGTCGGGACCGTTATCACTGGGTCACCACTGCTCAGGTTGGCGTATAGTTCTCGCCAAACTTCTGGGCCGCCCTGAAGTTGGCTTTCCGATGCGCAAGGCACGGATTGGTGCTGTTTTTGTATGAGTTATACTACTGCGCAGCCATTGTAGCCAACTTCAGGCCGGCCATATCTCCAGTTATTCTATACAAATTGATGTTTTGTAGAACAAGTCAATAAAAATTCTAAAATAATATCATACGAGTATATACTGTCAAGTACGAAGATATAGTAGGCCTCTTACAAATGAGGCGGCGCAAACGCGAGTTTTTGCCACATCAAAGAGCTTTTTTTGAGCCCGGAAATAAATTATTAAATATTAAAATAACTACGACAGTAGTAAATAGGTTAGACAGACATGAATAAATTCAGATCAGTGGTGTATGATTTTAGATAGCGCATATTTTGAGGTAAATACAAAAAAAAAGGGTAAAACAAAGCAAACTTGACGTCAAAAATTACCTGACAGTTACGAAAATAGAAATAACGTAATAAATCTTATGACTGAAAATATGACGCATGTTTTCAGAAAATAGTAATTTCACATTTTTTAATCTGTACTGAATGAAATTTTCTAACATCATTTAAATGAAGAAGACTAAATTTTATTCATACTTCTTTTAAACAACACTGTTTCAAAACTTTTGTCATTTGTAATTTTTTTATTATTATGATGTGTAGATACTGTTTTAAAATTGTCTGCCTACGTTTTATGTGACGTATCCGATTTTATGCTCTTTAATTTGACTCATACTTAAGCTAATATTAAAAGCAATATTTTGCGAATATTTCTGCATTATCTGGAGAAAACCTGTATTAGAGTCACTTGAAAACAGATAATATTTTATTCTTTCTTACGACTGAATAAATACACAAAACGATGCGAAAGCTTTTCCTGTTATATTGACGATATCGGTATAACAGGGCACATTCAAAGCTTCATTTGCGGATTCACAGTCTTTACAAACGTGGTGGTAACGAAGAAAACATTGTTACATAAATAAAAAAAAACATTTTTCAAACAATATTTACAAAACTCATACAAGTATCAAAGTTTCATAAAAACTGAGAGCTGAAACATGAACAAATGAATTAAAAACCAGCACCAAAATGAAAACTACTCAAAAAACCGGCCAAGTGCGAGTCGGACTCGCGCACGAAGGGTTCCGTACCATTATCCCAAAAAACGGCAACAAAATCACGTTTGTTGAATGGGAGCCCCACTTAAATATTTATTTTATCCTGTTTGTTGTTATAGCGGCAACAGAAATACATCATCTGTGAAAATTTCAACTGTCTACCTATCACGGTGAGATGAGGTACAGCCTGGTGACAGACAGATAGACAGACGGACAGTGGAGTCTTGGTAATAGGCTCTCATTTTTACCCTTTGGGTACGGAACCCTAAAAAGCGTACCAAAGTCAAAGTCAAAATCAAATATATTTATTGAACTAGGGCAAATAAGCGTCAAAACAAATTAAGATTAAAATTTACAATTAATAAATTTGAATCTACCCTCGTAGCACCTCAGTAGTACCGAACAAACCTACCCAATAACTTACATCTACTCCAACACAGGGACGAACAACACTTACAGACGTGAGCAAAAAACAATGACACACATCTGACACACTACACAGAACTAATCAATATTTTCCGCACTAGAAGAAAACCATTCCTTTTCAATGGCGTTTGTAAGCGACCTTTGGAACTCCCTCCTTGGCAACACCGATAAAGGAGACTTGAACTGGAAAGAATTGTCCACGTTTTACTTTGATGGTAGGCGGAAATACTTCTCGGTATCTGAGATAGACCAGGAAGCAATACCCATAGTGTTCGCGGAATCCCATAAGATTGGGTTCAATAAGCACGGATTTGGGTACAACTTCACGCCGCTGAATTTCGTGACAGTATACCACATTGATAGTAGACGAGGTTTGTATTTAGGCTTAATTATTTATTTGTTTAAAAAAAAATGGATCATGCATACGACAAAAAAGAAGTAAGGCCCAGCTGGGCGAGAACGACCGCTAGTGTGACAGGCTTGAGTCAAACATTTTTATCACAGTTTGGGAACAATAAAAACCGGCCAAGTGCGAGTCGGACTCGCGCACGAAGGGTTCCGTACCATTATCGCAAAAAACAGCAAAAAAAACACGTTTTTTGTATGGGACCCCCTTAAATATTAATTTTATCCTGTTTTTAGTATTTGTTGTTATAGCGGCAACAGTATGTCTGTCATCATCTGTGAAAATTTCAACTGTCTAGCTATCACGGTTCATGGGTACAGCCTGGTGACAGACAGACAGACAGACGGACCGCGGAGTCTCAGTAATAGGGTCCCGTTTTTACCTTTGGGTACGGAACCCTAAAAACCATGATGAAAATGCGTGACTCAACCCTGTCACAGAGGTCGTGCTCGCCCGGGTCGTCCAGATCGAAAAATATCGCAATAATGTGACAAATTGTAAATATGATTCAGCTGCTATGATTGCTTTAATGAATTTTTGACAGCCAATTGCAGTACTTGATTTGCGTTTAATTTTTATCCAGAAAATAGACCTGCGTCATTTGTTTTTCGTATTTAAAAAATAAAAATACTTTTCTAAAGAAAATGTTATGAAAATGCGTTTTTACGGCGTGTTACAGGAAATGTGTGTGTGCCCTTAGCGAAATGTTTGCCGTTTATCTGAATATCATTTCCAGTTTTCTATTGATGTTTTAGAAAATCCAAATGAAAAGTAATTCGGTCTATTTTAAATTTCAAAGCCACAACATTTTCCCTTCTTCAAGGTCCCGATAAAAATATAAGTAATAAAATAATTTTAATAACCCGTCCATGGGTTTTGACACAGATTCATTTCTATCATCTGTTTCGACCTTGTTACAAGGTCTGATTTAAGACCCTTGTTTACATACTATAATAATATATTTAAATACTTAAATATCCGTCGTCCGTTGACGCAGCAGACAAGTTAACGGTTGTAAAAAAATATAATATTTTTATGATGGTGAATTCCTAATTTATTTATGTTTGATGTCGCATTTCTGGGACCGAGAGGTATTTTGTTGATGTTTCCATAAGGGCGTGGGGTACCATTGAGAGCTGTTTACTACATTCAAGAAGAGCGAAACTGTAATAGAGTAGTTGACAAAAAATATCAATTTAGTCCGTCAGTTAGATAACCTAAAAATATTAGACACGTATTTTGCCACGTAAACAAAAAAATACGACGATAAAGTGCGTTGAAATATCGTGTGACGTCACGGTGTGCTACACTTTATACTGACAAAGTGACGTCACAAGCCCCCACTCTCCTGAAATTTGATGCGCTTTATCTTTGTCAATTTGTATTAAATTGATAAAGAAAAAATACGGGTCCAATATTATTTGATAATCTCAGTGACGGACTAAATAGAATTATCATTTGTCTACCCAGGCAACATTCTCTATTAGATCTGCAAAGTTAGACAGAAATGGCAATATTCACTAGTTTGGAAGTAGACTAAACTAGCAAATAGCTCCTCGATGGTACTGCGACCTAAACTACTGTAAACATATCACCGTAAAACCTGGGTGAAATTAACGTGAAGTGGGCAGGCAATCCACCCAATCAAGGTGGAATGACAGGTCACTCCACCCAAGTTTATACGGTGAGATGTTTAAAGAATGGATTGGCTGGACAAGTATGCCTTATCGGAAGGCATACTTGGCCTGGAAACAAAACAGCCTCTTAGATACTCAATATGACAGTTGTCCATGTCGAAAAATGTTTAAGACCTCATTAGGTACTGTAAAATCATTTTGCACCTTTGCTTGGGTTTCACAAAATCCTTATTACAAAAACTATATTTCGGAGTTTACACCGTCGTCTTAATGCCATCATGCGAGTGTAAATCATTGTTGCGAAGTTCACTACCGCGATGTACGTTACTACGAAAGTCTACTAACGCGACGTTCGTTGTTGCGAAATTTCTTTACTGCGATGTACGTTACTGCGAAAGTTTACCATTACGACGTCGACAACGTAAGTCGTCATGTCCAACAATATAATATTTCCACTATCACCAGTATCAGCAAGGCTCCTACGAGGCAATAGCTTGTTATCGAAACTGCAATCAACGCAGTAAAAAAACTTTCGTGACAACGTAAGTACGTCGCAATGGTAAACTTTCGCAGTAACGTACATGACATCGCAGTAAATAACTTTCGCAACAGCGAACGTCGCGATAGTAAACTTTCGCAGTAACGTACATCGCGGTAATGAACTTCGCGACAATGATTTACACTCCCATCATGTTTCTGTTGTGAAAAAAAGGATACTGCTGTAAGTCCTGTATAGTTCCGTCTCACTCTAACACTAGAAACATCATGTCTTTAAGACATCACAGTAGGTACCCAGGTCTTCGTCCCTTCCTACAAAAGTCTGGAACTCCTTATTTATGAAGAACTTATTTAATTTCCAGCCGAGGTCAAAATGCCATCAGGCCACATAGACCAGCCTCAGATCGAGGACAACAGAGACGGCACAGTCAGCATCAAGTATGAGCCTCGCGAGGAAGGTGTTCACGAGCTGCTGGTCAAGTACAACGGAGAACATGTACAAGGTAGGTCCATCATGATACTACTGGAAATTTTCGCTAGTGGTTCAACGACACTTTTTTTTTTGGAGAGATATTCCGCAACGGGGCTTACGGTAGGTGTGATTCGGGAAAACATTTCACTTCACGATTTTGGCGCTATAAAATCAAAATCAAATAGTTTATTTCAAATAAACCTTAGAGATACTTTTGAATTGTCAAAAAAAAACAAGATGACTCTAGTTGCAAATTCGCAAGCGTCAGCAGGTCTCAGTGGAGAAGAATTTGCAAGAAACTCCACGGACACTCTTTTCCATCAGTTTTAATTAAAATTTTTTGGTTACATCATTCTTGTTGAAAAAATACATATATGTGAGAATAATGTAAAAAAGACGTGCACGTAAAAGCTTCTAGAGTAACAAAGAATTAAAAAAAAAATGTACAGTAACAGGCCGAGGCAGCAAAGTTATGACCAATCCCAACTGATGGCGCCCGTTCACGAACATGATGCATGGATCGGCACCACTCAGCTCAACCATCATGAAGGGAACCGAATGATCCAACACATGTACCCCTCTATACCTATCTCTTTCTGACAGTTTACAGGCGTATACGCACACAGCGCGCTCTAAATTTCTCTTTTTAATGTGAGGAACTTCAGTCCTGACCGCACACTATTTTTTACAAAGTTTTATTTAACTTGCAATGTATTTAAGTATGTGTGTACGGGTCAAATCTAGAAACTGAATTTAGAAGCAGTAATCCTCCACCGACTAAGATGAAATTTTGCATACACGTATAGTTTGGTTATCAATGCATGGTTAGCTAAGTGACATCATTCTTAATCCAATATGGCGGACGGCCCAAGATGGCGGAATAGTTTTTTTTTGTGTATTGCCATTATATGGTTATCAAATGAAAGGGTTTGCTGGGAAGAATACGAAAAAAGCTTGTTAAAAAAAATATTGAATGATTTATTTAAATTTATCTCACACAATGATTTTTTCCTGTATCGTGGGTGCGAAGGGTTGGGCAGAAGTGCATTTGCCATCAACAGGACTCAAATCCTGAAACCGGGCTTCAATTTTTTTTTTGAATTCACTATAGGGGTAAGGCCGCCAAAATTGTCAAATATATCACAAAAGTAACACAACAGATTTTGTGTTACCGTTACACAAATGTAACCCAAAAGTAACACATATTTTGGGTAAAGATGGTTTCATAATGGTGAAATAAATAACCTAAAATAATAAAAGATAAAAATTTTGATTGGGCGAACTGCAGTGCTATTGGAGTAATGAAATACGATTTTTAAACGATTTACTTGCGTACCTTTAATAATAAAATTATAACAACACAAATCTATGAGTTAAAAAATAAAAAGAATGCAGAATTAGTTCTATATCTTTTGAAATTTTATCAATAAATTTTCTGAGACAATTCGAATAAGGAAAAAACAAAATAAAATGAAATAGGTATTGCACCTATTCTATGGCATTAGTAAAAGCATCCTAAATCTAATATTTATACTTATACCTAAATAACTTGACTTTGTTTCTTCTCTTTTTATATATTTTTTTTTTTACAAAATAAAATAAAAATCACTAAATATAACCTAAAGGAGGTAACTAAAGCGTCATGGTTATAAATATATTTTAAATTATTATTTTTATATTGAAGTGATGTCCTTTCACTGTTTTTTTATTTTGGTCTTGAAATTTTTCAGGATTCGAACTTTTTAACGATATCTTCTCTGTCGTTCTGCGACAGTTAACAGCATGGTCTATTAAAAAAATGGACAGTTACTATACGCACATAAATAGATTTTAATTGAATATAAGAAAACAATTGACTGCTGATTACATTAGTAAAACATAATAAATTAGTTCGGTGCTAAAGAGCCTTTCGTGCAAGTTTAAGAGGAAATGCGGTCACAGACATCCAACTGAATTTCCTAAGTAAAAGTCATAATTCGAGGTTTGGGGCTCGCCTATTTCCTCCTCAAATATTGGACCAATTTAAAAGAATATAAAGATATATATAGTATATTCTTTTGTTTTCCTTTTTGATTATAGCGCAATTTTGAGTCTTTTTTTGAGGATTCTAAAGATATATACTGTTCTTTGGTTTTCCTTTTTGATTATAGCGCAATTATGAGCATTTTTTTGAGGATTCTAAACATAATGATCTTAAGAATCCTCAAAAAATGCTCAAAATTGCGCTATCAACAGAGACCTAGTGTACAAATTTGAAAAATATAATGAAAAAAGGAAAAATAGTAAATATCTTTCTTTTTCAGTTTATGGAATATTTTTTATATTGTTCCAATATTGGATGAGGAAAAGCGCGAGGGCCAAACCTCAAATTATGACTTTTACGAAATTCATTCGGAGGTCTGCAACCGCATTTCCTCTTAACTTACACTTGGCTGGTTTTCACTATTAAAAAGTATGCGTTTGTCATACCTACAAAATCACACTCAGATACATTACTTTCAAAATTCAGTTTAAATACCACTATGAATGCGGCTTTATAGATCTACTGTGTTATGTAACACATACTTTTGTGTTACAATAACACAAATGCAACACAAATGTAACACAATCGTAATACAAATGCAACACAAAAGCAAAATTTCTACAACAATTTTAGGTTATATTTCGGTTATTTATTACAATTAGGTACTAATGGGCGATTTAAAATATACTTTTGACCGCATCTCAAACAAATATAATACAACAACATTAAAATAACTGTTTCTTGCCTCAGAAATCACATTAAATCATTTTTTTTTACCACACGAACAATAACGTGACGCGCACCTTAGGCGCCTTCACTGGCGAATAAATATGCCTACCTTTTTTTTTGAATTTTTTTCGATAGCTGTGTTGCCATATTAATACTGCGTTTTGCACTTTGGCTCTTTAAATAGTAGCTTTGGGGTACAAAATCATCACACAAATGAATCGTAACACAAAAGCAAAAGCCATTGTTTTATTTTAAAATATCGATAAAACTAATCAGTTACAGGTTTTTCGCAACGATCTTATTATTTTAGCAGGGGCATATCATCTACTTCTTCGACGGTAATCATATAATTTAGATATACTCTACAATTTATTGAATATTTTAACCATAAGATACTGCACAAAAAAACGACAAAAAAGTCACACAAAAAAATTGACAATTTTGGCGGCCTTACCCATAGGCTCGCGCTTGAATACTATCTCACCTAATGGTAAGCGATGATCCCTTAGCCCGACCCGGGAATCGAACCCATAAACTCATGCTTAGCAGTAGTGCTTGCAAATAAAATAATCATCATCATCATCAGCCTTTTTTATGTTCACACTGCTGGGACACAGGCCTTCTCTCTGTGACAGGGAATAGGCCGTAATCCACCACGCGGGCCCAGTCCGGGTTGGTGGATGTCACATGTATTCGCAAATAAAATATATGAAATTAATCATATCCAAATATTCTCATTCCAGGGTCCCCGTACAAGTTCCACGTCGACTCCATATCTTCAGGGTATGTGACAGCCTACGGATCTGGCTTGCTCAGTGGCGTCAGCGGCGAGCCTAGTGAGTTCACCATCAGCACCAAGGGTGCGGGCTCTGGTGGACTCTCCATGGCTGTGGAGGGACCTAGCAAGGCTGAGGTAAGGATTTATTTAATACATCGTCCCTGAACTACCGAAAGTAAGGAGTCGTTTAGAATATGAGCTGTGTGTGAACGTTATTAGACCAACTGGGAGAATGGGACCGATTTGATCTTAAAAACTCAGTAAAAATATAAATGACTTCATCCTTATGTGGACAACAATCACATGTATTTTTTAAATAATTTATTTTCTTTTAACATTGATAAACACCTAATCTTGTTTGAAGAGTCCTTTTAGGCAAAGGATTGAAAAAAGTGCATACTGTGAATGCAGTAAATACACATAATACAAAATAGTTATGTAACTTGTGCTTCTTTACTCTCCGTCCTACAATTTCATCCGGGTTAAACATTTTAAGTTTCTTGCAACTTTTCAATTTTATCTGATGCCATTTTGATACCCTTTTTATGGCAAGATGTGATTTCATCTTTTAGTTTTCTTTTGCTGATCGTCTTCCCAATACCTGGAGATTTTTCTTCTAATTCTGTATCATCTCCTAAATTGTTATCATCTTCTTCCAGATCACTTGCCACGACAACAAGGATGGTACCGTCTCGGTGTCGTACTTGCCCACCGCCCCCGGCGAGTACAAGATCTCCGTCAGGTTCGGAGACAAGCACATCAAGGGATCTCCTTACACGGCCAAGGTATGCTCCATCATTGTTCTTTATTCTTAAACTTTCTTGCTAGCTATTTGTGTCTTTAATATGGCCGGGACTATAATTTTTGGAGACAACACTATTTCTCCTGAAACATGTTATGCTATATCAGTTTATGATTTCTGGAGGAGTGGGGTTGTTGTAAGTTTAAGTAAATCATTCTCCTTCTAAGTTCTAACGTCTTATTTTACAGAATATCATACCTTCTCCTTCTTCTTTTCGAATCCATGATATATCTAATATTTTGCTTGGATAAAATTAGATCGTAGCTACATTAATAGTTTCAGTAGCGTTCTGTACGATTTAAAATGTGCAGGAGCACTTAAAGTTTTAAGTTTTTGTCGTAGATATATACATCTCTAGGCTTTTCTTTCTAGTTTAAAACTAGCTTTAGCTAAAGCAAAGATTTATTGTACTACATTCAACTGTTCATCAATGTTGTTGCGTCTTTCTTCCAGGTCACCGGTGAAGGTCGCAAGAGGAACCAGATCTCTGTCGGCAGCTGCAGTGAAGTCACCCTCCCCGGCAAGGTCAATGACAATGACATCCGTACTCTTAACGCTTCCATCTGTGTAAGTATTCTCATGTTATCCTTTTATTTGATTATTTGATATATGTCAGGATAGTCTTAAATTGTGTAAACCTAAAATATTTCTTATTCAAGCTGAATCTAATAGTGTTTTGTAAATTTTAACCAATATTATATTTGGGAAATTATACTGCAAATCGATCATATAGAAGTCGTTTTAAGTTAAAGTGCCAAACATCAAGTTTATCAAAATACCGGTAGTTCTGTTTTATATTTTCAAACTACAGAATTAGGGTTTGTCCCCATAATCACGTCACGTCAACGTGGAACAATGCAGTGTCGCGGTGCGGCACGCTGGCGTGTGTACGTTATTGTGTTGTAAATACACACGTCACGATGCCAGTACGTAAAACGTCGTCGTGCCTTAAAAAAATCCGGTATATTTTTCAGCATTTCTGACAGAACGAAACAACGTTTACTTTCGTTTCTTGTAGTTTCAGACAGTTGCAGCGTTTCTGCCATCTTTTTTGCACAACTAGTCACTAAGTACTCTAGTACATTTAAACATCAACTGAGAGAGCGCATCGCCACCCACCGCTTCCGACGACGTACGACGCATCGTTTCACGACGACGTTGCCGTACCTTGCATTATCACGTCACGTCAATACGCACCGACGACTTCGTGACAAGCCCTTAGATATCCGAAACACCGCCTCGAATAATAAGACACAATTTATTTATTTTTTTAAACTTTATACCACACTAACACTAGGTTTTTTTTGTGTATCGCGAGTGCATTTACAAACAACCAGACTGGAACAACTATATATAGGCCATACATATATTTGTTCCGTGCGGCAATCGAACCCGCGATATGAAGCACAGCAGCCGATCGCTCAACCATTGCGTCAACCGTGTTGTATAATTCTTAACTGTATCATTTTTCCATCGCCAGGCGCCCTCAGGACTCGAAGAACCCTGTTTCCTCAAGCGCCTGCCTTCCGGCAACATCGGCATCAGCTTCACCCCCCGCGAGGCTGGCCAGCACATCGTCTCCGTCAAGAAGATGGGCGTCCACATCCAGAACTCTCCCTTCAACATCACTGTGTCGGCCACGGAAGTCGGTGACGCTAAGAAAGTTACGGTAAGGGAAATCTTCGAACTTGTGAATAAAACTTTTATTATTATTGATAGGTTCGCGCTTGACCACTATCTCATCTGATGGTAGTCGATGTTGTGGTTGGCGATGAAGGACGGTTACCTAGAAGTAACCAATTCTCTCCTGAATTAAAGAACTCCAGTCACAGTTTCCGGCGTAGAATTCCACTCATTAGCTATACGCACAATGAAAGTATTTACAATATGTTTTGTGCGTATGTATGGGATTACCAGTTCATCATGACTGAAAACTTCTCCTTTCGTGTGAGGATGTGGCCACCTCTGGTGTCAGAGTTAATTAATCCGCCTCTGAGCACTCCACAGGCCTCTGACTTGGGTATTTCAGACTTACATTAATTATATAAGTCCAAGTTTCCTCACGATGTTTACCTGTGATGTCCAAGATAAACTTAGAAAGTACATATGAATTTCAAAAAATCATATTGGTTCTTGCCCGGATTTGTTCCCACGACCTGCAGCACGAGAGGCGAGGTCTTAGATACTGAGCCTCCACGACATAAAACCACGGCCACACGACTGAAAACTGACACTTTTTTGGATTAATATTCTGTTTAATTATCTACGGATTGATCAGAACTAGGAACCTGTAACTTAAGTAAACTGTGTGAAATATTATTATTATGTTTTAAGAAGTAAGGGTACGTTCACACTGAACATCCGTTTTTCCATGATCCTTTTCACGGATCCGTCGCTACTGGGGTAATGTTCACCAACCAACATACTTTCTACAAGGATGGACGTCCGATAAAACGGATCCGTATTTTAATACAGTTGTGTGTGTGAACTCACTCATACAACAATCTACGCTATTGACAAATAAAATCGTATACTATAAAGTGCACCTGTAAAACGGACTGCTGTATATTTTGTCGGATCGGTATTTTTTAATGGATTCAGAGTACTTTCATGTGTATGAACTTGCTCATACAACTACATGGGTCAGCGCTGAATAAAAACGTACACAGTAAAGCGGACCTTAAAACGGACCTTTGTGTGAACGAGCACTAAAGCTGCTTCTTCATGTAAATTTTCATGCAGAAAATAACATCTTTTGACCCTGGAAGGAGTATTGAAGTTAGCTTTCTTTATTTTAATATTTTATTTTCTTAATCATGCTTTTAAAATATTGTTTATCCCTCAGGTTTCTGGCTCAGCCCTGAAGGAAGGCAAGACTCACAGTGAGAACACCTTCTCCGTGGACACCAGGAACGCTGGTTACGGTGGTCTCTCACTCTCCATCGAAGGTAATTTAGACGCACACTTAACTCGAAATAATCATAAAAATTAAAAGACTAGTTCATGCTTCAAAATAACCTGCAGCCTGCCAAAAAATATTGGAAGCTTTCATTGGTGAAGATACTCTTTTCGAAAGATTCCAATAACTTTTGGCAATAACCAATAATTTAAAGGGAATTTGTCATACTCTTTCATGTAGTCATACCCTTTGCTCTGAATACACTTATGCAATTAGGCTGATGTTCTATATCAAGGATTTCTTCATAATTTCCTGATTGCCAATGAATTAAATTCATGTTCCTACTCAGTGCTTCTTGTAAGATTTACTTGCCAATAAGCAGCAGAACTGTTCCAGTACGTAGGGTTCTGGTGAAATTGATAAAAATGTCCAAATGGATGTCCAATATTGATATTTGGCACCGAGCGGGCGCACGACAGTACCGCGTTAACATTGGGGAATATATACGCCTTAAAAGTTGCTATAAGGCGGACGGAAGCAAAGTTTGAATTAAAATTCATTTCCAATTCTGTAAAACTGCGATTAAATACAAAATCGAGTATGCCGCAGTTTTGCGTAGCCCTCGAAACATAAATAGTACATTACTGCAGCGGCCAGCAGAAGAGGCATTGATGGACGAACCTGTAAACACACATACGTAAGTCCATCAATGCCTAGTTGTGGCCAAGGCTTGTATAGTACTTTTCTCAAATAATGCGCGGAAATTAAAACTAAGTACCTAGAACTCATTTTGTCAAATACAATTACTTTTCAAAATCAATGACAAACAACGAACCAAAATAATTATTCCCGCGTTAGGTTTAGCACGCGCTGCTAGTTTTATTCGCGTGATTTTTTTCCGCCTATTCTGCGGCCTATGGAATTGTATGAAGCTGCACGCATTGCGGTAAAAAATCACGCGAGAATAATACTACAAAAATCCGCGCGTGCGATTTTTAGCAGTGCGTGCTAAGCCTTACAGTGCTCATTTGATTTTTTTCAATAAACAGCTTTCTATTTGCAAGCCAGTTCGAAATTTAAATAAAACCTTTGATAAGTTACCTCCTTGGTTGCCATGTTTCGCAGTAAAATATCGTTCCATTTTTAAATTACACGACAGATATGAGTTTACTATGTAATTTATTTGGCCGCTAGACACGACAGATATGGAATTTCATACAACTTTTGGCCGGCCGCTTCTCTCATGTATTTGGCCTGTACTGCAATTTCGATTTATCTCGAAGAAGGTTGTCAAAATAATGCTCAAATGTCCAAGCATGTTTGAGAAATAGTACATTACTGCAGCGGCCAGCAAAAGAGGCATTGATGGACGAACATGTAAATGTGGGCCGAGGCGAAGCCGATGCACACATACGTAAGTCCATCAATGCCTAGTTGTGGCCAAGGCTTGTATAGTACTTTTCTCAAATAATGCGCGGAAATTAAAACTAAGTACCTAGAACTCATTTTGTCAAATACTACAATTACTTTTCAAAATCAATGACGAACAACAATAATTGTTCTCGCGTTAGTGTTCTTTTGTTTTTATTTCAATAAACAGCGTTCTATTTGCAAGCCAGTTCGAAATTTAAATAAAAACCTTTGATAAGTTACCTCCTTGGTTGCCATGTTTCGGAGTAAAAGATCGTTCCATTTTTAAATAACACGACAGATATGAGTTTACTATGTAATTTATTTGGCCGCTAGAAACGACAGATATGGTTTTTATACAACTTTTGCCGGCCGCTGCTCGCATGTATATGGCAAGTACAGCAATTGCGATTTACCTTGAAGAAGGTTGTCAAAACAATGCTCAAATTTCCAAGCATGTTTGAGAAAAGTCTATTAAAACAATGGTCCGTAAATCCCGTACCTATAATCTTCTATATTTGGAAAATATTCACAACAACATAAAAAATAAAAAAAAGTCGCGCTAAAAGCCGAAAGACTATGTATGACGTTTTGAAGACCTCAGTCTAAACCAGCGCCCCTAGCGGAAAATTCAAACGCGTTTCATTGTATTAGATATAGAGTACCTACCACTAGTGGCCTTAATGCCATAATCATACTTTATGTATAAAACCTTCACGCTTCTCCCAGGTCCCAGCAAGGCCGAGATCCAGTGCGCGGACAGCAAGGACGGAGTGCTCGCCATCAGCTACAAGCCCACAGAGCCCGGCTACTACATCGTCAACCTGAAGTTCGCCGACCACCACGTGGAGGGATCGCCTTTCACTGTCAAGGTAATACAAGAAAACCGGCCAAGTGCGAGTTGGACTCATGCACGAAGGGTTCCGTACCATTATCGAAATAAACGGCATAAAAATCACGCCATCATCAACCACTTAAATATTACTTTATTCTGTTTTTAGTATTCGTTTTTTTATTAAAGATTATATTATCATTTTTATTGAAACATATATACAATTGAATATACAAAAAAAAATACCTATATACAAATACAAATGTGAGACGGAAAAGAGCTCATTGTGCATCAAAAAATTCGTCCACATCGATGTCAATGGGAAACGTGCCCAGAACGCTGGCAGCATTGCCACTTTGAATGTCAATGCAGATTCTCTGGCTGAAGAAAAAGCCAGCCCACTGGTAACGTGAAGAGTCGATGAGCTTTGTGCTAATTTCTCGAAAAACTCGATGCGCACTCGGACCCCATGGACCTAATGTCTCAATTCCAAACGGCTCAAACATATAACTTCCAATAAGGTTGTGTTATATTTGCACCGTTTGAGGTTTTTTGCACCAGCAGCAGCCGCTCCAGAACAGCCCGCCGTACTAAGAAGATGGGATGGCGCAAGGGTATCGACACATGTTGCATCCCACACCAAAGGCCTACCCACCTTCCAAGGCATTATGGTCATCCCGTCTCATCGTCACGCTCCAAGCAATTAAGTTCTAAAACAGCTGGCACCAGGCGGTGACAAGAGCCCGACGTATGATGTCATTAATGCCACCAGCGCTCTTACTGCAGGATAGGCCATGGTGACCGAGGCGGTCGACTGCTTCACCACATTGACAACGATGTGGGCCTCCGATAGGAGCACCCAAACGCAGATATGTAGCGATCCTAAAGGTGGTGTTTTAGTATTTGTTGTTACAGCGGCAACAGAAATACATCATCTGTGAAAATATCAACTGTCTAGCTATCACGGTTCATGAGATACATCCTGGTGACAGACAGACAGACGGACCGCGGAGTCTCAGTAATAGGGTCCCGTTTTTACCCTTTGGGTACGGAACCCTAAAAACGGACATAATCCTGTTTAAAAATATATTTATTCGCATTAAAACAATAGTCACTTACGTGAGAATAATAAAAAATAATTTATAATATTTGTTATGAAATTTTTTTTTTTTTTTTTTCTCATTTGTGTCATAACTCGTTAGGTTCGTAGCTAATTAGTAAAATTACCAACTTGAAAACTGTACAACTCGTTATTAATTTCAAATATAAATAAAAATACGGCAAGGACACGACATTGCAGCAACAAAACAATCACAAAGTTAAAGAAGAAGATTAAGAAATTGCGCTTAACATGGATCCTGAACCTATATCTACCGAAACTCAGCAATTTTTGGGCCGTAGACAGCGCTTGTTTTCAGTTCATCATAATCATCATCAGTATTTTAATGTCCCCACTGCTGGGACACAAGCCACCTCTTTGTGAGAGCGAATGGGCCTTAATCCAGCACGCGGGCCCAGTACGGGTTGGTGGATGTCACATGTCTTCGAATTTTTGTTCTAGGACATGCCATTTTCCTTCACCGAGCAGTGGTGATGAAATAATTTACATAAAGTAAAGCGCCTGCCTGGGTTATAACCCACGACCTACAACTTGTAAGTCGTGGCTGATACCACTGGGCCACTACTGCTCTATGGTCGTTAGACTATGTAAATATCGTCATAAGTAAGTCAGATACTAAAATTGCTCTATCTTTGAAAGTGTTGAGATTGGACCCCTTATATGAGTCGTTTTTATCGATAAAATCAAGTATATTTTACGGGTTCGAACCCACAACCTACGACACGTAAGTCGGGGATGGTACAACTGGGCCACCACTGCTGGTTTACAGTCGGATTTCATTTATTAAAATTGAAATAATTTGATAACCAAAGGTGCTAGATTAGCTAGAATTTAATTATGGCAAGCCGAAAAAGCTAAATTTCAAGAAATTCACTCAATTCATAATTTTTCTTTATGTGACCAGGTTACCGGTGAGGGCAGCAACAGACAAAGAGAGAAGATCCAAAGGCATAGGGACCCCGCTCCTCTGACTGAGGTCGGCACCAACTGCAAACTTACCTTCAAGATGCCCGGTAAGTTGTACAAGAAAAATCGCTACAAAATTATTATAAAATTAAATTATTATTATTAATTTATTTACTGGTTTATCCAGCAGTAAATCTGCTGTCAATTATGACTTAGCCGGTGTTTATTGATGAAGCAAGATAGGATTGGTCAATCAAATAACTTGATCTGTCATTTGGCCACAGATTTGGTTAGGTATCCTTTCAAAAACTATAGTCCGAGTAGTTGTATACTCTATTCGCTGTAGTAAAAAGATAAAAGGTAAACCACCACCCACGCTTTTTTAAAAAAATTTTTTTTTGTTTATCACACTATTCTTAATTTAAATTGATAGAAAATGATTTTCAACTTTTTTGTTTGGTTTTCTATTAAAGCGAGTGTTTTTATAAATCTATTATTTTTGTCTTTAGTTACAGCAAGGCACTTGAAAAAAAAATGATTTGTTTATTTTTAATTTTTTGCTCCAGCGTATAGAGTATAGTTATTTTTTGTTGTGTAGCAAATTAATAACGTTTATGATTACGATAAATTAAAATAAAAGTATGTTTGTTTTAATGTATTGGATATCAGATTCTAAGGAAATAGGCTTTTCTAATGAAGCTTAGTAAATTTTGCCAATAAAATGTTTTTTTATTCAACACGAATGTCTTTGCTATAAAAAGTTTTTGAACTGGAACTTGAAAACTTTTGCCAACAATAAAATTTTAAATCCCCTACCGATTTTTATTTCATGCTATATAATTATTTAGTAGTAGACATGCTTTGATCG
Source organism: Orthosia cruda (assembly GCA_964057195.1). Taxonomy (NCBI): domain Eukaryota; kingdom Metazoa; phylum Arthropoda; class Insecta; order Lepidoptera; family Noctuidae; genus Orthosia; species Orthosia cruda. The sequence continues at coordinate 5,265,846 of OZ059854.1, forward strand.
ACAATTTATTGAACACGTAATTATGACACGATATCTTGCGAAAACACCTCGATTCAAACAGTAAAACGCCCATAAGTTTTGAACGGCTGAACCGATTTTCATCAACCATAGCTAAGAACACTCTCGATAAAGTCACCTTGCAAACAAAAAAAAAACGAAATCAAAATTGGTTCATCCGTTTCAAAGCTATGATGCTACAAACAGTAACACAAACACACAGTTAGATACACACGTCCAATTTATAACATCCTTACTTTCCGTCGGGGGTTACAACAGACAGATGATATTAAAAATGAACAAAAATTTCAACAATAAATAAATTAAAACAATCTCTAATCCGTAAATGTTATTATAATGTACATGAATATTTCAATGATAAATTTAATAAATAAATAATAATACCGAAAAACGCAATAATAATCTATAATACAAATAATAATAAAACATGTACAAATTAAATAGTTATTGATGCATAGATTCAATATTTAAGTCGCAAAAATTATGTGATACATTTAATTATAAGCCCACCTACCTACATTATATTAATTGAAGTTGTGAACAAATATTTATAATAGCCCTCCTCCTAATTTTTATGTTGTTATGCCCGACAGGGCCCACAATGCTCCAAAACTATTGTATGTATCTTTATGTACCTACCACCTAAGTTCACATTGTGGAATGCAATAAACGAATTGAGTATTGAGTATTGAGTATTGACTTTGACGTGGTCAATTAATTACCCACAGGCATCACCTCCTTCGACCTGGCTGCCATAGTCACCAGTCCTGGAGGAGTGTCAGAAGACGCCGAGATCCAGGAGGTGGAAGACGGGCTCTACTCCGTGCACTTCGTACCCAAGGAGCTGGGCGTACACACCGTGTCTGTCAAGTACAGGGAGATCCATATTCCCGGTAAGTATTCGTTTAAACCATCACCATTCCAGAATTTTTAACACAGATTAACCTTATGATGGAAGTGCTAGATATAGGCATCGCTTCTAGCGTTGAAAATTGCGAATAACTTTTTTTTTTTTACTATTTGACGTTTGTCTGAAAAATAGTAAAATACAATCACACATATATAATATTTGTTTTATACTGTATATTTTTAATATTTAACAATCAAAGGGACAAAATCTTGCTTAATAATATTAATTGAACAAATTGAACATTTACCATGTTATTATAATATTTTAAAGCAAAAAATACATGTAAAAACTTAAACTTGCTTAAACTTAAACTGATTCAACCGAAGATCCGCAAGGAAAGTTTCTGTATTTTATTGAAAAACTAGCTGACCCCCGCGGCGTCGCTCCCGTCAAAATTATAGCCTATGTTACTCGGGAATAATGTAGCTTTTCATAGGTGAAAGGATTTTCGAAATCGGACCAGTACTTTCGCAGCCTATTCGGTACAAACAAACAAACAAAAAATCTTTCCTCTTTATAATATTGGTATAGATAAAGAGACGTTTATACGTTATTTATTTTCAACGCTAATCGATTCCCTTTCTAAGATACAAAAGGAAAAAAGCACATGTTGTCTCATCTAAGTACAAAACATGAAAGATGTTGCATTGCAGCTGGTAAACAAGATAGGAATTCATACTTAGTTAGCTGATGAATCAAAAATGGAAATAATAGCAAAACAATCTTATTTGTGGGTTTGTGGTAGCCAGAAAGCTGAAAAGTAAAAATTACATCTTAATTTCATTTGCACAACTTATTGGATGTGAAAACAAATCAAGAAAAATAGCTTATTGGTTTGATTTGGTCAAGCGATGAAGCGATGTCTTTTTTTTTGCCTAAAAAAAAAGACGGCTTTTCTCTGCAGTGGGTCAATATCACCATCATCAGCCTTTTAATGTTCCCACTGCTGGGACACAGGCCACCTATCTGTGAGAGGGAATGGGCCGTAATCTACCACGCGGGCCCAGTGCGGGCACATATCTTCGAATTTTTAGTTCTAGGACATGCCGGTTTCCTCACGATGTTTTCCTTCACCGTTTTGAGGGCATTGGTGATGAAATAATTTACACAAAGTTACCACTGGACCACCACTCATCAATGTGGCCCAATATATTCCAAGCTATCTTTATTGCAGGCAAAACTAATCTTTCAAGGCATTCCTTAAGCTCTTATGTATTTTCCTAACCCACCAATATTTTTCAGGATCACCCTTCCAGTTCACCGTAGGCCCTCTCAGAGACTCCGGAGCTCACTTAGTGAAGGCCGGAGGACCAGGTCTCGAGAGAGGCGAGGCTGGGCGCTTCAACGAGTTCAACGTGTGGACCAGGGAGGCCGGGGCAGGTCAGCTCGCCATCTCTCTGGAGGGACCCAGCAAGGCTGAAATCGACTTCAAGGACAGGAAGGATGGATCCTGTGATGTTTCTTACAAGATTGAGGAGCCTGGTGAGTTATTGTTTTATTGTATAGAGGGTTTATGGAAAATATATGGGATTGCATATCAACCTTAGGTTGAAAACCAAGCGTGCTACTTTTTACCCGACTGCCGAAGGAGGGTAATGTGTTTATCAGTCTATGTATGTAAGTATGTATGTTTGTTCCTATGTGGTGTTCTAGAGACCAAACGCGTTGACCGATTTTGATGATTCTTACGTCAACCGATTCGAATCGATAAAACTTGGAAAAGAAAAAATGGCGGATTTTGGGCGCCATTTTGTGGGGGATTTTTTTTTTCAAAATTAATGGTTATAATAGGTGATTTAAAAAATATATAACACTTATATGTTTAAATGTACCTAATTTAAAAAAAATATAACTAAATAGTTGTAAATAAAAAAAAGTTAATAAAAAGAACAAAAAACCCGACTGCTTAAAAAGCGAACTAAAAAGACGTAACTCAAGAAGAAAATCATGCTGTGCAGTCGAAGATACATATTCGCAAGCTGGCTGACCAAAACCAGATGTATCCTCCGACTGCACAGCATGATTTTCTTCTTGTTTACGTCTATTTAGTTCGCTTTTTAAGCAGTCGGGTTTTTTTCATTAATTCACAAACAATTATAAAACAAATTTACTTACCAATGAAAGAAAACATTTCCAATGCCTCGGCCAACTTTTTCTTTACATTATTTACAGCTCAATATGGCATAAAAAATGCATTTTTCTAGATTTCGGTGGATTGCCGGTGCCGATAATACTAAATGAAAAGCTCGGATTACTATCATTAATCGTAACTTTACTCCGTTTTTAGGGTTCCGTACCCAAAGGGTAAAAACGGGACCTTATTACTAAGACTACGCGGTCCGTCTGTCACCAGGCTGTATCTCATGAACCGTGCAGATAGCTAGGCAGTTGAAATTTTCACAGAAGATGTATTTCTGTTGCCGCTATAAAAACAAATACTAAAAACAGAATAAAATAAATATTTAAGTAGGGCTCCCTTACAACAAACGTGATTTATGTGGCGTTTTTTGCGATAATGGTACGGAACTCTGCGTGCGCGAGTCCGACTCGCACTTGGCCGGTTTTTTGCCACGCGAAGTACAAACAATCACGTCATCTAGTTAGATTTATGTCTGTGTTTGTACTTGTAGGTATAGGTTCGAGGTTGAAGATGCCTACTTGCATGAGATATAAGCAGATCGTTCTTGTATTAATTCTGTTCTTTCTATCCTTAATTCCTTCCTTGACTAAAGACTTTAATTATTTTGATGACTCTGACGAATAAATAAACCAGAAGTTTAAATAGATTTCAGCTGAGAAATACAATACTTTCGTGGTGACATATTATAAATTGTATAGGTTAAATAATAACAGCCGCACTGGTCGATCATCAAGGTTAAGCAACGCTTGACGAGGTCGGTCCGTGGATGGGTGACCATTTCAACATACCGAGTTTCCTCCGTGCCTCGGTGCGCACGTTAAGCCGTTGGTCCCGGCTGTCATTTGAAGATCTTTGACAGTCGTTACGGGTAGTAGTCAAAAGCTTGAGATCTGAGACCAGTCTTGCCAAGGGTTACCGTGTTACCCCAGTTACTGAGTTGTGGAGGTCAGATATGCAGTCGCTACAAGTAAAACACTAGTACTCAGCTGAATCCGGTTGGACTGGAAGCCGAGCCCAATATAGTCGGGAATAGGCAGTTTGATTGATAGGTACCAATTTCAAAGACGTTCACCGTCTTTAGAAAACCAATGAGCTCCTAGAGGATAGTACGCCGATGTCCTAGTAAAAAGAAAGGATTAACTTATTTAAATATTGAGGCAAGAATAAGCTGAATATTTTTTTGCTAGTTGAAACGAACTACTGACTACATTTCGTCCATAAATCAATCACAAATAAAAAATAAAAAAAATAATATTTAAAAATAAACCCTTCCAAATTCAAATATTTTCGCAAAAGGATTTAAAACATCGAAGGTGAAAGAAACTGTTCAATATATTTAAATGCTTGTAGTAACTTTTTTAGTGGATGTTATTCAAATATATTTAAACACTATTTCTTGCTATTTGTATCAACAACCCTTCCTTTGTGTCGCAAAAACAACCCAACTTCTGTTCATAAATAAACTGTCTTGTATTTCAATTGTTGACCACGCCTACTAAGCAGCCGGCCAATCAGCGTGAAGCGCGGCAAAATTTACTGCGAACCATTTTGACAGTTCGATTTTTAGAGATCCTTGTTGCTGGGTAAAAAACGGACGGTGAATAGTGTTGTGTCCGGTCAGTGGCCTACCACTAGTTTGTTAGTTGTATTTTGTTGTATTGCGGCTGGGTTGTTTGATTTCATTCAGTATACAGCACTGTTTTCATTTTATCAGAGCTGTGGAAAGATGAAAATCTGTAAAAGGTTGTCTTTCTGAAAAAAATTGTCTAAGAAAATAATTTTATTCACATTGACACATTGAATTATTTTTAAGAATAGAAACCGATGCGTTTTTAAATAATTCTTAAAAAATGCGGTTTTCCAATCTAGTCTGTTACCTATTGCCTAATATTCTGCATATACTGCTGTTAATAGACATCACACCGAAACTTACAAAAACAAAATAGGTACCAAAAATCTCAAGCAAAAACCTCATAAACATCTTACGGAACTCACTACCCAACTCAATCTCGATCTTGTCCTTACATTTTTTTTATTTGTTTTTATTTTTTCTGCCACTGCACTGACCATAGAGGGGCGCGATCGTTTTTTAAACCTCAATGCTCGTCGCGTTTTCGGCACATTATTGTACCGATTTACGATAAAACTTTTTACTAATGAATCGTAATTCTTGAAACATTCCTCACTTTTTTAAGGTTTTTTGCTTAGTGCGTTGTTGTTTCGATATAGTTTCGAACATAGACGTGCGGACAGTCTCTACCGGTTTTGAGCGATTTAAGGAGATGCTTTATTTTTGTATGTAGCTTTTTTGCAATTTTATTATGATGTTGATATATATTTTTTGTAGTGAGCTTTGGATTAATAAAAAGTTGTTCAATGACAAATGATACAGGTTAGTTATATGATGACAGGGTTTTTCTCAACTAATATAATTAAAATTAGCGATTTAATTTAAATTTACTTAATTCGTCATAGAAATCATACAATTTAGAGGTTCTAAAACGTTTGATATAGTAAACGTATATTTTAGCTTTTCAGTCATTAAAACTCTCGAATATTTAATATAATTTCTTCTAACAAAACATAAACTTTTACTTTAAAATGAAACCATTATCGTTTTCTTATTTATAATCTGTAAAAGTATAATAAAGATAATATATTCGCATATGTTGGCAGCGGTAGCTTTGTCGGTCGTGCATCGCGTTCGAATTTTAAAAGTTGCAAGTTTTTATCTGTTCCCGGTATAGAAACAAAAATGGATGCTGTTTTGATTATTTAGGAATTTCTTGAAATTCATCAATGATAACAGCAGGGGTTATGGATTTTGTTTAAGAAAGTAATTAATGAAAACGAGGCTTTCGTTTCGTTAGAAATTAATTTCATTACATTGAATTGCAAAAGACTGAATGACGAAGGACTGATGCATTTTGGTTTTTGCAAAGAAGAACACTGTTACATACTGGGTTGATTTTTTTGCAAGTTTCGGCAGCCAGGCTCTTATTTTTTTTTTATTTGCATTAATCTCGGCTTTTCTATTGATAAAATTGGTATCAAACCCTATGGAACAATAACAATAAGTCCATTGTTAAAAATGACATCATTAGTCATTTAAAACAATAGCTCTTAAAACTTGATTATAAATTCAACAAAAACCCATTCAACGCATTAAATACCAAATAATTTTCAAAAGCTTATCAGTGCACAAAACAAAATGGTGTTCTCCCGCCGAAAAAACATAACCAATCACAGAATAACTGTCACCTAACAAAACTAAAACTTAAGTCATTATTATTTTGGAATTGTTCAAAATTTTCTAATCGTGATACACTTATGAAGTATCTCAAGACAAAAAGGGGCCGCTTCTTTGTCGGGGAGATCCGCCATTTTTTTTTGTTGCACAGAATACAATAGGATACGGGACAAATTCAGTTGGAGTCGGCATTCCTTCTCTCTGGTGTGTAGGAGCCATTTTAATTGACCGCCCGATGGTAATAATCGTTTAGGAAAAAAACGTTTTTTAAAAGGCTGGAAGCGTTTTGACGGAATGCCACTTCTGATTCTTTGGACGAGTTTTTGACCGACATTTGGGACTGGCTGTTTCGGATGGCTAGAAAGTTTTGTAAGTTTCGGTGACGCGCTATTTTGTTATGAAGGGTTTCGTTATGTTTTTTGTTTGCAATGACATCATGATTACGTAGAGTTACAACTGTTTCTCTAGGGACTAGAAATCAACGACGGGCAACGAATCGCAAACGACCAAGAAAACAATAGAGGCTTTACAGAAGATAAGTTACAAACTTATGAGTACTCTTCTATAAGGTCTCGATTTGACAGTTTTCTTGACAGATTCTTTGAGATTGCTCTTAATAGGGTACGTAGTCTGACCATCGAAATGATCCAAGTAATGTATAAAGTAGCATGCCATTCTTCATGATCTCACTACTGAAAACATATTTAAAAAGATACTTTTATTTTGGACCAAACATTTGTACTTAAACAAGTAAAATTTCAAAATTTAGAAAACCGCCGACACATTTATCTTGCGAAAACATCACGATCTAAACAATAAAACGCGCATAACTTCTGAACGGCTGAACCGATTTTATTCAAACATAGCTAAGAACACTCCCGATACAATCACCTTTCAAACAAAAAAAACTAAATCAAAATCGGTTCATCCGTTGAGGCGCTATGATGCCACAGACAGACACACAGATACACAGACACACAGATACACAGATACACAGCAACACACCTCAAACTTATAACACCCCTCTTTTTCCGTCGGGGGTTAATGATAATGCGGGACCGTATGTTGGCAGGATTAGCGCTCGTCTTAAAAACATTAATTGCTATCAACTATAAACATCTAAGTAGGATACAACTACAAACTAATTGGTTTCAGATAGAATTTCAGCCACAGCCTTTGGTTTACAATGTAGGGTTTGGCTTCTTGATACGAATATACCAAAATGTTGGGGTTGGCTTCTTGATAGGAATATATCAACCTTTTTTAAGAAACATCTGCTATCTAATTCTCAAGTTCTCAGTCAGATTACTACCATTAGATACCAATTTCAGGTTTTACTTTTGTTCTAATGTTTTCAAACTTCTCCCTTCCCATCATGACTGTCGAAAGATATTTGTGGGATTTCTGGCAGACTTGACAGTATTTACAGGATACAGAATCTTTATGTTCATTATGTCAACCATAGTCTGCAAAAGCAGCTTGCACCTTAAAAATTGATTACACCATACCATAACGCATAACACTCACAACGCATATAAAATGCATAATTATATAATGCTCACTACGGATCTTTGTGTCTCTGAATTGGCTGCAAGACACTGCGCAGTAGCATTTTTTTTGTCAATGTTGAAGGTGAAGATAGCATTGTATAACTGTCTTTTTCACTTGCTTACGTTTATCGCATCGTCCTATCTCGCTTACTCTATGCAGTTTATTCGATGACAAACTGTTTCTTGCGCAATGGTTGGCAGAGCCAACTTCAGAGACACAATGATCCGTAGTGAGCATTATATAATTGTGCATTTTAGCCATAAACAATGGTAAAATTATAACCATTTAATACCTACCCCATAATCGGCTAATCTTAAAGCAATTAAACGTCCAACTTAATTATGAATACGGTATGCTAATGTGATATTAGCAATACAAATATGGCAACCCTTTTAGCGTCAGTTAAAATGTCATTAAATGCAGCTGACGTGTCTTTCTGTGTCTCCTGTTTGTTACTTTGTGTTAATATGTTGATGTCTATGATGATATAGAAGGAATTTGCTATGTAGAGCTTAAAAACAGTAAATTATTTGTTGAAAAGATGCATCGTACGTTAGTACTTACTGGCTCTTCTTGGACGCTTCGTTCAATTAAAAAAATTGATGTTTTTTTTGTTTCTTGTGATACAAGAAGGCATATGAAAGAGCAGACTTTTGAAACATCCAGCTCCATAACCAAGAGTATTGCTGTTGGGAAAAGCTAGGGCTTCATTATCACCTGAGAGCTTTTTCTTCTCCTTTTAGTGTTAGGATGTGACCACCTCTTTTTTATGTTTGTTAGGCTCGCGTTTCACCAGTAACTCTCCTGATAGCAACGCAAGCAAGTTACCTATTCAGTCTTGACTTAAAGATCCCAAGGTTATAGCTATCAGGGAACAAAGACTCCGGCAGGGATTGCCATTTCTTAGCTGAAAGTATTAGCAAAACGCTTTGTGCGTCTAGTGTCAGAGTTAATTAACCCGCCTCTGGGAACCCCACAGGCCTCTGACTTGGCTATTTCAGACTTGCAATAACTATATAAGTCCAAGTTTATTAGTAGTATATTTGCCCGGATTTGAACCCACGACCACGAGACGCACGACGCTTGTAGCACGAGAGGCGAGGTTTTAGCAACTGGAGAGCTTACAAAAACAGAATTCCTTATATAATAAATATGAAATTGATATGTCCCAAAATGTCATATTTATGCTCTATCTCTTATCTCTTTATTCAACGTTTAGACAATTGTTATCATTAATGGAATCTCGCTGGGCTAGACCCAGTTCTGCTTATCAAACTCTTATGCCAATTAAATCAATCAAGTTTGCTGAAAACACGTCTATCCCAGGTTGTGTAAAATCACTCGGAGCTCCGCTTTTCGCGTTATCTATTTTCATCAAATCTCTTAAGAGCCATTTGGCATCCTAGATTAGGAAATCTTTAACTAGTGGTTCCCAAATTGCAAGAAACACTTATAATCAACATAAACAAAATCTTTGATGACAAAATTCCTCCTCTATTTCCATAAAAAAAATGACGTAACACCAACAGCCACCTGCGAAATGTTTTATCCGCAAAAACGCTAAAATTCAGTTTTTGCTTCAACAACAAAAACTTCTGAATAAGTAACAGGAGGAAACGGGCCGGCCATCGAACCCGTAACATGTCAATACCACTATTTTGCATAGCATACGTCATTATTTGAGCCACTGGGGGATGGGTGGCACTGCGGGGCTAAACTGTCGTTAGTCAGAGGCTTGTCGTTCGGTTTGAGAGCGTGTAGTTTAACCAAGCACATTTTTACCAGCTACGTTATAAATCTAGGCTGTTACAAGGCCTGTAAATGAAAAGTCTCTTTCAGGAAGTTATGTAGATAGAACGGGGTAAATATAATGCGTTAATTCTTAGTGCAGATTGTCTTAATGACTTTATGCGGTTTAAATTGTTGTTAGGATTTGTTTCTTCAAAACTGTATGCAGAATAAGAAGGGGTACAAATAAATTTGTAATAGAATAATATGGCATTCATAGGTACAGTAGACCTTTTATATATTCTCCTCTTGTTTTTTCATGCTGCTGAAAAGCATTAAGGTTTGTAAATGTTTCTGTTAATGTTTATGATGAATTAACTAGGCTATAATTGGCTACCTTATCTGTAGTCTGAGTTCCGTTAATGATTTCCAAGTTCTTCGTAAAACTATTTTCCAACTCTTGCTGATTAAACTTTGTAAATCCATGGTGGAGCCCGGCCCTCCAACTAATACCGAAACAAAAGGATTGTTTCCGAAAAAGTCTACGATCAGTTTTTTTTTCGTCCAATCAGCAAAAACCTTATCGAAAAACATCCACCTCGGATGTAAATAAATCTGTGGCAACTATATGGCCACCAAGGAGAAGTCGTTCATAATGAAAAACGATAATCAAGTGAGAGAGGGTATTCAATTTGATGGGTTCTGTAGTAATATTTTTGAACTAACAGCAAATGTGTAGATCTAAAAAAGCTGTAGGCTTATGATGTAAGGACTAGTTATGCGATTTTGACATTGAAAACTATGTTAAATCAGCTATAGGGTCCAACGGTAAAAGCATAGGATTGTCAATAGCTTCTTTATTCGAATCCCAGCAGTTAGCTGCTCGTTGCCAGCGCGATTGGCGTAAAATAGGGAAACCATAAAAAGTGGGTAAAAGAAAGAAAAACGAAAAATTATTTATTTGTGACCCGCACAGGAGACACGAGAAATATTCTTAAAAAGTAGCCGTTTGTTACCCGGCTGCAAAAAAAGGGTTATGTTTTTCGCGCGTATCTTGTATGTATGTATGTTTGTATTTATGTAATATTCTTTAATACCTCGTATTTTTCAAACCACTTGACGGATTTTTATAATTAAGACATTGTTAGATAGGTCTTGGTCCGCCCAAGTGTTTTAGATAGGTGCTGTTTAAAAAAAGGAACATGGCGGATTTTGGGCGCCATATTGTGGGGGTTGCAATTTTTTTTTCTTCGAAACCCTTCGAGTGGGGTATCAAAATTAAGGGTTTTTAGAGGTGATTACAAAAATATATACCACTTATATGTTTAAAATGCATTGAAAAAAAGTATAACTAAAAAGTTGTAAATAAAAAAAAACAAAAATCCCGACTGCAAAAATGTAAACAAGAAGAAAATTATGCTGTGCAGTCGGAGGATATTTATAGTTTTTGATTTTATTAGTTTTTTTTTTTACTGGAGCTTTTGATTTCGTATATAATTATGTAGACTGATACTATCAACCTTTGTGGCATTGCAAAGCATCTGTTTTAGCAAATCACTTAGCAATACTAAAGTATGAAAAGATATTTGAAATTAAAAGAACTGAGCGAAGTGACAATTTTGCTGGCTTTCAAAACCTCCTTCCCAGCACGGAACCCTAAATAAACGTAGAAAATTTAAATATCTCAAGTCAGTCGCCAAGAATTATTGGATGCATCGTTAGTCGGAGAGACGTGTACTCTTCATTTTTTCTACCAAACAGTATTTTTTTGCCATTTCGTCAAGTTTTTAGAGCTACGCGAATTTATTAGTACATTTGTCGGTGTTTTTGGGTGGCTGTCCGTATTAGAATACGATTTGTTTCGATGTTTAATTGGGTGTTCCGGTTTTTTGTGGGGCATGTTGTAGGACGTTTCCGGATCAGATTAAGGCTTGATTTTGTTATGTGGGACTGTAAGGGTTAAGTTGTTTCGGTTTAGGAGTTTTTTAAAGAAAGTTGCGACTGAAATATTTTAGGCTCGCAATTGAGAATCCAGCGGCATAACCTTATGAAATACTTACCTTAGTAAATGATATAATTGCATTTGCTAACACATTGCAGTCTTAGTTTTAAGCAGTAGATAATCTCTGCCTTTTAGTTGAAACTGTTATCTGCCGCTATCCAAGGTTAAGTGCGTTATTAAATTGCCTTAATAACCTATGAAATCGAAGCAAACTCCGTGTATATATACATAACTTGGTTACAGAAAATGTTATTGACAGCACTGACTGTTTCAGACTAACTTTAAGGTTGCCCTAGTCGACGGCACGAACTATTTTGTGCGCGGAGTTAAAATGCATGCTAACCCATCCGACAAAACGTGCGAAAGAGATAGATGCTGTGATGAGCACTAAATAGCTAGTTCGCGTACGAATACACACTTTTGCATATTTGTAGCGAAATGGATGATGATTTAGGACGAAAACGAGCGCGCGAAATTTTATAAACAGACCTATGAGAATATGGATATCATGAAAAAGCGACTAAATGTATCTGTTCAAAATAAAATTATTTGCATTGTTGAACTACTAATCTATCCCTGTAGGGTGACTGTTTGCAATTTTCCTTCTTCTTAAGGTATTTAAATCGCGCCCAAATATGCGTTAAAATGAGTGTTTAAATATGGAACTTTCGACGCTCATAACTTCATTTTTTTTTTCTCTTTTGTTTCCATACGGGGCTAGGTAATGATGAGACAAATTTATATAATTTTTTATTTTGAACACACTCTCAAACAGTGGAGTAATCGCCAGACTACGTTTGTATGGATGAATGATTGACTAGGGCCGTTGCCCTAGTAGTAGAGATCCTCCTTAAGGTTTAAGGAGGATCTCTACTACTCCTAAGCCTTTTTGATCTTTTTTAACAGTGATCTTCAAATCTATTCCATGACATGGCTAACACCATCTCCTCTTCCATAGGTGAATACCGCATCGGTCTCAAATTCAACGAGCAACACATCCCCGACTCTCCCTTCAAGGTGTACATCTCGCCAGCAGTAGGAGACGCTCATCTCCTGGAGGTAGCTCAGTTCCCTGACTCCGCTCAGGTGGACAAGCCCACCCAGTTCTATATCAGGCTTAATGGGGCTAAGGGTAGCTTAGATGGCAGGGTAAGTTGAAACGATTTATTTATGTAAATCTTATGTATTTGTGACGGGATTATTACAAACACTATACCTACATTTTTAATGTATCTTGTGAGATATATTAAAAATGTGATAAATTTTCAAAATATTGTGAGTAGATATTTTCAAATGCAATAAATCGCAACAAAATTCTTTATTTTAAAATACATCCGTGCCTTATTGAGAGGAAAGTGTTTACAATCTCACGCGATTTTTTAAAAACTTACGGTGTTTGCAATTACCCGATTAGGTACATATCTATAGATGTATGTTAATTTGTTGTGGTAAAAACTACAAAATAATGTTTAATAGAGTTAGAATAGAATACAACTGGACACGGACACTACGGCAAATAATACTAAGTGCTTGTAAATTAGGGTATCTTTAAATGTCCAAATCTTTAGCAAATAAGTGAGATGGAAGATTTACTAGGCCACGATTTCGTGATGGCATATCTTACAAACAAAAAATATATAGTGTTAATAAGATTATGCAGTTCTATAGTAAGTAGGTTTCTATAGTCGAGTATCCGGAGTGTGTGTATGTATGTGTATGTTATCTGCAGGACATACACCTACAACCTTTGTTTTATTTTATTTTTGTGAGAACCATGTTCCTTCTATCGTGGGTGCATCGTCCTCACGTATTTAATTTATGTCTGTCTGTAAATGTAGTAAAGCACTTGTTTTTAAAGAGTAAGAATAGAGTTTCTTGTGCGTTCTTCTCCATAACAAGCTACTATTCCGTAGGTAAAATCAATTTTTGTTACTAGTAAATTTTAATTGTTGACGTTCAAAAGTGCCGCTTAATGGCCTAGTTGAAATAAATATATTTGACTTTGACTTTAATTCATAACAAAAGCCAAAATCAACCGACAACTGTCGTTTCAACCCCAATAGTTTCCTATATATCGTTAAGGTTGCAATCGTAATATATGATTGATTTAAAGGCGTACGTCAGAGTTTAAAATATGAATCGGCAATCGAACCTATTCAAATTGCCTCCCCCTTGAAACGATCAATATTACACAAATATACACAAAATCACACACTCCCTTAACACTATTTAAAAATTTACGAGCCGACCTAGACAATGTCTTCTAATATACTATCTTGTATGTTACCCCCGGGTCAGTTTGATTTATCGTGTGAACATGACGATCGGCCATGTCCGACTATGTCCAAGATTTATGATGGATGGACCTCTGTGCAGTTGGTATCATACGTTGATATGTGCTTATATTCCGCGTTTAGGGCGAGTTTTTTTGATAAAGCAGAGATTTGGTACAGTTTCGTGTTTTGATTTTTGTGTTCAGCAATGGTAAAATAATACCGGCTGTGTTTTTAAAGTTTTTGTTAAATTGAGAACAAATAATATTAGTTAAATCTCTAAGAGGAAATACGGGCAGAGAGCGCCGACTGAATTTCATTCGTAAAAAATCATAATTTGAGGTTTGGCTTTCGCCTATTTCCTCCTCCAGTATTGGACCAAATTAAAAGATATTCCATAAACTCAACATGAAAGATATATACTATGCCCCTATGTTTTCCTTTTTGATGATACATTATCTTTAGAAGCATTAGAACCCTCGAAAAATGCTTAAAATTGCGCTGTCAAGAGTGGCTTAGTGTCCATTTTTTTTTATGTTCTTGATAGGCTCGCGCTTGACCACTATCTCACCTGATGGTAAGCGATGATGTGGTCGACGGTGTAACAGGCTTGCCTAGAAGTAACCTATTCACTCTTGACTTAAAGACCCCGAGGTTGTAGCTATCTGGAAACAGATGCCGGCAGGGAATTCCACTCCTTAGCTGTACGCATAATGAAAGTATTTCCAAAACGTTTAGTGCGTATGGGTGGGATGTCCACCATGTAGCGATGGCGCATCGCCGTACGTCTTGTAGTCCGATGATGAAACGGGCTAGGCGGAATCAGATCATGCAATTCCATCGCACACTCCCCGAAATGTAACCGATAAAAACCGACAAGCTGGCAACTCGACGACGATGTTCAAGGCTCTGGAGCTTTGATTCGACCAGTGCCTCATTGCCGATGCTCCTGGCCCGTTTTTCAATCGACTCTAGTGCATCAAGCTGGTATTTGGCAGATCCGTCCCAGAGATGAGAACAGTATTCCATGCAAGATCGAACTTACGCTTGATACAACTTAAGCAGCTGTTCTGGCGTAACTTTGACTAATATAAACGAAAACCGGAAAAAATAGGGCCATAGTATATATATTACTTTTCCAGTTTATGGAATATCTTTTAAGTTGGTCCAATATTGGAGGAGGAAATAGACGAGAGCCAAACCTCGAATTATGACTTTTACTAAGAAAATTCAGTGGGCGCTCTCTGCCCATATTACCTCTTAAGTTATTGTGACAGGACCTTAGTCAGTTGTAATAAGCGCTTTTTCAAGCAAACAAGGCCATCCATCGCTTTCCATCAGACGATATCGATGTCAACCGCTGGCTTATCACGATAAACAAAATGTATTAGTGATAGCCACCACCGTTAACTAAAAAATATACACACATCACTTTTTAGAGGCTATCCCAACTAATTCTCTAAGTTACCTAAATTTTAGTGCTTACCTTAAGAAACAAAATTGGACTACCAGTATTATATAGTAGTATCTACTTATCTCCAAAATCAAGTAATTTTCACCCACCACGAACCATCAAACATAACTAAACCAATATATTCTCGCACAGTGTGTCTAACCCCGCATTTCGTGGCCAAAAAAATGTAATAAAACGGACTGACCGCACGTGACCGGGTTCCGCTGAAATAAATCATTTTCTCGCTAATATTTTATAACAGTGTGCTACCATGAATATTGTGGCAACTTATGCCAAGTTGTGCCATAAAAATTAATATGGGGTTGGCGAAGTTTTCCGTCTTGAGGGAGAGGATAGTGAAAAAAATTGGTGGGTTTTCAAAGATTTTTATACATGTATGTCTGTACGGTAAGACAGGAGTGATGAGGTCTTGGAAGAAAGCAGCTAGATTAGTTTATATCTATTAAAAGTCGAAACAAGTTATTACAATCTATTGGATAATTACAATTCATAATTTCCATGAAACAATCGATTTTTGATTGTTAACAATCCAAAAAAAACTGACCAAGTGTGAGTCGAACTCGCGCACGAAGTGTTCTATATTATTATGGCAAAAAATGGCAAAAATATCACGTTTGATGTATGGAAGCCCCACTTAAATATTTATTTTATTCGGTGTTTAGTATTTGTTGTTATAGCGGCAACAGAAATACATCATCTGTGAAAATTTCAACTGTCTAGCTATCACGGCTCATGAGATACAGCCTGGTGACAGACAGACAGACGGATCGTGGAATCTTAGTAATAGGATTCCGTTTTTACCCTTTGGGTACGGAACCCTAAATATACATTAAATGTAACTACCTAGCGGACCCAATTTCCAAACAATAAATGCGGTATTTTTTATCTCTAATGGCATTCTGGATTCAAATTATTAACTATTCTAACATTCGGAAGAAAATGTTTTATATAGAATTCACAGCACCATAAATAAATTATCTGTTTTATAGTAACAACTAATAATCTGTAGGTACCAAATAAATAACCACAGGCAAAGATTTTGTAGTATGTAGTAAGACTAGCTAAATATTTCCTTACACACATTACTTACTGTTTTCCCTTTGTCCAGGTGGTCTCCCCATCAGGCAAGACCGACGATTGCTTCATCCAGAACATCGACGGAGACCAGTACAGCATCAGGTTCATGCCGAGGGAGAACGGAGTCCATAACATCAACGTTAAGTTCAACGGTATCCATATCCCTGCTTCTCCGCTAAGGATTAAGGTTTGTATTGCATTTTTAATAATTTAAATAAAATTTAGTTTAAATCCTAACGACTCAAGCATGATTCTAGGTTAAATTCCCAGGTCAGTCGCAGTATTATTGAGTGTTTAATTTAGTATTTCAGCAGTGGCTGGAATCTGGATTTATATAAACCTTCCTCTTGAATCACTGTATCTATTAAAAAAAAATTGCATCAAAATCCGTTACGTACTTTTAAAGATCTAAGCATACATAGGGACAGACAGACAGCGGGAAGCGACTTTGTTTTATACTATATAGTAATTTATTTTATTTATTTCTCTATTATGTTATATCATTTTAATTGTTTTGAATTTTAATTAAATTATTAAAGCTATTAAATAAATGCACAATAATAGAGATGGGCAACTGCGCCTTTGCTAGACAGAGCCTGTATTTATTTATAAGTTTATTATGTCCGGCTGATGGCATTAGGCCGAGTTTCTCACCTCTAAATTATCGCAGAATTAAAGTCGCAAATTGTCAAGCACGCGTTATCTACTGTGATTGGCTGTTGAAAATTCATTCAACCAATCACAGCAGATAATGCGTGCTTGACAATTTGTCACATTAATTCTGCGATAATTTAGAGGTAAGAAACTCGGCCATAGACTCGATGACTGTTTATTAATTGGAACTTAAATATAACTGGTGAATTGTAACCGTTGCCTAATCGTTCGTCATTTTATAATTCATATTTTTAACAAGTAAAATTGTAAAAACTCCCGGCACATTTTTATTTCATGTTACATAATTTATCTAGTACGTAGTAGATACACTTCGATCGGCAATCTATTGAACACGTATTTATGACACGATATCTTGCGAAAACACCCCGATTCAAACAGTAAAACTTCCATAACTATTGAACGGCTGAACCGATTTTATTCAAACATAGCTAAGAACACTCTCGACAAAATCACCTCTCAATCAAAAAAATAATAATACAAAATCGGTTCATCCGTTTAGGCGCTATGATGCCACGACAGACACACATATACACATATAAACAGCAACACACGTCAAACTTATAACACCCCTCTTTTTCCGTCGGGGATAAAAAATATATTCATATACGACCAGTGTTCCATACGAAAATAACTGTGGCTAGACATATTAGCGCTACGAACGTAGCATGCATTTAGACGATAGTTCTTACTCCGTATCATAGATGGCACTACTCACCCTTGATACAGGGACACAAGATAACGAATACACTAACGAGCCCTTTGTGTGGGGGATTCTGAAAATATTGTTCTAAAACTGCTCTATAGCTGCAGAGACAACGAAAGAGTAGAAATAAAATAATTTAAAATATACAAAACAGGCAGGCATTAAAAAAGGCCAGCTACATTTTCATTTCAAAATATGAGGTTTTTCAAACAATCCATAAAGACATTCAAAATGGTTACAAGTAGATTCAATCTTAAAGGCGGATTTGAACTCGAAGCGAGTCGTTGCAAGTTTGAGGCCGAGTTTCTCACCTCCAAATTATCGCAGAATCAATGTGACAAATTGTCAAGTTATCTGCTTTGATTGGTTGAATGTATTTTCAGCAGCCAATCACAGCAGATAACGCATACTTGACAATTTGTCACATTAATTCTGAGATAATTTAGAGGTGAGAAACTCTGCCTGAGTCTACCTTATACACATAGGATAGGATAGATTTACCCCCTTTTCCACACTTAGACGCCCATTTGGTCCGTTACTTGCAGGCCTCATCTCTGTGAGAGTGGATGGGCCGTAATCCACCACGTTCCACGGTTGGTGGATGTCCCACGTCTTAAAATTTTTTGTTCTAAAACTTGCCGGTTTCTTCACGATGTTTTCCCTCACCATTTTGAGAGCAGTGGTGATGAAATAATTTACACAAAGTAAAGCGCCTGCCTGGGTTCGAACCCACGATCTACAACTTTTAAGTCGCGGCTGTTACCACTGGGCCTGGTATAAGGAGAACAGTGGTGTTCTCCTTATACACATTTTTTTCTAACGATTAAAATATTGTCTTGACACACAACAGACATTTGACTTAATATTTTCTGTGATAATAATCCAACGTTGTTTGTCTAGGTTGGAAAGGACGACGCTGATCCCGCGGCAGTCCATGCTCATGGACCTGGATTGGGAGCAGTCAAGACTGGTAAGTCAATTATTCCGTTTACTACTTCTTTTTGTGAAGGAAATTATCGTTTTTCGTGAGGCATCTTCATCACAGTAACCAGTTGAAAGCCTATTAAACGAAAAACCACGTAGTTACCATTTCGGTGAAGCCTTTCATTCTCATACATTTTGGACTTTCCGACAGCCGTAAGAATCTCACTAAGTCGGCCCTCTGAGGCTAATGCAAGCGAGCGAGATAAATGTTAAAAATGTTTATTTTACTGTCTTCGGTAAAACCTAGGATTTACCGATAAAACATAAGATTTACCAAGAATTTTACCAATAAGGTAAAATGCCGAAATGGTCTATGTTGATCGCTAATGTCGTGCTTTTACCAGCACAGCACAGCATACAGTAAATCTTAGGATTTCGCTCATGGTAAGTTTATTTTGGGACCGTGCACGAATTCGAGACAGTTTTTTGTACAGACTGTAAGAAAAAGAAATTAAAAAAGGATTGTGATTAAAATAGACAACTTCTATCTTAATATTCTATCAAAAATAATACCTACTTTGAGGAAGGTAATCAATCAGACCTTAATTTTTCCTATCATTTCGTATCATGGACACCAACATTTTCAATATTTATAAGTCTCCTAAGATTTACTGAGTTATTGCTGGTAAAAGCCCGAAATAGCGATTATCATAGATCATAATTTCGGAGTTTTACCGGTAAGCCTTGGTAAAACTTAGGTTTTGCCGGTATATTCCAGGTTTTACCGTAGTTCGGGCTTTCTATAGTAACATATCTATGGGATAGCCGAACGTTATCGAAATGCCACATCGCATCTTTGATATAATTATACTTTTTCGAAAGCCTCAGGAGTATTCAATAGTACTACTAAAGTTCTTCTCTTAAATTGTACTGAATATGTCTCAAAATATTTAATCTACTATTAATTTTCTTAAAACAACATCTTCTTAGGTGTGAAAACGGACCTCATCATTGACACATGCAACGCTGGAGTGGGTATACTCGCCGTGACCGTGGATGGACCGACGAGGGTCGCCATGGACTGCACAGACGTCGATGAAGGTTACAAGGTAAATATCATCACAGCCTGATCTTCGTCTTCTTCCTGTCTTATCCCATGTTACTTGGGGTTGGCGCAGCAACGTTTTCTTCTTCCATACCACCCTGTCTTCCGTCACGCTATCACTGACTCCCTTTTCTTTCATGTCACACCTCACACAGCCCAGCCATCTTTTCTTTGGCCTTCTCCTCCCTCTCTTTAAGTAAAATGCGTTTCATCCCTTCTCATCACATGACCATATCAGGACAAAGGGCCTCACAGCCTGATTATTAATGTTTAATATTGTTATAATCAGCATATTCGTATAGCATATGAACATCTAATCATTCTCGTGGTATATATGCCAGATCTTTTGGCAGGCAAGTTATTAAATTGGAAGACATGTTCGCGCAAGAAGTAGTTCCACCACCAACTTCTCCAACTATCAAATAGCTTTTGTTAGCGACTTTAAAGTCGTTTTATCCCACGGGTACGTGCTCCCGGAATAAGAATCCTATGACCTTCTCCACGGTTAAATCTATCCGTATCTTTAAAAATTGCTGTAGCAGTTTAGGCGTGAAAGTATCAAGCAAATATACAGAGCTAGTTTCGAATTTATAATATAGATAAATATATGATATTTCCTTTCTTGATTTAGCGTAGACATACACAGAACAATTCATGATAATCATGTCTTCCGAAGGTCTCCTGGTAATCCTCCTTATATTTAATTTATTACTTACGAGTGATTTTCGTGTGCAGGTGCGTTATACGCCTCTGGCTCCTGGTTTCTACTACATGAGCATAAAGTACAACGGTGCACACATCGTTGGATCACCATTCAAGATTGAAGCATCCGGTAAGTTTTTTTTTAAATCATTTTTAGTATGAAAAGCGAAGAAAAGCTTATTTTTCAACAGTGAAAATAATCAATTCTAGGTTATTTCTGTCACCCTTCAAAGGAAGTGTACATACAAGCATCTTGTGGGTATGCCGGGGAAATATTACGAAAAAAAAAACACATCATAGCCTTTTTACTGCAAAAAAATACCACTTATCGAATGCAACTATTAAGAATAAACAACATTCTTCTATGATGGCGGTCACCTTTACAGTCTTGATTGGAAAAATGCTAAAGTTGATGATATTGTTTAAAATCCTACAGATATGCTTGACAATTACATTTTTACCATCAATGACCGAAAATACCAGGGCCCATACCATGAGATCTTAGAGCAAAGCTTATTTCTATTGTGTGAAAAGAACAGATGTATATAAGTTAGATAAATCTGTCCCTTACTCACACTTGAAAAACAGTAAGTATGGAGTTTCTTGTCCGTTCTTCTCCATAACAAGCTACCTTTCCAAATGGACAAAATTGTAAATTTTAATTGGCCTAGTAGATTTTGTTTGCTGGATATTGACCTTGCTCTAAGAGCTCATGGTAGGGAAATATTATTTTAGTTATCATATTTAAAAGCTTCGTCTATAGAACTATTTTACCATCATCATCAGCTTACAGAAGTCCACTGCCTCTCCAATCAGACATCATTCATTTCGATTCCCAGCAACTCTCATTTAGCTGCTTCCAGTCACTCTGTGAAGATCGCCACTCTGCTTTGCCTCAGAGCCTGTCCTACAATTACTTACCTATAAATCTGCCTTACAGGTGCAAACCTAGCCGAAATAGGAGCGCAAGAAACCTCATCAGTAACGGTAGAGACAGTCCAGAAGGTGGCCAAGTCCATGCAGAAGCAGGGTCCAGTGCTGCCGGTATTCAAGTCAGACGCGACCAAGGTGACCAGCAAGGGAATGGGACTGAAGAAGGCGTATCTTAACAAGCACAACCAGTTCACGGTTCATGCTGGTGATGCTGGTAAGTTTTTGAAGATTTTATTACTTCTCTCTGGGACACTAAGACTTATCTTCTTCGTTCCCACAGAACAGTGCTTTTTTATCATCATACCAGAGATTACCTCTTTCAAACAAAGAAACGATTGAACCCCTGTATAATGTTAGTTAAGATTATTTTGTCTATATCAGTTTGCAATGGCTTTGCATCTTCCTTTGCAGCAGCGTTACTTAATTCTTATTCGATTCGTGTATGTTTTAGGAAGTTCCTAATCTTGAATTAGAAACCTATAAAGTAAAAAGTAAAAAAGTAGTAGTTCCATAAAAATTCATAAGTCAACATTTACTTCAGTTACTTTACCATATAAATCGGCAACTAATTTCACACTTTAATACTTACTTCTTGTCTTCAGTCCTTATAAAATCTTCTTCCTTTTTCCAGGCACCAACATCTGCTACGTAGGTATTTACGGACCCAAGGGTCCTTGCGATGAGGTCCAGCTTAAGCACAAAGGTAAGAACAACTACGAATGCTGGTACGTCGTCAGAGACAGGGGAGATTACATTGTCATCGTCAAGTGGGGAGATGATCATATCCCCGGATCCCCCTACAAAGTCGAGGTCTAAGGTATAAAAGGTGGATGACAGCGCATACAGAATTTTTCTAGCAATTCTTTTAATGAAATATTGGCGTTCGAAAATTCGATTGGATTATATTCTAGTGCGTATTTTATCTAGTCAAAAATTTTGTATTTATCAATATGTTGATAGTTAAATTACTTCTTAGCTAGATTTTTAAATAAATTCGAGAATTCAGAATCTGTATGCGCAACCATATTATGTAGTTTTAAGATATATATTATTTCCCTTAAAACATATTCAGATATAGGCTTGAAACTGGCATCCAATAATAGTGTTCTTAACTAACTTTTTTTGGAGTCAATACTCTGGTACTAACATAACCAATCAATGTATGGAATGGACTATAAGCAATAAAGACAAAAAATAATATAATTGTGAAGTCTATATTTTTAGTTGCTGTTTCTAGAATATATCTAAGTATGTTTTAAGTTTTCTATATTATGTCATCAAAAGTTTGATTATGCTACAGGATATCGAAAAGGTTTCTGAATCCATCTTCATTATTTGATCTCTTATACATCGTGATCTTTTTATTATTTTTATCTTGTAATGTGATGATTCTTGTTTTAGAATTACTATCGAATGGTGACTAAGAATCTATTTAAATTAACACCAAATCAAAGTGTCTCTTAATTATCTACTGATTTGATCCATTTTGGACCCTGATAAGTCCATTTGTATTGCCTGGGGCTGTTCTATTAGATTTTACTGCCACCAATTCTATGTAATCAATTTAGAAATTAGAGTCACCCCAATTCATGGTTATAATCTTAAAAATGTCATGGAGTACTCACATCTTGCTAGTCCAAACCTTTTCTCTATCCATCCCGTGTTTTTCTTGATCCTTTATTATTTGTAATTTATTTAAATTCATCAAATTGTCATCGCAATTTTCTATTATATTAAGGCATTGTTTCAGAAGTTCTAACAAAGTAAGATATACGTAAAACACAGATATTGTTTGTCTTTTGTCCTGCGACAACGATGTCGAATTGTCATGGCACTTAAAATGTAATGTCGATAGATTATTGTGATTTCGTTTCGTATTTTGCTTTTGTTTTAGCAACGGAGTTATTTTTATTTGTTTTTAGTTGCTTGTTTAGAAGTTGTAGGCGTATTTGTGTAACTCCATTTATAAGTTTTTTATTGATTAAAATCTAAGTCGTCATATTTTAGGTCTAATTTTATGTTATATTTTTTGTCAGACTGAATTTTTTACTAATTATTTTTACATATTTTCTATCGATATTTAATCTAAATTGTTTGACAGTCGACAGATAGAATGTTTCTGTATTTGCCAAAGTTATTTTTGTTTGCTTTTTCTTTGGCAAATAAAGTTATTTTTCACGTTGTCGTACGTACAGTATTCTGGCTAATTTATATGATTCTCGTTTAGTATTTAGGGCGACTAAATGAC
The DNA here is from genome assembly GCA_964057195.1 of Orthosia cruda. Classification (NCBI taxonomy): domain Eukaryota; kingdom Metazoa; phylum Arthropoda; class Insecta; order Lepidoptera; family Noctuidae; genus Orthosia; species Orthosia cruda. The sequence continues at coordinate 5,289,559 of OZ059854.1, forward strand.
AATACATATAAAGTATTAACTCAAAAATATTCCCTTTAATATATAAGTTTAGCGAGACACAATATGCACGCCAAGATTTTTTGCGAATTTTTATTGTTTTTTTTTATTTTACTTTTTACAAATTCCTCTACATCTTTTTTTATTAAAAGTTTAACTGTCAGAGGATTTTTTGATAAATTCGCTCATAAGTTTTGGTTCTTAACTTTTAGTAGATATTTTCATATTTTTATGAATTTCTACTAAAAGTTTGTTTTGTATATTGTGCCTTAGCCTTCTCATTTAAGTATTATGTATCTGCTTTCTAATTTTTGTATGATTTGTGTATGGACTTTGCCTACGTAGGTAGAATGATCCCGTATTTGTAAATACCTATTTTAAGTGTTTAATTATTATAATGTATTTTGAACTGTTAACTAAATAAAAAGAGGAAAGTTCTAAAAGTTGTTTATTTTTTCAAATGTTCACCTGTTATTCTTTCATTCAACTGGTGTCTCGAATTGAACACGAAAAGGAAAATATGATTCTCTATCATTTCGTTTCCAGTTTTGCTAAAAGTTAATTACTTAGTTAATCATCGTGGATTTCAGAATTGGATTAAGTTAGTAATAATTCTTCATGATTCTGGTTTCCTGGTAGTTTGTTAGAATTTACTGCACATTTTTCGAGCTCGTTTCCGAGCTTCTGCTTTCTCCACAATCTCTGGTAAGCCATTTATCGACATGAGGAAGTATCCAGGTGTAAAACCAGGATTTTCTATTTTTTATTTATTGATAGTCTTGCGTTTGACCACTTTCTCACCTGATGGTAAACGATGATGTGTTCGACGGTGAAGCACGCTTGCCTAGAAGTAACCTATTCTCACACCCTCTTACTTTTGACTTAAAGACCCCGAGGTTGTAGCTATCAGGGAACAAAGACTCCGGAAGCTGTGCGCACAATGAAAGTATTCGCAAAACGCTTTGTACGTATGGGTGGGAGGTCCAACATGTACCGGTGGCGCATTGCCAGGTGCGCATTGTGAGGAATTATCTGTATGAATCCAGGTTGTAAGCTATTTAAGCCACTATTGCAGCCATTTAAGTATGATTGAAACACTCAATTAACATCAAAACTTTCATATTTATAATATTATAAACCTACTAGGATTATTTATATCTCGCATAATATACCAATGTCAGGAATCAATGTCCTGGAAATCTCAGCTCTCATTCCAGCTTTTCCGTGCTGTGTTATACTTGTATTTCAAGAATTGCCAAACTTAAGTGGCAGTGGGCAGGACACATTGCTCGCAGAATGGATGGCCGATGGGGCAGAAAGGTTCTGGAGTGGCGACCGCAGACCCGAAGACGTTGCATTGGAAGACTTCCCACCAGGTGGACCGATGACGTAGTGAAGGTTGCGCGGATCCGCTGGATGCGAGACGCATGTGACCGATCAATGTGGTGACACTTGGGGGAGGCCTATGGCCAGCAGTGGACGTCTTTCAGCTGATATGATGATGATGATTTGAAATCAAACCGCTTTGTGTGTTTTGGTAGGTATGGGAGTCGAACTCATAATAGGAAGTAATATGCGAGTGAGTGCGTGTATGTGTGTGTGTGTGTGATCTACATCTGTTATTCTTGCCTTTAATAAAAATATTCTGATTTATAAAAGAACGAAGTCTATGTAGATTCCAACTGTCCACAAGTCCACAATCATTTTACAGGGATTTTTTCTGATACAGTGAGTCATGTTCAGTAGGTAGAAGTGGCTACGGAAACTGCTGTAGGAGGATTCAATAAAAAAATAAAAGGCACAGATATAATTCTTGGCATAGTTGTAATTTATTTTTAATCAATTTTAAGTAACAAAAAATGATTTTCGTTCATTTTCATCTATAAATCTTAAAACGAGAACGCTAGAATAAGCGAAAACTAACGTAAAACGAAAAAAAAAAATTACTTACAAAAATATCGTATTCATAATAATAAGTTTACACTTAACTTAAAAAAAAAACAAATTACAATATCACATGTCTACTTACAATAGAGAGATATTGGCGATTTTTATTCCCTTAAATCCAAGTTCGAAAAAAATTGGGTTTTTAATAACTTTGCTTGGCTTGTCATGATCAGTTATTATACAATAGTGCTTACTTAACAAGAAATAATCGGAAGAAATAATTATTGCCGTTATTTAACATTAAAGAAAAAACATACAAATTTGTACAAGAAAAACATAAAGATTTGGCTAATTTGTGACAGACAGACGGCCATCTTGCCCCACGATCCCCTAACGAATAACCACAACCTAACATTTTTTTTTTATAACTAAAAAGATCAATAGCAAATTAATTTAGAAGGAAAATAGACATTCCTCCAAAAATAGTCACTCTTTCCCATTTCCATCTCCTATCACATTTTTTTATTAATTTTACCTACTAACGCTGATTCGTTCGTAAAATTAAAACAAATCAACAGTTTCTGTGTTCGTATACTTGAAACTAGTCTAAAAAATCGATGTACGAAGGGCCTATTAAGTACGGAAAATAGGAATACTATACAATTCCGATACGCCGCTACACCTGAGTTCTTAAGGCTATAATAATTGAGCATAAGCACTTTTAGATATCGTAAAGTAAAAAAAAAAACTTTTCTTCAATAAATTTTAAGGATTTTTCTCTCAAAAAATCGTATTCGTATTTACAAAATATTTACAAAAAGTGCACCTTTCATTGCGTGACGTTAAGAAGCGATTTTGGCCACTCATAAAATGTATTATACACATGGAGAATATTTTTAATATAGAAAATATATTCGACCGGCGAAGGCTTAGTAATAATTAACTTAATTTTTCTTCGATAAAACATTTTTTTAAACAGGAAGAATACATTTTCTAAATTTTTGGAAAAAAATAAAAATACTAAAAATGATAGTTACAAGACAGATAAAGCTAAAAAAATACATAGTATGATCTAAGTAGGAACTGAGTGCAAATGTGATGATTTAAGAGATCTATTTTATTCTTAATGAATACAGTAAAAATGCAACAGAAGTGAGAAGTGAAGAACTTGTGATAATATTTAGTTCAAGTCGCTCAAGTCACTTGTATTAATACAAATACTTGTGTTTTTCAGGAACTTTTTGATTCAAATATGTTTTATTACTTATGTTAATTGTGAATAAATTATATCCAAGTAGATACCAATGCAGTCTCACTCTAAAAATAATTTGAAACAAGAAAATTGAGATGCGATTTGTTCGATACTTTCAAAGTAATGATAAATTTTCTAAATAATAATGTACAAATAAAAAATCACTGGGTCCAAATTATGCATCGATAAAACATTATTATGCATTAATTGCAGACAAAATAAAATATAAAAGATATAGAATATGACTCCGTAGGAGTTTTGTTCGTGTTAATGATTAGTTTTATGTTTTACAAAGTGTGAAATAAAATGCATCCGAGTTGCTACGAATGTTTGATCGATAATTTGTAAAATGCTGAAAAAATTTGAACAAAGACAAACGAATAAAATAACATCAAAAGCATAAAAATGTAACATATAGATATAGATAAAATATTTAATATCTACATATAGATACCCATATCACAAATATAAAAATTCAATTCAATACGAATCGTGATTTCTCAAGTCTTTTTTCTCCAAACTGATTCAGCAATCTAAATAACAATAATTGCTTTCAACCATAATTGACGATCAAACCCCCGGACCAACTGGGTTGAAACGAAACAACCGTAAAATAAAAAACTAATCAATAATCCGTAAAATTGGAAAATCAATCCGAAATCACATTCATACCCATAAAATTTTGTTATCTACTCACAAAATTTCGAGTATCCATACAATGTTATTTCTAAAAACATGAAATTGTTTCTCTAACGATAAAACCGTAATACCACGTCTTCGAGAGCGAGATTCTAATATTTTTTATTAATATTTCGTTAATTATACAACTAGTAATACCATCATAAGTACATACTATAGTGAGTGTACCTACGGTAAGTTACTGCTTATCCTTGTGCGATAATGCATGGGGGAGGATGTGTTCCGCGGGCAGCAGTGCCGAGGGTTGGTGAGCGTAGTTCCTGATCTGATGCAACGATATCAGCTGGTTGGGGAAGGAGTTGGGCTGCTGCTTGCCTTGTTGGAAGTGGAGAGGATCGTAGAGATACGGCCGCGTAGGGAGCGCACTGTGGTGCGACAATCCATTGAGGTGAGGAGCCATCGAATTGATAGGAGTAAACGCAGAGTTCGCCGCCGACGATACAGGGGGTTGGATGCGGTCATCCTGGCTCTCATGCTGAGCGAACAGAGCCCGCTGTTGCTGCAGTTGCTGCTCATGATGCTCTTCCGCTTCCCGCTGCTGATGATAACCTCCCTCATCAGACATGTGGGCCGCTGAATCAGGGCTAACCTTTGGCCAGTAGGGATGGTCGCCGAACGGCACAGCCGTGGGCGCGGCCGCTCCCAATGATCTATTCAATCCACTCAATCCCAAAGCAGAAATCGGCGGCCGCTTATCGGCCCTCTCCGCATGCTTATTCATGTGCTTACTTAAGTACGTCTCCTGCGTATAGCTCTTGCCACAATACTGGCATATATGTGTCTTTAGGTGCTTGGATTCTTTGTGTTTAGGGATGTGTTCGAGGAGGTCCTTCTCGTGGGTGAAACACTTGTAGCAGGAGTTACATTTGAAGGGCTTATCTGTCTGATGACAGCGGCTGTGGCTTTGGAGGTTAGAGAGCTGGGAGAAGGCTTTGGTACATCCAATTTGGGTGCAGCGATAGGGCTTATCTCCGGTGTGTGTTCGGATATGCTGTTGGAGATGCGACAGCTGGGTGAACTTCCTCTGACAGATCTCGCAGCGGTAGGGCTTGATGCCCAGGTGGATACGGGAGTGCTGCGCCAGGTACGAGGAGTTCGCGAAGGCCTTCGGACACTGCGTGCAGCGGTAGGGCTTCGCCTCACGAAGGTGGATCTGAGTGTGGAGCTGCAGGTCCGCTTTTGAGCCGAACACCTGAAATAGATAGAGAATAATTTGTTAGTTATATTGAAAAGTTTCTAAAGTATGATTGGGGGAATTACAAAGTTGTTTTCACAGTGTTACACACACATTTGCTCAATTGCCTTTTTATCAAAATAGGCTTCAAACCTAAAATAATAATAGCTTAACGCTAAACGTTTGCACAAATCGATTATAGAAAAATCAATTACTATAAAACTGCAAGCCAACATCAAGTCAACTCACAAACAATTTTAATCTTACAAATGATTTCCAACACCGTTGTAAACATCATTGAAATCATCAAAAAGTGAATTTCGCCCTTGAACGACATCCGCGGGCAGCCGGAACAAATGATTCTGAGTCTTTTTTTATTTGCCCAACTCTTAATAAAGGCAGGATGTTGGCTTCACGGCTTCTTCCACGCGTAGTAATCGCTTTGACTTCCTTATATACGTCTGGGTAATCAGAATCTTTGACTCAGCTTCTGGTACTGTAGCTATAGCGTGTGAGAATTATAATAAACAAGTTAGATCCTCTATAATCATTGATTGTGGTAAGGAAGAAGGAATATTGTTGAATATACGTGATTGTCATGAGACAGTTCAGGGGCGCGTGGATAAGGATTTATCGAAGTATTTAAATAGCATGAAATTAAAGTAGTGCTAGCAAACTCAGTACGAATCAACATTATCAAAGTATTTGAATACACGTGCCAACAAAAGCCGGTACTTTCGGCGGCACTGTTCGCGCACTAAAGTGTTTCGGTACACCATTGATACTCTTTGTGATATCCCAAATTAGTTTCTAACTTAAAACTGACACGTCATCTCTTAGAATCGTTTTCATCTAACAATGAGGCTGCTAGCCACGTTCCTTCGGGCGCTACCAATCCACAATCAAACGATAATGATCTCAAATCCAAAGCAAATAAAGCTCAAACTATAGCATCATCAGTCGACACTGACGGTTGTAGTGCCTAACAATGAACGTTAGGGAATGTATTTGATAAAATAGATGTAGCAGGCGATTTTGGATTTAAATAAGGTTTGTATAGAGTTCCTTTTGAAGATAATAGCAAAGGTTTTGATTCTGCCGGCCGGATTCGTTCGGTAGCACGTTGCATGACTGGCGAGAAGTGCGAGACACGAACGCAATTGGTCACAGTTTGAACATAATTAAAGTTTGGGGCACTACTTAATGTTGTGAAGCAGTAGATTCGAGGTGGTGGATGACTTTTAATAGGTCTTCGTGAAGGATCGTCTGGTGAGGAATCTGTGTTAAATTGGTGGAACTAGGAATGTCGGTTTGGTTAATCGGTTGTAACAGTTGAAGGATGCTGTAACACTGATCTAAATTATATTTCTGTTTTAAAACCAAGGGCTCACAACATCATAAAATTCAAAGAACGAAACTTTCTGAACCTAAAACAATGAAATTGACCAAATATGAAAACTAATACAAACTAAATATTCTGGATCGATTCATAGAATATAAAAAAATAGACGTCCTTTTTATTAGTCAATAAGCAGCAACATAAAGCTTAGTCTTAGGTAATCGAGAACAGCGCAAAAACTGAATTGACAATTCAATTGCTAGAAAACTGACAAAGCGTCCACAACACGAAGTAATTGAATAATAAGAAAAAATCTAAATATTGTCGCACAATGAGCAACAGACAGACAGAACGGCTATTGACTGTAATGTATCTATCGTTGATATACCATTTTCCTCTTGCATTCAATTTAGGTGCATCAATTGATTCCGGGTCTTTTAATTTTGCTTATATGTTTGTATTGAAATAGTCTTTACTGATACATTCTAAAGCAGTGTTCCTTGATTTATATGTATTAATTTCACAATTTTAATATTTTTTTGCTCTTCGTAATAATTAATAATAATAATTTTATCAAAATATGTGTCTTCTGCATCATCATTATTATTAAAAGTTGCTTTAATATCTACAACAACTTTATATACTTCTTTATCAAGATTTCGTACAAAATTCACATCGACATCGAAAGATATTATAATATAAACTATAAAGCCATCAAACTTCAACAAACTATGCTTTATTACCTAGAAAATTTGGCTTCCAAAGTGGTTTCGTTAAAAATAAACCTGTATCATTACTGCTGACCTTGGTAACTGGTTCTACAAGATAATGTGTGTTACTATATGCAACATTTTTCACGAAATTTTATTCCTTAGTGTGTTGCTATTTTGTAGAAGTTGTAAATTCAAAATTTTAATGTATTTCTTTACAAAAATAAAAGGAATTGAAGTTTTAATTTTACGATCTTTCTTTGTTATTTATTAAGAGTTAAAGACACTGTTTTATAACTACATAAATTATAATTTTACAGTAGAATTATCATCAGTTTTATTAACTGATTGCTGTATCTCAAAGTATTCATCTGGCACGAGAGTTGAATCATTGTCGAAAATGATGATTTTTACTCTAGAATGTCTATAATGCTTTAAATCAAGTTGTAATTCATCTTTATGAATGCTCTATGCAAACCATATAAAAATGATAATAATCTGTTATATTCTCCATGAGAGCAATTCTTATATCTTATTGTACACATGGAAGCCACTATAAGAGTACTGCTTAACATTGTAGGTAATATTAAAATGTTTATCAATTATTGCCATTAATTACACTGTACATGAGTATTCATACTGGTTGTAGGAAATAATGAAAGCAGCGGACCGTAGCGATGGATGAATTTAAGTGGTTTTAATGTTAGGATAGTATACTTTGCTAAAATTTAAGGAAACTACTTATATATTTTTTTGTAAATGGTTTTGGCAAAGATTGGAGATGATTGGCATGTGGTAGAGGTCCATAAGATTATTATGATCTGCGCTAGAGGTGCTGATTATGTATAAAAATAATAAGTTATCGATGTTGGTTTTTAACTGACTGTATATCGTGAGAAAAAAAATTATATTACAAAGAAGTAAAAAGGAGAAATATACATTGCCGGAAAATGCGTGTTCGTGCGAAATAGATAGTGTACAAAAAGGTAAAATTAATCATAGGAGGATAGAAATTACGACAGACTTTAAGACAAGTGTCGCATTGTCAAAAATAGATATGGGTCAAAAGAAAATCTATCTGTCACACTTTAAAACCAAAAGATAACACATGACAGCTGTCATAATAACCCTATTAAAATCAAGACAAGATTACGTAAGGGTTGAAGAGGGGGCTGTAGGGTTAAGGGTTATTAAACACTGGTCATCTGTTACGGCTGTCCCGCTGAAAAATTTAGTGTGGTTGAGGGTTGGTAAAAGGGTGTAATTTTAATGGTTTTTTTTCTAGAAGACAATTATATATATTGCGTTTTATAAAGGAAAATTCCTGACGGAAACAAAGAGATATCTCTAGTCTTAAAAAAATGAAAACCTAGTAATAAAATTCTCAATGTGAGATCTAAATCGAAATATTGTTAATAATCTAAAGTTACAAACATGAAAAAATATTATCGAAATGCAGAAAGTGTTCCACTATGTTGTCTTTCATGTTTTTGGATTTCATATTTCAAAGATGGCACAAATATCACCTAATTAAAAACTATTCCTGATCTAGACTAAACAAATGACTGACAAGCAGCATATATACAAACACAAAAGACCTGTTGAATAACCACACGGGCATTTTAAGAATTAAATATATTTCGTATAATTCTTGAAAAGTTATCTAGAAGCATCTAAGAGCAGGTTTAGCGAGCTGGCATTCCGTATCATAATCAATTTCATCATCATTTCTGATCCGACAGGAGCCATCAGGTTATCCTAGCGTAATAATTTTGGCCGACGTGTGAGGAAAAATTCTTGATGGATTGGTAGAAAAATTATGCATCGTGATAAGCATTTAAGTAACTACACCGTATGATAATACATACTTGAAAACTTTGTTGGAAATATCTATGAGTTTTTTTTTTCAAAATATAGACTAATACGACGACGATGAAGACTAAGACTATAATTATCATTATACCTTAAAAATACTAAGTAGAACTTTTACTTTAAGAAGCTAAAATTATTTTTGCATATATTTTCGAATTTCAATTTCAAATAATCGGATTTTTTTCGGTAATGTTATCAAAAGTTACTAAAGATAATTCAGCAGGTAAATAATCTCTATTACTAAAAGTAGCAGCATAAATTTTCATGCCCTTTCAGCATAGAAACAAAGCCTTCGAAAAATACAAAAAAATTAAAACTAATTTTCTTAAAACCCTCCACTTTTCAGTGACAAAAAGTGTAAGCTAACAAAAAGAGCAGGCCACGACGGGCAGCTTTTTGCCGCCCCAAAATTATTATTAATTGTAAGCATACATTCTGTCTGTTTATCTGTGGATATTAGACCCTGGCCAGGGGCGGATTTTACCCTTAATAAGGCATAGTTTTTGCCCGTGCAGATTAATTTTCGCGAAAGCTTAGGGTTTCAAAATGGCGACGATTTTGACGTTTTTTGGCTGAAAAATTGTGTACAAGATTTGTGGTGGGGCTTGTTTGTGATGGTGTTATCACGCTTTTTGTCTTAGGGGTAAAGCGAATGGTAAATACAAAAAGTTATCATACCATAGAACAGCATGAGACATCGTGAAACCATTTAATGGATGTACCTGCATGTGTACATGCCTTCTTCTTGTAAGTATTCTACATTATTATGAGGACTGTTTTGCGAAAAAGAGATTGTATATAGGTAGCTAAATATCCTCATACTATCCTCCCTCCCCCCTGAGCTATATTATTAATTAAAAAGCAAAACTATTATTAGTCCGCAATTAACAGGAACAAGCAAATAATTAAGAAAAGTACCTACACACTACACTGGTACCGAATAATATCGTATTTGCAGATACGATATTATCCATGTCAACAAAATGACATATGAGTGACATTGCATGGATTAATTCTAAGACCGAACTCACGGCAGATTAAACGGCTTTTAAAATCTCGTTTACAAATTCAATCTTTTCCTAATAGTAAACAGGTTCATCGATTTGTTTATGCAAATTAGATACGATAAAAATGTTATCGTGCATTCATTTGGGGAAAAAGTAAAAGTTATGTCTTTTTGTGTTAAAACTATCAGTGAAATTATATTTAATAATGTATATGATTTTTTTATTTAGTTTCAGCACCTGTTCTTTAAGAAAATCATCGAAATAAATTAAATAAATGAGCAAAAAAAAAGAATTACGTGAAAAAGAAGTACCTAACCATCGGTATAGGAAGTAATAAACGCGTTAAAACGAGGAAAAGATTCTCAGACTTCAATTGCCGGCTTCCGAATTGATTACGATTCAATGGTAGAGATAATGTAACGGAATTAATTCCTCACTTATCCATTGAACCAATCCAATTATAATTATTTAATTAAAATTTAGTTTTTGTGATTATTTTCAGTGTCAATTGATTGATTTATTAATTAAGTGCGTTTTAATTAATGGTTTTTGGTTATGGTAATTTTATGCTTCCATCGCATTATGGTTGACTGTAAACTATACTGGATGGATAACAAATAAATATGAAGGAAACTGATTAACTCTCACATAAGTTTAAAATTAAATGGTTTCGCAAATATTTTATTATGTGGGTGCTTCACAACAAAATCATTAAAAGCGAATAATATTACAACAAAGTCTCAAACCATTGTTACAAAATTTTGATTTAATCTCACGTTTCTCCGATGAATTGTGTTCTTGACCATTTAATCTTTTGTATTTCCAACGGAAATCTAATCTCTGGGGGATAATCGTGCGACCAGTTCGATTTTTACCATTTTTCTTACATAAAAATTCAATCAGAAACATGAAAAGACTTATAACTGTAAGCATATTTTATTTTTCCATTATCATGTCATGAAAAATTATTGGTATTGAAAAAAGTGTCGTTTTTCTCAGACGGCCCTGGCGCATGATTTTGGCGGCAAAAAGTTGATTCTAAGCCAATGTCACTATCGGCCATGCGTTAAATATTGCCGCAACTGTTGAAAAAAACCGAGTAATCTAGGTAAATAGCGAGAAATCAAGCGGCAATGTTACTAAACACGAACAGCGTTAAGTAGATTGATATTGTAAAGTTTCGTATAGTCAAGTAGAAATATTTGAAACACCGAAATTGTCATTTACGCGCTGATTGTGCAAAGGTGGCGCAAATTCAAATATAGAAACTAGGCCTATGCCACATCATAATCGTCTCTTAGTTTTATTTACTTTAATGAAACCAACACAAATGAAAAAAAAAACAATATGGGCAAATAAGCGTCTAATCTGCGCAAAACGGCCATCGCTCAGCTTAATGCTATAATGCCCAGAGGCGGCTTAATTAACTCTGACAACAGAAGTCGCCACATTCTCACACGAAAAGAAGAAGACCCATAATGCTGGGACTCACTTAACATAATGACACTGATATATATGACAATAAAACAACTATAGCACTTGCGAAAACTAAGAATGCACCTTACCTTGCTCAAATTCATGTTGATTTGCGTTACTAATTGAGTTGAGTGACATAACCGTTCCTGATAATTGATGGCAGTATCCCAACAGTCCATGTGAAATACCATATCCTGCATATCCAGAACATATAATGATACTTATTTAGTGCCAATCTTAGTCCCAAGGCCTGACGATATCCTCCTAAACCACTGTATTCTATCAATGTCCACGACGTATCTGATCAAATGCTGTCCAAATGTTAAATAATGTGGAATAATGGGCGCCGTAACGCATTTTATTGTATCACATTTGAATATATTTAAGAACTTTATGTTTGATGCAGCTTTGCTTGATGTTTTTGTATATATTGATAATATAAGAGGTAATGTAGAAATAATATGTGACAGATGAGATGAAGATGATGAAAATCAAGAAATATGGCTCTTCAGGGAAGAAGAAGAAACTACAGCCAACGTTGAGGGAATTAGACGCAGTGAATGAAGAAAAGAGGATGATTTTAGAGTTAAAATTGTTAAAGACACTATAGAAATCATCTATTGTGATAGATTTTGTTAGCAATAATTGTAATAAACCTATTAAATGACTTGAAATAAACCAATTTGATGACATTAAAGAAATAAGAAAACCTCCCGTTTAGTAGCGAATTAACGACCAAACAAACATACAATAAAATTCATAATAGATACCAGTAGCAAAACTACTATTGAAATAATGCAAAGCACCTTTTCGTTCATTCAAACCGAATGTGAGCTGAATTTATTTCTATATTTAGTAGTAGTAGACTTAATTTTAATGAATTAAAACGATCACAAGCACGTGCACATAATTTTGAATAGGCAGGGGACATAAAAATGTTAACAATGAATAAGGATAAAAAGAAATATCTGGTAGACATAGTTAGACTGAATAAGGCAAAAGAAAAGTAATGCTTCTTAGAGAAGAAATACATTGGGAAGGCTTTGAGTTTTTCTGAACGAGACCAGGTAGTGAAATATGCGACTGTCCACGCAATTTTTTCATGCGGAAATGTACCCCTAAAAGTAATGTCCCTTTCAACTAAATAAGCAAGTAATGCAACACCAAATGGCCCAAACCAAAACGAAATTTACAAAACGCAGGCGAAACCAAATGATATTCAAATCCGATCGCGACGGGTGGCGGGCGCGTGCTCAACGAAAAACGCTGAACCAATTCAAAAAACCGTTTTTCCGAACTCTTAAAGAAGCCAGTGACCAAGACCCAGATAGGACCCTACGATACTGCCAATAACACAAACGAAAATGATCTTTACAGAAAAGAAGTTAAGAGCAAACGAAACGCAGAACTTTTTTTACATGGTTCCATTTTTTACCGTCTTTTGTCACCCAAGCGAATGAAAAAGTTGGAAATCGTGGATAAAAAAATCCGTTTAATATTGGCATTGAACGGTCTGCAGATTTGAGCGTAGAAATTTGGTTTTAAAACGTATAATTTAGACTCGTGTCGTGCTCCGCTAGCTAAAATAAATGTCACGTTTCAAGCTATTGTGCGGATGGAAGGCAAGAAATTGATATTTTTCTATCATCCTCTATCACAGACGATTAATAAAACCATTTTGATAGTTCACTCCCATTCATTGTCGAAACTCAACGACTTCAATAACATGATGAAATAGCATGACTATTTCATTGCACACAAAGCCGATTTTTTAATTTCCTTTTTGGAATTTACGGGATCAGAATTTATTTCAAACTCATCGATAATCTTCACCTTTTCTGTATAGTTGATGATATTGTCTATCAAACAATGGCTGATGGCTCGGATGGATGTCACCCATTCAATGTCGCTTCTCTAAATTAGCGTTACCGTGACACGAGTCAAGATCGTGTTGACCGACATGGATGGCTGCTGTTATTCATTCTTCTGGGATAATTAGTTCCTTAGAAGCATTTTAGTAATTTGAAGATTAAAATCTAACTTTATCATTAACTAAACCTTTAAGTAACTAGGTTATACTCAACGTAGGTTTTCTCTTTCCTGTCTTCCTTATTTAAGCTACATAATAATATGCTCTCCATTCATAGTTACTTAAAACTCGTCTTTTGTTAGCAGGTAAAAAGTAACATCATTTTCATATATTACGACTTTATGACAAGCAATTGTCCCATTGACATCTTCAATACCAAGATCAGTATCCAATTCATCATTGTAGGTAACATTATCATCAAGCATCTTAATACAAACAGGGGTATCAGAATTAGTTCCAGATCCTGATCGAATGTGGTATGAAGCGTGTCGTGTGAGTCTCGATGATGTTACCTTTTCGTCGGGGCTTGAGCACCCTGAGCAAATATGGACGCGTAATGACGTATAGAGCTTTGATGTTTTAGACATGGTTCAGAATTATTATGGATATTAATTTTATATTTATTTAAATGCCTTCTCATTAGGGCTAGACAGAAAGATGGACTAGACAAAAAAGTTTATGTACTCGTATAGATGTTAAAAAATAAACTAACAACGATAAAAAAGATACCATTACTCATTTTTTTATCGCCGAATACCAAATTCTATTAAGTTGTCACTACAAAATGATTAAAAAAAAACTACAATATATTTAATCACTGACAATGTTTACCATCAACATATATGACCGTAGGCCCAACAAAAACCTACGTCATAAATTAAAAAGCCTATAAAATTATGTAAATTGTCAATTCATTAGATAATTAATTCGTTTTTTGTAATAAAACGCGTGAATTTACTATAACGACCATGTTTGGCCTTGAACTTGATAGTGAAAAGTTATCGCATTTTTTTGTAGATGACTCATTGTTTTTATGGGAAGATGTTACTGAGTATAAAACTGTCATCAGACGTATATTCTTGATATGTAACCTATTTTTGGTGAATTACTAATCAAACATTTTAAAGTATTGGAAATTTAGAATACTGACTCCAACATGATGGGCAAAGGCTTGGTAGATGATGATATTGAAATCAACTATAACAACATTTATGGCAACAACAACAAAAAAAAATTTTGGACAGGAAATAAGCCATGTCTAAAAATCTCGAGCCCTACATTCTTTAGATCGATGGGTCCCATCGTTAGTTCGTTCCAGGACCCATTAAGATTTCCGCCCGCCATGAGATGCGCGGGAGCAAGTAATATGCCCATTTTCGAAACATCACAACTGATCTCTATCACCATTAAGCCATTTTGAGCCTTACAACCAAATTGAACAGGAAAATAATTAGAAACGAAATCAATATTTGAGTGAACCGTTTTGGTAAATCTTATAAAGCTTTCCTAATGATAATAAGGTCTATTTTTCTTTGGCGGTATATAAAATTGCATATTCTAAAGAAATTAAATTTTGTTCGATACAATTTCAACCTTATGTGATCAACTTTAGAGTTAAGTTTTGGTTGTTCTAAGGCTTTCTTCTCATAAAACTTGTTGTTTAGTATCACTCATTTTTATAGTGGTTTTAAGATAATGGTATTGATTTACCACTGTACATGGTTATCCGAACAATCTATAATAAGTTTTCTATAGGATGTTGTAGGTAGTCTTGCACATTGTTTTTTGGTAAAAGTTTCCTTGTAATGACGTTTTAAACTTATGATGTCAGAATACGGGCGGATATGGTTTCGGTCGCCGCTTTAAAACCTTAATGATATAAATTTCAACTAAACATTAGATTTCGACTGAAGCAGAAACTACAAAGCTTGGTCGGAGAAGGCAAAACACCGGGAAGAGTGGAAGGCTATGGGGAGAACTTAGTCCAGCAATGGGATACTATAGGTTGCTGAAAAAGATGTCTTTCATTGTCCAAATAAATTTTGGAGAACATAACATATTTTTTGCCAATTTCATTAACTGCTTAAGCAAATTCACAGTCGCTAAAACTATCACTCTCATAGAAAACGACACCAAGAAACTCACAGCATCCACCATCTTTACAACCAACGAGAAAACCATCAAAATCGGTTCCGCACGTCTGCACAAACAACCTGACAAAGCCATAAATATGCAATATTACTTCCAATACATAGAATTGCAATCCACAAAAAAAAAAGTTCTACGTGAATCCTGCGCAGGAAGTGGCCTACGTTTTGTCTTTCTCTTACTAAGTCGAAGAGCTATTGTCATCTCGCTCTTGCGTAATACCAGTTTTGGCGGGTAAATGTTGGTTTGCATGGTGGCCATAGAATGATGAATATGGTGAAGGGAATTCTGTTTTTATGGTATACTGCTGGAAATGAAGATAGCATCGGTATTGAAGGACGTTGTAAAATGTAATGTAGGATCAGATAGCGGAGACTGGGTAGGAACAAAATTAAATACAGAACATGTTCATAATTAAGAGTAATTTGATTTATTTCCAGAGGATTGTCCAGCATGGGCAATGATGGAACATCGATATTTCATTGTTTTTGTTACTATAAGGTATATCTGAAGTTTTGATTATAATATTATGATGTTTGAAAATTTTCTTATCCAACTGTTTCTTGTTAGTTATATGGGTACCATTTTGGAAGTAATGTACAAAACTAGAAATAATACAGCACCAAAACCAATATGAGTTCTTTTATATATTGTAGACTGTGTACCTAAAGTTCCTAAGATAAACAAGGACTAGACAGGTCTAAAAGGATTCCTAGATCTATAGCAAGGTATGAATGGTGTAAAACATGATGTAACACAGCAGGTGACCACAATTTCTCTTCAAACACCACTCCATGTTAAAGCAACCCTTAAATCCAACAACCAAGACACATTTTCCATCGTCTGATATTTCAAAATGACAGGTGAGTGATGAAAGACATTTAAATATAAACTTTATGAAGTTCAAAATAAGAGTTATTGTCGATAGTGGTCGCAAATGTCAATCATAAGTTGATACAGTTGATGACAACGGCTAATTAAGCTGTATTAAGTAAGAATTATGTTATTTACTGATGTTTTTAAATTAAAACGATGTATGTGACATAATGTTGAACTAAACTACCGTAGAAGTTGGAAATGTTGTCTTAAAAGGGAAAGTGTTTAAAATAATGTCAGCTGCGAAGCGTGTTTTCGTAAATTGTTTGTCAAGTAAAGAACTTATTGGTAGTACGGTTAGAGACACTGAATTTACTAAAGCACACGAAGTAATAAGATCAATAATCGGTATGGAAAAATCAACCTGTAATATGCCCAATGCTGAGACACAAGACGCACGCACAAACCTCTTCTTTAGAAACAAAATACATAATTTTATCACAGTGACTTAGTATCACTATATCAGAAAAGAAAGATAAAGATATGTGAAAGCAGACAATAGAAAAATAACATAGAACCTAAACAAATTCAAGTAAACTCGGAGTTTTAAAGGCCTAGATCTTTAAGTCTAAGAGGCCCTTAATGATATTAAAATGTAATAAATTTTGTCACCGATTATACAAATTAGCATAGTATGAGTATGAGTAGCAACTTTAGCCACTATACATTATTTAAATACTTATAACAAACCGCGCTGGGCCTGTGTGGTGGATTAAGGCCCATTCCCTCGGAGAGAAGGCCTCTGTCCCAGCAGTGGGGATATTAATAGGCTGATGATGATTATAACAATATTTATTTAAAGCCTGTTTCATATTTCAAAGAGAATAACCATTTAAATGTTCAAGATCAATTTCTCCCCTGCTCAAAGATGCTTCGTCCAGACATGGACCTACCTATTGAAACCACCCTACAGCTTTCTCTCGAGACAATCTCCCCAAAAAAACTAGGTTACCATGTCATTGTTCCATCCCATCGATATATCCAGTACTGCAGTTACCACCCCATGGAAACACCGTGCAAAGGGGAACGGTCATTGTCCTGTATTGGAATGACCGTTAAGGGGTCGCGACTGGCAAATTTTATACATTCTATAGGGTTCTGCACAATACATGTTTGGCTTATTTAAAGCTAATTTTTGAGTGATATTTTTGTTTAGTTTTTATACTCTTTTATGGGAGTGAGTAAATTTAATTGTTTTATTATCTTTGAAATTGGTTTTGTTAGTATTAATACCTTTGGTATCTGTTTTATTATTGGCATTGTATATATATATTGCTTCTACTACTTTTAGGTTATTTTCTTTTTATTTGCAATTGGTTCAATTACTTCTTTTGCATTAATGAGTTTTGATAGTGTAGTAGCAATATATCGTTTATTTATAGAACCATGCTTATCAAATTTACGACCAGCTTCTTTGTTTTATCACCTATTTTTTGCTTTTTGCAAGTGCTTCATTATACCATTGTACTGAATACAATTTGCAATTCTATCGATCCCTTATATTCATCTCAAAAGCAATATTATCTATACAAAAATCTCCAGATCAACGCAAATTCCCACACTTTTGAAAACCCAATAAATTAATGCATTCAAAAGATATTCACGACTCTAATGCATCACATATTGCATCTCGTTGCATAAGACCATTGACGGAAACATTGTTAGAAAAAAAAGCTTTTGAAGAATTCCCTCAGATGCGTAAAATTACGTTCCCATGGGATATCAAAGGAAACTCCCCAAACAAAACTAAAATCAACCTTACTACTCTAAAAGTAAAGTCGAAATTCCATCAAAAATATCCATGATAGAAATGACACTACAAAAAAAAGATTCTGAATTTTGGGTGTATTAAGTTAAAGGTGGTTTTTGCTTGTTTATGGGGGTGGAACACCATCACCTGCCACTCTGCTAGGGCGTGGGACAGGTCGACAGCATCCCTCTTATGGCACCGAATTGCACATCCTGTATCGGATTTTGACGGAATAAAGAGAAACTTTTGTTTGGTATAAAGATTATATGCGTGAAGATTCTTTCATTTCGGAATTAATGGAATAGGATAACATTTTGTTTAAATGCGAACAGTAGTAATTAATATGCAAAAATATACTGCAAATAAGCATTGTAGTTGTTTAATTCAAGATTGGAAAAACAATTATTTTTATTCTTCGTATTTAAACAGTAGAAATAACAAAACATTAAAGATTGAATGACTGGATAGGCAACGCATAGTTGAACAAGATTACAACAAACTATAGAGGATAAAAAGCTTTTTAAATATTTAAAAATTCGTCCATAGAGAGACGTAAACTGGCGATCAGAAAAACTGATATTAGTGGTTACTTGTTGAATCTTAACCATTGAGAGAAAATCAACAAAATAAACTAAAATGCATAGTTAGAGTTCTTACAATTTTCTAGGAAAAACATTTTACACACGTTTTTTCGTGTGGGAGCACCAAGGTGACACGATTTATCGGCGGCCAGTATTTTTAGACGTTCCAATTTTAAATAGAGTTCTAATTTCGAATGAAATTTTAATTTAAAATGCGTTGTGTTTTGTTAATGCTGGTAGCTGTTGAATTAAAGACCTTTGATTTCAATTCAAATCTAGCTGATAAAAATAATATTTTTGCATAATTGTCTAATAAACGACGAACGAAGTGACTATTTTGCAGTAAACTTGCTAAATAGGAAATAAATTAGAATAATAATTAACTGTGTTTATACTAAAATTTAGATTATCGGGGTTGTGGTCTTGAACTGTAAAATGACTTGAACCAAATGGCCAGTTTCACATTAGGTCGGACCGACAATTTAACCGTTGGCCGACTATCGGATTATGGTGTTTACACTATAAGCTGCTAGTCCGACGTAATGTGAACACCTCCGTAGTTAACCGCTGCACAGCTTGCTAAACAGCAGTTGTGAGTTGGCGTCTATGTACTTACAATGGACGACGACGACGTTTTCAAACTCGTATCCTATCAGAAAAATCAAAGCTTTCTATATTAATTTCGTCCTCAATGTTTATAAACGACTTTTTATTAATTCAACAGGTAATATTTAACAAAATTTTATTGATACTACTACCTTCTAGTTAGCTTATAAACCTTATTTGCCCATAAAATTTCCTTGAAAATAAAAAGTTAAACAAGACTTATTTAGACAGACTACAGTAGTACTAAAACCTTGCAAAATCCATTGATAAATAGAAAAACCAGTCCCCGATACTAAAAACAAAGACCAAACACATGTCTTTTAGCATGTGGGTAGCTAAATTTAAACAAAAACCTATCTTAACAACGTACAGCTAAAGTTGAATATTAATTGCCAGCCACGGCAATAAATTGAGGAAATGTCTCTTTGGTTCAAAACAATAGATTTTATTGTGCGATCGTGTGCACTTGCGTGCAGAAAAATTACACGCCATAAATATTTAATATAAGACTTGATGAGAAATACATTAACCCATCATACGATGAGGTAATTAATGATATAATTGTACGTACTTAAGATGTCTTAATCGAAAAGAAAAACTGAGCAATTATTATCCAGAATAATTTTGGCAGGACAATTATAAAATTCGTAATACAATACTGCAGTTAATTTAAAAAATACTTTCCACATAATTGTTTTATCCGGTGTAATGGAACCAAAATATTTGTTTCACAAATTAATTTTCCTGCCAATAATTTTGGCCGTGCGTGTACTAAAACAATTAAATACCTGCAACCAAAAGTGAACTCTATTGCCTTATAAATAAAGTTAATTATCAGTTTGCGGCTATTTCTTTTGCTTAGGGTCCTATGAACCGCCATATAGACATTTTATGGCGTGACTGGGCTAGAATTGCTGACGTCATCAACCGATAATCAATGCTTCAGACCATAGATTGGTTAATGATAGTGGAATGGGTAGAAATTAGTTGCGATATTTCGTCTGTTTATTATTCCTAGAAACAGGCTAAGAAAACAATTAGATAGTCTGCGATCTTGGTTAAGTCTAAGGTTCAATTTTAAACAGAAATTTATTGCAAAATGAATCTGACAAATTCAAAAGAGGGTTAGTTGTTGTGATTGGTTCAATGAATTTCCAACCAAAGCCATTCACAGCATTTGACTTACGACTCATTTGAGAAGCGCCGATAATTTTCTATTCAGAAACCGGCGTTAAGCAAATTTTCCTTAATTATCATCATGAAGCCCTTTCCCCAACGTGTCCAAAATAAATTCATCCCAACCAGATGGAGTGAAATACAAAATCGGTCTACTGCAATATGCCACGCTAAAATTCCTACCATGTACGAAAAAAGTACAACAGCCAGTATTCCTAAGGCTTCTAACAGGTGCGTGCAAAAAAGTTACAAAATATGGGTCAGGTGGTCACGGAGACCACCCGGGTAATATTGTTCAATTACATGGGAGAGTGGGCAATGTCTACATAGTTACTTAGCACCCACTTGTGATCGTCACATGTCATTGGCTAAGTCACAGACGATGTAATTGGGTGAGAAAATAAATAAATAACTTAAGGGCCTACATACCGTTTAGTGCCGCAAAACGGTCACTTTCTAAAGCATACTCCTTAGTAACGGCTAGGTTAAAAGATTTGAAATGAATATAATGTATTAATGATTCATGTACATAATTTTGAACACAAGGTTTTTTCGTGTAACTAATAGTTTTGCTTTAAAAAAAATATTAACAACATGATATTTTTCGCAACTTTATGTAACTCCTCCAAAACGACTTGGATGTTTAAAAATATTTTAACACAGAAAAATTGATGGCTGGAATTTCTTCATAACTAACATAGCATATGTAAATCAAATAATATTTTGCGAACAAAACTGTTCAAAAGGAGTTTCAATATTGATATGTTGGCATCGAGCGGGCGCACGGCCAGTACTGCGTTAATATTGGGGCGTATATAGCGCCTTAACTTGAGTAGTTAGGTCTAAAAATCATAACCGTAAAAATAGTCTAGGCGGGTTATTGTTAAAAGAAAACTATTTTCAGACATCTTAATGAATGAAGGTTTATTAATAGCGTTTATTAATATTTTAGACCTGAAAAATATTTAATTTATGAAGAAAAGTCCGGCCTTTACCATGCTTTTTGCTTCAAAGTAGAATAATCTAATGTGTTGGATACCTAATTGCACTATTATTTTTAGTCGAGAAAATGATTTATCACTTTCAAATTCAAGTCAAGTCTATATGATAAAATAAATAATTTTAGCATTATCTATAAGTACTAATATTATAAAGCAGAAAAATTGTTTGTTTGTTTGCACGCGCAAATCCCAGGAACTATTGGTTGGAATTGAAAAAATATTTTTGTGTTGGATAGTCCATTTATCGAGGAAGGTTATAGGCTATATAACATCACGCTATGATCAATAGGAGCGAAGCATAAATGACAAATGTTGCAAAAACGGGCAAAAATATTGAGAGCGTCTGTTGTGTGCGCTGCGTTAACGGTTTAAGTTACGCAACAATCATGTAGGTAGGGTAGGTGGGTAGGTAGGTAGCCAGTTGACGGGAGCGAAGCCGCGTGGGACAGCTAGTTGTCTAATATACAGTAAATATTTTGCAGTAGACACGCTAAATAGGCAATAAATTAGAATAATTAACTGCCTTAATATTCTAGAATCTGGATTATAGGGGTCCTGGTCTTGAACTGTTAAAAGCGTTAGCTATTTTATTAATTCAACAGTTAATATTAATTAAAAACAGTCTATGCATACTATTTACGTTCTAGTTAGCTTATAAACCTTATTTGCTTTTCTAACCTTATTTGTTCTTTAGATCGGACCAATACATTGCCTTTATGTAGAATAGAATAGAATACTCTTTATTATGTACACCATATAAGTTACAGAAAGTAAAGACGTAGAAAACATTACACTGGGTGACACAATGGGCGGCGTTATCGCTAAAAGCGATCTTAACAAGACAAAAAAACAAAATAACAAACAAAAAAAAGCAAATTTTATAAGTATTTTTCAAGATCTGTTTGACTAACCATCGAACTTAATCGTGTATTTTCCGAGTATCTTAAGGTTAAGAAAACCCGTATTACCCATAAATTTACCCCGAAACTAGCAGAGGTCAGACAAAACGGATAAATTAAAGACCCTATTGCAATTAGCATAGATACGGGAACCCCTAGATTAGAACGGATCCTGCTTATCTCCTGGATGGGATAAATTTATTGTTACTATTATATTATTATATATTTGTTGGTTATAAGTACCGATATTGTTAAGTTCTATTGGTTTAACTACAACTGTGTTACTTCTTTATTTCTTTTCGTGAAAATACTGTGTTACTAAATACATCGAATAAACAGGAGAAATATTTTTTGGCAATAGGCCCCTTCTTCTTCTTTTCGTGTGAGGATGTGACCACCTCTGGTGTCAGAGTTAATTAAGCTGCTTCTGGGAACCCCACAGATCTCTAACTTGGCTATTTCAGACTTTCATTAAATATATAAGTCCAGGTTTCCTCACGATGTTTTCCGTCACCGTTGCCTTTGATGTCCAAGATAAACTACATAGAAAGTACATAAGAATTTGAAAAAGTCACATTGGTGCTTGCCTGGATTTGAACGCACGAACTCAAGCACGATAGTTGTGGTCTTAGCCACCACTTGTCCCATATTCTCTCCTTTTCATCCAAAGTCGGTTAAAATAACTAATTAGTGAAAACTTTTAAAGGTCCCTCGGTCAACTTCAACCCTTGAATGATGACTGGCGATTTAAAGACCGCTTCTAATTTCGCCTGCACTTGCTATTTTAACGGACCCAAATTAATCATTTTAGGGTCAAAGGGAACTATTTTGATTTATTATTCTATACCTTGTTGAACTACAATGGGAAACTGTTCAAAACTTTGTTACTAATCGCAACAAAATCTAAAACGAGAAGAAAAAAATATATATACGTTTTTGGTAAGTCAAAAAAAAACTTAAAAGAAATGATAGATTATTTTATTAGGCATGATGTAAATTATTCATAAAAATAATTAAGCCATTAAATTGTCAGTTCATAAATCCTATAATAATTTAATGATTGACCCAGAGAATAAATTACACTTAATATCTAACACATCTCCTCCAAATATTTGCAAAAAAATCGTATTAGCCATCATTGCTACCAGTTCATACCAGATCACATAATTTGCCGACGAGTTCAAAATTACCGGTTAAAAACCCATTTAAATTAGAAATATTAAAGTAATTTAATTAATTAAAAAAGTAATTGAACTGTCAAATTGACGATTATTAATGCTTCGATTTGAAACGGATTACTATTTTTGCGGCTATATTTAATTTTGTCCGGGAGTGTAATCTTTTCAATGCGGTAGTGCGTATCATTTCGGAAGGTCGAATATGCATCAGTGATTCTGAGGTTACGGAGGTATTTAGTTCGTTCTTAATTTTGGTGCTTACTGTCTGATAGTGGACAAATCTGGTCTTGAGATGAACTTAATGCCTATAGATGGACTACCTTCCTGGTATTAAGATGAGCGAAATAAAACATTACATTGTACTTATACGTTTGTATGTGTCTAACTGACTGTATTATAGAAAACCTGTGAAAATCTATACAATTCGAGACTTATTTAGGAAATTAAACTAAACGTATAGCACTAAATATTTTGAGAATACTGGAGAGTGAATAGGTTACTTCTAGGCAAGCGTGCACCACCGTCGACCACATCATCGCTTACTATCAGGTGAGATAGTGGTCAAGCGCAAGCCTATATTAGATAACAAAAAAATGTGAAATGATAATTCAAACATTAAATAATCCACACGTTTCCTAGGAATTATATACATAGCCTAGGATTTGTATACAATACCTAAATAGTTCAAGGAAAAGTGTTAAATAAAAGAATCCAATAATATACCAATATGCAAAACTTGTTTACATTATGATTGTCAGTGCAATGTTTTCATTCCTATTAGTAAAACCTAAAACTAAATAATTGGTCACATATTATAAAACATTAAATATTTATAAGACTTGGTAGCAATTAAAAATATTTAGTCAAGGAATCAATCTACATAGCCATAACCAATAACATTGGTGTCAGCTTCCTGACTGAGATGCAGCTGAGTATAAGTATTTTACATGGAGCGACTGCCTATCTGATCTCCATAACCCAGTAACTGGTGATACCCCTTGGAAAGACTGGTGTCAGATTTCCTGGCTTGGCTGACTATCTGTAACGACTGTTACGGTGGATAATTTGCTGTTCATGCTGTCCGCCTCTGGAATAATCTTCCTCATTCCAAACGGGATAGCCCTTCACTAGGGATATTCAGGAGAAGAATTAAGGAACATTCCCTGTCAACATGACGCAATAAATATGTATGTATTTCAGATATATGCATGTATTATGTTTATGCATTATGTGTTGTACACGTATTTGTGTAGTGTATTTAGTTAGTAAGAATTCAAATGTTTTCTAGTATTTGTTGTGCGCTTTTGTTAACTATCCTATTTTTTTAAATCTCTCTTTAGCACTGAGGTTTGCTGTCAGAGAATCCAATTATGGGTTAAGCTGTGTACATAAGTTTTCCTTTTGTATTTGAAATGTTTATTTTGTGTACAATAAAGAATATGAATATGAACAGCCCGGAGCAACGGCTTATCGTGCTTATCGTGGAGCGGAATCTAGGATGGTCAACATCCACAGATCCGTGTGACCGTTCAATCAGAACACAATCAACACCTTTAAAATTGTGTGTTTTCTTTAGAACTTGGTGAGCGATATTCGGACGCCATAATGAACCAAACCCGAGAGAACGCGCAAGACGCGTGCGCTCGCTGAGCTGTGATTGCACCCTGCGATCACGCGAGCCATATATCCAATACCCCGCGCACTCTCGTTTACCCCATAACGGGCCGATACCCTGTTTTTAACAGGTTTCCTATTGCCATTTTGGAATTTTATAAAATTCGTAGGCAATATTATGTGAAATACAATTTATTGCATATTTTTCCGATCGATTTTAGCAATTCTATAAATTGCCTAGGAATTGTATAGAATTCTTGATTTCATACATTTCGTATAAATTGAAAAACCATATTGGTAGGTAATTGCCCGGATTTGAACCTATGGACAACCATAACGGCGACGTTGTAGTTTTTTTATGACAAAAATATAAATTTTGTATTCAGATTCCAATTTTTATTAATTGACTTGGCAGCCTGTTTTATTTTTTGCTACAAGAAGATTTTTTTTTACTTTTTTTATATAACATTGCGAATAACCAATTGCTAGAAGATGCTGTCAAATATCAGTAAAATATTTGAAAAATGGAAAAAATAAACTAATGCTTGATCTAAGTGTGACGTAACATAAGCTTCCTAAGATGCTATAGACATCAACGGGAACAATTTTAAGAAGAAAATATTAGCAAACAATGCGGATTACCGAACAATTGCGCAACGACTCTTGGGCGCGCAAAAATTAACACATTGACGTACTATGTGGGTTGCCACATGAAACTAACATAACGCCTAGAATATGGCAGAAAAATAAACTAAGGGGCGGAAAATCTAAAAGAATTGAATAAATATACAAAGGTTTCTTCTTCTCTAAAATTATTTATAAGTAGGTATTCACATAGGTTAACTAACATACACATAACAAGTAAGTCGTTGGTGTGTAGTGTGATATTCTATTAAAATCATGCAAAATTATTATGGTTACTTTTTAAGATTTTGTTATATGTTTTTACATTTTTTTATGCATTTTTAGCAGTTGTAAGTGCAATAATCCGTGTCATTGACATTAAGTTGTATAAAAAAAAATACAATCTCAAAAAAAAAAAACAAACTTCGAAAAAGAACCGCCATGGCAACACACCGCAAGAATAGCATGGATGCGCCACCTGCGTTCGCGCCTAATTTCTGCTGGCATTGAGCAGCGTCAAGGTCACGCCAGTCAGGTGACGTCATAGAACGCTTTCGGTTACGACTGGTGGATATGACAAGACGCATATCCGTGTTTTAGAGTACCGAGCGTCTATTGTTTTTGCTCAGTACTTAGATAATGGCTGTATGGAGTAATTTCGGTTTTCCGAAAAACTTTTAGACGTGGTTATAATAGGCAGCCAGATTTTTAAGCGTTACGAGAAATGAGACATAGAAATATGTAAAGATTTGAGTCTATAATTTTTAGTAAAGAAACGATACAAGGATTTAGTGAAAGATGCGATGGCTATGGGGTGATGATGGCTGACAGACATATGTGGAAGTAGAAATACTAAAAGTAGAATGATGAAAATTTGATAATTTACGAAGGGTTACTAAGAAAGTGGTAACGCATGAGTAAATAGCCGAAGAAAAATAGAAAGTTCAATAATAGAAGCAATAGAATAGTATTTTATATGGCTGTTTTCCAGTTTGTGCTCAGCTCCTTTGCCTTAACATCATAGGAGTAAAAATCGATAAAGTTCCTTTCATAATGACTATTACGTAATACTAGATTTATAACTAAAAAATCCGGTTCACAAACTGGATTTAAAACGCATCCATTAAATCTTGTTCTCTTAATTTAGCTTCTTTTAATATCCTTCCCATTCACATAAAATTTTGTGACTAACTTGACAAGGCATAGATAAAACTACTGCGGGTACCAATACATAATTTTTCATATCATCTTCCTGTCCTTGTCTTATGTTACTTCGGGTCGGCGCTACCCGTTTTCTTCTTCCGATCCATTCTGTCAAACCTCAAGACATCACTGACTCTACTTTCTTATCATTCCTCAGACAGTCCTTTATCGAGGGCTTAAAAGTTTGTATCAAAATTAAGTCACGGGGAACACCCAGTTAAAAATATATTTTTTTGTGTAAAACCAAGTACAATATACTATATCAGATTTTGATATAAAGAAACCGGATTTAATTTGTTTTGTACGATATTCTCAGTTGACTGAATCTGAAGCTTGTTTGTTAAAAATTGCTAAGCACAAGTACCGGCAATTAGTCGTCGAGTGTTGATGAAAACATAAGTTAGAATACTTGGAATGGACAAGCTACAATTTTTGATATTGAAGATGGCGTCCAAGAAGTTCATGCAAAGATTTTTGAGTATATTACAAGTCAAACAAATCATCATCTTCCAGCCCATACCATGTTACACGGGATTAGGGCAACACGATTTCTTCTTTCATTCGTTCTGTCAACTGTCACGCTCCTGTCGACTCCCTTTTCTTTCATAAAATTGTTCATACACATACA
This sequence comes from Orthosia cruda, assembly GCA_964057195.1. Lineage (NCBI taxonomy): Eukaryota > Metazoa > Arthropoda > Insecta > Lepidoptera > Noctuidae > Orthosia > Orthosia cruda. Next base: position 5,317,126 of record OZ059854.1, read on the forward strand.
TTCATACATCTTCAAGTTTACCAATTACCAAGGAGAAGTAAGAAATCACTGAGGTTAATCACAAATTACAAAACCATTTCTTTCTAAAAAGTAACTTGTTATAACAGATATTATCATTCTTTTAAGATCAATTATCACAAACTAGTGGAAGACCGATTCAAAAGCTCGATTATCTAACCGTGCCTTCAATCTTGTAACGCCATTGTCTATCTCTTGAATCGTCTAACTAAAGTTTAAGGTCAAGTTCGTTCAGACTAACACGTGTGTGGGCGTTCGCGGAATAGCTTTGTGTATCACATGTTTTGAGGCTAATTTTGTTGTAAAGCCGCTACTTATTTTTGGAAGCGATAAGATATTTAAAGAATTATATAAGAACTAATAATAATGCGTCAATTTATCATAATTTTCTTTACTTTCTGTAGTTTTTTTCTTGCCCACATTACTTACTAACTGCCAACTCAGTATTTAATTTCTTTTCATCTACATCATCTGCATAGCCCATCCATCTTTTCTTTTGTATTGCCTTTTCCTTGCAAATTATCAAGAATTACTTTATACGCAGCATTCCCGTACAGTGAGTTTACCCGTATGTTTCTATCAACCTAGACCTTACCTACAGAGTTATTTATCTTAAACTTCAACGCTCAAATATAATATATTATTTGCCTAACACAAAAATCTTTTTGATTGACAGGCACTGCGTCAGATGAAGATAAATTATTTTGCTATATGCCTTTTGAAAATATTTTGACTTACATTTTTTGCTAAGCATAAAACTATGCGAATTCTTATGTTACTATTGAATAGACTGGTTTTTAATAGTGATTCTATTGGCACTACAGGTCTTAACAAAATTTCTATTGTTAGTATGTAGTTTTATATTCGAAGCTTAGCTTAATACTTCCAAGTTGGTTTAGAGGTTCTAACAATCTTCGTCTGAGAATGTTATTTTTTGACTAATCAGACTTGATTCATTTGATTATAATTCATGATTAAGTACTACTTTTCATATAAATCATCAAGAAATTCAGTTCCGGTTACTTTTAAGTCTAACTGTGAACTTTTCTGCTCCTCGCATTCATGTTAAAACACCTTTTACTTTACAAATTCCACTATCTCCGTTTCCAACGTAATTATTGTTGGCAACAACGACACGACATATTGTTGTACCTACCTACATAGTATTCAAACAATGTGAGGTCCCCAAAACCACAAGCAACATGATATAACCATGTGACATTTTACATACAAGTATTCGGTCGAATGATTTATAACTTGCTCAAACTGGTTCTTAGTGGAAAATAGTAGCTTGTATTATTAAAGATCAATAGGAAACAATTTCATTATAAAAGTATTTATTGGGCTTTTCCAAATGCAAATGTACATATGCAGCCGTGTTTGATTTATAAATAGAGATAGACTATAGTAACGATGAAGCATAACATTACCAGAAATGATGAGATCTCAAGAGATGATCTTTGATGGATATGCTATAAGACAAAAAGGTATACTCCAGCTACCCTAATGAGAAGGGAATTAGGAGAGAAAGATAATGATGACAGATAAAAAGGCATAAATTAATGATGATTTGAACATCTGCAAACCGTTGCAACAACGATTTAATTGGAACTATTGAACTTCATGTTCCAATAAAAAATGTTGATCAAAAATTCATAAATCAAACATTTTAGCTGCCAATTCATTTTGAATGACCTACAATGAACTTGAATACTTCCTGAAAGGAATTTGTACTATTGATTAAACATTAGACTAATGCTCGAATGCTGTTTGTATAATGCATAAATGAGTACATAGTTGAATTCCAGTCGTATTAATATATGATACTCAAAAAAAAACTGCATTCGTTAAGAATAACGAACATAATGAAAATCTCGATACAAAACCTTAATTTATTACCAAAGGTAAGAAAAACTAAAACAATCTAAAGATTCGCAAAACAGAAAGAAATACACAAAGGAAGACAAAGTTTTCAAGGAAATGCACAAAGATAAAATATAATTTAAGCATCATTAATAAAGGTTTCAGAAGATACAAGTAATTTAGCGAACAGATCAATGCCAACCTAACATTAATAGCTAAAACAACTCGTAACACTTCACCAACCGAAATCAGTCCTTCTTACTCGAACTTGGGGCAGTAACTAAAACTGACAACGAGAAAAACAAAATGAATTCTATTCCTACACTGTTAAAGTCATTAATGCAAGAGATACTTAGGAGGAAGTAATGCTATTAAGCATGTGCTTATTATAAGTAACTTAACGAGTGAACTCAAGAACGAGACGTAGGTTAACCATGGCATGGTCAATTTTACGGATAGTATCTTTTGGGAATATAAGCTTGGTATTGCTACATTTTTGGATGAAGATTGAGAAATGGTTAAAATAAAATTAGGTTTCTATAACGCATTTAGGTCTGAGAAACTTTTTATTTTAGGTTTCAGTATAGTACTTTCCTTCTACAAGTATTTTTTTTGCAATGACTAATGATGATGTCGAAGCAAAATATATGTGTTTGTATTTACTATGATATACATCTAGTTTTACAAACACTTTATTTTTTTTATAACATCTATCTATGGTCGGTAGTTCTTAATTCCTATCTTTTCATCAGAAGCCAATCGAATATTTAAATCTCACGAAGTGTTTAAGATGAAAATATCATTGCTACTAATCAATGATCAAACATCAGTGATATGTCTAGCTTATTTAATTTGTTGATAGATATCTGTAAATCATTTTTTGAATATTTGTTTGTTAATTCCTTTCTATTGGTACTCACTCAAAGGATTTTGTTATCGTTTGTTCCTTTGGTTTCATCTTCCTCTGAGGAAAGTATATTCTTATTTATTTAATTTGTTGATAGATATTTGTAAATCATTTTTTGAATATTTGTTTGTTATTTCCTTTCTATTGGTACTCACTCAAAGGATTTTGTTTTCGTTTGTTCCTTTGGTTTCATGTTCCTCTAAGGAAAGTATATTCTTATTTTTATTTTATTTTTCAGGAATACTCTATACTTCTTCTTCTTTTTACTTTTCTTCTTTGACCCATTTTTTTTTTCAAAAACTCACTGATAAAATATTTAAGTCAAATGTCCTAAAAAAATCAAGAATCATAACCACAGAACAAACAAAGAATGTTGGGCATAGCCTGGGGGCCAAATTATATCGCGAGATAAAGATAGAGGAATCGCGTGACGGTACCGCGATTAGTGTAATTTCGGTACCGACTAGCATTTGGAGTTTGTACGTCATTCTCGGATCATGTTGAGTATTGATGTTATGTGGGCTTATATAGATGTTGCACAACACTAGTTGTGGGTGGATTTTGTTTGGTTGTGTGATGATTTGATAATATTATAATATTGGCACAAGAATAGTGAGGTCTATGCTCAGCTGAGGGCAAAGCCAGACTGCGGATAGTGATTAAGAGAAGGTTTATTTTTTAATAAAAAAGGAGACTTATTTTTTGTATATATCGCAAGGAAGGAGGAGGAGCTCGTGGCTAAATAATAACAGCCGCACGAGCCGATCTTCAAGGTTAAGCAACGCTTGACGAGGTGGGTCCGTGGATGGGTGACCATTTCAACATACCGAGTTTCCTCCGTGCCTCGGAAAGCACGTTAAGCCGTTGGTCCCGGCTGTCGTTTGAAGATCTTTGACAGTCGTTACTGGGGTAGTCAGAAGCTTGAGATCTGACACCAGTCTTGCCAAGGGGTACCGTGTTACCCAGTTACTGGGTTGTGGAGGTCAGATAGGCAGTCGCTCCATGTAAAACACTGGTACTCAGCTGAATCCGGTTAGACTGGAAGCCGACCCCAACATGATTGGGAAAAAGGCTAAGCAGATGATGATATATCGCAAGGAAGATTGATTTAGTTATACACCTTAATAATGTTTTTGAAAGTTTTTTTTAAACATTGCCAACTTCCGGCATAGAAAAACACCATAGGTATTGGTTGAACTGCTTTTAAAAGTCTAAAATGACCAACCCACTGAGCAAGCGTGGAAATCAACGATATGATCGTCACAGGGGTAAGCCCATTCAGGGAATTACCCTGCAGGAAATAATACAGGTTGATGTAATAATTTCATTCTCAATTTTCCATAGTTTTGATCATTATATAATTATCATTAAAATGAAGATGCAAGTGATTAATCTTATTGAGGAAAAAAACTATGACTCATATAATTATTATGTAAGCTAACTATTACATAATTATCTTCGTTTTGTAACAGGATTATTCATGCAAATTGTTGCAATAAAATTATAAATATTAAAATTTTAACAGGTTTTTGTTATTTTTTTGTAGATTTTCTTTGATCAGCGCTTTTAGGATTTTTTCTTTTTTAAATAAATTATTTTGTTTTGCTGAGTTAAACAAAAATTAGCTTTATTTTATGTTATTTATTAATGAGGTTTTTGTACATTCAAAGGGCAATGATTAGAAACTCCTTTCATAGAATTTTAGAGGACAACAGGACGTTGCCGACCTATTAACGAATGCACGTTAATTCACAAACATGAAACTATTCCTTTAAAATATAATGTTCAAATTCCTTTGTAAATAATAGTTTCTTCAAAATAATTCATATGACCTCTGCGAGGGAATAAAGGCTTTAAACTGAAGTCTATAAGGTACAATGTTGCATGGCATAATTGGGTTTTATCTCATGCGTCGTTATGTATGACGCAATACCTACTCAGCCGTAATGGCTAGTGTCAATCAAAATTATAAACCAACAAAGTTATTTATGCGTTCACGAAAATAATTGCTACGCCAATGTCGACTCTATGCCCTTGAAATTGGGTTCAAGGATTGTAAAAGAACGTGTTTTAAGAAAATCATTTTGGTAATACGTTCTGAGAATTGGCTTGGATTAAGACGTTCAAGTTAGACTAAGGATAGTCAATTTAAAAATATTTTTGGAAGTACACGGATAGACCAAGCCGTTAATAGCATCTATCTAAAACAACATAAACGAAAAAAATAATAATTAAATAATTTTACAACATTTAAAACAACACGTTAAAACTATACAAACGTGTAAGATCGCATGAAAAAAAAATTTGTACGATTATTTTATTACAATAATAATGAATAAAAAATATACACGCTAGATAAAAAGTTGTAATAAATAAATTATTGTATTATAATAATTATTGTTTTAAAATAAAACATTAATAGAACCGATGCTCGTAGTTATTATATGTAAAAAAATAGATATAATAATTTTATTTGGCGAATTACATATTAATCGTCTTAAACTAATTTATAATTTTTCAATGTTGTTATTTCGCACGTGTTTGGCAAACGTGACTTTTGTCTTTTAAACATGCTTATCCCTTAACCTATTTAAAATACATGTTTCTTTGCTGTTCCCACATTCAAAGTAAGTTATTAGGGTATTCATTTAGAAAATATAAATAGTTTTATGAAATATCATTCAATTGTAAATATAATTATTTTGTTTCATAAATAATTATGAGAAATAATTATTTTGCTTCTACCATTACTTTGCGGCAAATAAACTATAAGATACTGTTGGTTTTCTAGTCAGTGATGTATGGTTAAAAAGTTAAATACATACATACTTGACTCCGATTTATGTATTTGATAGTTACCTACCTAACGTTAAGGTCGATTCAAGTACGTTAGGGATATTATTTTTTTATACTTTGAAATATGGGTTGCATACATTATAATTAAATATTCGTTTTATTTATTTTATATTTTTTAATATTTTATGATGTGAAAACAACAAACCATTTTAAAATTAAAATCATAGTTTTTATTTAAGCTCAGTTTTCTTTACTTCAGTGGGGTCTATGTTTTATCAATTTCTACAAGTAATATGTATAAGCTTATCTCTTTACTTAAAAAAAATCTGTCAAAGATAATGACAGCTGAATTAATTAAATCTTTTCAAGTCAATGACCACTCATAAAAAGCTGCTCGTGTTTTGTATAATTTATTTATAATGTTGGTATATTTATTTTAAATGTGTTATATTAAACACTCTGTGTATTAGGTTAATATTTTAATAACTAATTTAACATTAAGTAACCTTGCTAAGAAAAATAACTGTGTCTGTAATATAGGTTATAATCTTATGCAAAATAGAACTGTTTTATTTTAACACTAACCAGAATAACTTATCGATAAAGATTAACATAAATTTTACTTCCCGAATGCTAAGCAGTGCAACCTTATAAATAACCCTGGCGTTAATAACTACTTAGTTAAATCCTATATAAATGTTTTTTTTAATATTTTAATTACCATGCTGAAACTTTAATGATAGATATTTTTAATATTTTTATAGAAATTTCTATTACCCTAAACAAGCATTCCATCGAACAAAAAAAGCTAAAATTGCGAAAAAAAATACAAAGCCAAAAAAAAACAGCAATTAATTCCCGCCATCCATTGTACACACACATCCGTCATTCGCGCTAGCCCGCGACATTGACAATGGACGGTTTGGACTTGGTATGCGGCCTTGAAGCGAATTCGGCGCTCGGACGGGCGCGGGAAACAAGATCGGGTTTTTTTATAATCGATATTAGACGTGCAGAATAGATTATTCGATTCGACGTGCAAAAATATATTCTGTTGTATCGATTCGGGAACTTTGATGCTCACATCAAAGTTCCCGAAAGTTGTTCTTCTTTAGCCATTTTATGGGTTATTTATTGATGTGCAAAACCTTAGAAAAATTTAGGATTTGAACAATCCAAGCAAATAAGAAATGACAAAATTGAAACTATAATAATGTATGGGATGTCAAAACAAAAACAGAAGTAGATTAGCCAAATTAACATAAATTAAACCAAACGTTACACATAAAATATTATGTAAATGCAAAACCAACGTGAATAAATGCAACAATAATGTGGATGTTTCTAATAAAAACTAGAGTCACGGTCAGGTATTGGTATTTTTGAGATTCATAAAATGCAAAAAAGATTTCACAGAAAAACTATAACGGCCCAAATGTAGCATTTAAACAAAAAATAATATGTATAAAGATTATACTGTTTGAAGTTTTCTTTGACATCATATTTAGTGAAGAAAAATACATGAAACTACAAAAAGGACTCCAAAATATAAATAAATTTTAGTTTAACAGATGAATTAATATCTGTGATATGAAGTCCTCGATGGTTAAATTGAAAATTGAGAGTCAAATTTTCCCAAAAAAATACATGATTTCGGGGTCAGACGAAAACGTAAACAGTGTAAAACTGAAAAGAATACATAAATAATATTCTACATAATTTTTTCATGACATTGAGTATAAATTTGCAAAAATAAGAGTGACATCGTCTGAAGATTATTTTGTTATTGAATGTTTAGTAACCAGGTGGATTTTGTATGAGATTTTTATATAAAATAAAAACCATATTTTTTTGCTTATTCTTCCGGATATATTTTTCTCAATCTACACCTCAAATATTTTAGTATTATTCCAGCAATATTATTGGGATTAGCAGTTTTATTACCATTAGCTTCAGATGCAAATTTAACAACCTTGAAAATACTCGAATTCTGGTAATCCTATCTAAAAGATAACGTGAGCAAACTTGATTTATACGAGTAGGTACAGACCTAATACTGATATTCATAGTATGTTCTAGTAGCATTTTGTTATAATGCCATTTATCAAACACTTTTTATTTAGCTTATTTCTTATTAGAAAAGAATCCAGATTCTAGGGAGGTTAGAGTCTAATAAGATCTTGTCGTATCTTGTTAGACTCCAAAGTATTTTTTGCCAATCAATCAGCGAATACATAAACAAAACCTAAGCGAGCTTTTAAAATATTTCAGCAAAGATAAGAACATTTCCAATGTCTTTCCTAGTACAAATTCACAATTGAAAGCTTATTACTAAAAAACTAAAATTTCCATGCTAACCTAACCTGTTTCCAGTCAAGCTCAAACATTTAAATACCTACTAAACACCGCCACTTATGGACAGAATAATCATAAATAAAAAGCTTGAAAGTCCAAGCAAACCCGGATGGCAACACGTGTAACAAAACTTACATAATGTGCGCCAGAGGGTTCCTTATCAAAGTCCTTGTAACCGTTTGGGAGCCTACCGGGTCACAAGTTATCGTGTTTAAAGCCAAAGCTTGTGCTGAATTACTTAATTGAATGTTGAGAAAATATTAGCGTTTTTTTCAGAGTGGTTAGAAGAGTTTGGCTCCTTTTTAGGGTTCAGTACCCGAAGGGTTCAAACGGAGCCCTATTGTTGTCAAGTGTCTGTCCGACTGTCTGTCTGTCCGTCGTCTGTCACACAATATTGTTCCGAAGAATTGTTTGACCTATGAACTTGAAACTTCGTGATAATTATTACGTATATTTTACTAAAAAATTACCAATATATGAAAAATCAGTTTCTTCTTTGGTGCGGAACCTTATGTGTGAAGTCTGACACGAACTTGGCCGGTTTGTTTTATTTAGATTGGTGTTTTTCAGGAGGTTTTTTTTCATAGAAATGAGCCGGCCTTCTGATCAGTGATTCTGTATGATATAGAAAAAGCATATACGGTGACGCGTGTTTTTGATGAGTTCAAGAAATGCATTTCAGCGTAACACTATAAATTATGAATAAAATGGAATGAGCTAAAATGTCTATTAAAACCCATAAAATAATCATTCAACAGAAGAAAAAAAAACTCATTTCAAGATTAATATCATCCCGGAAAACGTAATAACAAATACCAAATTCATTAAACCACACGGTTCGTTATCTATGTAATTGCATTAAAAAAAACACAGCAGTCAATGTATTAAACCTCTGCTGACTGAACTCGACCTTGCCTATTTTCAAGGCTTATCCGTGCTCATCTGTCTTATAAGACTCGACTTTCATTAATGGGATAAGATAAATTAGTTAAATAATTATTTATGAAATAATTTTTATTTAAATAATTATTTATGAAATCACTATTAAAAAAACAATTTTATGTGTTATTGATTAATATTTTCTTTCTTGTTATCATTTTAAAGTCAAGGACAAATCCTTTTTTCAACGGATATGTAAATTCAATTTTTTGAAATAATAACCTAACTTAGTCAAGCCAACCGTGAGAAGTAGACGAATTTGCATTGCAATATTTACTTAAAATTACATTAAACTAAAATAGACGGCCTTATAGAATCATCAATCAGTTAATATGATTACTGAATAGTAGAATTTCTAATAAGAATAGTAAATTAAAACTCTAATTTAATTATTGAAATAATTTACTTAAACCTACTAGTACAATATACAAAATCATGCCAGTATTTTCAGATAGGGTAGACTGAGTTAGCATAGTATTTATCCAAACATCGAAAAGGCAAAGGTAGTCTGGCAAATTCTAGACTCCCAGGCTACTGAGAAAATTTGTCCAACCTGGGTATCAAACCCCTTACACGAGCCAGAAAAGTTATATTTAAAATAATATTTGATAATCACTATCCAAAGTCAAGGGTTAGATATAATTGTAAACTGATGAAACAAGGAAGAGATAAGAAGAACAAAATAAACAATATTTTTATATAAGAGTACTTGATAGCTACCGCGTGCGACCATCATTTCAAGTGTTGTTGAATTTCGCATTGGTGAAGTCTTGGAGTGTGTCAACATTTTAGTATAACTTGAATCTTTAATAAGCTTGTTGCTTAGGAACAGGATGAAGGGCGTATGTGTAGGTGTCATTATAATAATAGACGGACGAATCAAACGCGAGGCAAAAGTCTTCACAAATTTAAAATATTCGTGAACATTGTGACACAAATAATTTATAATTAAAAAACTATTGTATTCAAAAAAGTTAATTGTAGTCTTTTAAATAAGTGCTAAACATAAACTGACGGTCTTTAATTGCCTTCCTATTAGATTTCACGTGAACAGCGTACCAAACATTTTCGAATCAGAAAAATGTCTGATTGGAATTGTTAGCACGAAAACGCCCGATTTGAGGCATGAACTATCATTTGATAGATACTGAAATCACGAACTTAACAATTTTATAGTCCATAATAAATTAACAAAAGGTTTATAATGGGTTATCATCATAGTTTTAATGGTTTGGATGCGGAATTGATGCATCGTGATGGAGTAATGAACGACTATTGTTCGACGATTCACCTGACGTCAAGTCAGTTGAAGACTTCCGAAATATTCAAGGTAGTTCATCACTAAAATAGCTTCTAGCTGCGGTTTTGTTTGCAATTATCTTTAGATTTTTGCATTAAACGTTCTGAATAGATTGATTTAGGCTTTCAGGGTATCGTCTAAAATGTTAGTAATGTGTTTAATATGACATGTAGTTTAACGCAAGTCATTTCAGCTACGAAATGAAAAATTTCCAGTAAGGCAATGTTTATTAAACTTAAAGACTAAAAATATATCTAACCTTTTCCTCCTGAATGGAATGGCCTCCGTTTTCCGACAGCGGCGTTGATGGTGCACTATATCCTTTGGGTCCATCATCATGAGGCGTCATCTGTCTTTGGATTTCATTCTCCTGATCATGCTGTGCTCTCAACTCTTGTAAGCCACTTTTGAATTCAGAAAGCCTGAGCACGGACGGTTTAATCTCCGGCATCTCATCCTGATGCTCGTATCTTCTCAAATCTGCTAGGTTAGTTGCTAAATGCCTGTGATGGTCTAAAGGTGGGGGTACTCCTATAGACCTTAGGTGTTCTATACTTCTATGTATATGGGAATAATTGTCTACTGGTATTTCCGCCATTAAAGGCGAATTGTGATAATCTAAGCCACCTCCATCGGGCCTGTAATCGATTGTCCTTCCTTCCATCATCTTGGCTAGTTTAATATTATTCTATCTAATGTGTATAAACTGTCTCGTGTTTGGCACTTATAAAAATACGTGTCTTATGTTTCCTTTGATATTTATGTCATGGAATTTTTCCGAGATCCTCCGTTTTCATTGGCCTGTAAATATAAAATCCTTCTGTAACCTTTTTTAAATACCTACTTCTCGAAATCCATAATGTTGTTGCGAAAGTTTTATTAGAATCTAATCAATATCTGTAACAGAGTTATTTGTCTGTTTATAATAGATTTGATGTATAAAAAAGATGGCAGTTTTTTTGCCTAGCAGGTGACGAGTTGCCGCGTAGGTTGTGTCAATGATCTAGCCCCTAGCCCACATGCCACAACGAATAAGGCTTCGATAATCACATTGTACCGACGTGGTTACAACATGTGCGTTCGCTTAATGATGATTTTTATCTCTGACGAGTAATTTCTGTTTGCCTGACGTTGAAGCTGCTTTGAGAAGACGCCGTTTAACCAAGACGCTTTGTTTTAAATAAATTATGCGTTTAAGATTATTATGGTAATGATTGTTGTTATTTCTTTTTTTTTCTATTTTTTATTAAGGTTAAAGTACGGTAGCTGCTATATTTTAGTTACACTAAATTTTATTATGTCATCGTCTGTACTCGCGGACCAAAATACACGGCTGTCAAAGCTGTAATTGCGGGTATAGAAAATAAAGCAAACTATTGTTGCGGGTTTGATCAGCACCTGCCATCCGATAATTATCTTTATGGCAGGGACGTAAAGGTGCTTTTTGTTGTTTTGGGGGTGGCAGGAGGCTGGGTACTTGATGATATGTATACAAGGCCCCATGGTTGATTGAGTTTAAGATCTGTATTACTAGTTTGAACCAGGGAAGAAGTTTTACGCATGTATTTATGTGTTTATTAAAATCTATTTGTTTTATATTATTCGAGCCTTTTCGGGTAGCTTTATAATTGATTATCAAAAATGTTTTTTGGAATATCATTATTTTCGCGAATAATAATTATATTTTACAAACTAATTATCAGAAATGGAAAATAATTATTTTTTAACTAATAATTACTTTTATGTTATTAATTATATGTAATAAAAATAAATATACGCAAGATTAAGATAATTCACACGTGAATATATCACGTGTAATTTAATTTTAAAGCCATAAAAAATCAATACCCCATAACCCTATTAAAGATTGGCAATTTTATAAATATCAAATACATATTTTCGCCACAAAACGATCTGTCAACTTCTTTTTTTATGTCACTCAGTTTTAATACTTGTAAATATTACTAGGCACTGGTCAGCCATTGGTGATTTCGGAGTTACTGAAGCGTAAGATACAAGGCTGTTTGACAAGAAATACTTATCTTGGATAAGACCGTTTCTAATAATTAAATCGTTGTGTAAAAAATATTGTGCAGCTTATTATTCGATTGCGGAAATACGGGACGGATTTGGAGATTAGGGTGTTTGAAATCATGATTAAAAGTTTTAAATTGACGCCCTGTATATTGGTATTATTAAAATAATTTATTTTAAAAGCAAACTTATTTTTTCTTTACTTGATTGCTTCTGTGTCACAGGTGTATAGGGAACACATACGAATGAACATTGCAAACGTATTAAATTAAATGTACTCATAAACCAAAATTATTTCCGTATTTGATAGCTAGTTTCTTTGACCGTGAATTCGTGATTTATTTCAATTTGCATTTTTTTTTAGCTTGCTACTGGTACATATTATGCATGGCTATTATGATTAAATAAAATTGATATAAAAAAATAACCTGTTATATTATCACATAATGACATAAACATGGGCTTTTTGTCATCATTTTATCAATATCGATCATTATTAAAATCTTCTAGTAATGCTTTTGATATTTATCAACAAAATGTTTTTGTCAATAAAAAAAAAACAACAACAATTTTTTTGCAACAACATTATGAAATTCAAGTTTCTGTCAAAATTCATTGAAAAATATATATCTGGTAGTCGGACAGCTGTTTTATAAAACTAAAAAAAAACTACTAAATGTTTTCAAACAAAGACACAGCAATAGGCAACAGATCGCAAATCAAGTTAATTTGAAAATATATCGTCACGGTACAGTGTCCAAAAATATTTCCGTATTTATAGTCCGGGCAATATTCAAGGTCGTCTTTGACAGACGGCGAGCGCCCAACTTACAATTACAACATACACCTCAACCGGGAGGGATCTTACGTAAAATCCTCTCCCCTCTCGGGGGAGAACTCCCCCACGTCACAGTGAGGTAGAAACAGCGGTCCAACTTCCAAATTATTTAACAAAAATATTTACCTGTCACTATCCAAAAATCTTCACAATCACCAACTATATCACCATATTAAATCACAGTTTGTTCCTATCTAATGTCACTAAAAATATATCACATAATAAAGGTAACACTAATGTCACAACACGTCCCAAAGGCAACAGTCCAAGGCTTTATCGCCAAAATTACTCAAAAAATCCACGTGCGCCTTGCAAATAAACATTTAAAAAATGCCGGCGATAGAAAAAAACGCCGAGCCGTGCTCTTGACCCTGCGGTAAAATTATGAATGCCGGGCGTCGTTACTAGGATCCAAATTACCAGATTTTTTGTGCTCAATATTTTAGTGTGCTATATAAATTGTTATAGCTATGGATAATCCACACGTGAGCGCTTCGTCTCTCTCGCACTTGGAGATTCGCGCGTGCACCGGCCTGCAGTAGCGAGTGTGAGGTTCCTCAAGACGACATGTGGTCGCACAAAAAGTCGGGCTCTCCAGACGCAATGTTCTCAGATAAAGTACTACGAGCCACCACCGGCTACTCGCATCACAAAAATGCAATACAAAACGCCCGCTCGTCCGCCTTTAGACCGACGCGGCAAAAACGAGACTGAAATTCAGATCTATAGTAGAAAAAGTGAACTACACCGAGCGAGGGGTACACTAACACATAAAAATGAAAAAAATCACACGGACGCTAACATCGACAGCGGAGCTTAAAAAATCGGAGTGGGGAGTAGTCGGTACTCGTCTGTCGACTACCTCCGTCTCACTCCAGCGGCGTGAGGCCGCACGCACACACCGATGCGGTGGTTAAGCGAAAAAAATGTGTACACATTTTTTTATTATTCACGATTTTTATGTGTGTAAGTGGGCTCGGTGCAAGGGAGACGGCACGAGGCGGGCGCCATACAGCCTCCGTAGCGGGAGCGGGACAGCGCGCGTCGCCACGTGCTCGTCCCTTGGTATTAAATAATAATTAAAATGGCTACAAGACCGGCGATACGAGATACTGTTCGGTAGACAATTTTTTGGACGAGCTTTGCCTTTTTTGCCGAGCTTTTTGCGGAATCGTCGAAAACGAGGTAAGACGCGTTAGACGCGTGGTCCATAGAGAAAAAACCGCGGACCGATTGACACATAATAAGCGAAATACGCGCAGAAAAAGTCGCGCCGGGGAAAAAAACCAAGGACGCCGCGCGCGAAAAAGAAGTTATTGATTAAAACAGGGCTGTCATTGACCAGACGTAAATGAGGGTGGCTAATTGTATGCAGTGGATCCGGCAGGAATCGATTACTCAACGCCTTAAAGAAAGAATTTAAAATTGAAAACAGTGTTTGTGCAGACACGGGGCCAAATGACGGTCTTAATAAAGCAAGGGATGTTTTATAACTTAATGAGAATCCAATGAAATCATTAAAAAAGCTTTGAAATATGTTTGATAAAAAAAACTCACATACCACAAAAAATAAACTTTGAAAAGTAGTTGGCAAAACAACTAAAAAGTTGTCAAAGTTAATCACAAACCTGCTGAAGTTTTTATTCTACACTTTTTTAATATTTTTTACTTTTTTTGTGCAATTATAAAGCATTTATTGTATTTAAATTACATGCTTGATCGATTAAGTAGATTTATTTTATTTAGTCCTGCAGCCTGCTTAGCAAAAGGACTGTTCGAAAAAGAGGGTCCTATAGAAAAAAAATATCCTGGGCATCTGGACAATGGTTCTTGTCTATGACCATGGGGCAGATAGATACTATTCTATTTATTCCTATGTTAATGTATGCATGTTGTAATTAAACATGCACGGTGTTGCATTAGTAGTACAATAAACGAGCAGATGTGTCGATGAGAGCAATACAAAATAAAAGGGGACTATTTATTCCGAGACCGAGATACATTTATGAAATTCTACACAAGATGATTTTTAAAACAAGTTATTTGACTTAAAAAATATCATATATTATATCTTTTTTCTTAGTTTTAAAGTGAACTTGAAAATAAAATTTAAATTCCAGGTATTAATTTCCTGTAATTATAAAAATAAGAAAAAGTAAGTATAAATCAAAGCTGTCATTTATACGAAATTGCAAAACGAATTAGATTTTTTTGCAAAACATAATTAATGGTCTAAATAAAAACACTTACTCAACAGTTTTAAAATTAAATTTTAAAATATATATTAAAACGTCTGCTACTAAATATCAAAGAAATCATACATACATTGAAACTAGAGCTTGAAATATAAATAAACTGCAATGAAATTGCAAAAAAAAAAATAGAATAGTGATTTTGAAAATTTGAAGAAGTTTCTTATCTTACAGGCAATTCTAAATTTAAAAGGTCTCTTAAAAGCAGCCAAAACTCAGCATTGCAAGAAAAACTTAGAAACTGATGGCATCATGGATAAAGAAGCAGTCGATACTGCATTCTGATCCATATCAGGCCAAGCCAAGATAGATCATAAAGTGAATAGGTATACCAGGCCTGTTACTGTGGGTTGTGGATAAATTTGAAGTAGAGTTACCGCGGTCCTGGCTCAAGCAAATGAATGAATACGGGTGGGTTTTAGTCAGTAAAAGTCTAACACGCCTGCTTCACCCAGACCGGGCGAAGTCTTTGCATGATATACAAAAAAAGGCCTGCTACTGTCCGTACAGGGTAAAGGCTTCTTCTCATACAGAGAAGACACGAGCACGAGTATTAATCACTACGGTTGATGTGTACTTTTTAAGGTTTTCTTGAACGAGCGATGTTTTCACATTGATGAAGGAAAATATCGTGAGGAAACCTGGACTTATAATTAAATTAAGTTTGACATCGCCAAGTTTGAAATCGCCAGTTTAAGAGGTAAAATGAATAAAAATAATGAAATGCTTATAACTAAAAGTAACCTTAAGATGCTTCTAATCTCCATACAGGATTAAAACAATTACTCTAACGGGTAATAAAACTCAGCTTTAAAATAGACCGTCCCGAATAAAAGGTAAGCTGTAGAACCATAAAAATTACTTCAACTAATTTTCGGACCTCTTTACAAACATTTCTTCACAATGAAGTGACAAAAGAGTAAAGTTTTATCACTTTATGACAACAACCCCTAATTTCAGTGTCGTAAAAAAGTTTGCGTAACTTTATTTAAACTTTCGTTTTCTAAAAACATTAAAAAAGTGACGTCATTTTTGTGAAGTTGCGATAAAAATGTCCTTTGTTGACGAGACAAATAAACGAGTGACTCAAAAAAAGTGAAAAGGAAGCATAAACTAATTGCATAGTTAGCGTAATTCGATCTATAGAAAACAACATTAACAATACAACACATTGAACATTTGTCAATTAGATAGTTGAATCACGCTTGTTATCCCCAAATGGTTTGGCAGAGGCACCCACGTTTCACTAGTTGTATTTAAGTCCCATGTTATAAGGATGTGCCTATTGCCAATAACCGGGCATAAATCCGGACTCCGAGCTGCTATTGAGAAATTTCAGATGGAAAAACCTAATACTTTGCGCGTCCCGGGAATCGAACCCAGGACCTCAACCAATAAAAAGATTGAATTTAATAACTTCAATATAGCTAACCATATCGCCGAAAAAAAAACATCGGCGCTGCAAGCAATATTTCACATCACTGCTTCACTGATACTTTTTGGAACAAAAAAGTAAAAGCTCGCAGTTTTGTTTTAAAATATTTTTTCACTTTTTTCCCTCCATTTTACGATATCACGTGTTTCATAACACTTTTGTTTTCAATACCATTTGACTTTTTTACAATTTCTATTTCGTTGTGTCCTTGATTTTTTTTTCATTCAGAGGCGTATTCATATGCATTACATTTTTTTTGTAGGCAAGGGATTGAAATAGTGAATAGACTTTTTTTTATTTTGATTCTAAAATCACCTGTTTTGGGGCTAGGAAGGAAGTTGATCGAATCTTTTCGTTTTTTTTCTTTCTTTCGATTGAAATTTCAGGTGTGTTTGACAAGTGATTTTTTGTGCAAGTATTGTAGTTGAAATTGTTGAGATGGTGGCGTTAGTTTGAATATCAAATAAAAATTGTGGGAATGTTGTGGGTCATATTTTTTTCTATCCTACGATTTCAGTATGCAAGTTTAATAATGGTGGATGTGGGTTCATTTGACTGACAGTCTCTTTTGATATTATGTTTGACGTTGTCTTAAAAATAAGATATAGTCTTGTAAAATTGGATATGCTTGGAACTTGACATAATAATTGTGGGAACAAATAACTAACGTACACATTATGTACCAATTATTTGTTTCTTAAAGCTTTTAATATTCTATATTACTTTACTAATCGTGTGAGATTAACTTAATTCTTTGAATAAATAAATTATAATCACAAGTAATAATCACTGTATTTTGAAGTCGAGATGAATATAGAATTTTATTACTATTATTATTTATTATTATATTCCCCAAGTAAATTCAAGGTCTCGTTGAACAAAGAGCATTTAATAAGTTTAAAATTAGGTTTATATTTTTGATCTCTTATCCGATGATATATTATCGAGCCAGAATTAAAATGGATATTTGGACTGGATTATGAAATATGGCCCAAATAAAGTAAAGGATATTTGCCCAACACCAATCAACTAAGGGGCATGGACAGTTTTGACCAATCGGCGGCCAAAAATGAAATTAGTGAACAATGAGAAGTCTGTTACTTGTCTGTTTATTATTTTTCGTTCCGCCGCATTTTATTTAAAAAAATATATAGATAATATTACAAAATAATAATATTATAATTAGTATGTGTAATGTTTCACTTCTTCTTAGAGTGTCGATGGTTAATATTAAATATTATATTTGGCCCAGAGTTCAGCTATGGTAACACCTTTCGGTGACGCAGTCATAAGTTTTTCGCACTTATAGTTGAGATGCTGCGCACTCTGAGAGCTGGGCCATGGACTGCGGAGAGATGCCGCACTAGCACTGAAAATATAGAGCCTTCCAAGAACCCCCACCTGTGGTGGTTGTCTTTGCAATATTGGTTACAACGTTAACAATGTTATCAGCACTGCAAAACCTACCCAC
The DNA here is from genome assembly GCA_964057195.1 of Orthosia cruda. Classification (NCBI taxonomy): domain Eukaryota; kingdom Metazoa; phylum Arthropoda; class Insecta; order Lepidoptera; family Noctuidae; genus Orthosia; species Orthosia cruda. Next base: position 5,335,334 of record OZ059854.1, read on the forward strand.
AGGATAGACCAATCAGCTTCGAGTAAGAACAAAGCAACCGGCAGAGGCGTGCGCGCGTCCTCCATGCAGTCGTGTACTGTATGTCGTGTGAGCTTCTTCATTGATTTATCTTGTACTTCTTTAAACCTCTTTCTTCCTTTCTTGACTTTTCTTTGTTTACTCCTAACCTGACCCTTTGACATCCTCTGGACATAGGTCTCCCCCAAATTTCGCCACATCAATCGGTGCTCTGAGCCTCGCATCCAGCAGCTCCCGGCAGCCTAATCCAGGTTATCGGGCCACATGGACAGGAGGATTTTAAACGCTGTCTCTTCAGGTACGAAGTCACTGATTGAATATTACGGCATGGAATAAATCTGTCGACCATGCTGGCAGTGAGCTCAACGTGCTGTACAGCCTAATGTGAACCTTGCCCCGTACGAATGTGTACTGCAGATTGAAAAGTATTCTCGAATACCCAACAATACAGTGAATTGTAAGTAATTATGTCTGAGAGATTTAGAGAGAGATCTAGTACTACACGTCACCGGATTCCTAAAATTAAACGGATAAAACTTATGGTGTATTACAAATTAAACTTTATATACGAAGTAGGTTATGTGGAACATATTTAAGGTGCATTGTATGGGATGAGATCAATGAAAGTGCAAACCTAAGACATGATTTGAATGGCAATAGTTTCTTACACATGATGGGTCTTGAAAGAAAAGCAGCCGTTACAAGAAGCTCCATTTTAGATTTTGAAATTAGGGAATAAGGTATTTAAGCTGTTCAAGAAACCGATTCGATTACCAGCAGTGGAATTAAGTGTGATTTTAGAGAAAAATATGGTTATGACATCATTTGTAACATATAATTGTAAAACATAGTATAGTAATATTGTACTTAGTTATGTTATAAATGTGTGCTGTATTTCATAATAAAGATCTTTGAGACAATCTGGATTTGTTTTGTATTTTTATATTGGACATAAGCTATAATCCTTAATATAACTTTATTAAGTGTTCAAAAGCAATAATGTATTTTATCCGTTTTAGAAGTGATAGAATTTATCTGCAAGTCTATAGTAATTGTAGGACTAAAGCACATCAATAAATAATTAATGGCCGCGGATAGCCTATGCCTCATACAAAATTACCCATTCACCTTTGTAGCTTTTTGAAATTTACGGCAGACCATAGCAAAGATTGTGGGTCCAGTTTGACATAAAACAGAAATGTATGGAAAAGGAAAAGCTGCCTTTGCCCTGCTGTGGTTATCAGGGTCAAAATCGTCGCAAGAGTGCCAATGCTCAAGTACACCACATTTCAAGGTATGCTCCGAAATACACCCTGTATGTCAGTAAAAGGTAATTTCTGGAATGTCTGCTACTATTACAAAAATCTGCCACTGATAGAAAACTACAACACTGTGTGTCATAATCAACTTTTTATCTCGTCGAAATGCTCGGATCCTGTTCCTGTGAAGTTACGGCCTACGGGTCGACCCCGGCCAGTCGCGGCAAAAAGTCAGTGCCGATATGAAAATGAAGTTGAGTAAGTTTAGCTGTTTCATTGTCAATGGTCAAATAATGTTTCACCATGGAGAAAAGGCGTAGTAGATATCTATTATGACGGTTACTGTGTGACCTTGTTCCATGGCGTTAGCGAGAGACATCAGAATTTCAATATTGGGACGGCTAGATTTATAACTTACATAAATAATCTTTGAAATATTAATTGTGTCTCTAGTAGCTTCTAAGAACATTCTCGGAAAACTTTAAAAGAACGTTAATAAAGAAAAGGTTATAATTTTGATCTTTAATAATTTTAAAAATTGTTCTGCATGGTCTTAATTATTGAGAAAACAAAATATCAAAAAATGCTCTACATAAAAAAATATTCTATAAACATCCTACAAAAAAGATCTTTCTTCTTTTTTATGCTGTTTTTGAACTATTTGAAATATTTCTAGCCAGGATCCCTAGCTATCCCATCGACCAAGTCGTGAGCCAACAAACCTATTACAAAAAAATAACTAACACGAACACACTTGTATGCAGCTAATTTCTTACACGTACCTACCAACAGAACCTGTATTTTTGGGAGCCCGCCATTTTGATCTACTCAATCTATAGCTCATCACTATAAAGATCACATTACTCATTTCAAAAGAATTGACAACACTAAAGCCACAACCATTGCTGGTGATGATGTTGAAACAAATGCCAACAATGAAACAAAAGCGGCAATGGATGGTGACCAAAACGGAGCTGTCGAAGAAGTACAAGATGAAACCAGTCTTGAAGTAGGAGGCATGGTTCGTGCAAGTGCCCTGTCATTCATCACGCGAATGTTGGAACCGGATCCGAAAGACGGGTTCTGAGACTAAGATCGAATTTTTTTAATGTATCTTCATTACTCTGTAGGAATGAAGTCAGTACTATTAATAATTTTTTTTTATATATTATGTTGTGTGTAATGAGTTGACTAATGAGTTAATGAGGCATGTTGGGGAAAAAAATGTTTGTAGGTCCTGGAGGGATAAAATTATATTTTAAGATTATGATTTCTAATTTCCACGAGCAAATTATTTTCTGTAATGTTGCTATATTGCTTTACTAATTGGAGATGCTTTACAAAATTGCTAATTTCTTCTGAAAAATACACTAATTATCACAATCGCAAGGATTTTGAAGGATATTTCCTTTACCCAATACTTCATGCTATGCTGTTGCGTCTGTTCGACAACGTCTATATCGCTATGCATATTTTTGAATTGTTAAATAAAAGGCATTGCCATTGATCGATATTACCCCGCTAGGATGATCTGTGCCTTAAGACAAGTGACATTTTATCAACGAGAGCGTCGGGATAGCGATTGGAAAAAGGACAAAAATGTATGGTATTGTCAATCGTCTTTAGGCTCTAGAGCCTAAAGACGATTACTTAATAAATACCCCGCTAATTGTTAGACAGATTTCACAGAAAACTTTAATGACCATCGGCACTCTTTTCCAGAAACCGAAAAGCAATGTAATAGCCACTTTGCATTATTCACTCCAACCCCCAAAGCGAGTTCCTTCTAAATCCATTCCTTAAATAAATAGTTCAAATCTCCATTAAAATAAATAGAACAAAGACATAAAAGATAAAGATACCGCCAAGGACATCCCATACAAAAGAAAATTTTAGAACAATAAAATCTATAGCAACTACCGGACTACATAGAGCAATAAAAGTAATAATCCTAGAAAAGAAGCCGATTTTAGCTTTACATACAAACTTTACGGAGCAATTTCAAACGACAAAAAAATTAAACTTTCGCTTTTCGGTAATAACCCTTTTTAGAGACAATGAAAACATTTTTTAGCTACTGAAAAAGTCAGTAAAAAAGTGAAACGAAAGGGTGTAACAAGGAGCTAATATTACAAAACAAACAATAGTGATAAAAAACAAAGTTTTCTATATGCACCTGGTTTTTATTTTTTATATCGATTCTTATGTTTATTATAATCAAATAAGTTTTACTTCCTGTCGGAAGATGGGCGCCGTGGTTTTTTTCATATTTTTATAAAAAAAATATCATGTCGTATTCTAAACCTTGTTCATTTGAAATAAGGTGTTTTATAGTTTTATCGACTCTTTTTTCTCAAGATTGAAGTTTTATTGTGGCAATGTGTTCGAATAGACCTGTTTTCTAGTGTTTATTCAAAATAGTTTGATGCAGATGTCATTAAAACTTAAGAATATTGAGATAAAAGATTTTTTGTTTATTAGCATAGGACGCGTGATTAGATTTGGTTTATATTGTGAGATTTACATGATTTATTTGCTGACAAAGAAACCAGTTTTCCCACCTTCCTGTGGAGTTTGTTAGATCATACATTTTACGGAAACTATTATCATCATTTCAGCCAAATATACCACCCATTGCTGACCATCAAGAATTGCAATATACAAAACCAAGCTCAATATTAGAGATGCAAAATTATACAGACGACATATAGATACGTTTAGACGAAACAAATACGTGAATTGAATACAACATCAGATGTGAAATAGACCTTTTATTTTAAAATATTTGCTGAACAGACCCTCGCAGGTAATTTTGAACCAAAATATTCTACAGCAGCATCTTTCATAGAAATTATTGCTAACGTTGGTCTCTAAATCTAACTGTTTACTACCCTTATCTAAGATCTCGGCAAATGGTCATATTCAATTAACTGCAAGTATATAATATTCGAAATCTTGGCATAAATCTAAAACTGCATCCGTAGTCCATCCATCGCACCGCTTGACGCCAACACCATCCTTTGTATCACAAACACGACCCTTATTTTTTTCTTTCATCCCTCAGAATGTTCAAATTTCTTTACCTGCAACCATCCCTTTGGTCCATATCAACCTATCTTTACCATCTCCGCTATTCTAAGATCGACTTTATCTAAAAGTTTTACAGCATCTTTTGTTTTGATTGGGTGAGGAGTTACGTCTTTTGAATTTGGATCGTCATCTGCAACATCTTGAATAGCATCCCCTAAGACTTAATGACTTACTGCATGATAATGAGATATGCGATTCTCTTTTTTATCGCCCTTCGTTAAGGTTGGGTTTGGTGTGCAGTTTTTAAATTTGAATCATTAGTTTGCTGGAATTTCGCTTTGGCATAGAAAATGTGCGTTTCCCTTATTTCGAATTTATTGGTATTACTGCGTCCTGCGGCGACTGCCATAGTTTTAAGGATTTTAAAACGTTAGAAAGGGGATGGCTGGACAACAGATGTCTAGGAGATTAAAATTTATGCATATTCACTCTTGTGTAAATGAATTATCTTGGTTTTGAGTGGACTTTGCTAAGTGTTACCGTCTGTTGTATTATTCTCTAAGAAGCAACGGTGTCTCGTCTTATTTTATCTTCAGAACTTGCCTGACATCTCCTAATACAAATGTCCTTTCTTTGGGCTTGTCTATTGAATCGCTGAGCCCCTCATTAACTAGTTCTGAGTTGAGGTAGCTCAACTCACACCAAGCAAGAAAGTATAAGCACAGCAGCAGCAGTGTGTTTGCAATGTTGTGACAGATATTTATAAATCTGTATGGTTCTTTTTTCAACAGACCATACACTAAGCTGCATGGTTCTCATATGATGTATTGTGGACTATGCAGGTAATAGGAGGACTATGTAGGTTGTTACATTACGGATAGACTGATTGCCTAGCAGCTTGAGTGTTTTATACGAACTATCCAAGTGTATCCAAACTTTGATATTGTTCGTCGGGTTGTTGAGCTTCTTAAAGTGTTAAGTTGAGTTGTACAAATGCTTGCACTGTCTGGACATATACAATCAAATCTTTTTGGTGCTTGCCGTAAAAGACCACTTTCGACATAAATATACATGGTTCTCATCTGCTCTGGTTATTGTATGGACTTAAGAGACTTCAAAATCTGATTTTGTACAGGTGATTCTGCCCATAATATTTGCAGAAATAAACATTATTATCAAATAACAGTACACATATCAAGAAGAATAGTTCTAATTCGTACAATTAAATAAATTCAACACTACTTAATCTGGCTTTGAGTAATCCAGACAAAAAATTTGAAGCTCCTGCTTTTCTGTCCACTATAACAAAAAGCATGACATGGCACACATACTCGTACAAGATATTTTTTGGGACAATAATGCTCAATCAAAAGTAATAAAAACTGCAGAAAGGCGCATAATGAAAGAAAAAACTGCATTACGCATCGTGGGACCATTTTTTCCCAAAAAAATACTTCTTTTTTGACACAAAGGGACTTCTTTGTCAAAACTCAGGTGGTTGGCGTTGAATAGGTGAATTTTTGTGTAAAATCGTTTGATATTTATGAAGGGACTGGATTTGATCATAAATTATTGTAAAGTAGTCACAATTATGTTTTTGATTTGTATTATGATAGACGTTTTATTGTGTTTGATGAAGAGACAAAAGATGGAGGAGGGAGGTGGATCTAATTTATTCAGAGAATAGATAAATGTGGAGGTGATCATCTCCAGCATCCTCATCAGGATTAAAAATAACAATTCAATTTTTATAATTAAGAAAAACCACAGTATAACCTGCGTCTTTGCTTAGCGTTCGTTAACTACGAGTTAACCTTCGATTCGATCAAGATTTGGGCTGTATTGCAGTCTCTCCAGCGGTGCCAGAGAAGTCGATTCCGGATTCGACAGTTGGAGATGCGCAAGTCCAGATGAATTGGTACTTTAAGTGTCTTGGCCTAACCCTGGACAGTCGGTGCGGCTTCGAAGAGCATTTTAAGCGGCTAGTCCCTCGCATTGGAAGGGCAGTGAGTGCTTTACATACACTGCTGCCCAATCTCGGGGGACCTCGGGCAGAAGTCCGCCGCCTCTACGCGGGTGTCGTGCGATCGATGGTCTTTAATGTGGCGCCTGTTTGGTCAAACACAACTGACAGGTGTCAGTAGTTGCAGGAATAAAATCATCAGCCTGCGGCGGAAATTACCATTCGAATCACGCGAGGATCAGGTACGGATCCAGGATTTCGCTCAGAGGGGAGTTAATGTTTCTCCCGCAGCGGGGAGGGTGGGATTTATTTTTTGACCAGTATCTTTATCTAGTAGTTAAAGGGCGACAAACTCGAAGACTAGTTGTGTTTGTAGCAAGCCATGGCCCTTATTTATGGCCACAGGGTGTCTGGCTAAGTGCCCCATGTGAATTCAGAATTAGCCGATATCCAACACCTGGGTGTAATTTGGAGTTTTAGACTAGGTTTGGTCGAGACCCAGGAGGCAATTGCCCTGTTGCCCCCTCCTCCTGTATCCGCGCTTGGCGAGGATACCGAACGGTATCTTTTTAGACGGCAACGCTCTGGTGGATATGGACGCGAGGGTACCTATATGACCGAATTCATGCCATCCGCCAAAGTGGCAATAGCGTACCAGGAACCAATGCGGTAAGTTTAGCAACTTTCAAGCGTGCGTTGTTGAAGCCGTCTTGCCGCACTTTGAAACCTGGCTGAAAAAAGGGGAGAGCATTACCTGTAGGCTCACTTAGGTACTGACCGGGTACGGTTGCTTCTGAAAGTACCTGAATAGGATTGGGCGATAGTATTACGGAGGTGACCTTTATTGACCTGCACAGCACACGCTCGAGGAGTTCCTTGCGTGGGCCTTTCAGCAACAGGTCTTGGTCGACACTATCGGGCGAGACCTGTCTTTGCTGGCAAATGTGAAGACCACGCTGGCAGAGACAGAAAACTGGAGGGAAATGGTCTTCTTCTGTGAGACCGTAATGGTGATGAAGGAGGCCGCCGAACGGGAATGTAAGACGGCCGATCCTTCTCTTAAAAGAAGGCGTCGATGTGGCAACCACCCCGATCACTAAAACGCTGAAACCCCGCCTCCATCGTAGGCAGGTGGGACTCCGGGGTCGCGGGTGCTCAGTCTGTGGAGTTGTCCGCCAAGCAAGTGACTCCAGAAAAAGGCAGAAGAACTGGCGTTGCAACGCGTGCTGTTGGTGATAACTGGGGTGATTTTAGTCAGGTAAATATCCCCAAATTCCAGGTGCTTTTTGATAGTTTCCCCCGTTAATAAAAAAAGGAACTCTTATTCATCTGCTAATAGGGAATTTACCTACCTTACCCCTCCACTTAGCATAATGTATATTCATTTATTATCTTTTGCCTTTGCGATAATAGCTCATGTATTATAGTTTCTTTTGTTCAAACTACAACAAAAGCAACAATAACAACAGGTAGTTTACGTATTGTCTTTAGATAAAAATAAAGAGTTAAAGATAAAGCAAATTTCATTATAGAATAAGCTTTTTTAATTGACTATATAATCCTTTGTACTTTCTATAGCACTATTAAAAATAATTTGAATGATCTTTTGCATTGTTGTGACCCTACAAACATTGATTTACTGAATATAAGTTTTAAAATATATATTAAATCCTCAAAGGATGAACCAAGAAGCCACAAGACATTAGTTAACTTGTAACCAATTATAAGTTACTTGGCTAAATCTGGTTGACCTTGAGGTGTCTTTGCTCATTGAATCAAACGTAATTTTTTTGTTGTTCCATACGCTTGAGTATAATGATTTTCATGTTCATTACATACTAAGTTTCTATATACTAATTTATATAGTTAACATTAAAAATACAAATGGCAAAGGTAATGAAGGAAGATTTGAAGCTAAATGCCATATGAACACACTACATTTCTCAAATCAATAGTTACACAAAAACCCAAAAATTTTAAAAATCACTTTAGATTCTAGTCAAAATGTGGTATTTTTGAAAAGTCTGTCTGGTATTTTTCATAAGTATGTGTGGGTTTTTTGATAAGGCTGTGTGGTATGTTTGATAAGTGCCGACTTTTAAATTTTCTGAATAAAAAATCCGGTGTCACATCTTTAGTATAGGCGGCTCTTGGCTGTCTAACTGTTGTATCTGTATACAACAAAATCCGTCCAGAATTTTTCGATTAGCACTTTCATACAGACGAACGTGTTGGGAAGAATTAACTTTATTTTACGTAGGAAAAAAAAACAGTTAGTAATTAAATAGTCCTTGTCGGTCTAATGGACCGCTGGCGTTGGCCGTGAATTCGATTCTCGGGTCGTGGAAGTCAAGGATGTAACTAAGTATTTGGTGAAGCATTGTTATTATCTGAGACATCATTTGTCTTTATTTAAGAACCTATAGTTTAAGATGATTATTTTGTGGAGACCAAATTTGGATTTATTATGCGTACAGCCAAAGTGTGGTACTCTTTGCCAGCGTCTAAGTTTCTGCATTGATTTTACGTCCGTCTGGATTATTGTATTATATTCTTTGATAAGTTATTCGATATATCAATAACTCGTCAGGTTTTTAGCAAGAGTGAACAGGCATATTTTGCGCTTGCTCTTTCCAACGTAGACCTTATCCACTTTTCATGAGATAAGATCGAGGCCAGGAACTGGACCAATCAATCTGCCTAGACTTCCAGTCTAACGGGATTCAGCTGAGCGCCAGTGTTTTAAATGGAGCGCCTGCCTATCTGACCTCCCCAGTTACTGGGTAACACGGTACACCTTGGCTAGACTGATGTCAGATCTAAAGCTTCTGACTACTCGTAACGACTGTCAAAGATCTTCAAATGACAGCCGGGACCAACGGCGTAACGTGCTTTCCGAGGCACGAAGGAAACTCGGTATCTTGAAGGTGACTTGATGTTGAAATACATACCGAGTTTCCATCCACGGACGTCCGTCAAGCGTTGCTTAACCTTGAAGATCGACCCGTGCGGCTGTTGTTATTTAGCCACGAGCTCCTCCGCCGAGGCTCCGAGGCTAGAAACTGGTCCATGACGAAAAAAGGACCATTTGGGTGGCGAGTTATACGAGTAGGTTAAAAACTAATACTTAAAGCATTGGTCCGTGAAATAAACAAAACCTTTGCAAGTAGGTACTTTACGTACGTACATACCTACAATCAATAACTTGTAACAAGCAGTTACCAAACTTGGCTTAAAGCGATGTTCTCTCAATAGATGATTAGGACAAATATGGCGCCGTTAATTTAATAGGAAGTAAAAAATTACTAAAGGTTGATTATGTGTTAGCATTTTTGTTGTAGTTAAACTCGACTCGTACTTACATATTTTTGATCATGTTTATTACCATATATTTTATATAAATAATCATTTTAATGCCAGTGTTTGTGTGATTTAGATGGTGTATTGACTCAACGGCTCTCTCTTGAGTCAATACACCATCTAAATCACACAAACACTGGCAAATCAAGCGAACACAGGTATCCTTTAGTGTATTCACTGTTGAGTCTGTGTTCGCATAATATGTTAGATGGTGTATTGATTCAATGGCCAATACATCAAAGGATGTCTGTGTTCGCGTGAATTAGATGGTGTTTTTGACTCAACGGTCGCTCGTACATCGGGATTGTAAAAGGGATGTGCATGCAAACACAGGCAATCCGGTTTGGACTCTCGTTGAGTAAGGTTGACCACCTAAAGTGTAAAACCGAATTGAATAAAAGTAATTATCCTGAAAAACTGCATTCTTATCTCTGATCCGTTTGAAATCTAAATGAATAAGAGTGAAGAACTGTATGCCCATTTCTCACCAGTTTAAAGGTCAGAAGTGTGTTAACACCAGTATTCGTAATGTTTAATGTTTTTTCGTTTAATTAAAAACGACTTGTATTTTTATTCATATTTATTATCATATTTTATACAATTACTAATTTTAATGACCGTGTTTGCGTGATTTTGATGGTGTATTAACTCAACGGTAACTACACCAACGATGTCTGTGTTCGCGTGATGTAAATAGTGTATTGACTCAACGTTTAACACACCAATAGATGTCTGTGTTCGCGAAATTTAGTTGGTGTATTGACTTAACAGGCAATACACAAATTGTGGTCGTTCGTACATTGGGATTGGAATAGGGATGTACACGCAAACACTGGCATTCTGGTTTGGAGGCTAGTCGAGTAAGGTTCATCTAAAGAGTAAAACCGAAGTTAATAAAATTATTTATCCCGAAGAACTGTATTCTCATTAAATTTTTGACTCGATTTAAAGTTATAAGTGGGATAACACTAGAATTCGTAACCGTTTTAGTGTAATTAAACACTATTTGTATTTTTTGTCAAATTTATTACCATATTTTAAATAAATAATAATTTTAATGTCTGTGTTCGCTTGATTTAGATGGTGTATTGACTTAACGGTCGTTCGTGCATTGATATTGGAAAAAGGATTTTCACGCGAACACAGGCTTTCTGGTTTGGAGTCTGGCCCAGTAAGCTTGATCTAAAGTATAAAACTGAAGTGAGTAATTATCCTGAAGAACTGTATACTCATTTCTAACCAGTTTAGAGATCAGAAGTGGGATTATAACAGAATTCGTAACGGCTTTGGTAAAACCGATGTCAGAGTCGTAAGTCATAAAAGGTACACATGAATTAGAATAGAAATATATTTATTCGACACAATCAGAACACAACAGCAACACACATTGAAACATGAGTAAAAGACAAAAACCGGCCAAGTGCGAGTCGGATTCGCGCACGAAGGGTTCCGTACCATTATTCCGTACCCGTTTTTTGTATGGGAGCCCCACAATTTTTTTTTATTCTGTTTTTAGTATTTGTTGTTATAGCGGCAACAGATGATGTATCTGTGAAAATTTCAACTGTCTAGCTATCACGGTTCATAAGATACAGCCTGGTGACAGACAGCGGATTCTTATTAATAGGGTCCCGTTTATACCCTTTGGGTACGGAACCCTAAAAAGAAATGCAAAGACAAATTGCAGTGAACGTGCCCATACCGAAAGGGTTACCTACCCTAAGTTAAGGTAACTTAGTATTTGCTAGGCATCAGACACCGAGCACTGGTTTTCAGTTGGAACCCCGCAGCGACACACGGACGTGGGTAACAAAATAAAATATAATCTTTACATAATTTGGTATGACTGATACGATATAAGGATGTGAATGTGAAAATGTGAATTGAAAAATTCATTCAGTACTTCCCCGGGATTGAACCCCAACGTTACCTTAGCGAGGCCAGGCCTTAACCAGTGTGTAAAACAATTTCTGCGAACTTTGAAAAGGATGTTTTACAATAATACTTGCTTATACATTGTTTTATTAAAGGATAAAACAGCATCTTCTCGAACAAAGAAGGAATGAGCATTGAGCGTAACCCTTGCTTATTGTGTATTGCGATTACTAACTATTATGGCCAACTATTCTCTAGTCCAAGGCACCCCCACCTTAAACAAAAGAATGGATGGAATGTATTGAAAAATTGTTCTTTTCAGGTCCATAACTACAATTTCGCTCTATACCCTTCTTAGCAACTACGATAACTACTCAATAATTTCTTCAAAAATATTTAAAATATCTAAATTAAATACAAAAAATAAAGACACATAGCTCACTGAAAGGCGGCCATGACACCTGAACTGACAGCTAATATGTAGGTAATATTAGCTAACGTATTGTCAATTGTTCATCCTTGACTGAGCTTGGCATGTTGCCAGGGTGAGATGTGGCAATGATGGCAACTTGGCAGTTTGGAGCAGCTATATGGTGTGATCCCAACAGGGTAATGGACGATTTTGATTCAAGTTGTTGGTGTAAGGCTTAGCACGCATTGCGATTTTTAATTTGGTCCGTGGTCAATGAAGAATGGTCCGCGTACAATTGTTCATCCTTGACTGAGCTTGGCATGTTGCCAGGGTGAGATGTGGCAATGATGGCAACTTGGCAGTTTGGAGCAGCTATATGGTGTGATCCCAACAGGGTAATGGACGATTTTGATTCAAGTTGTTGGTGTAAGGCTTAGCACGCATTGCGATTTTTAATTTGGTCCGTGGTCAATGAAGAATGGTCCGCGTACTGAATTTAAAATTTCGCGCGAATTTTGTCTTCTTCTGTTCATAGAGTTCAAAATATTCGCGCGAATTTAATCCGCGCCGCGGTGCGGTGGATTCTATGGCAAAAGTCGGCAAAACACGGCTTTCATGCGGTATTATTGCCGCGCGATTTTATTCCGCAATGCGTGCAGCTTCATACAATTCCATAGGTCGCAGAATGGGCGGCAAAATATCGAGCCAATAAAAATCGCAGTGCGTGCTTAGCCTAAACGTCTTTTAGACATACCCACAAGAGGGGTTATACCGGGTTTCACGCAAGCTTCACCAGATACTCTCACTGGTTGACACATAGAATTGATCATCATCAGAGTTCCACTAGCGAATTAATACTCAACCTACCTTTCCCATGAAAGGTTCGACACCCGATAGATTTTCCTACAATGAGGTCACCTCGTAGGATTATTTGACAACACTAATTTAATTTAATTAAGATACAGTTTATTCAACAACAGCAATGCTCTCCATTGCTACGCTCGGAGTTTCCTTGCGTTATCGCAACAGAAATGAAGATATCCGCAGGAGAACCAAAGTTACCGACATAGCCCGCAGAATTGCCAAACTTAAATGGCAGTGGGCAGGGCACATTGCTCGCAGAACGGATCGCCGATAGGGCCGAAAAGATCTGAAATGGCTACCGCGAACCTGAAGACGATGCGTTGGAAGGCCTCCCACTAGGTGGACCGATGACTTGGCCTGATTGACTTGACCAGCGCCTTACCGCAACCTTAAGGTTGCGGGAAGGCGCTGGATGCGAGACGCCCGCTCGGGGTTCGGATAATGTGGCAATGCCTGGGGGAGGCCTATATCCAGCAGTGGACGTCTTTCGGCTGAAATGATGATGATGACAGTTTATTCCTGACCAGGAAGATTAAAAATAAACTCAATTTTTAAATGGAGTACAAATCTAACAAAACACATAAGAATATACACGTCATTATATCATAGATTGTACCTCAATGCACAAATAAAGAGATAGATAAGTACATAACATACAATACATAAGTACGTCCGTATAGATAGAGTGTTGACCGTGACTTTCATATGAACTACCAAATAAATTGTATGTCTGTGTGTGTCTTGATTGGTGTTACGCGGTTCAAGTATAGTGGAATAGATTTATGATTTATTGTTTGGGCTCATAACATTTTCAACATAAATATCAGCGCTTTTTAATCAGATTCTTAGTGACCTTATTAAATATTAAAGATGTTTCTGAGATAAGTTGAATTTAAATTTTAAGTTCTATTCTAAACCTACCCAAAATAAAATCCTTCATATTATTTTTGGTGGGCAAGGAATAAAAATACTAAATATTAAACACCTTACGACTTACGAGAGAATCTGTCTGAAACTATTGTTATTTTCAAGCGACTTACCAAAAAGGAGGAGGTTCTGTGTTCGACTTTATGTGTGAAAGTAAAAAAAGACTTTATTTTTGGAAGGCGGTGTCCATAACGCAAAAAATTGGTACCTACCAAAGACACCGACTTCCAAAAATAAAGTTATTTTTCACTTTGTGGTTTTCTTATTTGGAAGTCGGTAGTATTTTTTTGTAAATTTTTTTTTTTTTGCAGAATCCTATCCTATGCTTTCAATATTATAAAATGTAAAGATCTATAAGTTAGGCTATCAATCACTCTTAAATGACTGGAATGAAATTTGCCACACGGGTAGACCATGACCTAGATTAGGGCTTAGATACTTTAATTCACGGAAAAATTATTTGTTTATAATATTACAAAAAAACACTAAGATCCACTGATGAACATTCTCATTGTTTGATATACTTGAATTCAAGTTCACCAACTCTCGTACCGCGTTACAGCCTCACAACTCAGTGTGTAACCGGCAGAGTTCTTGACAATGAAACGGTGTGTAAAGTATTACAAGTTCGTTATGCAACGAATAAACTATATATCTTGTAATACAACGTTTATGACAAATAACTCGTTGTTTTATTGAACTTTTATTGGGTTTAGGTGTAAGTTTATTCATGTAAAAGTTTAAAAAGTGATAGTTGCGTTTCTATATCTGTCAACGTTGTTGTTGGTTTGGAACTTTTATCTAATTTTATTTATTTATTTATTTAAAATTCATGTACAATAGTGGTACATAGGCGGACTTAATGCCACAAGGCATTCTCTATCAGTCAACCTTTGGGTTAAAAAGGACAACGTTGTGAACGGGTACAAAATAATATTTAAACAAATTGTATACGAAAATATATATACTTACATATATATATTAATAGTACACATATACAAATAAAATGGACTAATAAATACTAAAAAAACGAGAAACCTAATAATAATTATAATGACTAGACTTTTGACTCTAGATGAAAGCTATTTAGTCTGACTGAAACAGTGGTCACGTACCTTTCTTTTAAAAATGTATTTGCTTTCAGCCTTTTTAATGCCAAAGGGTAGGGCGTTCCAGAGCTTAATTTTTGAGACAGCGTATGAGTTAGACATAAAACCGGTGCGATGTGAAGGAATTTGGAGGATTAGATTTTAACAGCTCGAAGGTTACGACTGTGAGAACTGCCCAATACATTGAAATAAGTTTTTAGATAATCGGGAGCACAAGGATCGTTCATAATAGTGAAGAGCAAGCAGAGAGATCTGAGGGACCTCCTGAGGCCTCCTGATAATTTTATTATCGATATTCGATAGGCTCGTGTTTGACCACTATCTCACCTGATGTTAAGCAATGATGAGATAGATAGTAAAGCAAAGCTTACATTAGCAACCTATTCACTCTTGACTTAAATACTTATTCTAGGTTGTAGCTATTAGGAAACAAAGACTCCGATTGGGCATTCCAGTCCTTAGCTGTCTGCACAATGAAAATATACCCAAAAGTATTTGTGAGACTGATTATGGTATGGAACTTTGCAATGTTTTTGAAGATTTTACAGGTATTGGCGATGACAGAGAAGCAATTTAATAAAGGATGAGCCTTTGTTAATTAAGAATAAAAAAATATAACTTTTGATATTACTTGCTCACTAACGATTTTTTTATTTTTTATTATATTACTGTGATAGTCGTTTTAAATAAGATTAATGTAATTGTGAGTTAAAGTGAAATGGTACTTAATGTCACTGTCGTAAATGAGTACCTACCTGTTAAAACTCCAATTTCAATAAAATGAAACCGTTGTTTAAAAGGCATTACGGTATATTCAAATTGATTCACGCAATTTTTTTTATTGGACCAACATTAACTATGTAAACATAACAAAAAAGATAAATAAAAACATTTAACCAGTCACCCATTTACACCTTTATAACTGTGAGAATATAAGAAAAACTATAAACATTATAAAAACGATCACCTTACGTCACAAGCAAGTGAAATTCAGTAAAAAATTTAAAAGCAAAAAGCCCCCTTCGACATTCTAAATACGAATTTTTTCATTCGAAACTCAAAAACGACTCAAAATCTGCGCCAGCGCGCGTCAGGTAGAAAGCTTTGGGTTCGCAGCAGGTAGAAAAAATCTATGGTTGTTTGAAAAAAAAAAAGGTTGTATTATGCGACCCACCCCCTGAATGTTCGCCCACGATTCTCACCCCTTACGAGGATGGAATGGTTTTGATCCATTACTACTCGTTTTTTTTAGAAACATCAAATCGCTATGCTATCCTCAGCATTTATGTTCTTTCTTTTCGTGTGAGGATGTGGTCACCTCTGGTATCAGAGTTAATTAAGCCGCCTCTGGGAACCCCACAGGCCTCTGGCTTGGTTATTTCAGACTTACATTAACTATGTAAGTCCAGGTTTCCTCACGATGTTTTCCTTCACCGTTGCCTGTGATGTCACATTGTTACTTGCCTGGATTTGAACCCACGACCTCAAGCACGAGAGGCGAGGTCTTAGCCACTGGGCCCCCGCGACATAAAGGACAATGGCAGAAGCCCATACATTGTTTTAGCTGAGATTACATTCCTCCATTGTCTTTATATAAAAATATCTGGTTTAACGCAGGGTCATCTTTTGAATTATTTTGTGCAAGAATTTTTGATCGAGAATGCCAAGAATAATATATATCTAGTCATTAACCTTTGCAGGTTATGTCTGTAAGGTAACTTTTAATGTGTTTAATAAGTAATGATATATTCATGTATTTTAACTACACTAAATTATTCTTATCAGCAAGGAACACCTACACCTAGACATAATCTGTATTGTTAATTAATTTTCTCCGCTTAATTATAATAACAAATACATTTATGATATTATATTTACCTAGTACAGTTACTTCTACTTGTCTCTTGGCAGCATGAGTAAACAAAGGCAAAACTAAGCTAATTAAAGGTTAACAAAAAAATCAAATAACTTTCATTTAGAATGATTTTTGTTATCCGTGGTGAACCAGTTAATGATATAGTTTGATAAACGTAGACAATTAATGTAATTTATTTTGTATTTAACTCACTTTCAGACGCTCAAATTTAAGTCAGCTAAGATTTCACCATTGTTCTTTATCTGCATAGCCTCTTCCCAACTCTGTTAGAGTCAAATTCCAGTCTAACCGTACATACGGTTAGACTGGAATTTGACTGGAAGCTGAGCACTAGTATTTTACAAGGAGTGATTGCTTATCTGGTCTGGACCCTTGCCTGCATTGCGTATCTGTGTTTTTTTGATAACAATATTTATTGCATGGTAGACGGATTTTTGAAGCTTTTTTGTAGCTATGAATGCAAGGAAAGCGTAAAATGCGCAATTAATTGAACTTACATAATTAGGGTGCTGGATAACATGATAACTCTTGACAGGGGTGATGTTCCTCCAAATTTATTGTGAGACTAAGAACTTCCTGAAGATTGCATAGTGAAGTTTTTCATCGATGAAGTTGATGAACGTCCTACTTTCCAATTTAATTCAGTTTACAATCCAAATCGAAGAGAAGAGATCGCGGTATGCGATAAGGCCGCCCGTTGTATGTATTTTAGTTTTAAGTTTCATGTTCTATGTTATATCTTGGTGTACCTACAATAAAGCATATATAAAAAAATACTTAAATCTTCAATGATTGAAAATCAATCATCAAAAATCTGGATAAGAATGAAACTTTCTAGATTGAATTTGGGACCCAACCAATAAGCCCCGAAGAGACTTTCTGAATTTCATAGTTAGGCAGTGCCAATCTCCCATTCCCATGTATAAAAGGGCGACCCTATTGTTATCCGGTACCGTAGTACACAGACCAGGCAGAAGTCTAGACTCCCTGCAGAACTACTAAGAAATTCCAGATGCATTATACCCAATTACACATAACCCGACCTGGGAATCGAACATACAACCTCATGGTCAGCATTATCGCTTGTTTATTACATAGAACAACTAAATTAAACAACTTTTAAATAAATTATTCAATAAAAATCTTTTTTAAAACAACCTTTTTCGTATTATTCTTAGCAAACCCTTTCATTTGATACCCATGAGTGCACAAAAAATAACTAGTCCGTCATCTTGGGCCGTCCGCCATATTGGATTTAGAATGACGTCACTTAACTAACCCGAAAACTAAACATGTAAGCAAAATTTTATCTTAAACGGTGAAGGATAACTGCTTTAAAATTCGGTTGCAAGAACCCGAACACACATACATACATTGCATAGTATAAAACAAAGTCGCTTCCCGCTGTCTGTACCTATGTATGCTTAGATCTTTAAAACGACGCAACGGCTTTTGATGCAGTTTTTTTAATAGATAGAGTAATTCAAGAGGAAGGTTTATATGCACGCGGGCGAAGCCGCTGGCAGAAGCTAGTTCAATATAAAAAAAGAACTTGTAAAACAATCCGAGCAAAAAGTATCAACTACTCCCAAACCACGTAGCGGGGGTGGCAATCATGCAACAATGCGACGTCTCAGCTCAGCGTGTGCGCATAGACTCACACACACACGCACACCCTCGCAAGTCGCACGATAGTATCAGATTACTCGCACACAAGTGCAACAGATTCATCTCAACACAATGTGGCGACTAGGAGGCAAAATTTTTAGGAACACATGCTGTTTGGCTGTTTGCTATGGTTCTCATCCGGGATGGTTTGAAATGCAACGAATTTTGACAAGGTTTTGGTGTTTGATCATGGGGGTTTTGTGAACCTTAGATTTCTAGCCTATAAAATTTCGACATGCAAGTAGTATTCGTAGGTAACGAAATTTTTAGAAACACATTCTTAACTCCAAACATACAATTCTGAAACCAGCCTTAACTTATTAAAAGTGCTTTGCTGTTAATTTTTTAATGTCGGTATTAATTCGGGTTAGTAGCTGTATAAACAAAATACCCTAAATAAAAAAAACACACACAAACAAGACTAGCTTCTGCCCGCGGCTTAGCTCGCGTGGAAAGTGTTTTATCATCCTAAGGCATTACAAACTATCTTGTCCTTCCCAGGGTCTCAAACTACATCTATGCCAAATTTCCTCTAAATCAATCTGCCTAGCCTTTTCCCAACTATGTTGGGGTCGGCTTCCAGTGCAACCGGATTCAGCTGAGTACCAGTGTTTTACATGGAGCGACTGCCTATCTGACCTCCACAACCCAGTAACTGGGTAACACGGTACCCCTTGGCTAGACTGTCAGATCTCAAGCTTCTGACTATTAGTAACGACTGTCAAAGATCTTCAAATGACAGCCAGGCTTAACGTGCTTTCCGAGGCACGGAGGAAACTCGGTATGTTGAAATGGTCACCCATCCACGGACCGACCTCGTCAAGCGTTGCTTAACCTTGAAGATCGACCCATGCGGCTGTTATGATTTAGCCACGAACTCCTCTAAATCGTGTCTGCATATCCAGAGATTACCCCTACAACCTCACAAACTTTACCTCTTTGTAATATTAGTATAGAAGTAAAGATTTGTGAAATCTTCTAAATCTATCAACCTTTAATCTGTAGGTATACATGGTATGATTATGATTACCTTTGGGGTCTCATTCTCTTAAAATCACCCTAGTTTAATAAATATAATGTTTGGGAACAGCTTGTTAAAACGAAATATGGGCAGAGAGCGCCGACTAAATTTCTTAAGTAAAAAGTCGTAATTCGAGGTTTGGCTCTCGTCTATTTCCTCCTCCGATAATGGACCATAGTGAATATCTTATATAAATAAGATATTTACTATGCCACTATGTTTTCCTTTTTTCATTTATAATTTGTACAATAAGCCACTGTTGACAGCGCAATTTTGAGCATTTTCTTAGGGTTCCTCTGCTTCTAAAGATAACGTATCATCAAAACAGAAAACATAGTATATATCTTTAATTTTCAGTTTATGGAATATCTTTTAAATCGGTCCAATATTGGAGGAGGAAATAGGCGAGAGCCAAACCTCGAATTATGACTAAAAAGTCATAATTCGAGGTTTGGCTCTCGCCTAAGGAAATTCAGTCGGCGCTCTCTGCCCATATTTCCTCTTAAATATGTTTAGTTTATAAGACTAAATTGTTATTAAGATCAAATGTCTACCGTTTTCAATCGGAACAGAAGCTCAAAGTAATAAATCCCAAATAATACTAATCAATATTTTTTGCTCAAAAACCAGCAAACTTTTTAGCACTTAGCCTTAGATGTTAATAAATTATAGAGGTATATAAATCGACTTGACTTAATTATTTTTATTATACCAATTAAAATAAGAAATTATCATGTGTGAATAGGTACAACATTAATCATGATTGTATGGAACAGGAATTTGAATATTTATTGAAGGATCCTTAAAATATGTATCGCCCTTTAAATAAAAGGCTTATGTACTTATCTTTATAAGGTTAATCTTTATCATTAAAATATAAATTAATAAAATTAATAAAATCTTAATTTTAATAATTCCAAAAATAAAATATTTTTTTATTATTTTTTATTATAATATTATTTTTTCAAAAATTGAACCTTCTAATAATATATTTATAAGGATAAAAATTGCTATTAAAAGTTAATTATTTGATGTATAAATATTTAATGTAATAATTTTAAAATTTTAATTACTGTGAGCTGATAACAATGAGAAGTCAGTTTATAATTCTTATTGCTGTTTGAATTAGTAATTATAATTTAAATAAATTCGCAACTAGTTGAACCTGTATGGGATTTTGTTTAGATTTTAAATGATATAATTGTTTATGAAGTATTGAATTTGCAACAAAAACTTATAAATCAGATTGTAGTATCTTGACTGTCCTGGGAATTATTAAAAATAATAGTTGTGGACTGTCTTCTTGATCCTACATGCTAAAGATAGATAAACGAAATTTGATGAATCAAGCCAGGTGTAAAATTGAGCTAATAAGCCTTGGAAAAAAGTTAATTAAAAAATCAAAAAACCCTACTACTTAAAAAGCGAACTAAAAACACGTCAACAAGAAGAAAATCGTGCTGTGCAGTCGGAGGATACATATTCGCGAGCTGGCTGACCAAAACTTTTTAATATAATAAAATAAATTAAATTTACAAACACTAAATTGTGTTTGTAAATTTATTACAATGGCATCAACTGCACCATCATGGGGATGCTGCACCAGCGAGAACAGAAAAGATGGAGAACAGTATGTTGTTTGCAGAAGATGTAACTTGAATTTTCACTTTCTTTGCATTTCGATACCAGTTATTCCTGCTGGCTCCGATGAATTTTGTAAATGGGTGTGTTCAGTCTGCACGAATATGGTTTCTAATCCTACAATTGCGAATAGCACACCTGTTCGCAATGTATCCCCGCAAGGGGTAATAAAAGACCTGCCCTAAACTCTCCTCCCGAGAACAAATCTGTGACTGGCGACGACGTAAGAGAAATTATGCAGGATGTTATAAAAAAGGAGCTCGCTGCTATGTTACAACAATTAAAGAACTCGATTGTTAGTATAGTCAAAAAGAAGTTGGAGCCAATAGGAAAGGAGGTGAGTGAGCTAAAAGTTTCACTGAATTTCCATACTGAACAATTTGAGGACTTTCAATCTGATCACGCTGCCTTGAAGAATACAGTGAAAGAATTAAAGGACGAAAATACGCAATTGAAAACCTCTTATTCAGAAGTTAATCACCGTCTCAATTACTTGGAGCAGCAAGCGCGGGCCAACAACCTGGAGATGCAATGTTTGCCGGAAAATAAACAGGAGAACTTATACACCGTAGTTAAGCAACTGGGATCTGTAGTCAAATGTGAATTGAGAGACAGCGACATTCTGCACTGCACCCGTACTGCTAAGCTACAAACCAATAGTACTCGTCCTCGTTCTGTTGTGGTTCAGTTCGCCTCGCCGAGAATAAGGGACCAGCTTCTAGCTGCCGTTATAGATTATAACAAAAATAATAAAAACGATAAGCTCAATAGCGCCGATTTTGGACTTGCTGGTAACAAAACCCCAGTTTATATTGTGGAACACTTATCCTCCTCCAACAAATCTCTTCATGCTGCCGCAAGGCTCAAGGCCCAAGAAAAGAGATATAGGTTTGTCTGGGTGAGAAACGGCAGGATATTTGTAAGAAAGGATGATGGCGAGGGACATATTCTTATTAAAAATTTGGATTCTCTAAATAAGATAATTTAGCGTTGTATATTTAACAAAGTATCTTGTTTTTTTATGTTTACATTGTTTTTAAAATGCATTTTGCATGCTATGCGTAATACTTCTAACATCAAATTCAACTGCTTAAAATTATATTACCAAAATAGTCGAGGCTTAAGAACAAAGACCCATGTTTTCTATAGGAATATATGTTGTAATGACTTTGATGTAGTTGTGTTGTCGGAAACTTGGCTTAATGGTTCTGTTCTGAGCGGAGTGCTGTTCGATGACAGATACGTTGTTTATAGAAGGGATAGAGAAAGTACCCATTCAGCGGGTGTAAAAAAGAATGGTGGAGGAGTTCTGATTGCCATTAAAAAAAGTATTGAATCCAAACGTGTAAAGGAGTGGGAAACTAATAACGAGGATCTCTGGGTTACCATAGACATAGACCATGGACACGCACTGTCAGACGAATAGCTCTCTGCGCAGTATACCTAGCTCCGCCAGTATGTCGCACTACTTTGGAAAACTTTGTGAACTCTTGAGGTGCGATTTTTGAACAGATTACTGACTGTGACGTTTGCATTGTGGATGATTTTAACGTGAGCGGCATCAATTGGAAAGATGTGTATCCCACCACGGTTGGACAGTGTGCTATCAGCGAACTTTTGATAGATTTTACTTGTGTTAATATGTTGTATCAATATAACTTTATAATGAATACCGCTGGTCGCATACTGGATCTTGTGCTCTCTACAATACCGCTATGTAGTGTAAATGAAAATTTAACTCCTATTAGTAACGTGGATCAACAACATCCTCCTTTGGATATTGTTATTTCATTTGATGGGGAAGCTAGGCTCCCTTACAATACTGCAAAAGTGACTCCCAATTTTCATGGGGCGGATTATCAACCAATCCGTGATTTCCTTAAAGAAATAGACTGGAACTCGTTATTCACTGATCAATGTGACAAATGGAATGGTGAAGGTCTTCTACGACACGCTGGATACCGCGATACAACAATTCTTACCTTCACGTAAACCTAAAAATCGTAAATTTCCGCCATGGTTTAGTCGTAAATTAATTAAAATGTTGAAAGAAAAGAATAAGATTAGAAAACCATTCAAGAAATATAGAAACCCATTAGATGCAATAGAGTTAAAACTAATTGCAAAATGGTGTGAAAATCTTGCTACTACCTGTTGCAATAACTATACTAAATATATGGAAGACGAATTAGCATCAAACCCAAAGTTATTTTGGTCTTATCTTAAGGCAAAGCGAGGAAGTTCAAGTGCGTACCCGTTAATATGCGAGTTATTTGCCGATTATTTTTCATCCGTTTATAGCCCCGACGATAGTGGTGATGTTGGCCACGAGTCAGAATTCTTGCTATCTATAGAGAACAATAGTTTGTGCCTAACTGCACCAGTTATTTCTCCTGAAAATCTTTACAGAGAATTGAAAGGCCTAAATCCAAATAAAGGGGCAGGGCCGGATTGAATACCTCCCGTTTTTATCACAGTGTGTTCATCTGAGCTTGTTTACCCATTGATGTTAATTTATAACAAATCATTATCAACAGGTGTATTTCCTTCAAAATGGAAAATTGCTAAAGTGGTTCCTATTCACAAATCGGAAGACACTGACGTGGTTGCTAATTACAGGCCCATTTCAATTTTATCTTCATTCGCCAAAGTTTTTGAGTCATTGATCTGTCCATATATACAGGATCACTTAAATATGTATTTAAGCGATCATCAGCATGGATTTGTTAAAACCCGTTCAACAAGTACTAATTTGGTCCCCTTTACAGAACTTCTTATAAAAGCTGTTGATGCGGGCCATCAGGCTGATGTTATTTATACGGATTTCAGCAAGGCTTTTGACAAAGTATCCCACAAAATCTTAATAGCCAAGTTGCGCTCTTATGGCATCTCTGGATCTTTGTTAGAGTGGCTGGGCTCGTATTTAAAGGATAGATTTTTCTATGTCGTTGTTAACGGCTTTGAATCGACCCTCCAGTGTGTTTCTTCCGGTGTTCCTCAGGGTTCGCACTTGGGGCCGATTTTGTTTATTTACTTCATAAATGATATACCCCAGTGTTTTCTACATTCAGATTATTTTATGTTCGCTGACGATTTAAAGTTTTTGAGAATAATCAGGAATGAGGAAGATCCTTTACATCTACAAGGTGATCTTAATCGTCTCGTTCAATGGTGTAATAGTAACAGAATGGAACTGAATGCAAAGAAATGCTATCACGTGAAATTCTCAAGAAAATATAACCCATTGCGCAGTAAGTACTACATTTCTGGTGACAATATTAAGGAAGTAGAAAACATAAAGGACCTTGGTGTTCTTTTTGATAAGAAGTTAACTTTCACGCCACACCTAGACAATATTATTAAACGAGCTTCGAAAATGTTAGGGTTCGTCCTAAGGAATTGTAAGTCGTTTCGTCATAATAGAACAAAAATAATGCTTTATAATAATCTAATTCGTAGCATTCTGGAATATAACAGTGTGGTTTGGCGTCCTCACTACGCCTCACATTCGCTGCGTCTCGAACGTGTCCAGAAACGGTTCGCTTGGCTTCTTGCATTTTCTAACGGTATCGCCAAAAAAAATGCGTTCTTATAACAAAAGGTTACAGCATTTTAACATGAGGTCACTGGAAAAGCGTAGGCAACTGATTGACGCGATGTTTGCCTATAAAATCATAAAGAACAAAATAGACAGTCCTTGTCTTCTTATGCTTTTCAATTTTCGGGCTCCTGCAAGGATCCCGCGTAGTGCCATCACACCTCTTTGTCCGCCGTCGAGGAGAACCGTTTTGGGAGCTAATTCGCCCTATGCAAGAATGTGTAAGGAAGTAAATGGCTATGATGATGTTGTCGATCTTCACTTTGACTCTTTGGCTAGACTGAAATCCATCATCATGAATTTATCATCATGAATTTATCGAGAGCCGTTTATTGTAATGTTTAATGTTTATTGTATTGTAATGTTTACCACATTTATCAAATGCATGTATTTTCTTTTTTAGATCTTCAACTTGTGAAATGTTGTCTGTAAAACTTGTCAATTTTATTAAATTTTTATATATTTTTTGTCAATGTTTTTCAATTTTATTTATAATGTTAATTTAGCAATTTTGTATATTTTATTAACTTAATCAATTTTATTAATTGAATCAATTGTATAATTTGAACAATTTTTAACCAATTTTTATTTATTTTTTATCCAATTTTTACCAATTTTCAACCAATTTTTATCGAATTTTTTACCAATTTGTAACCAATTTTTGACTTTATTCAGACAATTTTTTTTTTTACTAATTTAATTAATTGTATAGTTTTTACCAATGTTTACAAATTTCATAAATTTTATTAATGTTACCGATTTTATGTACCTACTCACTCGTATTAATAGTTAGCGCTTATTACTATGTAAGTTAGCTTTGAGATTCTTTAAAATTGTGAATGTGGTGTTTGCCTCTAAGTAATTGTTGCACTGTAAGATTAGTTTAAGCATGTATTTTTTGTTATAATTAAGTGTAAACAGTTGTTGGTGAACCTAATCAAATAAATAAAATAAAATAAAAAAACCAGATGTATCCTCCGACTGCACAGCATGTTGTTGACGTCTTTTTAATTCGCTTTTCAAGCAGTCGGGTTTTTTGGTTTTTTAAATAACTTTTTTTATTTATAAATTTTAAGTATTTTTTTTAATTATGTACATTGAAACATAAGTGTTATATATTTTTGAAATCACCTCTAAAAACCCTTTATTTTGATACCCCACAGGATGGGATTAGAAGAAAAAAAAATTGGTCCTCCACAAAATAGCGCCCAAAAGCCGCCATTTTTCTATTTTCTAATTTTAAAATAGTCAGTGACACTCGCAGGGTTAAGACGAATCGATTGACGTAATAACCATCAAAATCGGCCAACGCGTTTGGTCTCTAGAATGCTACATAGGAACAAACATACATACATACATACATAAAAAAACTGCTAAAAACATTACCCTCCTTCGGCTGTCGGGTAAAAATAACCTAAGGACTAGAGTTTATCAGATGACACCATGGAGCTTTGTTAACAATAGAACGACTTTAGAAATATTTTGAGTGTAAAACTGTAAACAAGCTGACTAAAAATTTTCAATACCTTCTTCTGGTCTGACCCAAGGAAACGCCAGTGCCAAACGAAATAGGTAAATCTTACTAAGAAACGCTATCTGTGACGGGCAAGCGTCCATCACATAGTTGGAATAACACACGAAATAATTATCGGTCAAAATCAAAACCAAAATATTTTTAATTCAACTAAACCATACATAGGTACTTCTGAATTGTCAAACAAATTTTGAATTTAGTTTCATGTTCGCAAGCTTCAGTGACGTCAAGACTTATCAATGGAGAAGAACGTGCAAGAAACTCCACAAACACTCTTACTGGGCTTAACATAGTAAAAAATAGGTTACTTCTAGGCAAGCGTGCTTTAACGTCGACCACATTTCACCACATCTAACGATGTGTGTCGAATGAAAATAAACTAAAAATAATTTAAAAAAAATACTTCATCCCCTAATCATCTCACTGGCATAACTTCCCTTGAACGAGATAGTTTAAATACCTTAACCTACGTCACAAGAATACCGTAGGGTGAACCTGAACACACAAGTGAGCGTCCATCGAAAAAACACCGACCACTGACCGTACGTTATGCAATCAAAGGCAAATGCACTATAAAAAGAACACAGCGTAGGGCAAAAACACCTAACGGGTTCTGGTGGATCCGAAAGTCCTTTTTTTTATTCAAAAACGGGAGCAAAAAGAAGCGAAAAAACAAAACACAATGAATAAATGTTTTTGCAAATCGAGAATCGACTTTTTCTCAGCACGTGCATGAATTTAAAATTCTTTTTTGTGTCCTTTTTTTGTGGCAATAATGTTGCGTTAGGTCGTGGAAGGCTTTGGAGTACTATTAATATGCAAAATAATGTTTTATTTAGGATGTGAGACGGTAATTTGTGTACTTATGTTTTTTTCGTCGGTGAAAGATTGGATAGTTGGTCAAATGGCAAGTGTCCTGATCTGGCTGTGGTGGAATGAGGATTTGATCACCCTTGTGTTCTTTCAATCGGTATCTATCAATTAATTCTAAGACTCATAAAATGAAATGTGGGCAGAGAGCTCCGACTAAATTTCCTTAGTAAAGAGTCATAATTCGAAGTTTGGCTCTCGCCTATTTCCTCCTCCAATATTGGACCAATTTAAAAGATATTCGAAATATACCTCGAATTACGCCTTTTTGCTTAGTATATTCTGTTGGATTTCTGCAACCTCATTTCCTCATAAGAACTGCTCCTACCAATCCTGCGCTGCCCGCGTTTTCACTATCTTCAAATGCATCTGATTGTACATCTGACTGCCAATCACTAGAGCGTCAGTGAGCCATACAATCAAGTGAATGAAAATAATTATGGAGGACTCAATCTCCTCGACCTTATCAGATCCTCCAATCGGACTTAATACCGTCAATATAGCCAAGACCCTAAATTGGTTTTAAGTAATTATCATTACCACAATTTCCACTGCTAGAATGAGGCCTTTCCCAAGTGTCACTACATTGACCGGTCTAGCAGCGTCGATAGGCCTTCCATAAGGTAACCGATGACCTGATGATGGTTCCAGAAATCTACTGAATGCGCGAAGTATCAGTCTCTATGATATAAATAGAAATCAAAATATTTTTATTTCAACTAAACCTTAGGTATTATTGGATTGTCAAACAGAGAATCAGAGAATCACTAAGATTCAGAGCAGGTGTGCTATTACAATTAAAACCATGCTCGCCAAATTAAAATTGGTGAGTAATGAATTTCCTACTGCTTTTAATTATGTTTTGGTTCCTACATACAAATTAGCTTAAGTATCTAATTTATTTAAATTTAAACTGTATGTTTTTTGCAGAAACCGTATTAAAGTAAATAAGAATATTTGGTGAGTTAATATTAAATGAAATTATTGTTTATTTGACTGCCTCGTTGGACAAGCGCTCGCAAGCGCTACTGCTTTGCTTAAGTTTTTGGGATCAATTCTCGGGGTATTCCTCAAAGCGCAACCATTAGTTGCTTGATGTATTTTTAACATTATTGACCAAAAGTTGCTTAAACACTATTCTAGTTAATTTATGTTTGCCTGGTAGTCCGTTTGAATAAATAAACAATTAGGAAAGTTGATTTAAAACTGTCTATCGATATCATTAATGAATCCAGCTCTATTTTACATCATGGTTGCGCCTTGAGGAATAAACATTATAATATTTTACTATTTGAATGCGTGAGCGCAACTAATGGTTGCGCTTTGAGGAATAATTTAGTTGCGCTTAGTTGGTTGCCCTTAAAAATAGTTGTATTTAGAGGAATTACCGGGTCAGCAAAAGTGTTTTTTGCCTTTTCCATCTGAAATTTGTCATCATCATCACGGATTTGTGTCGCATTGATGGCTAAAGATTCGCCCTCTATTAATTTGAGACTCACACATTATTAGCGAAAAATGTATGTCAAATAGATAGGCCTCTGTCTAACTCTTTGTGGTAACACCTTATTCAGACCAGAAAGGAATCTCTACCGTGCGCTAATTAAATTCAAAATGTAAATTTTTGACAGATGGCAACGCCGCCATATTACCAATATGGCGCTGTCGCTTAGCAACGGATGCGTGGGCGCAACAGGTGTTGCGGGATTGTTTCTTTAAATGTTTTTTTTTTATCCGTGGGGAGAAGGCGGCGATACGGCTTTTGAGATCCGGTGAGAAAGATTTTTTTGCTTTGGATTTTCTGTGTGTTAGTTATTGATGCAATCAAGATTATTTTTGGGGTTGTAATAGAAGGTGGTTGTGTGTACAGCTGGAAAGACAGAAATTGATCCCGATATTCTCAACCAATATTAAGTAACTTTGGTGTTCTTCAGGGGAAGTTCTACTTTCATAGCCCGTTTCTGACTTTGACGTTGCGGAATCCAAAATAAGATTGTTGAGTCATTTCTCCGGGGCTGGTCGGTCTTCATTGTTTTGGCGCATTAGTGATTGTGGTCGCTGCTGATTCTGGAAATACTTACATTGGTTAGGAATAGTGTGGTGGGCCTTAATAAAATCAATTATTTCCCACCTCTTAGGTTGAAAAAGAATACCTGCCATTTTTCTGTAACACCAACAAGATATTTTTTTATTTTGGCATCAAACAGTCATACACAAACAATATAACTCTTTAGAAAATTGGTTACTTACAAAAGACCTATAGTGCCGACAATGTGAGAATTGTAAAAATGTAAAATAAAGTAGAAATGTAAAATATGTGTAATCTGTATAATGCAAATAAATGATTTGATAGATCAATTTCTGCCTTGGTTCATAGTACTTTTATTTAATTATTACGCGTACTTAGAAAACAAGACTGAATGCAAAGATGATAGACGGCCTAGGATAAACTAGATATTTCCGTATCCTCAATCCAAGAGCCTCTTTAAGAGCATATTCAAACACATACATACTTCAAATTAAAATCAAGTACGAAACGAACTCATAAACACATATGACCTTTAATTTGAAGTATCTCCTACGCTGCCGGAACATATCAACATAACGTGAGCGGGCTGTACTTAAGTGATCGATCATGTTACACTAGTGAGGTGTCTTGGGTTTGCTTGTTTTTGTTCTTGAGAGGAGGAGCCGCAAATATAGCGGGTGTTAGAGGTCTAATTAACATAAAACAAGACAAATAATTAATATCTCAGTGTTGAATAATCTAAAAGCACGTTCTTATTTAGAAAATCATTCTGTATCATCTGGTATAAGTAAAAACAGGCGTATCAATATATCGAAGCATATACATAGGGGACTGGATGGATTTTAAAGGGTGAACAAAACATAGAAATCAAGAAAACAACTATCAAAGAGAGAGGTAGTGATTCTTTACCATAGGTTTAAAAATGGGCAGAGATTGAGCACGCCTTATTGACACGGGCAAAGCATTCCACAACCGCAACGCTTGAACCGTAAAAGATCTGTCGTAAAAGCTGGTCGAATGCATCGGCATCTCTGGTCTCAAGTTTTTCGATGACCTCTGATATCTATTACGTGTGCCATGAAGGAACTTGAAACGTTCTTTGAGATAAGAGGGGGTTATAGGATTGTATAGAATACTGTAAAGCAGAAATAAAATATGAGAATCCCGGCGAAGACGTATGGGAAGCTACTTGAGCTTCGTCCGAAATTCAGAAATGTGATCATATTTGCGTAGGCCAAATATAAATCTTATGCAAAGGTTTTGAAGACGTTCAAGTTTATCTAGTTGAGCATGTTTGAGATCGAGATAACTGACATCAGCATAGTAAGGAGGTAGTAGGAGTAATTATGATCTAGCCTTAGTTGGCCCCCAGCGACGCCCTGAGCCGAGGTTCGTATCCTATAGGGGATATCCCTCAGCGTGGTCGCTTAGGTTAAGCTTTTATGCCTCGCTGGAGGCTCTAGTTTAGTCCCCACAAGTGCGGTTAAGCAGAAGCCGATCACTTTGATTGATCTGCAAGAAGCCACTCAAAAAAAAAACTGTCCAGTAGTGGACGACTTTCCGCTGAATTTATGATGATTCCTGTTATTAACAATAAGACAGTGTTTATCTTGATGCATGAGGTTGAGACTAAGAAAGCGGGCAATAGCTGTTACCTACCCAAGTTGAATAAATTGTCTAAAAATCAATATAAGAGCCCGAGACCAATTTTAAAAGAAAAATCTAAGGCTCTACACAGTAACATCGTATCAGCAGCGATAGAGATTGTCGAAATGTCAAAATGTTTGGGATAGACGACATTTTGGTAGTGTTTGTCAATCCCATACATTTTTATTTATTGTAAAATCGTTATCTATACTAATATTATAAAGAGAGATTTGTATTTTTGTGTGTAACGAATAAACATAAAAACTACTGGACCGGTTTAAAAAATGCTTTCACCGTTGGCAAGCTACACAACCCCCGGGTGACATATGCTACTTTTTATCCCTATGAAAGAATGCCATTTTATCTAGAGCCTCTATTGACAATTTTAACGAAAAAAACTTTTTTACGAAAAATTACAACCGACTTCCAAAAAAAAACACTACCAAGTGAAAAATAACTTAAATTTCAGCAGTCAGTGTTTTTGTTTCTTTGTTTTTTGACACCGACTTCTGAAATTGAAGTTATTTTTCACTTTGTGGTGTTTTTTTTTTGGAAGTCGGTCGGTATTTTTCACTTTTCAAAGTAACACAAATACCATAAAACTTGACCAAAACCGGTGAAATGAAAGTGTACCAGGGTGAACTATACCCCACACACATCTGCGTACCCCTTTAGAGCGTGCCGGCGAGATGTTATGTTATGAAATGGCGGGCATAAACAATAAACAGACATGTGATTGCAGCAATCCCGAGAGTTTTACCGTTGTTTATTGAAGAGTTATTTAGTATATCTCCGAAGTTCATCATCAGATTTTCACCAAATTTAAATGGGACCACGTGAGAAGCACCACGTTTCAGATAAAATCGTTTCACCTAGTAAAACATACAGTCGAATTGATAACTTCCTTTTTAAAGTCGGTTAAAAATCTATAGAAACGGCTTTGCTTAGATTTAAGAGTATCTTGGGCTGAGAAATCGAATTTGAATGAGGCGATGCGACAAAGAATCAGAGGGGTTGACAAAGCCCACAGCAGAATTTGCAGAGCTGAAATGAGGTGGCGATTGACCGCCTGTATTAGCCGCAGAACCTGAATAATTGTCTTACCCTACGTCCTATTTTACGCGATAGCTGTAGAAATAGGACACTATCATTCTAGAAGGAACGATGATCTTCGCTTAGAGTTGCCGAAGAAAAATAAGTACCTAACAATTCAACTGTCTACACTCACAAAGCTATCATGACAGTTTGAAACGTTCATTCTAAAATCAAATTGTGACAGGTTGCCACCCTACCTCCTTGTACAGTAATACCAACATAATAATTAAACACATTACGACGGCATTTAGACAACATGTGCACAGCACTTGCCTAGACGAGACATGTCACTTATATTTCATTTATCGAAGCTTTTTGATTAATGTGGACATGCCTTTCAAAAAAAAATTAATAAAATATTTAAAGCGAGAATTAAAAGCTTCGGAGTTTAATTTTTTGTTTAATTTAAATGTGTTCTAAGTTAATTATAAATCAAATTATATTTTTTTTAATATAATATTCTTGTTACAGTTTGTATGTGTAACACAAGGAATAAAACAAATAAAAAAAATGATTTATTAAAAATGAAACTGTATTAAAAATCTTATGAGACTCGGTCTTAAAAATTAAAAAAGTATTACGTGGTACATGTGAAAAAATTGGCCAGGTATAAAAAGTTAGACACACAGGTCATATAAAGTGCAGTACAAAAACTATACTAGCTTTCCAGTCTAGTTTTTATACTGCAATTTATTCAAATAAGCAGCTTAAAGGTTTCTTTTTTCATAGACTATCTCAAGATAATTTAAAAAAAAAACTAGGAACCTATACTTCATAAAAGATAGCTTGATCTCTGTGACAGCTGTCAATATCAATACAGTAACAATAGCGCTTGACAGGCTAACAATAACGTATACGTCAGTTTGACATATGTCGCAGAGATCAAGCTATATATTATGAAGTATACATACATATACTCGTTACTGAAAAGTATAGCGTATTTACAATCAGTTATTTCATCGACTAAGCATATTTCCAAAAAAAATCTTTGGGTGAGGTCAGAATCATTGGCTTGTCCAATCCAAAGGCAAAAAACGTACTCATCCGCAATTTGCTATCAAATAATTTGATGGGCTACTTTTTGATATATATCTAAATAGTAAAAAAGAACATCCGTGAAAACATGTTTTACACAAATGTTCAAAAAAAAAAATGTTTCACAAGTTTTTTTATCAAAATGGATTAGAAATTAAAGAAGCTTCGATATCCAGATAAAACTGGTACTTTAATGGATGATTTTACAGTTATTTTTTTTAATTTTAACCGCAGCCACATATCTGTCACATTTTTTCTTTCCAGAACCACGATACGATCTTTGATCTCAATATATTTTGAAAAAAAAAGTACTACTATTAATATCAGACCACTTTTTTCAAAATTTATTTCTACTTAAGCTGCTTATGTAAAGTTTTTGCTCTTCAGAAACTACTCAAAGTAATTATCAAAACTGAAGGCAATTAGAAAAAAAGTGGGTTATTTATAATATATTTTTGTGCATAATTATCTAGAAACAAAAAATATCATGATCAATAATATTGGACATGTAATGCATTGAATCGATTCTTTTGCACTATACAGAGTCATGTCAGGTTTGATTTTCAGTTAGTGGGTTAAAAGTTGATTAAACTGTGATGCATAGTGACCATCAGGTCTGAACAGGTGGATTAATTGCCACCTGCCAGGAGATGAGAATGACAAGTGGCCAACTTTTGCAAAACATTTATTTTTTTAGAGAATGATTTCAACATTAATGCTATCATCATCAGAGTTAAGTTAGCTAGAGAAGGTACATGAATTTTGTTTTAATGATTCATCATCCAGATACTTGAAAAAAAATCTTGTTTATTTCTTGCCAAATAATATCACCTTCTTCTACTCCTGGCTGTTATCCCAGCTTATTTGGGGTCTGCCTTCCTAGTACTTTTGCGCCACACCGTTCCGTATTGTTGCCCGTATTTCAAGTCAAACAATGTCACCATTATTAAAAAAATATTTTATACTGCAACATATTTTTCTCAAACATGCATGGAAATATTGTCATTATTTTCGAAAACAAAATACGCGAAGTATCGAATTTACGGACAAAGAAATAAAATCCATTGCAGGAGCGTTTTTGAATTTGGAACATTACAACGCTCCAGCAATGTTGTTGTAACTTTTAATAAATTAAATGTATATTATTAAAACTATGTTTTATTTCACTGCATTCTTTTGAGAAAAGCACTATATATGCCTCTGCAGAAATAGTAAATGCCTGTCTCGTATTAGTGAAGTCCTCGCCTACGGCTCGGCTTTCAATCTCATACTCGACCAGGGGGGTGACCATAAGTTCTTAGAATAAGGTTATTTTGAGTGTGTGTAAGGAACAGATGTATACAAGTCATATACATCTTTCTCTTACACACACTCAAAATAACCTTACACTAAGAGCTTATGGTCACCCCCCAGCAATTCGGCCGGCCTTTACAATAATGTACTATTTTTTTTTTGTCTTTTGCACGATCGAGCTATAAAATTTATTTCCCTATCATGTAAAGAAATTGCCAGCACCCTATTAACATTCAAGAAATATCTCCAAACAAACCAATCAGCAGTATTTTCTTCACTAATCTTACTAAAAAAGTGTCACATTTTTTATCAGATACCCGCAAATGGTTCAGATAATAGGCAACCTTCTGTCGTCATGGTTCACAGTTCTCGTTATCTAGAACAGTTTGTCAAGGTGACGTTTCTTTTCCTATAACTTTGCGGAATTCACGAAACTACTGGCCTTTGCTTAAATGCATCTTGCTTAGTGACAGTGGATTATTTCTTGGTTTTCGAGGTTTCTGGGTTATTATCAGGGTCTACTTTGATGATATGCCCTCTATTATTATTATGTTGTATGCCCGCGGTTTCGCCCGCGTCAATATGTAGTAAAAAATAACGTCACTGTCTTTTGCTGCCTGTGTCTTCTCTTAAATATTCAAAACCACGCATCGGATTTTGATACGGTTTTTACTAATAGAAAGAACGATAAACGAGAATAGTAAGTGTGTATAATTAGTCTCGCGTGAAACCGAAGCGAGTCGCTAGTAAAAAATAAAACAAATAAAAAAGTACGGAACCGCATCCACACTTACCTAACGTCACAAAATATGGGAGCTGTAACTCGACACACTCTATTGACTAACGCTTGGTATAATTTCAAAATGGTCGCTTTGGGAAAATAAATAGTTTTTGGAAATAAGACAAAACTCATAAAAACGTTAATCACTTCAATCTGGGCTTAGAGTTTATTAGTCGAACGAATTTTAATATATTTTCTTGGTGATGATATTAAACATATTTTGACGGATAAGGGCGAAAAACATTAATAAGTCCGTTATAATTTGTTTAATAAGCACCATATATTGGAATTACGTTGCTATATATTCATTAGTGACCTCGATTTATTATTTCGTGTCGATTAACTCAAACAATAGGTTTGAGTTAATCGACACAACAATAGTCTCAGCTCTTTAGTAGGTACTGATTTGAAAAGGGAATTAAAAAATAGTACTCATGATACATGCTTGCCTAATTTGGTGTCAATGTGAATATTCTGCAATCTTAAGGGTCAGGTCACTCATTGTTTATATATTTATTATTTGTAATTTGCCATGACTCTCTTTGAAGCTCGTGGCTAAATAATAACAGCCGCACGGGTCGATTATCAAGGTTAAGCAACGCTTGACAAGGTCGGTCCGTGGATGGGTGACCATTTCAACATACTGAGTTTCCTCCGTGCCTCGGCAAGCATGTTAAGCCGTTGTTCCCGGCTGTCATTTGAAGATCTTTGACAGTCGTTACGGGTAGTCAGAAGCTTGAGATCTGACACCAGTCTTGCCAGGGGGTAGCGTGTTACCCAGTTACTGGGTTGTGAAGGTCAGATAGGCAATCGCTCCATGTAAAACACTGGTACTCAGCTGAATCCGGTTAGACTGGAAACATAGTTGGGAAAAGGCTAGACAGATTGATTTTTTTGTCACGACTCTCTTTACCGGCGCGTTTCGTAAGCAAGTAGGTTTTGAAACCTGGTCATCATTATCTTTATCTGCCTAGCCCACTCCTAATGATGTTGGATTCAGCTAGTAGAACCGGATGCAGCCACAACACAACCTCTAGCAAACACAAAAAAATATTTCCTTTTATCTATATCATTAATCTTGTAGTGCATTACCGTTACTTCTTTGAGCAATAGATACAAAAAACACTTATTTGTGGAAATATATACAAAAAAAACTTTTTCGAAAAACCCGAAATGATTGGGTATGATTAGAGCTTGTTAATGAAATATTGAAGGTGCAACCGTTAAAATCCTATATATGAAGAAAAAAACTAATTTTACGCTTCATTAAAAAAAGTAGGTGCATGCATAGATCATATTATTTTGTGTATTGAAACCTCAAAACTGCTCGGAAATGATAAATTCATTATTTAATTAATCTCTAAATGTGTTTAGCTTAGACATTTGGGGTTCCATTTGGTTGCAAGATTTACTCATATATCCAGCCAAAGAAATATGTATATTCTTACCCTTCGGTTCTTCTCAATTCTATTTGCTAAGCTATTTTCATTCCATCATCATCATCTTCCTGCCCTTATCCCTTGTTACCTGGGGTCAGTGCAACACGTTTTCTTCTTCCATTCCGTCCTATCTCCCGCCTCGCCATCACTGACTTCCTTTTCTTTCATATCATTCCTCACACAGTCCATCCATCTTGTCTTTGGCCGTCTCCTCCCTCTCCATCCATCCACATTTATATTCATAACTCTTTTAATAACATACGTTTCATCCCTCCTCATCACATGACCATACCAGACAAACGGTTTCCTTTTAACTTTTCTGTCACTAGCGCCACTTTCAAGCTTCCTCTAATATACTCATTTCTCACTTTATCCATTCTCGTCACTCCGCACGTCAATCTCCAGCAATTTTCATTTGTTTGTTCTTTTTTTGTAATTCAAAATTTTGCAAATAGATATAACTTTATGGAATCCATCTACTAAAATGTTCAACTTCCATACAAAATTCTATTTAACCTCCTCAGGATACATTATTTATGGAATCCTTATGTGAAATGTCATGCTTCTAGAACCAGAGGTTTAGGCAGTACGATTTCTGTCAGAGGTTCTTTTTCTTCGTGTCGATTATTCCTTCACAAAATTTTCTTCGACCAGTATTGAGCCACGTCGATAGCCTTAGCGCTGGCCTCACAAAGGTGAACTTCTGTCAGAGCTGAATCCGAATCAATCAACCTCATAAATATCCTTCTGAAATAGTTATTTAGGAGTTGAGTACAGATATACTTGTAGTCCTTGCCAAGCTTCTACATACAATACAGAGCTTAGAAGTAATGTTCTATGATCGTCAAAAGTCCAATTTTTTTAGAATGGACCACTTGTCATTTTAATTCGATAAATATTTAACTTTTTATTTTTACTACTTCTCTTTTTTTTTGGACTATTTCTGTTCTTCCTTTTGTAAACTCTCTCTATCACTCTAAGGTTTGCTGGTAGAAAATCCGTCTTAGAGTTAAGCTCGCCTTTGTACCTTTGTACTTTGACTTATAATCAATCATGTTGTATATGTAATTGTTTTTTGTGTACAATAAAGAATTAAGATAACTTTTTTTTTTTCGTTTTTGCCAATACAATATGACTTGTCGAAGCTTTTTGCTGTTGAAGACTTTTACGCTACCACTTTCCATGCTTGCCAACATCACCAAAAAAAGGGCACGTGTCTAAAAATAGACGGAACTACCAACCATTACATAACATTCAAACATGCCAATTTTTTTGCTCACTACTACCAGCAGATAAAAATCAATTTATAATAATTTCGATGTATAGATTCTGAGCGTTCGACACAGTAATTTGCCGTCTCGATTTGACGCAAAAAATCAAGGTTATGTCTAATACTGGTTGAAAAGTAATAAATTTGTTACTAAGTGATAATGCGTCAATTATTTTTGGATTGAAGTGCGCTTGGATTAGCGATACAGAGTCAGCAGAAATTTAAGATTGATAGAAATGGGTTTTAGCATGATTATTCATCGAAATTTACAGAGTACCAGCTCATATTATGGTTTGAAAAGCAAAATTGATCAAGTGTCTGGATCTACAAATCTATTATAGCTCTCGATAGATGTTACTGCCGGTCTAAAAGGAGAAGCAGAAATAAAAGATGTTATGAGATTTAAAGGAAGATTTTTTCGAATATACAGAAACTGGTGGTAAACATTGTGAGATCCAGTCAGATTTCCTATCCTTGATACAACTTCAGAAGCATCAGGATGCGTCATCATCGGCTTTTTTGCTGTAGCTTGTTTTGCTAGGTACGGCTTCCCTATCCCACCAAGAAGCTCCATCTAGGCGTTCTTCTAAAGATCACAAACCATGAGGAATATACATCACTCATCTCAAAGACAACACAGGCTAAAATAAATCTTTATTATATAAATAATGTTTCACAGATATATTTATCTTACTCATAATAAAAGTAGGTACTTAATTAATGAGCTCAAAATCTAGGTGCAACATTACCATTACATAGTACCTAAGTCTGACCCAAGTCTACACGAGAGAGACTAATGACGCCAGACTTCAATTTCCGTTGCAGTGCGTTCCTCCTCATCACATGACCATACCAGGGTCCAGGACAAACGGTTTCCTTTCAACTTTTCTGTCACTGGCACCACTTTCAAACTTCCTCTAATATACTCATTTCTCACTTTATCCATTCTCGTCACTCCGCACATCCATGTCCAGCTATTTTTATTTGTTTGTTTTTTTTTTCTTCTTAAAATCTAGGTGCAACATTGATGCTAATAAGTCTGACCCGAGTCTAGACGAAACTAATGACGCCAGACTTCAATTTCCGTTGCAGAAAACCTAGTTCAAAAGATTTTATCTAGTTAGCTCCTATAACAGCTATGTACTAAGTAGCATACAATAATATATTTTTGAAGCATAGATTTAAATAGCAAAGAAAGATATGGTCATCAGACCGTTTCTTATAAAAGATATTGCGAATATCCGCATCCACAAATGCGGAGCATCCGCAATAATTATTTCAGATGTTATTGCATTGCTCAGATGGCGATAAGAAAGAAAATAAGCGGGGCCGGTGACTGGCGCGTGCCGTACACACGTGCACAATGACCAATAGGAACGAAATTTCGTTCGGTGTCAAGATCCGACGTGTTTGTTATTATGTAATTGAAACAATTATCACCTGCTCGCAGATTTCTTTTTAGGGTTCCGTACCTCAAAAGGTAAAAAAAGGAACCCTTATAAGATCACTCTCTTGTCCGTCTGTCCGTGGGTCACCACCGATTTTCTCAGGAATGGGTGGACCTAGCAAGTTAAAATTTATACCAGATACTGAGGTCTATAGTCCATATTAGGTGTATAAAAATCAAGGTCCTGAGTCAACACGATAAAATTATATGGGCAAATTTAGATTTTTGCGAAAACTTGTAATTACCAAAATTTACATTAATTTTCAACATTTTTAACTTTTTGGATTTTTTATTTTATTTTTGCTCTAAGACCTTACTTTTTGCCAAATTTCGTGATTCTAGGTCAACGGGAACTACCATATAGGTTTTCGACCCAAAACCCATAGGGTACTTCCGGTTGACCTAGAATTGTAATTTTTTGTTAAAAGCAAGGTCTTACAGCAAAAAAAAGCAAAGGGAAAATTCCGAAAAATAAAAAATGGAATTTTTGGTACTTACAAGTTTTCGCGCAAATCTAAATTTGCCCATATCTTTAAAACTTAGTCACCAATATTTTTTAATTTATTGACACCACCAGCCAGTGTTCCTCCTAGCGAACAATTGTTCATAGCGCGGGTTTAATTTATGAACCTCTGCTTAACAGACTTGATCCCGAAAATGCAGTAATATTACTTTTTATTAAATAAAATACTCCAATTTTTAACTTTACTTACTAAATAAGAATGTTAATATTTTATTATTTTATTTCTCCACGCTTATAGTGTCTTATATAACATTTTAAGATCCGTCTCCGTATCCGCATTCGCGAATGTGAACCGTCAAATATCCGCATCCGCAACATCCCTGATTAAGCCTTCAATGGTCATATTTAGCGAACAATTGTTTTCTTAATATTTCACACCTGATTCAAGTGTCGCGATCGTTGAGGGAAACAAGATCACCATACATTTTGAATGTGTGGACTGTGTGGAGCACACGATCGCTCCCGAAGATAGCCGACCGCGCGCCAAGTTCTGTTTGGTCTAGTATGATATAAATGAATGTTTTGAAGAGTTCAAATCTCGATTTGAAACATCGTGATACGTAATCAGTTTAGCAGCTGTCAAATCATATGTTAGCTAGCTGTTTGGACTAGCTTGTGATTAAACAAATTAATAACGGACAGTATGCTTTATCATCAATTCTTCTTCATTCGTCAGTCACATCACATCAGTCGAAAGATGTCCACTGCTGGAGATAGACCTCCCCTGAGCGTCGCCACATCGGTCCTGTGATTTTCACATCCAGTGAACTATTGCAGTTCTCACCGGGTTCACGATTTGACTACGAACCACAAAAGATTGTAGTGATTAGATGGTCAGTAACTTGGTCTTTCCCAGATTCCTGATGATGTAGGGGAAGATAAGGCATTATCACCTTTAAATGTTCCTGCGAGAGATTCATTTTTCTTTGTTTATCATAGTAAAAAACACTGCTGACTATGACGTAATTTGCAGACAGGTGGATGCTTAGATGCTTATAGATTATCTGACGTACTTCAGTCGACTCTAACAAATTCTTTGGGTGCAATTAAAAAATCAAAATCTATCGCGAGTGATCACCTTTTTCAATATTTTTTTTATTATTAATAGGTTTGCGCTTGACCACTATCTCACCTGATGGTAAGCGATGATGTGGTCGACGATTTAGCACGCTTACTTAGAAGTAACATATTCAATCTTGACTTAAAGGCTCCCAGGTTGTAGCTATCAGGAAATATTCTTATCGTGAGTATCCTGCCAGCCACGCTATTAACCAGCTGACTGTTATGTTCCCACTTCTGGGATACAATCTTTCTCCCACGGCCACGGACCCATAGTCAAATGTCTTAAATTTTTTGTCTCTAGGTTATGTCAGTTTCCTCTCTATGTTTTCCTTCACCACGCTATGAGCTCATATTATTCTGGTTGGTGTTGAAACGAAGAGAAGAAGATCTCTCAGAGAATCATTTGCGTTGTTATAGTGTATCTAGGAAGAGAACCGACGGAAATCTAAAGTTATTTCACGCCCATTACTATCAAATACCTACGTGTGTTCTGTTCTACGTTATATAATTAATGCGTATATTATACGATGATGTCATAAAAATGGATCCTGAATTATGACTCTTATGATTTAAATGCTGTGAGTTTTTAACTTATGGAAATGTTTGTTACGTACTTTATGCGGTGGGCTGACTGTCACACCGGAACGTAACAAATAATTTTAATGATGGAGTAATATCTTTATGTTGTGCTAATTTTTTGACACTTGGCTGGGCGTTCAAAATGCTGGATAGTAGGTACCTAAATATTGGTTAAATAATTTTAATGAAATCTTAGTAAAAAGTACTAACACCACACCGAAAGTCTTTTCTTTAGAACTTCATAACTGCCTAAAAAGTAGTCATTTGCTTGTGAAATCTTCAGTTGGTACGATTTAAACTCATCATAATCATGCAAAATTAATTCACGAATTACCACGAATTAAATTTGTTAAAAGCTCATTTTTTATTCAACCTTTACCACGCTGGAGTCATTATGAGCTCGTGTCTTACTTAAAATGATAATTATCCGGACAGTACCGAGACTGGCAGCTCAATGAGAGAATCCAAGAAGAGCGAGCATTCAGCAACATTCATTTTAAAAAAGGCACTCTACGTGTTGATGTCTTGAAGGATGCCAAACGCTTCTAGATCTTACGCTTCGGCGTGAAATAATCCGCGTTTGATGATGACAGATACTTGATGTTCAAGAGTATTATTTAGAATTATTTTCCGAGGATCCAGAGGTCAGCTCCGACCCAGTCTTAACCAAAAACGTGTTTATAGGGCGACCATACTATTTGCATCTATGAGATATAAAGTTATCTATGTTATAATAAATTTATATATGTTCCTGATAGCTATGTCAAAGTCAATGTAAATAGGTTTCTTCTATGTAAGCGTGCTTCATCATCGCCCACATTATCGCTTACTATCAGGTGATATACTGGTCAAACGCAAGCCATTTATTTATAATAAAAAAGCGATTCTCGCCCTTCTATACCAATATTATAAAGAAGAAAGATTTTTTGTTTGTTTGTTTGTACCGAATGGGCTCCAAAACTACTGGACCGATTTCAAAAATTCTTTCACCGTTGGGAAGCTACTCTATCCCCGGGTGACATAGGCTACTTTTTATCCCTGTATTCCCACGGGAGCGGGAACAACGCGGGTGAACCCGCGAGGCATCCTCTAGTATTCCATAAATTCAATACCTACATTTCGCCACTGATGTCATTAGTTCGACGTTAATGATGGTAGACCTTTTACCGAGCACATAGTTAGACACCGGCATTCTAAAAAGTATTCATTTGATCTCTTTCAAACCCTAGCGCAAACGGAGCAGGAACCAGTGGAATTAGATCAGTGAGGTAGTTTATTATAAAAACATACTTATGTTTAACTAACGAATCCTCCAGATTTATGTATATGTCCACCCAGAATCCCGGCTACTACAACTAAAAAGGGAACTAATATAAATATGTAAGTTCTAAAACATAATCCTACAAAATTCATAAATAAATAACTGGAACATAATCCCACAAAGATCTAAACGTATGGTGGCCACATGCAAGCGAACATAGAAGCACGTATTACGCCTAATGCCTCCACGTCAATCACATTGATTAGACCGGCAAAAACATTGATTCAAATTCATACACAGCGAGCTATGTTTTCCGACTCGATTCAAACATCACGCTTTGTGTAGCAAGCTGAGCAGAGTAAGGCGTTTTAGTGGGTGTAACGACAGATGTGAAAGATGATATTATTATATTGAAAGAAAGAAGGTGACTGTGATGCCGACCTCAAATGAATTGGGATAAGGCAGAAGAATCATTATCATCATCATATCAGCCGAAAGACGTCCCACTGTTGGACATAGGCCTCCCCCAAGCGTCGCCACATTGACCGGTCCCGTGCGTCCCGCATCCAACGGAGACCTTCCAACGCAATGTCTTCACGCTCACCACGCCAGAACTTTTCTGCCCCATCGGCCATCCGTTCTGCAAGCAATGAGCCCTGCCCTCTGCCACTTAAGTTTGGCAATTCTTCGCGCTATGTCGATAGAAGAATAATGATAACTAATGATGATTGCTAGTAGTAACTAAGTTGAAAATTATAAAGCCAAATTGCGACTTTTTTCAATGTTATATTGAAAAGACTTCTCCAATTTATGCTGGAGTTCGATTCATCATAATCATTTCCAGATATAGGTCTACCAAGCATCGCCACATAATATCTTAAAATCATTTCTTCATTACTCTCTATGTTGTTCCAATGATTTTTTTTGTTCTAGGAAATCTAAAATCACTACAATACACACATAATACCTGCAATGATGAGCAGTGAGTTTTTCGCAAAGTGATTATAAGCATCCAGAACACGTTGACATTTAATAAAATCTCTGAACTCGGAATCTATGGCTTGACCCATTCTGTTGCCACAGATTTTCAATCGGATACTACTAAATGTATTAAGGTCAGGTGGTCCGATGGTCACTGGGGACCATACGGGCAATGTTGAACAATTTCATGGGAGAATGCCTTTATATATAGGACAAGATATGTAGACGTACGTGAACATCCATCTTATGATCGCCTGTCTTTAAACCAATGATGAATAGAAGAAAATCCATACC
Organism: Orthosia cruda; assembly: GCA_964057195.1. Classification (NCBI taxonomy): domain Eukaryota; kingdom Metazoa; phylum Arthropoda; class Insecta; order Lepidoptera; family Noctuidae; genus Orthosia; species Orthosia cruda. Next base: position 5,379,092 of record OZ059854.1, read on the forward strand.
AATATTAATTAAAAATATTATAAATGCGAAAGTCTGGATGGATGTATGTTTGTTTGTTACTCAATCACGCTAGAACGGCGGTACTGTTCTGGATGAAATTTGGCACAGAGATAGATTATAGTCTGGAATAGCACATAGGCTAATTTTCATCCCGGTGTAATGTTTGGATTCTTGAAATAAAAAACACCTTTCAGGCGGGTGAAGCCGCTGGCTGAAGTTAGTAATAGTATAAATGCGAAAGTGACTGTATGTTTGTTACATTTTCATGCAAATGATTTTTTTGGATAATTTTGGTTTAGATATAATAGATTGGCTACTTGGAGAAATACACAGATGAAGTCGTAAACATCAGCTAGTTTGCTATTAAAATAAAAGACGTATTCCACATTGGACACCCGCTTAAACGGCACCTGAGGTATTCCACATACGGCACCTATCGATATTTCCACAGGTGCCATTAAAAATGTATGCCACGCTTGGTACCTATGGATCAGTAGGTACTAGTTTTGGAACGTTTATTCTATTTAGGACGAAACAATCAAAAATTCGATTAAAATCAGCAAAGAGTTTAATAACATGACAAACATATAGCTTACTCTTTTGCTTTTTTAGTTAGATGTTGAACATTGTAACCATTTATACCCAAACTACCAGGAGGCCAGAATCATTAAGAAGTACTTTCAGGCCTAGAATCATAAGCGGTAGATACTAACGGAGTACCAGGAGATCAGAATCTAAAATTACCCGGATCTCTCTCCCGATTTTTCTTGACGTCATAAAAAAATAAACGTGCCAACATTTGTGCCTACTGATCCGGAGGTGCCAAATGTTGAATAAAATTATAATTAATAAATTATTCCTCTAATGGCACCTGCGAAAAATATTCATAGGTGTCGTATGTGGAATACTTCAGGTGCCATTAATTCAGGTGCCGCCGTTAAAACGGGTACCCAATGTGGAATACGTCAAATAAAATACCTTGGTTTCCTTACCAATATTCAGGATATAAACTAAAAATTATCGTTAGATAATTTAGAACCTAATAAATCATAAATAACTAATTAAATAGGAGAATATTTTTGCATAATCATTCTAATATATTGATTTCGATCTTGAATATTAGTTGTTTCTGTTTATGAATAATGCAAGACTTAAATATCTGAGTTGGTAGGTATGTTACTTGCATGTTACTTTGATATTTGGCAGTGTTATTTGCCCTTTGGTAACAGGTAGGAATTTTCTCGAATTAAGTTTTAACGATTAAAGGCTACTCGATTTAAAAAGAGTAACTCATACATAGATGGTTTTTAAATGACCGGAAAAGAGGATATCCAAACAGGCCTTCCAAATGTTCCAAGCCTACTTCAGCATTTTTTTTATTCCAAATGAAATAAAAAAATAAACAAACTTTTTAGCTTACCGTTCATTGTCATCCAAACCAAACGTGTATGCAAAATTTCATCTCAATCAGCTGAGGATAACTGCTTTAAAATTCAGTTGTAAGATTTGACCCGAACATACAAGCATGCATACATTGCAAGTTCATAAAAAGCTTGTCAAAAAAACCACCTTCTTGGATAGAAGGTGAATGTTAAAAGGTTATTTTTAAAAAACAGCAATATCAATTATATTCAATTCTATTCAATTTTTATTCATGAACAATTCAAATTGTGTATGAACTCTTAAACTAAATATATAAATAAAATCACATTCATTAAAATTATAAAACTGTGTTTTAGTTCATCTAACACTAACTATTCAACTAACAAATTATAATACAATAATTTTCCTAATACAATTAAAACATTCAATACAATTAACAATTCGATGACATTACAATTCTATTACACAATTATTATTACATTAACTAATATCAAATTTAAAACGTGGATACGTCATCGTCTATCGAATACAGACATTTCTCCAATAAGAACGCCTATATGAGCTCTTGTAAATTATGGTTTTTATGTCCAATGGCAATTTTTCCTTCGCTTACAACTGTCTCTCCTCATCCGTTTCATAGGTATGCAGGAATTTCTTAAAATTCACCAATCCAATGGCATGATAGTAGTTAAAAAAATCTTTTTCCCTTATTTCATAATTTATTTGAGCATCTTCCATAAAAACTATACCTTTATTTAAGGATACTCCACGGAGCTGAGACAGCAGAGTGTGCTCCGTGGGGTACTCCAGTAATGTGTGAATTAGTACTCCAGAAATTCGTCTAAAACCATGCCTCATATCTTGTCTTGCTCTCTGTGCAACAACACCTGCACTCTGAAAGACTTTTACGAGGCAAATACAAACACTGTTGACGAGCTCGCCTTTGTACATGAGTATTGATTTCTTTGTGTAAACGTATTGTTTTGGTGTACAATAAATAATTAAGAATAAGAATGACACTGTCGACTTATAGTTAAAATACTATTAATTTGGCATCATCGATATGACGAACAAGAATGCACGCAGAACGGATGGCCGTTGAAGTCTAAAAGTTCAACCGCGTACCGGAAGACCCTGCGTTGGAAGGATTCCGTCTAGGTGGAGCAGTCACCTGGTCAAGGCTACGGGAGTCCGGTGGATGCGAAACGCAACGACGCTTGGGGGAGGCCTATGTCCAGCAGCTGGGTCCGTGTCTTTCGGCTGAAATGATGATATGACGAAGTAGATCTTCTCACCCAATAGTCAATACAGAGAGCGAAGAATAATAGGTACACTATTCTGTGTATAAGAGCTGCAAATATCTATAAAGTTACATAAAAAACTCAATTATTAGGCACTTTGCATCCTAATGTACCTACGTAGATTAGAGCGTGTCTAAATGGTTTTAGACAAAAACATAAAGGTGTCGGGCGAATTAAATAGAATAGTCTTCTCACGTTTTTATTTTTATTATTTTATTTATGTACCTATCAGTCAGTTCAGACTTATATGTTTATCACGATTTTAAGTAATCGAAGAAAATAAAACCCACCAAAAACAGTTCATGTATATTAGTTGCCAAGACTCAGAAACTCATAAGTTCATAACGCTTAACACTGTTAAAAACTTATCAGATCTTAAGTGGAGCCAAGCCCCATGACCCTAGAAGAACTACCTCTCAGAGTAAGGACTCTGCAAACCCTACATCTTGATAAAAAAAGTTTTGCTTGGCTATTAAATGCTCTTAGGTACTATTGCATGAGACAGCACCAGAGCGTGCGTTTGATTAGTCAGCTAACGTCATCTTATCCTGTGAATTTCGGCTATCTAGTATTACATAGACAGCCCAAATTCCCAGGTGTTGTCCCGCCACTAATGAGAATCTGGGTACAGCACCGTATCCCCAGATTCTCATCACTTATAAGGTTTCAAACCCCGAATCTAACGTTTTCACCAACCGTATATCCCTTATTGTTCCGCATCACATGCCCGTTCAGGGCAATGGAGAGGGCTATGCTCGGAGTTTCTATGCGTGATGGAATCAGAAATCTAGAGATCCGTTGCCGTCAAAGACCGAAGAATTTACAAACTTAAGTGGCAGTGGATAAGCACATTGATCGCAGAACGAATGGCTGATGGGGCAGAAAAGTTCTGGAGTGGCGATCCCGAACTGGAAGACGTTGCGTTGGAACGCCTCCCACTAAGTGAACCGATGACCTGGTGAAGGTTGCGGGGATCCGCTGGTTGCGAGACGCACGGCCCGGTCAATGTGGCGACGCTTGGGGTAGCCCTTTGTCCAGCAGTGGATGATGATACCTCTCTGAGTCATGGGCGAATACATTTGCACCTAAGGCACTAATTAAAATCACGAAGTTTTAAGCTAAACCTAGATCTTGACAGAACAGTTAAAATAGATGTGCACGAACGAATCTTTTTTTTTTACGAATCTTTCCAAGCAAAGCGGATCCACATTATTCATAAAACCCGGGGAAATACTACAAAAAATAATAATAGACAAAGCCGGTTTTTAAAATAAAATTAATTACTTCGCATTGACAGCGCACAATATCTACTAATTCTTAAATAAAAAAAAGCATCATCAACAACACCAATTTCGAAGAAAACGCAAAAAACTTCTTTAGTCGTAACCAAAACATACAACGTATTCTTTGAGACATTAATTCGTTTATATGTATGTTTATCCATAAATATTGCAGTTAACAGTTAAATGAGTCACATGTTTAAATTTAAATATCATTTAGTCACAAAACAAACTAAAGGACGTATAGAATAACAGTGACCCAGTAAATCCGTAAAAAATTAATAAAAAACATTATCTAACACAGTTTTTTTTGCTATAAAACGTTTTTTCGCGCCTTTTTTTGAACGTAGAACAATATGGCGCACGAGACGTTCGGATACGAACAATGAATGAGTTTTTATTTAGTTTTTATGGTTTGCCTCGTGTGTGATAACGAAAGTTATACTTTTTTGTGGTTTGTTTTGCAAAAAGTTCTTATTCGCGTAATGTGGAAGCCATTTTTTTATTAATGAGGTCGTAAATATGAAATCGAATGGGTAATAATAGAGCTGTTGTGTTAATTTGTCTTTTTTTATTGTTGCTTAATTTATAGTGGTAACGGCTTTTTGATTTCAAATGATAATAATTTCACAAAAGGAATAAGTATGTAGGTATCTGCCTACCTCCATGAGAAAAGGCATGAGTTTATATATCACATCATCACATCATCAGCCTTGTAATGTTCCCACTGCTGGGATACAGGCCTTCTCTGTGAGAGGGGCTGGGCCGTAATCCACCACGCGGGCCCAGTGCGGGTTGGTGGATGTCACATTTCTTCGAATTTTTGGTTCTAGCACATGCCGGTTTCCTCACGATGTTTTCCTTCACCGTTTTGAGAGCAGTGGTGATGAAATAAATAGTATAGTTTATATCAAGCAAGTTACCCAAACCAAAATGGTAATTAATACTGTACAGTACTCACTTCTGTAGTTTGATACCTACCCGGGTAATCTTATTCACAATTTATTTTTTAAAAAGAAAATAGGACAGTATTATGTTTTTAAAACGTATTTTATTTATTTCGACAGATTTTCTCCCTTTTTTCGCCCATGGTGCCCCAATATTTACATTTGCAATAAATAATACAATAACACGGTATGTTACAACGAATTAAAACTAAACAAAACACGGATTACTCATTAATCAAGCGTTTAATTCATTATCTGTAACTTTTTTAATTGGTCACAGAAATCAAAGTTGTTATTTTGACATTAAGTGTCAATTTGTTTTATCTTTTATTTTGATAAGATTTTTTATTTTGTCACGGGCTTTCCATACTGGGTTCCAGTATCTGTCTGCTTACTTTTTCCACGATTAGTTGTATCTAAGTTTAAAATGGCGAAGACAGTACTGTAATGTAATTAAGCATAAACAATTATTTTTATTACCTACATTATAAGTACCATCCAAATTGGTATGTACCTACCTTCCTTGTTGGTAAAAGTCGAAGACAGAAGATCATGAAGTGAATTTTGTCTATTTTTCTTCGAGAAGGCCTTGAACCGATGACGTGTACCCCGTGTAACCCAGCGTTGGGAAAGCAATGCTTGGTGGCGAAGGGCCTAATACTCATATCAATCAGAATATTTAGTTACATAACCACTTTGATAGTCTTGAATATTTGTTGGCCCTAATCTGACTCTGTGTTACCTACCTATTCAAAATTAAAAAACTATCAGTTTCCAAAGCGTATAGCCGTAGTCATGATGTCATTGCTCCGCATTCTTAAATCAAAAGTGAGATAGGTATTCAATCATAAATACATACCCTACAAATCAAACTCAACATACTATCCGCCCATCTATCTATACTTTTAACCTTTTAAAAACTGCTCAGTTACACACACACACACACAACAACAACAACAATACGTCTTGAGAAATTTGTCTTTTTAATCTTATTTAGTTCCCAATCTTCCAAATACAAAATCATCGATTTGCGTAAAATGTGGTTCATATGCCTGTTATAGTCGTGACAGTTTAAGATGTCGGATTTGACAGCTATAAAAATACTTAATTATTATTATACTTGATGATTACAAATGAGACTCGTTGTTATAGTGGTAATACCCGATGTAGTGTCCAGGCTATCTCTCTCCATTCTGGGTTGCCTGGAAGAGATCGCGGAAAGCGATAAGGCCGCCAGTTGTATGTTTGTTTTTATTTTAAGGTTTCCGTATGTGTTTTTGCAATTTGCCCAAGACAATGCCTGCTAATAACCCCACTACACTACTTTTGGTTTTATATAAACTTTTTGGAGGTTAGAAAAAAAAATCGTCAACGGACTTCTTAGATTGTCACAATTATAGTCTTTTCCTGACTATGTTAGAGTCTAACCGGATACAGTTTTTTTTTGTTTTTTTTTTCTTTTTTTTAAATTAAAACGTTGCCTCACACTAGCAATTTCTTCCTGTATCGTGGATGCGCTTACAAACATATAAACTCACATGTTGTTGTGTACACCCAGAACCTGAACAACTATCTGTAGGACATACAAATATTTGTTCCGTGCGGGAATCGAACTAGCGACACGCAGCGCAGCAGACAATCGCTCAACCACTGCGCCAACCGTGCGCCCAAAAATTGCATTCTTCTTCTTCTTGACCTGAATCTAACCTCCACAAATCAGTAACTGGGTAACACGATACTCCTTGGCAAGACTGATATCAGAGTTTTTGGCTTCTAACTACCCGCAACGACTGCAAGATATCTACAAGTGACAGCCGGGACCAATACCATGAGTTTTACAAAACACGGAGGAATCTCGGTATGAATGATCATCCATATTTTATTTAACCACGAGCTCGTTTTCAATCTTTAAATTAAAACAACCATCCCAAACGCGACACAGCAAGCGTTTTATTTCACAAATTAAAATCCAATGAATATTCATATAGATACAAGAAATAAATCTTAAATTATCTAGTTTTTTAAATTAATGTCAGTAATAATTGCATTAAAAACCAGCAATTTACATAGGAAATAACCCTGAGACCGGTTTTGGCTACTAGACTTAACCATTTTATTTTGATACGTGGCGAATTTTGGAACTAATCTTATGACTAATAACAAAACAAACTTACATACAAAGGGGAGAGGGAAAAAGCGCATCAAGAATTCGTCCACATTGATGGCAATGGGAAACGTGCCCAGAACGCTGGCAGCATTGCACGTTGAATGGCAATGCTGATTCTCTGGCTGACGAAAAGGCCAGCGCTCTGGTCACGCAAACAGTCGACTAGCCGTTTACTTATGTCTCGAAACACTCGATGAGCACTCGGACCCCATGGACCTAATGTCTCAACCCCAACCGGCTCAAACATATAACTGCCAATAAGGTAAGCGTGTGCTGTGCAGAGTCAAGGTCACCTCCGCAGTGATGGCAATTTGCCGTGTTCTCTTGCCCAATCCTGTTCAGGTACTCACCGAAGCAACCGTGCCCGGTCAGTACCTGAGTGAGCCTGTAGGAGATGCGCTCCCCTCTTTACAGCCAGGCTTCGAAGTGCGGCAGGACGGCTTCGACAACGCGCTTGCGCGAGAATTGCGGCTGCTGTAGCCGCTCGCGCCACCGCTCGAGCGCGTGTCGCCGTTCCTGCCGCCTCAGCCTAACCATAGCGATTCCTGGCACGCTATTGCCACTTTGACGGATGGCGCGAATCCGGTCATATACCCTCGCGTCCATATCCGCCAGAATGTCCAGCGGTGGAAAGCGTGCGTGATATTTGCGCCGTTTGAGGTTTTCTGCACCAGCAGCAGCCGCTCCAGCATAGCCCGTCGTGCTAAGAAGATGGGATGGCGCAAGTGTGTAGTGATGTTTTATCCCACACAAAAGGCCTACCCAACTTCCAAGACATTATGGTCATCCCGTCCAGTATTTTTGGAACTAATTGAATTATACTGAATTTGACACATTTTTGACGTTTGTCATACCAAGTAGCGCCGCCATGATATGCCAAGTTATGCTGGTTTTGATATTCTGTATTTTGAACTATAATTATGTAATGATCGACTAAAATTATTAAAATAAACATATTTGAATATGATACTTCCTTACTGCAAAATGTTTAATGCCGAGCATTGACACTTGACTGCTTACCCTTGAAAATGAACGTGTATGTGATAGTGAAATGTCTTTTATATAATGTGAACTTTTAATGTACAAAACTAGCTCTATGACAAGCTCTGTGTCTTATATCTGTGTCTATAATTATCTTATTTAATATTATAATTAACTTAATACTGTAACAACTCATTGTTTTTTACCCGACTGCCGAAGGAGGGTAATGTGTTTATCAGTCTATGTATGTAGGTAAGTGGCGTTCTAGAGACCAAACGCGTTGGCCGATTTTGATGATTCTTACTTCAAACGATTCGTCTTAACCCTGCAAGTGTCACTGGCTACATTCAAATTGCCAAATAGATAAATGGCGGCTTTTGGGCGCCATATTGTGTGGGCCCAAATTTTTTCCAAACCCATCGTGTGGGGAATCAAAATAAAGGGTTTTAAGAGGTGATTTCAAAAATACATTACACTTATATGTGTAAATTAAGTAAGTTGTAAATAAAAAAAGTTAATAAAAAAAAACAATAAACCCGACTGCTTAAAAAGCGAACTAAAAAAACGTAAACAAGAAGAAAATCATGCTGTGCAGTCGGCGGATACATCTGGTTTTGGTCAGCCAGCTCGCGAATATGTATCCTACGACTGCACAGCATGATTTTCTTCTTGTTTATGTCTTTTCAGTTCGCTTTTTAAGTAGTCGGGATTTTTGTTTTTTTTTTATATTTACAATATTTTGAGTTGGAGTAAAAGTGTAGGTATCTATAAATTTTATAGGATAACGTGATTATCGAATTATAAGCGCACAAACAGAATGGTACCCCATAATCATCAACATTTCAACTGAAGGACGTCCAGTGCTGGACATAGTGCACCCCTAAGCATCGCCGATCCACCAGCCCTGTACTTCTCGCATCTAGCTGATGCTCGTAATTCATTTAAAAAGTCTAATTTTAGTGTTGCGTTTACCAATGAGTACACTATATTGAGTAGGATTGGGAATGTACAAATATCCAATTAGTTACGTTAGTTAGTGATTAGTTAGATACTTAAACAGTTTATACTTATGTAGTTATTAGGAGACAGAAGGATGGATGCAGAGGGGAAGACAGTACGAAGAACGGATGGGTGGATTGTTTAAAGAACTATATGAACGACTAGCGGACGCCTCGCGGTTTCACCCGCGTGGTGCCCGTTCCCGTGGAAATACAGGGATAAACAGTAGCCTATGTCAACCGGGGATAGTGAAGCTTCCCAACGGTGATGGAATTTTTGAAATCGGTCCAGTAGTTTTCAAGTTTATTCGTTACATACGAAAATATAAAAGTCCAAAAATACAAATCTTTCCTTTTTATAATATTACGAGCTGTCCCACGCGGCTTCGCTCTAGTCAACTGGCTACCTACCTACCCTACCTACCCTACATACATGAATGTTGCGTAACTTTAACCGCTTACGCAGCGAACGCAATGGAATGTCTCAAAAAAGAATATTTTTGCCCGTTTTTGCAACATTTTTCATTTATGCTCCGCTACTATTAGTCGTAGCGTGATGTTATATAGCCTATAACCTTCCTCGATATATGGACTACCCAACACAAAAATATTTTTCAATTCCAACCAGTAGTCCCTGAGATTAGCGCGTTCAAACAAACTCTTCAGCTTTATAATATTAGTATAGATAAGTATGGAAAAGGGAGTGAATGAACGCGTGACGGTAGACAGGAGAGAACAGAAGAAGAAAGCGAGTTACGTCTACACCAAGTATGATGATGATTAAAAGAAAAGAGGATGCTGTAGTATGTCTTGATATCTCATCTCGTAGATAAATTGTATACAACGCCTATTCGATTAAAAGCTGCTTAGATCGCTATAGTAGTCTCATTAAAATCAGCTCAGTAGTTTCTGCGTAATGTGCTTGAAGAGATACAGACAAAAAATAAGCGCGAAATTCTACGTACTGGACAGTACACTGAACTTATATTTATTAATAGGCATGTGTTTAATATAGACATTGTTTTGCATACATTATTAATAGTTACTTGTTAAATAGGTTTCTAAACTTAGCATATTTGTAAGGCTTCATCTAAGCTAATATTACGAAGTGGTAAGCATTTTTGTGTGCAGGGGGTATCATTTGAAAGTGTTCGATAGATTGTCGATCGAAGCGTGTCTACTACTAGATAAATTATGTAGTTTGAAAAGCAGGCAATAAAAAGGCGTATTCAAATTTTACTTTTTCTGGCAAATATTGTATGGTTCCTAATAAGACAGACGACGGGAGCAAAACGACGGCCAATCTATGTTCTTCTCCAAGGTTCAATCAATCTCTATACCAAAATTCATCAGTATTATAGAGTTTAGGAGTGAAAACGCAACAAATAGACAGACAGAGTTACTTTCTCATTGATTAATTATTGGTATGGATTGATACGCTCACATTTGGCCATTATCTCACCTGATGGTAAGCAATGATGTGGTCGACGATGGAGTACGCTTGCCAAGAAGTATGAAGTACACTTGGAAGTAACCTAATCAAAATTGAGTTAAAGATACCCAGTTTGTATCACGTACTTGCAAAACTAGTATCTAATCAATCAATCAATCAATCAATCATTTATTTGTTAACATAGGTGTTTATAAATACAGATCTTAGTTTACATGTAATGGAGCGCTATGTTATGCCAGGAGGCGTACAAATATGGTGTTCAAATTTGATTTATTACAAGTTAAATTCAATAAAATATGTCAATTTATTAAAAAATAGTTTCGCTTAGTGTCAATTATTTAAGTCACACTTACAGTAGTTACTTATTGAAAAAGAAAAAATGAATATAATAACAATATAGTAATGTCATGTTAAATTAATTTATCATCTAAGTATTCGTCAACAGTATAATAACATTTATCAACAAGTAATAATTTAATTTTTTTCTTGAAATGTATTAAATCTAATTTTTTTATGGCATCTGGAATTTTATTGTAAATACGTGGGGCCATACCCAGAACACTCTTTGTTATTAAAGCAGTTTTACATTTGCGATTACACAAGGCATTTTTGTATTGACTACGAATTGGAACATCTCGTACAGTAGATATTTTTTCAAAAAGGTTTGGATTTGTTTTTACGAAAATACTAATTTCTAATATGTATAACGCCGGCAATGTAAGTATTTTTAAGGATTTAAAGTAAGGTGCACAGCTATCATCTGTTTTCAGACCACACATGGCTCTTATACATCTTTTTTGTGCCCTAAATATTAGTAATTTGTCTGAAGAATTGCCCCAAAATATTATTCCGAATCGTAAAATCGAAGCTACTAGACCATGATAGGCAACCAGTAACGCATCTCTGTTTACTTTTTTCGATAATTGGAAGAGCGCATAGGCAGATTTATTTATTTTTTTACATAATTGTTCTATATGTGCTTTCCAATTAAGATGGTTGTCAATATGGATACCTAAAAACACTGTTACTTTTACCTCTTCTATTTCGTTATCGTCATAGTTAACACATATTTTCGGTGTATTTGTTTTTTGGTGAAAATGCATTACTTTAGTTTTCTTAAGGTTAATTAATAAATTATTAATATTAAGCCAATTAATTATGTCATTAAGTGTATTGTTAATTTCAAATTGATAGGTATTTAAATTTTTGCATTTTACTATGGCAGTGCTATCATCTGCAAACAAAATCATTTGTTGTTGTGTCACTCGTGGCAAATCATTAATGTAAATGAGAAATAGTGGTGGCCCAAGCACGCCTCCTTGTGGCACTCCATATTTTATAGTCCTGAATTTTGACAGATATGTTCGTTCTACTTTTGTCTCTGAGCACACTCTTGTGATTTCAGAACATTGCAATCTGTTGCATAGATATGATTCCAGTAATCTTAAAATGTTACCTCTGATGCCATAACTGTGTAATTTATCTAATAGAACTTTGTGATCCACATAGTCAAAGGCTTTGGTCATGTCTGTGTAAATAGCGCAGATGGGAGTCTTATCGTCAACTGCAGACATCACATTATTTAAAAAATCAAATATTGCCATGTTCAGTGTCTTATTTTTTCGGAAACCATTTTGTTCTTTGCATAAAATGTTAAATTTGGTAAAATATTGGTGTAATGAGTTATAAATGATTTTTTCAAAAATTTTTGAAAATACGGATATTTTGGCTATTGGTCGGTAATTTTTTATATCTATTTTGTCTTCCTTTTTGTGAAGCGGCTTTATTATAACTTTTTTCAGGTCTTCTGGATATATACCTTCGGTAATACTTAAGTTAATAAGGTGTGCTAGCACAGGTGCTATGATCTCTATAACAAATTTAATTACTTTTGTGGATATACCGTCAAACCCTACAGTACTTGTATTTTTAAGCGTTTTTGTGGCTGAAATAATATCTGAGTATAGAACAGGCTGCACAAATATTGATTGCGTTGTCAAATTACTGGGCTTATGATTTAATTGAATGTCATTAATTGTATTGCTTTCTATGTCGTCAATAAAATAATCATTAAATGCATTTACTATGTCATTCGGATTTGTATAAGTCAAGTTTTTGTTTTTTATTGTCATTATTTGTTCATTAGGTAGATAATTTTTGGATCTATTAACTATTTGCCAAGTTGCTTTAGATTTGTTTTGTGAATTTCTAATGAAGTAATCATTTTGCGCTTTTTGCGTTAATTTAATAATTTTTTTGTACCGTTTATTGTAACTTTTAAAGTTACTTTTATTTTTATTTGTGGCATGTAGTCTGTAAGCCCATAACAAACGTCTTTGGTTTTTACTACAGGTTTTAATGCCACGCGATATCCATTTGACCTGTTTATTAGTGCTTATCGTAATTATTTTATCTGGAAAGCAGAGATTATAAAACAATGAGAAAAGATTATTAAAACTTTTATAGGATACATTAACATCATTGCTTTCATATACTTCTTTGAAGGATAACTTTTGTATGCAAGATTTGAATTTTTCAAGGTTCTCTTTGGAGTAGTCTTTTTTAATTGATTTCCAAGATTTTAGGCGACAAGTTTTATTTATAGGTACTTTAAGTATTTGTGATGTGTGATCTGACAAAATAAGATCAATAATTTTAGTTGTCCATCCTTTACGAAGATTATGTGCAAAGTTATCAATGCACGTGTTACTATGAAGCCTAGTAGGCTGATTTAGAGCTAGTGTTAAGTTATAACTAAGTAGGAAATGTTCCAGTTCTAAAGTAAACTTATTTCTTAACAATACATTAATGTTCAGATCGCCACATAACACAATTTTTTTATTCGTTGATAAACATACTTTTTTCAATACAATGTCAAGTTTTGCATAAAATGTCAAATAATTATATTTTGGTACTCTATAAACACATATAATAATAATTGAATAGGATGTCAATTCTATTGCACAAGTTTCAAACACGCCTGTTACAGACTGCTTTGCTACGTCTGGTAATTCCTTGTACTGATGCCCCGCTCTTACTAGAATACACGCACCTCCCCGATTAGTGCTTCGTGAAAAACAAGCAGCTAGGTGGAAGTTCGGAATGTACAGTAATCTCTCATGTCCAGAGGTTATGAAATGCTCTGTTATACATAATACATCCAAGGTTGTGCCTTGTTTTTGCAAATTTTCTAATTGTATAGTCAGCAGGTCTGATTTATTCAACAATCCAGCAATGTTTTGATGCAAAATGTTAACTTGACTAAAGAAAAAACTGCTCGTTTCCTTCTGGTTCAGTTACTGTGTTTATTTGATTGTCAGGTTGAGAAAAGTCAGTATTTGAGAATTGTATGTCCATAGTCATGTCAAAAATATCCTTAAAAATTGATTTCATGCCAGAGTTATTTATCACACCAGTTCGTCTGTTGAACATAGTGTCGTCATACCTTAGGTTCTTATAAATTGCTGTCCAAACTATCAAACTATCATTGTCTAGAAACAGTAATAAACGAAAAATAACAACAATGTGTTAAATGAAACACGGAAAGCTGAATGCGGAAAAACCTGGCGTGTAGGTAGCAATCTCAGGCGAGTACTTATGCGTTAGAGCGTTAAGAAATTTCCTAAAGGCCTCAACCACCACCTAAAAAAAATAACGAAAACTCAACTCAAATCGTTCAATTCTAAGGTTGATATTAGAATGGTACGGCATAAAAATAAGGCATTATAAATATTATGATGTAATATGCGTCGCTACAAGGTCAGTTTAGACCGAAAATCAGGTTTTGGTTGTTCCCCCCGCCCGCGCTCCGCCCCGCCCCTTGCTTGCGCGTGAGCAGCGTCATAGAGGCGCCGGAGTGTGTCATTATGGCGGGAACACCTGCGAGTTTGATGGTTTAGCCGATTGCGGATTAAAAGGTTATTTTTTAGATTCAGAACTGTCCAGCAGTTTGCAATTTGTTCTTAGGCTATCGGATATAATAAAATAAATCGACATAACTCATCGACGTACGTACGTATCATAACGAATCATAAATATTGCAGTCGTGTAGTTCTGAATATACTTAATTGCTATTTCACCTAAATTAAAAAAAAAATGCATTAGGTAGGTAAGTTACGTGTTTGTTTCAAATAAATTGTAAAGGGTAAATAAGATTTATATTTTAAAAAAATGAAACTTTTTCAATAAAAATTGCATTGTCACAAAACCCAAACATGTGTGCCAAATTTCAGCTCAATCAAACACCGGGAAGTGCTTCAAATGTAACTTGCAAGCTTTGATTACACATGGACACCGGGATGGGTGAAATAAAATAAAAAGTTTTCAAAAGCTGGTATACTATGCCACGTATGCATGCCTATGTTGTGTACTATGCTTGCTTCTCTTGATTGTATACATTGCCATTTTAATGGACGGGATAAAGGAATATAACAACTAAATAAGACAGTTATAAGAAATCAATTTTTCTTTACAAATCTATCTTCAAGTAATTAAATTTGGTAATTTCCTATTAGCAGTCCGGTGACTAGATTTGTGCTCAGTTATTGGCACTGACTCACCCTCCATTATATTCATACGAAACAAGCCGTTACTAAGGTACAGTTACAATTCCGCCTGCCCTGACGCGGAATACACATGTGATGGAAAGAATAACAAAAAGAAAAATATAAACATTGTAATAAAAATAATAATGTCGATGGATAAGGTTGTGGTTTTGCATTAAGTAAATGTTGATGATTGATTAAGGAAAGGTAAACAAGGTAAAGAATTAAACAGCATAATTATTTTAATTCTATGTTAAGTAGCCTGAGATTGAAAAAAATGTTTCAGTTATTTATAGACGCACGTAAGTTATTTATAATTGAAAAATGTAGGTTATTTCAACATGTAAGCAATGAAAATACCAGTTACAGTAATATCTTACATTTTACAGCTATTTTTTAACTCACTGTTGTATTAAAAATATACCTGCAACTTCGAGCTAAATTATAATCATAAAAATGTACATCTTATTATGCAAAGTTACTACTATACTACTGATATTAGTTTTAAACTAATAGAAATTATAAAAAATACCCCAGATAATAAAAAAAAACATGGAAAAAGTATAAGATTAAAAATACACATATATATATATATAAAGTTGATACATTAAGAAATAATTAAAATCACGAGAATTCAAGATAAATAAGAAAAGAAAAATTAAATAAATAATACATATATACATAAAGTCACGCCTTTTTTCCCACGTGGGTAGGCAGAAACTGCAGAACACCACCTGCTAAGATCCTTACATATTTCTTTTGCTTCTCTCACATTCATACATCCAGTCTAAATAAATAATCTTTCAAATAAATCCCTGTTTCACAAAATAAACTTACCGTAGCCCCGCTAACACAACGCACACAATTACCTATTCGGAATTCGTCAAAATACTCGACAACGGACTACCACATGGCTTGCGAGTCATTTTTCATCGACTCTTGCGCATGTGTGAGTCTATAACTCTGTGTGTATGATTTCCTTCAATGTGTGTGTGCGCATGAGATTACGACGACGATCTAAGGAACCTTTTTATGTCTCCGATAGTGATAGTAAATATAAACGGCGGTTTTAGCACTGTAATCTGCATAAAAAGCTAATAAATAATATTTTTATCCTATGTAGGACTTGATTTGACCTTGTTTTTGTCTAACGATGAACTTGAACTTTTTGCTCATAATTTGCATTTAGGAAGTTGCGGTTATGATTAAGAGGTAATGTTAAGGAAGACTTAGACGGAGATAATCTTGATAATCTTCTATTCATTATAATTAAACTTAAATATACGAATCATCGTTTAAAATGAGCAATTCTATAAACGGCAGGATCAGTAAAGATTTTTTATATTTTGAATGAATAAATGGTCAATTATGGACATCACAAAAATTATAAAAGTTCATCATTATCATCCCCATCCTGATTAGGGCCACTGCTAGGGCCACGGATATGGATCTTTCTTCTTTTATCAATCCCCACAGATAAATGATGGTATATCTATTACTAAAATAAGCTACGAAGTCATTATAAATCTAATCTTAGACATATATCTTCCGTGAGTGCTTCAGACGATACATAATTGCCCGTTCCCTTTAAAATACAAAGCATATACGTAAATGTCTAGACACTAGACCTAAAACAAAACTGAGCCAAAGATTTTATATGAAGTATGAAGAAAACGTGACTATCAAAAATCAAATCAGCAATCAAATATATAGAAGAATATAAAACTCAAATTTCTCTGGAATGTAAAAGAAATGAAGGAGACGATAAAATAAATACGAATGAACACGTTGAAACATATTGGAAAAAGAGATAAAATCTTCCTGTTCAAACCAAGGAAGCCTTTAATGTATATACTTTAATACAACTTCTATAATTATAATAATTTTACCCGGAAATCTTATAATTGACATTTGATTGACCAGTACTTATAAACCATAGATTCGAGGCTACATCAACTAAATTGTAATTATTGTTTAAAAAACAAGTTTCACAATCATTTTTACGATTTGATAATTTGCCGATCGATTGATATTATTTTATTGATGGCTATAAACTGCCTTGGAGGAAACTATCATATAGACAATCACGCCATAAATCAAGTTCGAAAAGATCAATGAAGTTCCTGACAAAGTCATAGTAACGCCATCTACTAAAGATCGATAGAAGTAATCAAGTTTCTCCGTGAAGTCGATAGATGTCACTACGGTGCTACTCGCGATCGATCTAGATGTTTTGAACGAGGGGTACATAAATGAATAAATTATTTTGTGTTGTGTATTTTTATAAAAACAGTAATTAGTATTGATAAAAGTAAGGACTTACGGTACATTTTTCGATGATTGTATCAGTTGTACGTACCTGAAAGAGAAAATACATATCAATAAGTAATTTAATTAAAATAATAATGCAATTTCATTATTTATGTTAGTACAGCTTATGTTACGATTACTCTTGGAATAAGTTTAAATTAACAACTAGATATTGCAACTTCTTAAAAAAATAAGCGAAAATAAAATAATATCCAACTGTTCTAATTCTACATATTTAAATAATTATCTCATCTATAACTGATCAATGTGGGTCGTCGAAGGAACATATTTTTACTCCCAATCATCCAAATTATATGCCCTATTTTCTAAATTACATATTTTACTTTGTAATAACTTCTTAATTCTAATTAATTCAACGGTCCTAGATGAAATCACTTCCCATCAAACAATCATCTTTCTTTATAAAATCAGACAATACAAGAACTCGTTAGAGCGAATGCAGATTTCTTTATCTTTATTGTTTCATCCCATAAAAACCCTACCAACGGATCTCACCCTGAAACCAAAAAACTAGACAACATTCCCACAGTCTCAAATTTAAACTATGCTTTTGATTTCATGATTTGCATACGACCAGTGATTAATATAATTCTCCACTACCATTTTTTCAAAACACTCACCCCACAAGTTTTCAATAGAATTAACACAAAAAGATGCTATTAAAATAAAAGATTGAGCACCATACACATTTGCATACGGAAGTATGAGAAAGGTGTTCCTCAAGGGACGACCGTAGGACCGTAGAGAATTTATGCAAAATTTGTCAGTCACCCATAGAAGCGGTTTTTTTATTCTGTTTGTTTTTATCTTCGCACGACGATTTACATATCTAGTTCGAATATTTTGCATATTTAAGTCTGTGAGTGTTTACTTTGAGCTTTATTTTAATTCTTTAGGGGTCAGGTTTTTTCTTTGGTAATTTTGCTTGTATTGTTGGGATGCTCAACGTGAATAATTAATGCTAGGAACAAGACGTGTGTCCCTGCTTTCTTTTGTATGTCTAATTGAATTCCGGTTTTGGTGCAAGTCATCTTCGTTTTTTATTAATATATTTTTTGTATAGTTTAATTTTTCTGCCCTGGGAGCATCTGCTTTTTGCAATTAATGTCGTGAGAACAGAGCATTGGAATTAATTATAAATATTGTTCCCAGAGCTTTATTCTTTATGAAGCGTTTTATGTCTTTGATCTTGAAGAAGTTCGGTAGTCAACGGTTGACGGTTTGAAGTATTTTAATTGGGTATTCTTACTTCCAATTGTCACTTTATAGGAAATATTCTTTTGAGACGTTTTTAATTTTGTACAGTCAGCTATCTTAAGGAACTATGGTTTTCAATTTTATTTGATCAATGGCTTTTGGTTTCTTAAATAAAAACAGTTAAAAAGACTGGATGAAATTTTAATCAATGTTCGCTGATTTAAAAGGAGTCGACTTTTAATCAATATAAGTTGTATTGATTCTAACAATACTTTGAGATGTATGCAATGAATTGATCAATGGATGTAACATAGAACACCAGGGGACAGCAGGAATAAGGAAATTACTGCAACAATTTATACATACCTTTATAGACCTGATTATTCTATTCATCTACTTTCAATCAGCATATCACCTATCAAATTAAACTATTATGAAGCAACAATAACACAATCGCTTTATACCAATCGTGCGCCGGCGCAACCCTTAAAAATATTATATTTCATCAATAGCCAATCGAGGGTTGATACAAAAATCATAAACTATACAATTTTATCGATCACAATAGTTGACATTGACGCGTGCCCGATAATGATCTATAGATCAATGATTTGCTATGAAATACGATAGGTTTTTTGCGTTGACCGCAGTCACGATGGTTGCCGGTTCGTTCTGGTTGTTGTGGGTTTGTTTTCCGGTAATTATTCCGTCTAGAATATTTGTAATTCCGTTTTGTAAGCTTTGATGACAGAATTTCATGAAAGTGTTGTAATTGTTTGTAGAACTTTCAAAATTTCAATGTTGACCTGTTTCTTATGGTTGCCATTATTTCTACTTGATTTTAATAAACTTGAATTTTGTCGAATTTTATTGGCCTCAGAATTATTGTAGCCAATCAGTTTATTATAGGCTAGTTCACTACAGCAACTTAATCATAATTTCAATAAAGATACTCACAAACAGAAAGACTTGAATCACTGCATCGTCCGTCCGATCAATAATATCGTCTAAAAATATAACAAGACAGGCCATCGCATGCAGTTCCACCCCTATAGAAACGTCTGTCGATACATTCAAGACACTAGCCCTTTACACACAAAAGCTAATATTAAACCCAATACAATATATTGTTTTATAACTCGTCAGTCATGCAAAATCGGCTTCCATATAAAAAATCTATTGTGAAAAGTCTTAAAGGGTTAACCCTTCAATACTATCTATTATAAGATTATTGAGTATTGACGCATTGTAGGGGGCGCGAAGGGTTAAGTACTGTTAAGACCCCTTCGATTCTTTGAGTTATGTTGACGTGTTGAAATCGTTTAGTAGAGTTTACTATAAGAGGAGATATTTTTGAACCATATACTATGGAAAGACGAAGTACTCGTATATTACAATCACTAACTTTGATTTACATTTTTCTTGCTGCATGAAGTGATCATTATTAATGGCTTCTATTTTTCTTATATAAATGATTTTGTCTCCTTTCCTAATTATTTTGTGACCATCTAGACCCCGTCATCTCTTTTCCCGATTTATTTGTGGTCATAGATCTGAATCAGCTGTCTTTTCAGTAATCAACTTGTTTCTAGCTATATTTTTCATCCACACCTAATAATAAGAAATCCTTTACCTTTCATTGAAATTGTCTTAAGGATAAATTTGGTAACTGGTGGGATAAATCATAGATAATAAATATGGAACGATGCATTATGTCGAAACTAATCACTGCAATTTTAAATTGCTAATGTAGCTGCAGCTTTACATAATCTTAATATATTCCAAAATACTAATGATAGATCCACTGGGAAAGACGGCAAAGAGATTAATCAAACAGTATTATTTATAGAAATTTCTTCGCTGACAGCTGATCTTCCTAATGACATATCATTAATATTTTTCCAGTTCCCACAAAAGCTAAACACAGTAATATGCAAATCTATATCTTCAGTCCTAATCCACACAAAATTCCTTACAATTTGGTCCACAAAATTTGGCACTGACAAATTACTCAAGTGCATATTCCTAGATGCGTTCTCACATACAAATGCACGGACCCATCTGCTCTTATTAGTGAATAATGTTTTATTCAATAATTGTCAAGCATTCTGGTTATTATGCAAAATACCCATATTGTGATGGTGTATGTTGACATAATACCATCAATCTGGTGTTTGATTTATTCGTAGGGGTGGTCGATGTTTGAAGGTTAAAGTTGCCGATGTCGATAAAAATGCTGGCTAAGCTTATTGTTTCCAATAGTAGTTATTAGTTTGGTGTAATTTCCTTTATACAGTATTCTTTTTTCTATTTTTTTTAAACTTGTGTCCGCACTAGGAATTTCTTCATGTAGCATGGATGCGTTTACAAATATTTAAAACCACATAAACCAGACACCGCACAATGCGAAACGCACAGGACAGGTGTGGTGATGCTTGGGTAAGGCCTATATCCAGCAGTGGACGTCTTTCAGCTGAAATGGTTATGATGATGATGACGCAGGACACGCAGATCTGGAACAACACCGTCCTGTAGGCCATACAAATATGTACTTGTTCCGTGCGGGAACCGAAACCGCGACACGCAGCGCAGCAGCTGATCGCTCAAACATGACGCCAACCGTGTCGTTAAATTGACTTTCAGTAACATTTTTTATTTGATCTATATAACATGTATGCCTATAGGTATTATTATTTCTATAACTATCTTGTCGGGCCTATTTATAATTTATTATGTCTTATATAGTCCCAACTAACAACTGCGTAGCTCTACACAAACTCTATATATTTTCCTTAAATATCTCATCGAGATTTATATTATTCTTATTAACCATTTTAAAATTATCGACAAAAACATTCTCACTATCTCTTACATCGATCGACACATCGCCAACCCTACCTCCCTGATTATCATCCTTAAGACCTTTCACAATAGCTGTTTCGCACCGCAACGCCTATTACAGAGCAAAAGCATTGTCATTTAAATCCTGTGTTTAACCTACCTGAATACCCCTTTACGTCCCAGACATGATCAGAATAGAGTAGAAAAGATTAGTGGTTATATTTATTGCGATTTAGTTTCCGGGAAGTGTTATTGAAACTTGTATTTGTGGGTTTGATAAAATGTACCGCTAGTCTGTATTCTTCTCGTGTTGTCTCGTGGGATAGTTCTTAGGTTGCCTAAATATTATTTTTTGGTGTGCTAAGTGCTTTATCACTTAGGTATATTGGGTCTATGTCTCCTTTAGACAGAATAGTGCGGATTATTACCTTATTTACTTTTTCAGCCGCTTCGTTTACCACACACATCTATTCCACAGGAAACGTACCTACATGTTTTCGCGATAAATGTATTTTCTCAAAAATAAACAGTTTGACTGATCAATGAGATTTTTTTTTAACCTGATCGGTAATGCACGCGATTATCTATTGAATATTTTTAAACAATTTAACTCTTTGTAATATTATTCTGGATATTTCAACGGATCCTACTCCTACCCCCTTTCCTAACTTATTTTTTACTATTAATAAAGCTATTAAAATAATACCTTTACTGGCACTCTAGTGCATTTAGGCCTACTTCAGTTTACTCCTGTTATCCAGGCCTTCTTATTTGGAAACATTATCTTCTCTTAATTTATCTATCATTATAGTGTCCATACCATATACATAGTAGTTAGTTTCATGTTAGTTACCATTAATATCTTTTCTTGGTTTCTTTTCATATTTTGGTGACATAAACGCACTTTTATTCCTTTTTCGTGACATAAATAGAATATACTGTTTTGTACATAAGAATTGTGACATGAAATGTTTTGCAACGTTGCTAGTTCTATTGTACTGCCATTCCCAGACACAATGCCATATTTCTATTATAACTTCAACAAAACGCACGTTATCTACTTCTCTTCTACCTATTTCAAAACCAAGATCATTACGTCCCACAAAATGTAATGTAAATACAAAGATAAGATCTCCAACAAGGGAGGCTGGAGGCTGTTACCACAACATCTTGCGGTCGGTAAGATCCGTTGGTAGAAAGTCTACAAACATAGCATTTTCTGCTAACCACGTATAAGTGATTAACTTTGTTTTGTATGGTTTAAGTATATTGTTTTGTAAGTTAAACTTTAAATTCGGTTAGAAATACACATACTACTTGATGAACTAGCCTTTATGTTGCTATTATATTAAGAATGTCTTGATTATCTTTATATTCTTTACTTGTATTGACTTCTAAATTAATTATTAATAAATGTTTTCATTTCACGATGAGATGATCACATTTATTAATAATTAATCTTCCAACCCTTATCCCAATAAATTTTGGCAACATGGTCTCTTTCTTGTGTGGTTCTATTTGCGGGCATTTCAATATTTGAAGTTTGTCAGTTAACCTAATAAATATTTATATCGGTTTGATTATAATTAGCAAATATTGTATTTTAATCAATTTGTGGCTATCAAATGGCATAGGTAGATATAATAGACTAGACTGTAACATTTTTTTTTTAAACTTCGTGTTGCATTTTGCACTGCTATTATGTATAAATGTCTCTATTTTTTTCACTACTAAAAATAAAGCATTGTTGTAATATAAAAAAAAATACTAATATTTATACATACATGAAATTTATAATCACATTATTTAGCACGTGCAAATTTTAAAACAATCCCTTAACATATAGACAGAAATAATATCAAAAGGTTTATATTTAAAAGATGTTTGCTACTAAGACGGGTTGTGGTTTGCGGTGGCTTACGTTTGCTTGTGCCGACCCCATAAGAGTACCTACAGTCTTAAGATGGGCTTTACGTACCCTCATGTGTGGTGACTTTGAGAAAATACATAAAGAAAATTATTTGTTAGGACATGAAACACTAAATGAAACATTTCGATATCACAACTCCAAAGTCTGAAATTCAGTGAGTTTGATATAAGTATGAGAAATTCTTCCTTGAATGATTACTTACCATTTCCAAAGAGAAACAAGTCATAATTGAATGCAGTTTATTTGTACATCCTATATTTTTTCATAAGTCTAGAATGTTTTCGTTTCATACTGCAACAAGTAACTTAAGTAGTTTCCTTTTGGAACTGAAAATGTTCGAAAATTCCTAGTATCATCAGACATTTCATAATAATATTACATTCCAGATTAATATCAGAATGGTTAAAAAATACATTGGTAAAAGTATCATAAGTCGTATAATTTTCTAGTTATCTCAATAAGACCCTTTTTAGGGTTCCGTACCCAAAGGGTAAAAACGGAACCCTATTACTAAGACTCCGCGGTCCGTCTGTCTGCCTGTCTGTAAGTCTGTCTGTCTGTCACCAGGCTGTACCTCATGAACCGTGATAGCTAGACAGTCGCAATTTTCACAGATTATGTATTTCTGTTGAAACAGAATAAAATAAATATTTAAGTGGGGCTCCCATACAATTTTGCCATTTTCCCATTTTTTGCGATTTTGCCATTTTTTGCCGTTTTTTGCGATAATGGTACGGAACCCTTCGTGTGCGAGTCCGACTCGCAATTGGCCGGTTTTTCTGTATTATTACAATTTGGAACTGAGGTATCGATTTGACATTTAAACAATACTAGCTTCTGCCAGCGGCTTTGCCCGCGTGGATGTCGAAAATTATCCCAAGAGAATATATTCCCGGGACAAAAAGTATCCTATGTGCTATTCCCGGCTATAATCTAACTCTGTGCCAAATTTCATCCAGATCCGTCCAGCCGTTCGAGCGTGAAGAAGTAACAAACAT
Organism: Orthosia cruda; assembly: GCA_964057195.1. Taxonomy (NCBI): domain Eukaryota; kingdom Metazoa; phylum Arthropoda; class Insecta; order Lepidoptera; family Noctuidae; genus Orthosia; species Orthosia cruda. Next base: position 5,403,443 of record OZ059854.1, read on the forward strand.
ACAAACACACTCACGAACTTTCGCCTATATAATATTAGTGTGATTTTCAGGTTTGATATTCAGGTTTTTGACATTTGCCTAAAAAAGATTCCTAATAAAAAGGGATAGAAGTCCACCTGAAACAAACGCTTCTTTTTTGTTATATTCCAGTTATAAATTAAAGTTCTTCGCAGTTATTTATGAGTTTATATTACTGCGATCCCTGGAACATTTCATTAGAATTGCAAGCCAAACTGTATGATAAAACGCGCACCCAGTATTTTTTGGTAATCTAATTGTTTTATTTAGAAATCCACCTTATTTTCAGTAGGTATTGTTTGTTTGCTAGTATAAAGTCTCTAATAACAAGCTTTTAAACACCAGTCTCTAACAAAAACCCTAACTTTCAAATCGAATATAACCACCGAACCGTTCTCAACTTCAGTCTAGAATAATGTCTAAACGGCCATTATTCTAGAGCTATTAAAATATCATAATTCAACATAATACCCATTAAAACGAACTCAAAGTATTAAATAGACGTGAAATTGCTAACTTCCTGCGCAAGCGCAAAGTTTAGCAAAGAAAAATGTTTGTCTTTAGTATAGGGTTGGCGCGTTCATGAAGATTGTCGTTGAATAAGTAATTAAGTCTCATTTGATGGCTGTTTGAGCAAAAGGTCAGTGTTTAATAATTTATTTTTAATGTTTATTTATGTAAGGAAGTGAGGCAGTAACTAATGTGGGAAAATAAAAAAACACATTACACATGACATTTATTTGTGTTGAAAAATTGCAATGGACATCTTCAAACAAAAATTGCTAGAATTCTTCGTAGCAAAATTTACAAAAGGTTTCGTACCAAACACAGAAATAGAAAAATAAAATATATAATAGTAGAAGAAATATCGAAAAAGAGTTTATTTGCGCCAAATATAACGCAAAAAAGAAAGACTAAAAAAAAACAGAAAAAGGTAAAATGTGCATCACAGCGGCGCAAAACAGTAACAGGCAAAAGTTATTGTTTTTTAATCAAAATTAAATTTTAACAGCTTAGATGCAGACTAAGTTCTTGTTTGTTTCGTTTCTATTTAAACAATCTGTAAAGAAATCAAATTTGCAACTTCCAAATCAGCAATTTTATAGCCTTGATAAACTTCCCTTTCCTTCAAATTCCTGCAAGAGACAACCCTACAAACCACCTCGGCATAATAACCACATATGAATTAACAAGTAACCAGTGATAAGCGACAACCAACGAACATAAAATTGTTGTTTATTATTACAAAAATATTAAATTACATGTTCAGCTAACGCCAGGTCTTAGGCCATTTAATTGAGCATGAGTCTAAAGTGGCAGGTAGATTTGTATCTTTTTGTTTCGCTGAGTTTTATATACTGTGAAGTCCTTAAGGGCTTTAAGTGGTTTTTAAAACGGGAGCAGCTTTTAAAATGGATAATTAAAAGTCTTTATGAGTAGGCGTTATCGCTAGCAAACAACGAACTTAAGTATAAATTATTTCATCACCTCTCGGAAAAAAGGTGAAAATAACAATGTGAGAAAACGTGGTGAAAAAGGTGAAAAAAACGAAATATGTTGTAGAACCAAAAATTAAGAAGCATGTGACAACCACCAACCTATACTGGGCCCACGTGGTGGATAAACAGTCTACTCTCTCTCACAGAGAATACCTGTGTCCCAGCAGAGCGAATATTTTAAGCTGATTATAGTCATAGTAAATAACGAACCTAGGGTTACAATAGATAGGTATAAGTAGACCTAAAAATTCGGAGATAATGTGACATCAATCAACTCGCACTCTGCCCGCGGCCAGTCCCTCTCAGAGAGAAGGCCTGTGTACCTACAGGGGAAACCTTATGGGCTGTCACTACCACTTTTATTTTGTTGTCGGCGGAAACCTTCAAACGGTGCCTGGATTTTGGAGAAAAAGACTAGGGATTTTTACTTCACTAACACCATCCTGGTGAGCAACAATAGCACATAAAAGGGACACCGTTACTTCTTCTAAAACCACCCTAGAACCCCCTCTGTACAACTGTTAAGGCACATCCCTACCTACCACTATTTTTCTCTGCTTCACCCAAAGGTTGACTTCTAAAAAACGCCTAAGGCATTAAATCGGCCTCTGTACTTTTGTGTGTGCCTAAAGTATTAAATAAATAAACTAACCTAGGGTTACAATCGATCAGGCACAAATTATGCTTCACTAAGCAAATGACGTAGTTGTTCAATCGTGTTAACAGTTAGCACTTTGGGTATTGTATAGGTACGATCTCTTTTCAGATATAGTGATCACTATGGCTAATGTACCCTTGGTAATCAGCTACACTAGCACCTTGTTGACTGGCTTATATTTTACTATCAGGGAATATTTTATTGTTATAAATAATAGGTATATGCCAATACGAGGAAATAAGTATACAATGTAATATACATACAATCACCGTACATAATAATCTTTATGGTGATTGTATCAACGTGTGGAAACTTTTCTCTAAACATAGACTCTTAAAATCGTCATCCTCCTGCTCTTCATCATCATCCACAGCCTGAATTTGTCCATTGCTGTGTTAACCTCACGCTCACATGCCAGCCAAGGTACAGACCACTTTTTATTGTGTTAATCTCACGCTCCTGTGTCAGCCAAGTTACAGACCACTCTTTTATTGTGTTAATCTCACGCTCCTGTGCCAGCCAAGTTACCTACCACTCTTTTATTGTGTTAATCTCACGCTCCTGTGCCAGCCAAGTTACAGACCACTCTTTTATTGTCTTTATCTCATGCTCCTGTGCCAGCCAAGTTACAGACCACTATTTTATTGTGTTAATCTCACGCGCCTGTGTCAGCCAAGTTACAGACCAATCTTTTATTGTGTTAATCTCACGCACCTGTGCCAGTCAAGGACCACCCTTGTATTGAGGTAATCCCACGCTCTTGTGCCAGCCAAATCCAGGTTCCACACGCGATGGCAATAATGACGTCTGCCCATCTTGCTTCCTGCCAGTATCCCAATTTATTAGGATACTGGCAGGTCGATACTTTACTGTTTACCGTCATCTCAAATTCTTTTCTAGCCAATCTTTCATATATTCATTCTATAGTTTCTTTAGTTTTCTTCTAATAAATAAATCGTTGAGGTCACATCGCATCGAGGTTTGCTGTTAGAAAACCCAAGTCTGCATTAAGCTCGCCTGCGTATATATGTATAATTAAGCTGTTTTAATGGAAATTGTTTCTTTTTTGTATAAGTACAACAAACTAAAAGATTAAAAAAAAAAAACAATAGTTATTATCGCCAACCATAACCTAAGTCCAGCAATAGATATTAATATATACTACCAACCGATAGAATGTCAATACCGTAGTATGCGCCCGCGCAGGTGGCAGGCCTCGCGCACGCGCGCAATTAAAACTTGTCGCGGGACGGTTAGCCGCCATTACTAATGTACAGGTTAATGAACTTTGCACTTCAGCTAACTGTTTTTTAGCTATTTTTATAGGGCGTAAAGTTTAGCTAAATAATTAAATGCACTATTTTTTTTGTTAATTAAGCGTTTACTTACGATTTAGAAGCACGATCTGAAATCATTTTCTGACTAACTTTTTCCAAACATTTTCAATCAGCATTTTCCTTCTTGTTGCATAGAGCATTTATTGTCATCCATATTCCAAACCCATTTGTTATTATTAGAGTTTCTTACTACCCGTAACGATTGTCAGTGGTGGTCGTTGAGAATTAAAGTATCCATGGTGATATACGAGTGTCACCAGCGCCTGAACCAGGTCAGTATGCACAATAAAGTAACCATTCAATGGAGTGAAGGGACACAGCGATGCCCGAGTGAACGATGCTGCGGATGAGCTTGTCCGAAGGGCTTCTAGTATGGCACTGGTGGGACCGGAGCCCATCGTGCCTTTACCTTTCGGGTACCTTCGCGGTCAGGTAAGGAAACGCACCACACAACCAGCTATGGATTGACTATAGCGAGTGTAGGCAGGCCAAGGAGGCAGTGCCCTCCATCGACGGCCGTTTCACAAAATGCCCTACGACTAACTAAGCCACAGTTGCGTGCAGTCACGGCCTTAACGACTGGACACGGGACCTTTAATAAGCACCAGTTGTCAAAGGAATCACGGACAGTCCCCTCAGCAGAGCATGCATGGTGGAAGAAGAGACAGCAGCGCACCTGCTCCTAAGCTGCCATGTAATCGCAAGTTACAGGGCCAAATAATTCGGTGACCCAGGTACCACACTGGAGATAGTCGGCAACACCAAGGCACTGCTGGCCTTCCTCGAGGAGCTGGGGTGGATTGAAAGAAGAAATTGAGTTCCATCCGTACGCAAATTACGCGCTTGGTCCTGGAGTTGCGGCAATAGCCTGTCAAAACTAAACTAAACGTAAAAAAGTACCCATGGCCAATAGCTTTTTTATAGCTTTGAACCCTTTGTTTTCCTGATCTGATCACGAAAGTTCTTTCCCAGAAAGAATGCTACACTATTACTAAGTGACATAGGCTTGTTTCTGGGATGCCACGGAAGGAAAGCACTAGGTTTTTGCTAGTAAATTTGTTTGAAGTTATCTTCATATAAAGCAATAATTAATCCATAAATGTAGTTGATTAAGAAAGAAACAAAAAAAAATTGCCACAGAGGTGTGCTTATAAATGATAAATTAAGCCTTACATTGCAACAATGTAACAAGCACACACCTTGAATACCTTATCAGCCCTTATTTTTACATTTATCACTATTATTTCAAATTAAAATTAAATTCATGTATCGCTAATTATCATACAGTACTTCGATATGACAGGTTTGTTAGAAAATTTTATGATAATAGTTATGCGAAGAAAAATATTGTGTTTTAAATGTTAGAACCGCCAGCTTGTATGCTTACGTTTTTAAATTAGGAAATAATAATTGTGATAAGACAGTTTGTTTAATAATTTAGTGAACCTAAGTGTGCAGGTGGGGATTCTATACAGTTATTTTTACAAGTTTCTTTCATACTTTTTTAAGCATTAAAAACGGTTTTAATGATAATTCGGTTATTGAATTAACAACTAACTATTTTTACTAGTTCATACAATACTATTTGATTCTAGCCACGATTTAAAAAAGGCATTCATCATTGTCTTCACTCAAGACTAAGCATTATCTACAGGAATGTTTGTTTCAATATGTGTGTTTTTTTTTTTAATCGGTCCAGTAGTTTCGGAGCCTATTCGGTACAAACAAACAAACAAATAAAAAAATCTTACCTCTTTACAATATTGGTAAATATGAAGTAATCCTGCATGCCTATTGTAACATCATGTTTAGACAAATAAATTATCTTTATCTTTACCTCAAGATGCAATTAATAAAAAACCGGCCAAGTGCGAGGCGAACTCGCACACGACTGGTTCCGTACCATTATCGCCATAAAACGGTAAAAATCACGTTTCTTTATGGGGGCCCCACTTAAATATTTATATTCTTCTGTTTTTAGTATTTGTTGTTATAGCGGCAACAGAAATACATCATCTGCGAAAATTTCAACTGTCTAGCTATCACGGTTCATGAGATACAGCCTGGTGACAGACAGACAGACTGACAGACATACGGACCGCGGAATCTTAGTAATAGGGTCCCGTTTTTACCCTTTGGGTACGGAACCCTAAAAAACAGGTCACAATTAATTTTATGTTCAGTTAATTTCAAAAAGATTTTAACTCTTCCAGAAAAGAAAATAAAAAACTTTATCAGTGGATTTCTTTTTACCAAGAATATTACATCTTCCAAAAATTATCTTCGACCCAAAAATATCCCAAAATACATTACAAGATCTGCAGCATCTTGAAAGCCCTCCCTCAGAGGGAACGCACTCCGGACCCTCTAATGACGTCATTAGCGGGGCAAAAACTAAAGGACCTCCGGATCATGCTTGGGAGATAGTCCGAAGATGTATTTAGTTGTATTATGTAGTAAAGGTAAACCCGTGATGGACAACAAGAGAGGATTTAACTACCGACGTCAAATATTTTACCTTGATATCAAGTAAAATAGGAATGTTTTCTGGGTGGAAAAATGAAAATTCTATTATTTCCCTGCCGGAGTCTGTGTTTCCCGATAGCTACAATCTCGGGATATTTAAGTCAAGAGTGAATAGGTTACTTCTAGGCAAGCGTGTTTCTTCATCGTCGACCACATCATCGCTTACCATCAGGTGAGATAGTGGTCAAGCGCAAGCCTGTCTAAAATAAAAATATAAATTTCCGTCAGCGAGATTATAAAATAATATTGGAACCGGATTTTTTGCTTTATCAAATAAATAAATATTGACAAAGATATAGCGCATCAATGTTCAGGAGTGGGGGCTTCTGACGTCACTTTGTTAGTATAAAGTGTAGCACAACGTGACGTCACACGATATATCAACGCACTTTATCGTCGTAATTTTTTGTTTACAAGGCAAAAGACTAAATACGTGTCCAATATTTTTAGGTTATCTAAGTGACGGACTAAATAGACTAACAGGACAGTCGAAGATTATACAGACTTCAGATTTAACCAAAAATTTACCGACTTTCTACAAATATCGCGTTCTCATTGATCCTCTAATAACCAGAGCACAATACCACATCCTGACCACAAATGACCGCCAATAAAAACCTTACACTCGTAATGTCCGCTGAAACAATCGGAAACCGGAAATGACTAGAATATGAAAAATAGACCTATCAATGACGACACTTTACAATTAACAGGGGAAATTCTGCCTTATTCCCCAAAAGATAGAGTTGAAAATGGATTTGGCAGTTCCAGCTAGAACAATTTTGACTCTGAAGGATTTTTATTAGAACATGCCACATTTGATCTTGTGTTGTAGAATTATGGGTGTAGAGTGTATTTTTCTTTGTACTTGCAGTGAGTGAAGGAAAAGATTAGGCCCTTGACGAACGGATGATTTGTAAGATCGTTTGGCACATTATTGAATGGTGCCATCGTAAAGAATCGTGTATATTATTGAAATGAAGGTAGTTTCATGAAAAGTCGATTGAGGGAACAATATTGGATATATTTTGTAATATTCGAGGAGCAATATGTTGGAACTGGGTGAAATGAATTTGACTTCTGCAATGGGATAGGTTAGGTTAATGCTTGCAATTTTTTGTAGAGTTCAGTGAAAATAATTTCATTCATCGCGATAGGTAGGAGTTAGTAAATAATACGTGAAAAATAAATATGATTATTAAAGTTTGCGATTATTATGGGATTACTTAAGAATAATGCAATTTTAGTAAGTGAATTGAATTTAGGAATGAATTTACTTTAAGTACTTTGTTAGTTTAAAAGCAAAACTAAGTTATGTGGTTACAGAATGATATTAAGGCGCTACCCCGAGCAAAAAGCCGCGCTAGCCGTTTTTCGTGCAGTTTTTAGGAGCTATCTACTCGTTATTTAAAATGAAATATCAACTAATAAAAATACATTAAATTTCTACATATTATTGATTCCAAAATTGTAGATTTCTTTTTTTTTTGTTTCTTTAATCTCCTTCCAACAAAACCATAAAAATGAGAAATAATGATTGATAGCATGCATCTCCTCGTAAAGTGTTCATTAATATTTTTTTGTACTAACAATAATGGATAGACAATTTGATAACGAACATTTTGTATGTTTTATTTTTTTCAATAGACCAATATTTGATTTTATAAATATTTTATTCTAAAATCTGGGCGTATTCACTACTGTAATTCATGCGCCACCAGTGCCGCTAGGCCAATAGGAATGCTCATATCTCACGCTGATTTTTTGGTCAGGGTACGCCTTAAGTTAAAAATCTTATCCATTAGGTAATAAATAAATGTGAAAGGCACCTATTAGAAATATTCTGCCAGCATAGTTTAATCACTTTAAATAATGGCCTAATAATTTGTTAAACAAATACCGAAAATCAATTTGCCTAGGCTTTTCGACACTATGTTGGGTTCGAATTTTAATGTTATTGGATGAAAGTGATTACCCTCTTAAAAAACTGCATCCGGTTCATATTCAACCAGAAGCAATGTGACCATGTGTCGAGCTGCAGTAGATCTCAGCTCAAATGGATGCCCATTCGGCAGAGGCGAAATCATACTCAACTCTCCCACAACTCCTTCGTATATCATCCCTCACTTTCAATAACTTTGTACTTCACACGCAAACAATCTTCTCTTGCTTTGTCCTTCTCATACTATATTGGGCGCACGGTTGGCGCAGTTGTTAAGCGATTGACTGCTGCGCTGCGTTTCGGTTTGATTCGCGCACGGCAAATATTACTGCACCGCAAATATTTGTAAGACTTACAGATAGTTGTTTCGGCTCTAGGTGTTTTTAAAGAAATTCCTAGTGTGGAGCGAACGTTTAAAAAAAATAAAAAGTAAATAAAATACTTCTGATTTTATTCATTATTCCTGTCATATTCAGTCCATTCTTCTCTGGAATGCGCTTCCTCTCGATATCAGTACGTTCACCAGTCAGTATGCATTTATGCGGCAGTTGCGACATTATTTTCTACACCAATACCAGAGTCGTCTCAATCACCATTCTATTAATTTATATATACGTATATATACAACTATTTACTATAGTAAATATATGTATGTTTATTACTATAATGTAAATGTTTTTATTCAATTTTACTGCAATAATCATTTAAATTTTGTATGCACCTGCCGTGTTATCTCTCCACCACCCTTGGTTGACCGGTAGAGAATGCCTCAGGCATTAAGTCCGCCTATGTTCTTTTATGTTGCATGAAGATTTAAATAAATAAATTGCCAGAATTTTAAATGGAGTATCTGACCTTCAAATCCAAGAAACCGGGCAACACGATACCTCTTTGCAAGACTGGTGTTAGATTTTTTGGTTTCTGACTACTCGCAACGACTATCGAAGAAATATGACAGCCGGGACCAAAGATATTGCACTGCACTATTCCCAAACCACTGCAACTCCTGAAAGCCAGAATCAACAGTGGCGACCACAAGAAAAGCGCCGAGGCAATGAAGCTCGACGAAGTCCCGCAGAATGAATTTAATTGTCTTGAATCCGGCAATGAAATTAATCAGAAAACAATAACGGAGGAGTAGGAAAAAATACTAATTTCCACTTCCCTCCATATCAAGCAGGAGACAGAACTAACAAGGCCAATAGGCACAAAGGGTCGTTTACATCTGGAATAAGCCCAGTTGCTAGCACCACGGATAAAAATTAATATTAATATTAATGGATCCTAAACATTGTGAGCTGTTATATTTGATTCCAGTAATAGGTATGGTTAAAAAGCTTGAACGCACGGAAATTTGTTCCAGTTTCCACATGGTCCGTATAGTAAACAATTCCTGAGGTAGCCTGTATAATATTCAACATAGTATTGCGTTCATTCTGCCAAAGAATACACTCTCATAAGATATGATTGGCAGATTGTACATATTCGCAGTCAGAAAAGATGAGACCAACGGTATAACGTGCCTTTCGAGACAAGGAGAAATCTCAGTAAATGATGAATGGTTGCCCATCCACGGACCAACCTCGATAAGCGTTGCTTAACCTGGATGATCGACCCATGCGGCTGTTATTACTAAGCCACGAGCTCCTTCATACCGAAAATACTTAATACTATTATATAGCCAGCAAATATTGATATCATTAACCCAAAGCCTCTTTAGGAAAAACCTTATAAAACAGATAAGGGCGACCACGTTAATATAAAAACTGCATCCAGCATCAAAGTCGGGAGGCGACATACCGACGAAGGAATCCGAAAATTTACACAAACGAGAATAGACCTCGATCCCAGTCAGAAGCTTAAGCGGGTGCTGAAGCGGGCGCGAGTTATCAACATTATGAAACCATTCAGCGTTCGTCGTAAAGCGTGTCAAAGTCAGAAAAGTTTAAATTATGTGCCCAGTCCTAAAAGTAGATCCTTATGGGGATGAACGGGCAAGACCCTTCATAAACACTTTTTGATCTACATAGTTATACCTTATTAACTACTGTTTACAATGACATGTCAAACTAATATTATAAAGGCAAAAGTTTGTGAGTGGGTTTGTTACTTTTTAATGCCAGAAGGTCTGAACGGATCTGGATTTTAACTTGAAATTTGGCACAGAGATAGATTATAGTCAGGAATAGTACATAGGATACTTTTATCTCGGGAATATGTTTCCTCTGGGTAATTTACGACTTTCAGGTGGGCGGAGCCGCTGGCAGAAGCTAGTCGGTGACTATAAAGGGCGCCGAGGGCGATGACAATGAGGATCCTTTCTAGCAAGCGATTGTCTATTGTTTTGCCCCGCGGCAACACGTCTTCCCTCACTGATTACTGCCCGCTTCAACATCATCCCTTCAGCCGTACCTACTGCGTTGATTGCTAGAAATAGGCCTTCCCCATGCGTCACCACATCGACTGGGTCTTTGCTTCTCCCATCCCACTACTTTAGTTCAAGTTTATATTTTTCTTGTTTATTCTGGTGTACAGTAAAGTGTATATGTATAAATAAATAAACCTTCACCACCAACCAACGATACCCGTGCCGGGGCTGTGGTCACCTAATCGCTTCCGCTACCGCTTATTCAGCGTGTACGAGGCCTTACTATCAACCGATTCGGGTTTTTGTCAGTCCGTTCGTCCATCGTCGGCAACAGTCGGCATTTCTGCGATGACATTCTCGGGCACCCGTTTTGATTAGAAGTCAGTCATTCGATGATTTTTTTTATTAACTTTTACTTTTTTTAGTTTTAGTCGCATTTCTTTGGGTTTTCGATTTTTTGGAGAAATGAATATGGATAGGTTTGAAAGACTGTTGGTTTTGTTGTGTGTGTGTTTTTTTTTTAAGATTTTTTTACTAAATTAAAGTGCTTTCCTAAAATGGGCTGAGGAGTGGCACGACAATCACATAGTTGCCAAGAGAAGCTGACCACAAAATAATTGATGGGTGGCATTCAAGAGAGTTGAAGTCTAAAGAATTGAACTCTCTTGAAGGTAACGAATCTAGTACCCGTACAGTACCACACCTCTAGTTACAAACAATTTGTAACATATTACTATTCAAACTAATTCATAAAAACTTTTTACAAAAAATACAACCGACTTCCAAATAAAAACACTACAAAGTGAAAAATAACTTCAATTTCGGAAGTCGGTGTTCCTGTTTTGGTTTCTTCGTTTTTTGATACCAACCGCCGAAATTGAAGTTATTTTTCACTATGTAGTATTTTTATTTGGAAGTCGGTTGTATTTTTTGTAAAAAGTTTTTATTTTTCACTTTTTATTTATGGGTACATAATGGACCAATTATCCAAAGTGAAGTCAGAATAGATTAACCCAGAAACATGAGACTGAAACAAAAACGGTGGAATTAGAGTAAACCAGGGTGAACTGTTCACACCTGCGTACCCCATTAGAGCGTGCTAGTGTGATGTTATGTTATGTAATGATGTAAATAATAAACAGACATCCTATTGCAGCTATCCCGAATGATTTGCCATTCATTATTATATATTCATTTATTGAAGAGTTCTGATGTATATCTCCGAAGTTCTTCATCAAATTTTGGTGAAATTTAAATGGGACCACATGACAAGCACCAGATTTCAAATAAATAAAAAAAGAATAATCGAAATCGGTTCACCCAGTAACAAGTTCTGTACCTCAGTACACACATAAAAATAAAAAAAACAGTCGAATTGATAACCTCCTCCATTTTGCGAAGTCGGTTAAAAAGGTAAAATCGTCTATTACATTGAAGGTGGTAATCTCTGGAAAACCTTATTTGGTTACGAACATTATTTCGCTGGTAGAAAATCATAAAAAGGTAAAATTGTCTATTACATTAAAGGTCCATTTAAGATCTGGAAGACCTTATTTGGTTATGAACATTATTTTGCTGAGAGAAAACTACACTGTAGCTGAATGCCACAGGCTAATTTATAGCCTGGAATATTCCGAATATATGTACACGTTCTACTGCAGCGATAAATTAATTAAATTGAGCTAAATTTTAGGAACCGTCTGCTTCAGAAAACATAAGAGCATCCTAGATTTCTGATCCATTTCGAAACTCGCTAATTAGCAAACTTTTCGAAAAAGATTTCAGCTAAATGACCACAAAAAGCTACCTAGTGCATTCTAATCAAAACTAATCTAACCTAAAACACTAATTCAAATTAAATTTCCTATCGAAATCAAAATTACGCCAGCCCACACTTCAATATAATGCACAGAGTCCTGAGACGGCTACTGCTAGAGGCGGCATTGTCAAAACTTTCTTTACAAAACATGGGAAAACGGTGGCGCTCTCAGTAAGCTTAGGCTTACTGTCCACGAACGCCTAGCTTCATAGACGCTTCAAAATACGCTGTGCAGCTTGTAAAGCCCAGCGTACTGAACTCTGTCCACCAGGCGTATTGTACGCGTTTTCAATCATTTCAACAAATTCCGCCATTTTTACAAAAAATATATACGTGCGTCCACGCGCTGTGCGCCCTGTCGTATGACATGCAATACGCCAGGCGTCATAAAGCCTGCGTCGGCAGAGTTATATAGATTTGTATGTAAGCTGCAAGCAGGCGTATACCAAGCGTACAGTGTCAAACTGCGTCTATGAAGCTACGTGTCCATGGACAGTAGGCCTTATTCTTAATAGAAGAGTTTACTCATAGATAATGACAGTCCGTGACAATTCTGTCTATGGTTTAATACAGTCGAAACTTGTGTCCCCGCACAAATATAATAATGGCATCTGCCCCGTGGCTAAGTTATAGGCTTATAGTAACCTTGCTGGCTAAGGCTAGTATGTAGCTGGCTGAACATCCTTTACATATCGAAACCTCTTCGTGCCATGGAAAGCACGTGACGCCGTTGGTCTCGGCAGTAATTGATTAGAGGTGAGGAGAAGCTTTTAGGTCTGTACCAGTCTTGGCAGATCTCAAAGGTATCGGTGTTATCTCGGGGGTATCGCTGCCCCCAGCTTTTGGGTTGTGGTGGTCAGATAGGCAAAAAAAAGCCTTGTCTAGTACGTCGGGGAACCGCCAACAATTACAACAGTTTATTTTATTTACTTAGCGGTTCCCCGTTGCGAGTACGAGGCTTATATTTTTGCTTTTAGAGGTTTTTATGTCGGGGATTTTTAAAATTTTACTTTTTTTTTATTATGCTATAAAAATAAAGATAAAATTTATATAATATACCTAGTAGCAGACACGCTTCAATCAACAATCTATTGAAACACGTAATTTTGATATGATATCTTACGAAAAAACCCAGATCAAAAAAGTCAAATGCGAATTAGTTTTGAACAGTTGAACCGATTTCAATCAAACATAGCTCTCGACAAAGTCACCTTTCGAACAAAAACCTAAAAAAAAAAAACAAAATCAGTTTATCTGTTTAGGAGCTAAGATGCCACAGACAGATACACAGCACATCAAACTTATAACACCCCTCTCTTTTCTTCAGGGGTTAAAAATACCGGTACTCATTTATAATGCAAGTTGACCCCAATATAGTTGGAAAAGATTTTGAAGATTGACTCACGTCTCTAGTCACTGTCGACTTGCCAATTCCAAGCTCTGTGATTTAATTAAATCGAGATTAGAGGGCACAAAGCATCCGCAATATTTAGGTATAAAATATCAAAGATGAGGTGCCTCCTAAACGCGAAGTGACGAGCAAAAAACACTAAAATAGCGAATTAATTGCAAGTTATACAGGACACTGCTACTCGGTAGCGATGGCAGAAAAGTATTGCTTCGTTTATATGTTTTAGAAAAATATATAATAATTATATTCAAAATAAAATATATAATAATATATTTTTGATATTAAAAACAATATTTTGGCAGGCTGAGATTTATTAAAAGGTTTATAAACTCTATGTTGTATTCCTGTAGAGCAAAGGTCTACCTACCTTCCTTCCTATTATCTCTATCTAATGCGATTGCGGGCCAATCCTTTAAGAGAGAGAAAGATTCATCTTAGGTTAGGATTATGTGCAGAAATATGGGATGAGTTGTAAATATTAAATTCAACCAAAAACTTGTAAACGTTGTTTTACAAAAAAATCCATGCCTAATTATTATTTTAAGACATCTATGATATTTTGATACCTAGTGAAGTTTCTTACTAAGGAAGGTCCGATTTGGGAAATGGAACTGTTCCCGTATGCTTTTTAGTTTAATATGAAAAAAATATCACAATAATGTGACTCAAGAATTAATTGTTACTTCTGTTTTCTAAAGTAAAAAAAAACTTTTAGCATTTTTCGATAACTTTCTTGGCAAACTGATAGTCTGTAATTTCACTTTCAAAAACACCTGCCATACAACCATAATCGTAATAATCACAAAACAGACCATAAAAAAATAAACTCGAAAACGCATTTCACTTTATTTGCCAACCGTACACTACAGTTGACGAATTGAATTTTGATGAGTTACAGCCGGTGTTGGTTGCTCATTATCATTTCACCACAGTCGTTCGAATACATAGCATGACACTGCGATAATCAGAGGGCTAAGTCTGCAAGACTCTCGAGATTAAACTTGAAAAAAGTTAATCAAATTCTTGAATTAATGAGAGGAATGTGTTGTTATTTACGATGTGTTTATACGTTAGATTTGGTTGGTAACAAGGTTAGAAGATTGGCAATATATTGGGTAGATTAGATTTATCAGAGTTAATAGAGATAATTATCTTATTGATTTGTATTCGTACACGATCATGAATGAATATTAAATTTTCTGCTAATTATATCTACGCTGATTAGACAAACAATTACAACATTATTGGAGTCTATTTTACTCGCAAAGAGGATCTGTGATTTATATAAAAAGTGAGTAAGTGTACCATTTTTCGACACAAACAACTTTGGATCCGGGTTTCAGATCCTTGAAAGGAAACTACATATTTAGCAAGTGCCAGTTCCCATTCTAGACTCATCATCTGCTAAACAAATTTTTACCTAAATCTGACTGTGAAAACATGAAAATATGGCAAGAATATGACTGCTGAGATAACATCTAATAGTTGAGAGAAGAAGACATGGTGCACCGACCCCAAACGACATGGGATGAGGGCAGGAAGATGATGATTCTGACGATGAGGACATGAACTGACATATTTAAAGTATTTAGGTACGAAGGTAATTTACGAATACAAAAGCTATAAGCCTCATTAGCTTGCGTGCGAGTTCATTAAGACGACGACAGTCGCCAACGACCTTGAGGGAACAAAACGCGCACTCGTTTCACACCCGCGCGACCCAAAGTTCAGTAGATTTTTATACTTTCCTTTTTACTATATGACTCTAAAAAAAAGCTTTAGATCAAAATTTAGGTAATTAAATTGTCTTTGAGATGGTGACAATTTCATTCAAGTACGCCCGGCGGTTTTGGTGCGATTGTCTTTTTTATGTCCGTATTAGACATAACTTTACAAATTAATTACACTATGTTATACCACAGATAATATAATACTAGCATACAGATGCCTCATCCCATAGAAAGAAACCGTGCCGACGTAACTAGCATTTTTCATCTGATTAATCTTGTTATTTTTGTAAGTATATCAATCGCGTTCGATCCCGTTTCACGGCAATAGATGGTGTTAGCAGCGACATGCAAGTAAAAGGGTTTACTAGGTTCGTGAATATTTTTTTCTTTAAATACAGTGAAGGTTCGTTTTATAGTATTTTTTTACACGTTTATACAGTTTTTTTGCACCAAATTGTGTTACAATGCAAATTTTAACAAATGAGTGGAATGCCTCGGAAATTTAAAAATGCGCCCTCTATTGGCAACAATTTTAAATGAACCGTTCAAATAATCTTTGAAATTTGAATTAAGAGCCCAATATTCCTTAATTTTGTACTTAGGAGAGTTGATTAAACAAGAACTTAAATTTTTTATGTTCAAATCCAGAAAATGTTAATATTACCCACAATTCTATTGAATTGTGTGCACATTTCGCGTCATCTAGTGAGATTTATTTGAACCAAATTTTATTTCTTATAATGAGACCCCGTGGTTATACGAATAAAATTCAAAATGGTATTAGATAAAATTATAAAAAAAATGGTCTAATGTAAATTATATTTTTTCAAAAAAAAATACAGCTTGCCGTTTAGACGTGAACATTTCAAAATCAGCAACTGAGGGGTACCTGCGCCTTAAATTGTGATATTCTACTGTAAACGTTATGTTACCCAGTTACTGAGTCGTGGATGTCCAATAAGGAGACACTTAATGTAAAATACTGGTTCCTATTAAGCTTGATTCTATTAGGCTGGAAGCAGACCCTAATATGATTGGAATATAATGGTTTTAAAACGAATAACCTTAAAGTAAAAGCTGCTTTCTTGATCTACTGTTCTTCTCACTCAATGTCTTCACGAACATGTTTGATCGCGACTCAGTATATGAATTGAAGATAGCTTCATATCGCCTCAATCTTGGACCGACACTATACAGGGGCGACAGGCGTAAAAGTTGGCTTAACCCTTATTTGACCAGGGGATGAGGAATGATTATTTATGGTGGATAAATCTATGAGATTTGAAGATTTCTATCACAAGAATCGTGTTCCTATGTAATGTAATGTAATGTATCCTTGTTCAGCTTAGAATAAGTGATTTTTCTCGAGAACATTATAAAAAAATACACTTCAGCTAAACAAAGGACTATCATGTGCACAGTCAGGAATGATCCAAACAAAAAAAAACCTCTATGTGCCGGTCTGGCTTCGCGCAATTAGGGTTCCGTGCCTAATGTAGAATATATTGGTATTTGTTAGCAAAATATACGGAGATAATAATATACATTATCCAAATTTCAAGTTGGTCAATATGGGACGTTTAAAATTCATCGAAACAAAATTTTGTGATAGACGATGGACGTCTGTCCGACAGCAATAGGGCTCCGTTTGAAGCCTTCGGATAACCCTAAAAAGAAGTGTAACTCCTACCTTTTTAGGGTTCCATAACCAAAGTGTAAAATCGGGACCCTATTACTAAGACTCCACTGTCCGTCTGTCTGTCACCAAGCTGTATCTCATGAAACAAATAGACAGTGAAATTTTCACTAATGATGTATTTCTTTTGCCGCTATCACAACAAATGCTAAAAACAGAATAAAATAAATATTCAAGTGTGGCTCCCATACAACAAACGTGATTATTTTGCCGTTTTTTGCGATATTGGTACGGAACACTTCGTGCGCGAGCCCGACACGCACTTGGCCGGTTTTATACAAATAAAGACTCTGAATCTGCTTCTAAAGAGAGCATTGAGAAAATGACATTCTATTATTTAGCTATTACGATTAGCAAAGAGTTAAAAATATGTAGGATAGACTTACACTACAGAAATGTCCTTTGGTCATTTCTGTGTTTAAATATTGACATCGATATCATTGATAGTCACTTTATCTGAGTTCCACTGGGCTGGCTTTTACCTTGGTCAGAGAATAAAGGTCTATCCACACATATCAGGGACGTGACAGGACCGAGCCCATTCATTGAAGCTCCGTCACTGGGCCGTCCACGGCCGTGCACGGACGTGTGTGAACGAGTTCATATAAAATGTACGCACCGATATTTCGAGCTCCTGACGGGGTACGGTCCGTCCACGTCCCGGGCACGGCCCTGATATGTGTGGATAGACAGGTGCATTGCCATACAACGTGGCAATGCTGCCAGTCTTTTGGGTACATTACCAGTGGACAACGACGTGGAGGAGTGTTTCTACGCCATATTATAGTTTGTAGTTTTTAATAATTAAGTATTTTAAACACTGTATATAATTTTATCTATGTAAATAAACATACGCCATCTTCTATAGTTCTACTGATATTTCCTCTATGAGTATTTCGAAGAAACAAATCTAATTAATATCTTGTTATTTATCACCAAAAGCATACGAGTAATCCTTCTAATATAAAGCCTAACTAAGAATTTAATATCCGTAAGACCAAGAAGAAATAGGAAATTTCTAGGCCTTTAGGTCCCATTAGCTAATAGCTATTACCTAGACGTAGATAAATCAGGCGATTACGAATTTGTTAAAGGTCTTAGTGGTCATTGATCAAAATAACAGTTTTTTTTACGAAATGTAACCTAGAACTCCGAAATAATTCCTAATTATCCCCAATCAGAATGTATCCTTCAGAATTTTGTTATATTTTTTTTTTATTTACCTTTGTATAGATTCTTTTACCGATTATTTTGTGAATGTGTGAACATTGTAGGCCTTCTAGATGTTAGTTAACATCTGTTAACTTTTTTATATATTTTATAATATTTTTTTTGTTTCTCACGACTTATTGTCGGGCCTACGTTGTCCCCCCATAGTACTAATGCTGTAACATAGAAATATTGTAAAACCAAACCATTTTTTAAAAGAGTAACCATGGAGTTTCTTGCCGGTTCTTCTCCATAGGAAACGACCAACCCGAACCGTGCACCTTTTGTCGACGTTTTATAAGTGCCCATGTAGGCCTATGTAAAATAAAAATAAATGATTTTAATTTTTGAGTTTCCTTTTAAGCATGCAAAATTATGCCTTTTTATTAATGTGTTTATCAGTCTATGTATGTATGTATGTTTGTTCCTATGTGTCGTTCTAGAAAACAAACGCGTTGGCCGATTTTGATGAATCTTACGTCAATTGATTCGTCTTAACCCTGCGAGTGTCACTGGCTACATAAAAATTAAAAAAAAAAATGGTGGCTTTATTTTTCTTCCTAAACCATCGCGTGGAGTACCGGAGGATAAATCTGGTTTTGGTCAGCCATTTCGCGAATATGTATCCTCCGACTGCACAGCATGATTTTCTTCTTGTTTACGTCTTTTTAGTTCGTTTTTCAAGCAGTCGGGTTTTTTGATTTGTTTAATTAACTTTTTTCGCTTAGAAAAATGACCCATTCACGTACCTGAGGACACATCTTGCAGTGATACTTCCTCGCGTGGGCATGCAGCGGCTGCAGCTTGGTGGGGCCCTTGCCGAGAGGTTGGGGCACGACTAGCAGCCCGGAGCCCGTGTTGGTGCCCCCCACCGGAGATGATGATGATGAACCTGGAAGAAGGGGGTGGGTTGGTTAGTATGTGTTGAGAAGACAGAAGGTGTTGTTAAGATAAACAAAGAAATTAATTTATTAAAGAAAGACTTCGTTAATATTTTAAACTACTGTTGATGATATTGATAAAAAGCTCTCTGAAACCTTAAAAATATTTTATTCTACCCTTATTGTCTTGTATTATTTATTTGGTAAGATGACATTCAAAGATACGTTTTTTATTGGCTCGCGCTTGACCACTATCTCACCTGAAGGTTAGATGATGTGGTCGAGGGTGGAGCACGCTTGCCTAGAAAAATCTATTCACTCTTGACTTAAAGACCCCTAGATTGTAGCTATCGGGAAAGACAGACTCCGGCAGGGAATTCCACTCCTAAGTTGTACGCATAATAAAAGCACGTTATATTGTTTATTAAATAGAGCTTATTCTTTTTCTGGAACCATTTAAGCATGCCTACTTATAAGGTACTGGTCTGCCTATGTTACATAACCCTCCCCCGCTAATCCCGCCATACCACATATTTATACCGTTTCCACTTTTGTTTTATTTCAACTGTATGAGTGAAGATAAAATAGTATATGCAAAGGCATATAATTAGGTGTTAAAACACTCGCGTATTATTATTATATTATTAACCTACGCTCGTGTTTTTATAACCCCTATTATATGACCATTGCATAAACTACTATTATTTATTTATTAAAACTTTATGTACAGGTACAAAGACTTCATTTCATTCTTCATTTTTTTAGTCCCTTCATGGCAAACTTTGCCTGCAGATTCCATATTAAAAATCCATCGTAACAAATGTCTATACTTCTGCTTATCTCTTTCACTACAACACTACAAATAAATAAATAAATTTAAAAAACACTACACGTCAAGAATACAGGTACATACAATACCAACCTGATCGTCCAGGCCCCAGTCCAGCTCCGTACAGCATCTGGCTCATGGACTGATGATGACCAAGACGGTCATCCGTCTTCTGGTGGCCTCCCACTGTTCCATCGCCTGTGCTCATCTTGGCCTGGAAGATAATGAAAGAAGATTGGTTATTATGGGCTGTATAATAGACTAGCACTCTGCCCGCGACTTCGTTCGCGTGATTTCGTTTATGCTATAAATGATATTCTTATATGCAGTTAGTGAAGGAAACCAAAAATTTGCTATTATTAAAACAATAAAAAATGGGTATCGTAGATGTACAGGGTTTATTGGATTGGGACGATTCGTTATTTGACTTAAAGAATAATAAATTTTAGGTTACCGCCACAAAGTAAAATCCTCCCCTAAAAACTTATCATCCCCTTTTTGCCCCGTTGGGGGTCGAGTTTTGAAAAACCTAAATATGCTATTCACTCTTTTCTTCTCTTTTTTATTTATCGTTTATGTTAGTCAGATAGCGCAGTGAGATTCCTCAAAAAAAACTTTAAAACCCCTAAACCTATCTGGGAGAAAGTTTTAAAAATGTTTTATGTAAATTTTGAGTATCAACCTTATCCCCAAGGAATTTGATTTTACATACAAACTAATTTTTACCCTTTTCGGCTCCTTAAAGGTTGAATGGCCGCAAAATTGCGCCTTAGTGCTCCCCTAGAACCCCACGTCAAAAACGAAACCCTGTCCAGTAAGATTCTTAGCTTGAGTTAGTTTCGAAAAACTTATAATGACAACCTTTATTGTATCCTTATGTTGGTATTTGCGCCAAGTTTTAAATTTATTTTTTTGAAGTAATAAGATTCTTCAAAAAAACATTAACACCCCCTTAACCGTATTTTGGGAGTAGATAAGTAATGACAACCTTTATTGTTTATTTAGGTTGGTATTTGATAATATTCTGCAAAACAATTAACATCCCCTAAATCATCTTTTGGGGGTAGTTTCAAATAATAACAATAACAACCTTTATTATTCATATAAGTTATTATTTGTAGCAAACTTCAAGTTTATTGACCCAAGAAATCAGATTTTTCCATACAAACCTCAACACCCCCTAAATCGAGTTTGGGGGTTGTTTCAAAAGACTAATAATGATAACCTTTATTGTTTATTGAGGTTAGTATTTATGTCAAGTTTCTTGTTTATTAACCCAAGATATAAGATTCTTCAAAAAGAATAACATCCCCTAAATCATGCATTGGGGGTAGTTTCGAAAACTAACAATGAAATTCTTTATTGTTTATTTAGTTTGGTATTTATGTCAAGTTTCATGTTTATTGACCCAAGAAATCAGATTTTTTCATACAAACTTCAACACCCCCTAAATCATTATTTGGGGGTAGTTTCGAAATACTAATAATGTCAATCTTTATCATTTACAAATAATAATATTTTAACTAAGTTTCAAGAATTTTGGCCGAAGGAATTAGATTTTTCATACAAACTTTCAACCCCCTTTTTACCCCCTTGGAGGTGGAATTTCCAAAAATCCTTTCTTAGTGCACACTTACGTCACTTGAGGAACCTTTCTGCCAAATTTCATGCTTCTAGGCTTAGCAGTTTTGGCTGTGCGTTGATTGATCAGTCAGTCAGTCAGTCAGTGAGTCAGTCAGTCATCTTTCGCTTTTATATATATAGATTAAGACTTAAAAAAATAGGATATGGTTTTTTTTGTTTAGTGTTTAAGTTGTCAAATGTAAACTTCTTTTGAAATTTTGTGATAAACTTGGTAGAGAATGCCTAAGTCATTAAGGCCGCCATTACACTTTTGGGCAAGAAGTTTTTTAACCGACTACAAATTAAAAAGGAGGAGGTACTCATTTCGTCGGCTTTTCTTTTTCTTTTTTTCCCCGATTACTCAAAGACGCCTGGACTGATTTCGAAAATTCTTCTTTTGTTTGAAAGGGTATTCTTTCCAGTTAGTAATATTATAAATGGGAAACGATGGATGAATGGATGGATGGATGTATGTTTGTTAATCAATCACGCCAGAATGGCTAAACGGATCTGGATGAAATTTGGCACATGGACAGATTATAGTCTGGACTAGGCCATGATTACTTTTAATCCCGGTATAATGTTCATTTTGGATAAGAAAACACTATTCACGCGGGCGAAGCCGTTGGCAGAACCTAGTAATAATAATAATCTCACTAATAATTACTACTAATATTTTTTTTGTCTTTTTGTTTAAAAAAAATTCACTCGCACTTTGTTCCGTTGTTGTTGAATTAGGTAATTTACCTATGTTTGCAATATTTGTATACTACGTCAGAACCATGTTCCTATTTATCAACTGACTGACTGTTAAGCTATTGCATAGCTTCTATCGCGGGCCTTGAGCGCGGGGACCGAATCCAGAAATTCCGTAACGAAAAAACCTCACGCTCCCCACTCCGACGGGCACGGCGGTGATACTTTGACTTTTAATAAGGTTTTTGAATTCTGTGGAATCTGAGTGGTGAGGGGCAGGGGGGCGGGGGGGGGGAGGTTTGTTGCACGTGTTTTCGATTTCCGTGTTGGTATTTTCAGAATGAAAAATTTTTTTGCGGGGGCCGGTAAACGGTTAAGGGGGGGAGTAAATCCTATCTTGTTCTCCTGGATGAAGTAGCGCGGGCAGGGGGGCAAATTTTTTGTCAGAAATGCGCTAACTCCAACCGTTTCTGAGATATGAGGGTTTTAAAATTTTTGTTGGTCGTAATTTTTTTGCCTTTTATCGGTCTCTCTGAGCTGTTTCTGTGACAATGGTGATCAATGTGGACCTTATGCTAATGAGAATAAGGGTCACTTTTGCTTGTCAAAGAAAAGCGACCTTATTTCAATGTGAATAAGGGTATTTTTGTTTTGTTTTTTAGAGTTTTATTAATCGTAAATAAATGCGGGTTTGGCTCGCTACGTTTTCGAGTTTTTAACGTTTTTAAATTTTTTGACGCATTTTCCAGGACTGGATCTAGAATAAATGCTATGCAATAGCTTTACCGCGGCAGTCCCCGAGTGCCACACGACTTTTTTTATTTTTTATTTACATGCTGAGATAGGAGCCTTTTTGGTCTCGCACGGGGTTATTTTTTTTTATTATTGTTTGTGTTTTGCTTATCTCGTGTCTCCTGTGCGGGTCACAAATAAATATTTTTCTTTCTTTTTAGAATTTACCTGTTAGTCAGTGCTTGTAATACTTTATATAATCCAATCCATCTTATCTGTACCAGCTTCGGAGTTAATTAAAAAGTTGTGCCATTTAATTATGGTCCTCCGCGAATAATTAAGATTCATTAACTAGTAATGTTATATAAAATGTAATGTAAAAGTAAATAATGTAAGAATTTTATGTAAAAGGGCACGATGGGGCTGACATGTCTTTGATAAAAGCCCCTAAATAAAATAAGATTGAAAAAGAAAACTATATGTAGTATGGGTACATCGTCCTCACGTATATGAATTTATTCATGTATGTACTTATGTAAATATTGTAAAAACTTTTTTTTTAAACAATAGATATGGAGTTTCTTATGCGTTCCTCTCCATAAAAAGCTACTTTTCCGAATACACGTTAAAATTAATTTTTATTACTTGTTAATTTTAATTTTAACGTTCAAAACTGCGGCTTAATGGCCTACATGAAATAAACACATTTTTTTAATATTACAAAGGCGAAAGTTTGCGAGTGTGTTCGTAAGTTTGTTACGCTTTCACGCAAAAGTACAGAACGGATCTGGATGAAATTTGGCACAGAGATAGTTTGGAATAAAACATAGGATATTTTTTATGCCGAGAATATGTTCCCTTGGGACAATATTCGAAGCGGCTGGCTGAAATTACTAGTCATAAATAACACACAAATGCAATAACCAAACAAAACACAATTTCTTCACCCAACAATCTAAAATCTAATAAATTAACAAACGCAATCTGTAAATAGATAATTTACGACTACCCACAATGCCAACAAATCAAGAACAAGTTAAAGTTTAATAAATAACATTAGACGAAGGGACGGTGGTCAGTCGTAGACGCCATGAGTCACAGGACTGTGGTCTGATAAATCATTTGCGAGGGTGACACACGGGAGGGTAGTTTGGAAAACTAGCGGTAAGAAAAACTTTAGTTGTTATAATATGTTTTAATTTATATAAATTAACTCTATATTTTTTAAGCCTTTTAACGGGGGTTAACCCGTTGGAAAAAGAGGTATGTTATAAGTTTGACGTGTGTACCTGTGTGTTTGTGTATTTGTGTATCTGTCTGTGGTATCATAGCTCCTAAACTGATGAACGAATGATTGATTTCGTTTTTTTTAAAGGCGACTTTACCAAGAGTGTTCTTAGCTATGTTTGATGAAAATAGGTTTAGCCGTTCTATAGTTATGGGCGTTTTACTGTTTGAATCGTTGTGTTTAATAGATTGTCGATCGAATCGTGTCTACTACTAGATAAATATGTAGCATTAAATAAAAAAATGTGTCGGGGTTATTTAAATTTTAAAATTTTACTTATTATTCTAGATATTTCAGTCCTTAGTATCTAAAGGTTAGGATAAACCCACATTGTACAAGCAGGTTGTGACTCATACACGCCAGAACGGACGAACGGATCTGTATGAAATTTGCCACAGAGATAGATTATAATCTGAAATAGCACACAGGCTACTTTTCGTCCCGGTATAATGTTCCCCTGGTAGAAGCCAGTTTATAATATTAATATGAAAAGTCCAGGTTTCTTCACGATGTTTTCCTTCACCGTTGTCAGTAATGTCTAACATAAACTTACTAAGTTTACCAAACACATCGCTGACACACTATTATATCTCTATTATATTATGTATTGTGTCGTGAACTAAAAATATTTAGTAATAAAGTATTCAAAGCGAAGGCAGTAGTATTTTTGACGTGATTCCTATCGTATTGCAAGCATGATGATGATGTTACCGAAGAAGATACGTTTTACCGACGACGTCTGTGCGGCAATACAAACACAAGCTGACCAGCTTGAGTGAACTCAGTCCGTCCTGAGTCTGGCCGCGACACGAACGTAGTACGTTTATACGTAACAGCATATTTATCTCTTTCTGTCAACGGAGACCTATTTATATCTCTGTGATCTTTTAACCTACTCAGTGATATAAATAAAAGCCCAAGTTCCATAGGTCCTATGTAGGTAGCTAAAGTAAAATATCGCCAGGATTTTATTTCTATATCTATTGTTAAAATCTCATTGATTGCAAGTACCTATATTTAACTAAGATCAAAGAGCTAGGCATAGATAATCTTCTACCCACGTCGATGCAATTTTTCTAGTACTTAAAGTACAACTATAGAAAGCAGTGGGTTTAATCGGGTATGAATGAATCGTATTGAGAGTTATTTTAAGTAGCTTTGCTTTAAAGTCTACACTAAACAATTTTTTTTATATCTGAGCTTTCAAACGCTCATTTACCTATTAGTGTTTACTCATTTATTTATTTTATATAAATAAAACTGTTCGCTCCGTCACTTGCTACTAAGGTAAACGAACGCAGAGCTAAGAGGCTCATCGGCGACATTGAACTGGTGGATACCAAGCTTCATAGCTTGGCTCATCGCCGCAATGTTGCCTGCTTGTCGGTCTTCTACAGACTGTATTTCGGTGAGTGTGCTCAAGAACTCCACGACATCATCCCACCAGCCCCCTTCTACCATCGGACATCTAGACGCACTGCAAGTTACCATCCTTACCTTGTTGCCATTCCACCAATTCGCACCAAGCGCTTCCAAACATCCTTCATAATGCGCACAGCGAATGAATGGAACTCACTACCTGCATCTGTGTTTCCGAACGCATTCAACCCGAATCTCTTCAAAGTTAGAGTAAACAGGCTCCTTCTGGGTAAGCTCACTCCATCGTCGACTCTGTCTCTGTCACCTATGACTTAGACTAGAGTCAAGAGCAAACCCAACTCAAATAAAAAAAAAAGATTTAATTGATTCGGAGTCACCCAGTCGACACCGGCTATCGCTAAAAACCAGCGCTATGGCTCTGTCTCGTACACGAGTCCCAGCATTATGCTGAGCGATGACCATTTTGCGTAGTTGTGACGCATATTTTGTATTTAAGGCCGTACCCTGACCAAAAAATCGGCGTGAAATATGAGCATTCCTATTGGCCTAGCGGCACTGGTGGCGCATGAATTACAGTAGTGAATACGCCCAGATTTTAGAATAAAATCAAATATTGGTCTTTTGAAAAAAATAAAACTTACAAAATGTTCGTTATCAAATTGTCTATCCATTAGTGTTAGTACAAAAAAATATTAATGAACACTTTACGAGGAGATGCATGCTATCAATCATTATTTCTCATTTTTATGATTTTGTTGGAAGAAGATTAGTGAAACAAATAATACACTTAAAAAAAAAGAAATCTACAATTTTGGAATCAATAATATGTAGAAATTTAATGTATTTTTATTAGTTGATATTTCATTTTAAATAACGAGTAGATAGCTCCTAAAAACTGCACGTAAAACGGCTAGCGCGGCGTTTTGCTCGGGGTAGCGCGTTAAGGTATTTTTTTTTATGGTATGCGTCGTGCCTAGCGCAAATAATAGTTTTTCTCTCTTTTTCTTTTTTACATAAAAGTGTATATAGTAAAATTCTTTATCTAAAGAACTCTATCGTAAATCTAAAAAAAAAAGCACCGAGGGTTGCGTACAATCCTCAGCTTAAAGGTATTATAGACCTGAGTATTTGATATGAATTTCAATTTAATACCTCTACGCGTTCATGAGGAAAGGGGTAGTAAGTTTAAAATTATTAAAAACTAGCTTTTGCCCGCGACTTCGTTCGCGTGGTTTAGTGACTTCTGATGCCGACTCTTGACCAATAGATGGCGCTGTATGTCCGGAATAAATTTTATTTTATATTTTATTTTTTGTAATAAAAACTATCCTATGTCCATTCTCAAGTTCCAAACTATGTCTGTACCAAATTTCACACAAATCGGTTCAGTAGTTTAGGCGTGAAGCAAAGACAGACAGACAGACAGGCAGACAGAAAGACAGACAGACAGAGTTACTTTCGCATTTATAATTAGTAGGGATATATTTATTATGTGATGTAACTAAAAATTTTTGGTTTTCGCAATTATTCCTTTAACAAGATTCTGAGTTCACGGGGAGTACCCTGTAAGTTTTGATTCCTCTGCGAGTGTCGAAAATTTGCGGCAATTTGCGGCATAAACGGTTATATCTTTTGATTGCGTTGGTTTAGAAGTTTGCTTGATACCTCCACGCGTTCCTAAGAAAAAGGGTCTTGACAGACAGACAGACGGACGGACGGACGGACAACAAACTGATCCTATAAGGGTTCGATTTTTCCTTTCGAGGTACGGAACCCTAAAAAACGGCAATATCAATACAAAATCCAATGAACTTTTCAGTATTAATAAAACCCATAAAAACAATAAAAATAATATTTTGTATCTATCACTTGTTTGCGCTTTTTAGGATAAACATTTCCCACCTTACCAATACAACTAAAATTAACCCTACCAACGCTACCGTTCATACTAAAACTAATATTTTAACTAAATTATAGCTCGACCGGTCATAATTTAGTGCGACCGTCGACCATGCGACAAATCGACCGTTACTAATGAAGCGGCCCCGTGTTAGCCAGGAGCGACTAAAAGTCATTTGTTTAAATGCACCCCAATGTATTTAGGGTTAAGATTTAATGTTTGACGTTAGATTTGTTGAGATGTCTCTGGCTTTGTGTGGAGAATGATGGCATTTGTAATTTAGTTGTATACTTATGAAGATTAGTGTGATAGTGTTAAGATTAATTATGTAAATTAGTGCTGTATTGTATTGTGTGTTTTTATTATTGTTTAATTTTTTGTTTATTCTTATTTCACGTGTCTCAAATCAAGATGCCTAGCCAGGTATGGAAACTGTTTGTTTAGAAAAAATACACCTTCCTTTCCTTAAGTTTGCCGTCGGTCATTACTTCACAAAATTTGATCCTAATTAGCAACACTATCGAATAGTGTAACAACAGCATTTGTTTTTTTTTTCAAAATTAAAGGGTTTGATTAACATTATATAAGTTTCATGCAGCAAGCAAGGTCTTGCGTGGTTGGCTGGCTAGGAATAAAGATTTTTCAAAAATCCAATGATGCAATTTTAGTTTTCATCAAAATTGTCCTAGTGACACTTTTGAATGTTTTCCGCTATTTCCTCATAGTTTTGGTTGGCCATCCACGCCCACTTAAAAAACTTCCTGTGTAGGCAACTGGGGCAAATGTAGTATCCTAGCTATTATAGGTAGCGTTCTTTATGTTTTTCTTCTATTGTGACATATGTATGCAGTTTAATGACATATTTGAATTATTTTACAACATTGTAATCATCGGTCGATTCACGAAAACAGAAACATAATTCCATCCTAATATCCTATTGTTACCATTCCAAATTTTAAATAACCCGATACGTGTTTCTAACTCAAAACTAAACCCGAAACTGTAACATTAATAAATCATTAACTATTCGGAGGTCGGCAGGGCCATAGGACGGTATTCGTTGTGAATTAATTTAGTACAGAAAACGCCCCCTGGACGTGAGATGAGAAATTTAATTTTGGTATTAATCGCACCCGCAGTTTAGGGTTAAGTTGTGGGTAGAAACTGTAACTATGTGAGGGTCGAAATTGATATTTGTGTCTGATAGATTTCATTTTGACTTTTGTTTGAAAATAGTTCCCATATAAACAACATAATTATATTTATTCAGGCCTATTTTTTGTTTGAGGGTACTTTCCGCCACCACATGGGTCCCGAATGGTTTCGCGAATTGCCAGTTCTAGTTCATGCTTATTTTATCACGATGTTTCATTTGCCGCTTTCACAAAAATGTAGATAGACAAAAAACATGCTTTAATGCGTGTTTCTCTGGATTTGAACTAACCTACGACTAGAAATAAAAATAGGGCGGTAAACTTAGTGCTAATTTACTGCTTAAAAGAAAAATTATTATATATCTGTTAATACTACTACTATTATTGCCTAGCCTTTTCCCAACTGTATTGGTGTCGGCTTCCAGCTGAGTACAGTATTTTACATGGAGCGACTGCCTATCTGACCTCCACAACCCAGTAGCTGGATAACACGGTACCCCTAATCAAGACCGGTGTCTGATTTCAAGCTTCTGACTACCCGTAACGACTGTCAAAGATCTTCAAATGACAGCCAGGACCAACGGCTTAGCGAGCTTTCAGAGGCACGGAGGAAACTCGGTATGTATATATCTATTATTAATTATAAAATAAATATATGCTTGTTGTTTTTAAGTAGTTTGATAGGAAACATTGACCTCATCTAAGTACTAGCTTCCAATAAATATTTACCTTTAAAATTGCTATTTATGATCAAGTTACTGAATAAAATATAAAAAGCATAAAATAAATGTTTTACATGAAGCAATTATTTCGTTTCTTATCGAATGCCCCTACGTTTATTAAAGTACTGGCAGCTACTCTTCTATATATTTTATAATTATTATAAAAAAATAATGTTAAATCAACTAGTCGTTGAGTGAATATTGGTTTAATACTTTATTGGTTCGTAGCTATGACACTTGTTTTTTCTATAGATGGTCATATTAAGTCCTGCAGTGAGATTCGCATTTTATTTTCATTCAAATCTTTTCCATCGAAGAATATTGCATATTGCTATCTACATACATAAACTACGCAAACAAAAACTAGTATACTACAATAACTCATGAAAACCGTTGCATAAAAGCAACATAGTATATAGGTCACACAATATTCTGAAAACTTTTATGTTACCGTCGTAAAACTGGCGAAATACACTCCAGTCATCATTCGACGAAATTCTTTAGTACAACGCCATCTATCGAAGGCTAATGGAGACTTTTGACATAAACTGCTCGCTCGGTAACAAACAACCAGGGTGTTTTTCGACCCACTTCGCCGTTTTAGGGTTAAAGGAAGGACGTCATGTTCTTTTATTTAAATTATGGTGGTTTGTTAGTTTCATTAGTTATGTAACTTTCTTTGTACCTATTGAAAAATAATTACTATCTTGTTTTTGTCAGTGTGTTAGGAATTATTTATAATAGCTGATCCTGTAAGACCGTTTTGTAATCACTATATTTTTCCATAACAAGTATGCATCTTTGAAGAAAAACCTATGTTGTTGTTAACATCTTGACATTAAATTGAGAAAAGTACTTTATCTTTCTCTTATCTTCAAAACTACTGTTATCAATCCACTTGCGAATATTAAAGACATTCGTTGATCAATCGAAAGCTTTCTTTATCAATTCATCATCTACTAGTACCGTGCCCCGGTTTTGCCTGACTCCATATAGCCTATTTTTTTCAGGCGTGATGTTATGTTGTATAGATACTATATTGTAACAGAGATATTGCAACAGACAACGTTTTTCTGCTGTTGTCTTTGTGTCTTTGTTCGGTGCGAATCGATCAAAGACATTGAATATTTATTATTCCACTTCAGATACATACTACAGACTGGATGTACACAGTTTGGACTGGTAGTTTATGCTAGACAGAAGATTACATCGATGTAAACCTAGACAGACATCCCTTTCAGACATTTTAGTGACACTGGCATCCATCTAAGTGTAGCGTCGAGTAATTTTCGCAACATTTTGTTTGTTAGCGATACAATTTTGATAATGTGGTTTCTTTGTAAGTCACAGGATACGAATAAGTACAGGCTATTTATTGCATCGGATTCCTCTATAAACTAGGTACCTGATTGCAACTGTTAGACAGATAAATAGTTGTACTAGTGAGGAGGAGATCAAGAATTCAAACCCAAATCGTTACATTATTTATTGATGAGTAAGTTTGCCAGTGATGACATATGGCTCTGAGACATAGTCACTCACAATGAGCTTCATCAGAAAACTTACAGTTACCCAAAGGGCAATGGAGAGGGCCAAGGGCGGATCCAGGATTTTTTTTCTGGGAGGGGCACAAGGGGGGACAGGCAAAAAAATCAATAAAAACTGTTAGAAATAAACATGAAGTATCATCATACTTCAAGTTTATTTCTACAAGTTCAAGTATGTATAGAAGGATTTAAGAAAGACAAGAGTTTCACTCATGTTCTTTCTGTTCATCATCATCATCATCATATCAGCCGAAAGACGTCCATTGCTGGATATAGACATCCCCCAAGCGACGCCACATTGATTGGTCCCGTGCGTCTCGCATCCAGCGGATCCCCGCACCCTTCACCAGGTCATTGGTCCACCTGGTGGGAGGCCTTCCAACGCAATTTCTTCCGGTTTGCGGTCACCACTCCAAAACTTTTCTGCCCCATCAACCATTTGTTCTGCGAGCAATTTGCCCTGCCCACTGACACTTAAGTTTGGCAATTCTTCAGGCTATATCGGTAATTCTGGTTCTCTTGCGGATCTCTACATTTCTGATTGGGCACGTACCCCCATGCCCCCCCCCCCCCCTAAATCCACCCTTGCAGAGGGCTATGCTCGGAGTTTTCTTACGTGATCGAACCAGAAATGTAGAGATCCGCAAGAGAGCCAGGGTCACCGAACTTAAGCGGGCACATTGTTTGCAGAACGGATGGGCGATGGGGCAGAAAGGTTCTGGAGTGGCGACCGCGAACCGGAAGACGTTGCGTTGGCCTATGCCTTTCGGCTGATCTGATGTTAATGATGATAATTATGTAGGTTTATAAAGAAGCAAATTAAGCTTCCTAGAAAAATATAGCATTTCTGAGAACAGATAGACAAAATAGAATACAGATAGACAGTCAAAAAGGGCCAACCCACGTATTCTTCTTATGTCTTCTTTAAACTTCTTTGAAAGAGGTAAGATTGTTTACGATGATAATTATTTTGCTGTAGGATATCTGAAAGTACTCCTACTAACTAATATTATAAAGCCGAAAGTAACTTCCCGCTTAACCCGCTGAACCAATTTAGATGAAATTTGGTATGGAGATAGTTGGAGACCCTGTGATGGACATAGGATAGTTTTTATCCCAGAAGTCATCCTTAAGGCGACAGAAAGGGCGATGGAATTTTGTATGGTGAACTAATAATTTCTCAAGTTAAGGCACACACACCTACAATATTATTACGCGATATAAAGAAAATGCTGTTTGGTAGTAATGCTACGCATACGAAGTCGCGGACAATAACTAGTCCTATAATAAAACATATTTCCGTAAGATAGCAACATAATCGCTGAATGCCATAGAATACGTTTTATATTAAAACTCATGATGACGAAGGCTCGGGCAAAAGCTACATTTAAGGCGTATATATTCCCCAATGTTAACGCAAGGCGTATATATTCCCCAATATTAAGAATAACAATATTGAACCTCATTTTGGACAGTTTCGTATGCAAAATATTCATATGCTATTTCAGTTATAAAGAAATTCTAGCCATTTAATTTTCGGTGTTCAAATATTTTTAAACATTTCAGTCGTTTTGGAGGAGTGTCCAAAAGTAGCGAAAAATATTGTGTAGTTAATATTTTTTTTAAAGCAAAACTATTTGTTTTACGTAAAAACCATGTTTCACAAATAATTTACATGATTTTTTTTCCAAACCTAGCCGTTACTAAGGAGTATGCTTTAGAAAGTTACCGTTTTACGGCATTAAAGTGGTTGTAGGCCCATAAAGCTAGACCGCATTAAAAATATCTAATAGTACATTATTGCTAAGGCCGGGAAATTGGCATTTGCTGGTCGAGTATGAGATTGCAGGCCGAGCCGTTGGCGAGGTCTTCACTAATACGAGACAGGCAATTGCCATTTCCACCGAGGCATATAAGTGCTTTTCTCAAAAGAATGTAGGTCAATAAAACATAATTTTTATGTTACACATTTAATTTAATAAAAATTGCAACAACATTGCTGGAGCGTTGTAATGTACCAAATTCAAAAAACGCTCCTGCAATAGATTTGATCAACATTTCTGGAGCGTTGTGATGTTCCAAATTCAAAAAACACTCCTGCAATGGATTTGATTTTCTTTGTCCGTAAATTCGATACTTCGCGTGTTCTGTTTTCGAAAATAATGACAATATTTCCATGCATGTTTGAGAAAATATTATTTATTTCAACACTCCAAAAACCTAAACAATTAAGAATCCCGAGAAACCACAAACACACGCAGATCAAAATAAACGCAATGTAGGCGTGTCCTCTGCTTAGGACAGTTGCAAATTAGCGTCTTTTGTCATAGGACCCGGTACAAGTGTGGGGCACCCTAAGGAATACTTATGTTGATTCGCAGATCTCTGATGTTATGCGGTAGCGTTAGGGGGTCGGGTTTGACCACACTTGGCGTTTTTTGGAAGTGGCATTGATTAATTTTGGAGATGTTGGTATGATTTAGCGTTGTATGTCAAACGATTTTAGAACTAATACATTGGGAAAAACATTGCAATCCAAAAATGGAGAGATATTTCCTGTATGTGTTTTTTACTCTTCTTAACGACTGAACCTATATATATTTATATAAATATATATAGAATATAATATTGTATATGTACGTGTATTTTACCTATTTTAGTATGTTAATAACAACTTTTTTATTGTTTGAACAATGCACCGGCCAAGTTATCTTTTCACCACCTTTGGTTGACTGGTAGAGAATGCCTAAGGCATTAAGTCCGCCTTTGTACCTTTTTGTGCACGGTGTCTAAATAAATAAATAAGAGATTAGTATTTGATAATAATTTTATCAAGATTCCCAGATAGAAGTAGAGTTAAAACTTCATGACCATATTTTATAAGGAAAATATTGTTCGAATATACCAACTCTTGAATGCAGACTAAACTTTTGTCAAACAAAGCAGCCAATAATGAAAAACGTATCAAAAATTGTTAATATTAAAAAAAAACAGTCCTTCATCTTCCTGCCCTACTATTTTTCTTCTTCCATACCGTTCTGTCCCCCGTCACGATATCACTGACTCCCTTATCTTTCATATCACTTCTCACACAGACCATCCATCTTTTTATTGGCTGTCCCCTCCCTCTTCATCCATCCACATTTATAAAGATTTTCAGTCCAACTACACCCACAGAAAAACAACATTTCCAAACAATTTGCAAGCTAAATATCAGTACACAACAAATAACAAGTTACAAGTGTTATAACTTAAATTGTAGCAGTTAAACCAGAAATAAAGCTGAACCAATTACATTACACTGTAATTAGCCGAGGTGTTTCGTATCAATCAGTGAATTAACTAATACTGTGCAATTAGAGGGTAAAGTAATAAAGACGTTGTACATAACCATGCTATGATTCTACGTACTACAAATTAAATGGAAAAATAAATAAAAGCATTCTATTGACCACAAATTTTTCTTTGCTTTGGCGAACGCTGTTGCTGTATTTATTGTAGACAAACATGAAGTCGAACATAGAACCTCCTCCTTTTTGGGAAGTCAGTTAAAAATGAGCAGGCAAGTTTTATCATCAAACTCTCCTATGTCCTTCCAAGGGTCTCAAACTACATCCATGCCAAATTTCATCTAAATCAATTCATTAGATCCAGAGATTACACCATACAACCTGACAAAATCACAAACTTTAGCTCATTATAATATTAAGTATAGATAACACTAGCTGTTCCCCGCGACTTCGATCCCGTGGACCACCGCACCGGACCCGTTATCGGGTCGTAAAAGAATTTTCAAAATCGGTTCAGTAGATTACCCTCTACAACCTCACAAACTTTACCTCTTTATAATATTAGTAAAGATAAGGCACATTTTATAATGTAATATCTCAATGATCAGATGGTGCATAATTTTGAAATTCCTAATGAAAAATGCACTACTTCTACTATTATGGTAACGTGCTATGATTTCCCTTTGTTTAATTTTTAAAGACCAGTCTGTTTTTTAGTTTTTCCTTGGTTAGCTACTTCCTGAAACTGTATAAGATTCTTTAGACAAGAGCCATTCTATCAACGAAAAGGTGGTGATAGGGATTCAAAAAAATAAACAAAAATGTGTGAGAATGTCAAGCACTATCGTAATGTCTCGTGATCAATCCCTAAGTGCTCGTTCAGACAGAGGTCCGTTTTACAGATCGTATACTTTTTTATTCGGCGCTGACGTATGTAGTTGTATGAGTGAGTTCACACACGTGACAGTATTCCAAATCCAGTAAAATACGGATCCAACAAAATATACAGCAGTCCGTTTTACAGGTCCACTTTATCGTACACGTTTTTATTCTGTGCTGACGTATGCAGTTGTATAAGCGAGTTCACACACATGACAGTTGTCCAAATCCAGTAAAAATACCGATCCGACAAAATATACAGCAGTACGTTTTACAGGTCCGCTTTATCGTATTCGTTTTTATTCGGCAATGGCGTAGGTAGTTGTATGAGCGAATTCACAACAAAGTACAAAACAGTATTAAAAATACTGATCCGTTTTGTTTGAAAGTTGGTGGTACACTAACTAAATGTGGTGTGAACCCCCGGTAGCGACGGATCTGTTAAACGGTACTGTAAATGCAGTGTGAAAATCACCTCCAGTAGCGACGGATCCGTTAAAAAAGGAACGTACCCACAAGTCGATTATCGCCATCGCTGATAAAATGACACTTTTTCTAGAGCTTCAGGTAGCTCATAATCAGCTCCTTCTGACTAAAATAAATACGTACTATAAGAAAAGTCGAAACCAAAATAACTACATGAAAGGCAAATTAAAAAAAGAACCAAGGTACTAAATTGAAATACAGAACGATAGATTCTACTAACATTCATCAACCACAGAGGTCACCAAATGGCGGACCGCGGTCCGGATCCGGACTACCGACCTATTTTGTGTGGACCTTATGTAACTAGTACAATATAATTTACTTGTGTTTCTTGAGTTACGTAATTTAATATTTGCCCGCGGTTTGTCTTTAGTGTCGTCGTCGAAAACGGAACAGTGAGATTGTCAGTCATCGATTAAAATATGGGAGATGGGGTTACGGACCGCGAGGTTCAAAATAATTAAAAAAACGGATCCCAAAATAAAAGTAATTGGTGACCCCTGATCTACTGCAACGAAATACATTCTACCACATTTAGACCAGGTTACATCTCATTCACTTAATGATACAAAATCTTTAACAAATTTATCTACCGTGTTCGGCCACTACTTCTCACCTCATAGCCCTGCTTGATGGCCATAGCACCCCGTGGTCGCGACCACGCGGCGTATTCCAGACCATCTTTCTGTTGGCAGTGCTGTTGAACAAATAATTTATTGTTTTAGCAACATTTGATTTGAAACTACAATAGATTAGGCTTTGTGTTAATTGAGAACAATAGATTTGTGATAGGTCAGGAAATGAATCAGAGATATGATATTGGTTATGATATGAGTTGTCTATCGAAGAAATCATACTTCGCATTTCTCCCTAAGATGATTTTAACGTGAGGATTTTGCCGTCTCATCATCATCACCTTCCACAGCCCGACTTTGCCAACTGCTGAGCATAGGCCTCTCTCTTTTAGCACCAATCAGTACGTTCGTGCTTGTCTCCATCACCTCGTCAAGACGTCGTCAATCTGGAACAGAGCGGTTTCGCGGCGCGGTGCATTGACGTAACGTACTAATACACGGTACGGCAACGTCGTCGGAAGCGGTATGTGGCGATGCGCTCAGTTGGTGTTTAAATTTCTTATCTATTAGTTGTGCAAAAAAGATGTCAGAAATGCTGTAACTGTCAGGAACTACAAGAAACGAAACGAAACGTTGTTCAGTTCAGTCAGAAATGCTGTAAAATGTACCGGATTTTTCAACGTGTTACGTTGCGGCATCGTGACGTGAATCTTTACGACATGGTAACGTTAATGTGCACGTGAAGCCAACGTGTCGCACCGCGACTGCGCACATGACGATGTCGTGACGTGGTGATGGGGAGAATCTCTTCCGGTGTTGTTTTTATTATCTTCGGTCAAGACAGCCATTTATAAAAACCTAAAAGGTTGTCCAAATGTTTCAGCTTGATTTTGAATGATTAAGATCTAAGTAAATGTTAAGGAACTATAAGATGCTGACGTATCAAGACTTCGATTCGGTGGCAAGGTGTTAAAACGTCGAAAAAAGCAAAGGGTTTTTGCTTGGACAATATTTTAGTTCGCAACCCTGTACGAAAATCGTTTGAGTTGGGCAAGCCCTGGTTACCCGACCTACCCTAAGAAGGGTTACTTACGACAACATGAATAACATTATGCATACGTATAGATAATCGAATCCTCTGGCTTTACAGTGTTTGACATAGTGCTAGATAAGTAAGCTTCAATACTTATCTAACTGAATAGAAGTCTAGCCGTTGCTAATATCAATAGTCTGAGATCACTAATTAGGATAATGAGCATCGGAAATCAGCTGTTAGAATGGCTGGAAGAATTGAGCTACAAATGATATCAAAAGTAGGTGTTTTTTTATTAGGTGTTTTTTTAACCGACTTTCCAAAATGGTGGAGGTTCTATGTTCAACTTTATGTTTGTTTATTATTTTTGTCTGCTATATGTTGGACCAAATTTGAAAATCCTTTTTTAATTTGAAAGAGTATGTTCCGAAATTGGTCCCATTTTAATTTGGTGAAGATCTGAGGAAGAGCTTCGGAGATATACAATAGAACTCTTCAATAAATGACGACAATTATCTCGGGATAGCGTGTACTGTTTATACCATTTCATAACATAACATCACGCCAGTACGCTTTAAAGGGGTACGCAGATGTTTACAGTACACCTTGGTACCACTCTCATTTCACCGGTTATGTTCACGTTTCATGGTATTCTAGTAATCTATTCTGGCATTACAGATACCTTACTAAACTACTTGCCTATTAGGTAGGTAACAACTAAAAAGTAAAAATCTTTTTTACAAAAAAATACTACCGACTTCCAAATAGGAAAACTACAAAGTGAAAAATAACTTACATTACCATACATTTTTGGAAGTCGGTGTCTATAACGCAAAAAAAAATTGGTACCTACCAAAGACACCGACTTCCAAAAATAAAGTTAGTTATTTAAGTTTTAGTTGGTAGTATTTAAAAAAAAAAGTTTATTTATTAATAAAAAAGTTTTTATTTGGGTTTCAGATTTTAATATTATGTTGCTAAGTGCTTAATAATACCGTTTGCTTTTCAGTATCTTAAAGTATAGTTTGTATCATAGTTATTATCACCCTAGAAGATTCTGCTTTCCACACCATCTTTTGTGACAGTCGTGTCAAACTTACAAAAGGCCTTTAGCGCTAAAAATATCCTAGACGAATCTTCGAGGAAACTTTAAAACAACATTCTAACAGCACAATAAAAGACGATAATCTTTAAAATGGCGGTACAATGACCATATTTCCACGTTATAGTGGATACCTAATGCCTTTACCGACGCACTTACGTACATGTACACTTCTTGCTAGCTATATGTCGAGAAAACGATTTTTATATCCATGACCCAGCCAACATATAAAATGTTAGTCCTAAACTGATGTTCCGTCTCGTTCTAACGCTGTGGGAGGAAGGGAGAAGGTGATATGCACGTGTGACGTCGGAGAAGACTTATATGTATGTACGTGGAGGGAAATGACTAAAGCTGTGGAGAGGAATTGTTATAGATTTTTTTCGTGGTATTGAAAAAAAGCTGGAAGTGTAAAACAAAGAATTGCTAAATGCTGATTGTGCTGTACTTCTCATATATGGACAATCAAAAGAGATTATTCTTAGTTTGTAAAGAACGTATTGATTTATTTTTGAGCAATGAGAAATTGCAAATAAGGTGTCACTTGAACTTCAGATAGTTTAAACGAAGAGTAGACGAGACGTATCTAAGTAACAGAAGCAGAACAAATAAACTTTTAATTTAGAAGCCAAAGCTTATTTTGTCCCATATATAAGTCAAACCAAAACACGATCACGATAAACTAAACACAATTAGAAACAACATTCACAAAAAAAATCTTCAACCAACCGCTACTCCACAGCATCTCTGTGCCCGAGAAAAGCCCGCGACACGAGTATTTTTCTTAACCCACACACGTGTAAGTCCACACACACGGCGTCTATGTGTGCGTGAGAATACGTGTACGTATGTCGACGTGTGTATGTGTGCCGTCTTGGGTAGTAAAATATTATGCTGTCGGGTGAAATAACATTGTATAGATAATCAATAACAGGGGAATTTTATGTTAGATCCTGAATCCAGGGCGTTTTACAGTGCCTAGGGTGTGTGTTGGTACCCTAGAAATGATGGTAGGGTAGATTTTACAGCCTAAAACCGAATAAATTTGATACTAAGATATTTACAAATGATCGTTTCCTGTAACACTGAAATATTTGGTTTCAATACTCTACCAGTGACTTTTATAAGGGTAAAACCATAACGTACCTCAAATTGAAAGTGTCTGAGTTTTCTTCTACGACAAAAAAAAAACAAATGAATGCGTATAGTTTCGAACGTTTCCAAACAAGTCAAATTCGTGAAAAACAGTTGAACATCAGAATTTTTCATACTTCGAAACTCGACTCGCTTTTTGCCACTATCTGCCTAGATGATAATAGTAGTTTATGAAACTGTTGCATAATGAGGGGTATTAAAACATGAGTGTGTGTTTAAAAACCGAGCCGTAGGCGAGGTTTTTAATGGCTTTCACACGAATGTTTTAATACCTAGTTATGTGCAGTTGCATACACTACTTTATCTACACTCATAAATTGGGATTGAACCTACTAAATACCTCTTTTTGCATTTTCCATGTCATAAAATCGTGAAAGCATTTGTCATATACTTTTCTCGACTTTGCTGGTAATAAATTAAGAGTAATTTCCTTCGCCGCATCTAAAATATCAGGCGTAGTCAAATTTTCTTCACATTTACCGATATCAGACATTTCACACACAATAATTTAAATAACTCATGAAATTCAGTACAGCAAAACTTGCAAAACGTATGAATGGCGCCAAAACCCAGCACATCACCGCATTAACCGCGCATGCGCTAAGGCTTAGCACGCACTGCGATCTTTATTCGCACGATTTTTTTCCGCCCATTCTGCGACCTATGTAATTGTTCGCATCGGTAACGAAATCGTGCGGAAATAATTCCGCAAGAAATCCGTGTTTTGCCACAGAATCCACCGCACCACGGCGCGAATTTTATTCGCCCGAATATTTTGAGCTCTATGAACAGGTAGAAGGAAACAAAATTCGCGCGAATAAAAATCACAGTGCGTGCTATGTCTAAAGCGGGCATTGTCATAGACAATTTAAAATTGGAATCAAATCTTTTTATAATATGTAGGTACCATAAAATGGCATTACAAAAAAAATATTGATGGAAACTCGTTAGTGATTAACTTCTTGGATTTGTCCTGTATCGTAATAGAAAAAAAATTGTTTTATAGCATTATTTTGTTAGAGAAATAGTGTTATAATAAGATTCTATTTTTAAATTTCGGTATTGTGTTAATAAAGTATGCCAATATAAACTCGTTTTGAATTTTATAATTCGAATATTACGATATGAGAGTAGATAAAACAATGATACGGTGAACGATGGGGCAAGCTTGCTTAAAAGTAACCTATTCACTCTTGACTTAAAATCCCCTAGGTTACAGCAACCAGGAACATGTAATATTATGTATGTATGTTTATTTGTAAGTTTATTTATAGTTTTTTATATATCTATATAATTTAAACGTATTAATATTTTTTAATATAGCATTACACCGTAGGCTACCCCCACTTTTATTTTAAGTTTTTTAAGACCATCCAAAGGTTGTCTGGATATCGCTGTCAGCGATAAGACCGCCTTTTTACCCATAGTATTAAGTTGTTGTAAAACATACGTGTTTTTTTTTTGGTGTACAATAAAGTATATTCTATTCTATTCCAAACAGACTGTGGCAAAGAATCCCACAGTTCAGAAAACAAAAATAATGAAAGCAATAGATTAATACCTAGATATTATTTTTATCTAAATAGTTGGCAATCAGACAGCTGACCAAACGCGTCTATTCTCAATGTTCTCTTCACTTAAGAAAACTGAACAAAAAAGTTTCGCAGACTTGTCTAAGTGACAGATAAGTAACCCTTCACTTAAAGGTGCCGTGGTAACCCAGTTCCCTCATTACATTCTAACTTTAGGGGGACAGTGAGGCTCTATTTGCTGTTGAAAGAAATGGTGCGAGTATTAATAGATGGTTATTTATAGGTAATAGTTGTACTTACAATGTGTCAACTGACTGCTTACAAATTCATTGTCAACTTATACATTTTCGTTCGTCAACTTCTTCGTTCCTTGACAGTTGTATAATGTACAGAATCAAGTGTTTGTTACAACTACAATTAAGAAATTACAATACAAAATAATATGTAACTACAGTACTGTTAAATTATTGATTAATCCATACCTACTATAATATTATTATAAATGCGAAAGTAACTCTGTCTGTCTGTTACCTTTCCCCACTTAAACCGCTAAACCGATTTATAAGAAACTTGGTTTGGAGACAGGTTGAGACCCTGCGAAGGACATAGGATAGTTTTTAACCCGGAAATCATCCTTAAGGGGGTGGACAGGTGGGTAGAAAATTTACGGTGAACTAATAATTTTTATACTAATAAGTAAGGCAGCCCACACACAAGTAATATTATGGCGCGATTTAAAAAATAGGCTATTCGAAGTACTAATTTACGCAGGCAAAGTCGCGGGCAACTTTTAGTTATCTTATAAAACAAGCTCAGTTATCGTCGTATGAAATAGCTCTAACTTGAACTTACGTAATTTGTCAACCTGCTAAATAATTAATTAACCAAACTGTACCTGCATCGATGTAATAGTACATTATTGCAAAGGCCGTGAAATAGGCAATTGCAGGTCTAGTATGAGATTCACTAATACGAGACAGGCAATTGCCATTTCCGCCGAGGTAAATATAGTGCTGCAAAAGATTGCTGGGAAATAAAACATCATTTTTATATGTTACATTTAATTTATTAAAAGTTACAAGAACATTGCTGAAGTGTTGTAATATTCCAAATTCAAAAAACGCTCCTGCAATGGATTTGATTTTCTTTGTCCGTAAATTCGATACTTCGCGTGTTCTGTTTTCGAAAATAATGACAATTATTCCATGCATGTTTGAGAAAAATACTTTTTAATGTAATTGAGTAAGCAACAAAAAAGCTGGTGATGGGTCCTCAAAGTAAACAGTGACGGTATTTGGACATCTGCAATAGAATCGAAATACAGAAGCATCACAGATGTGTTATTATCTTTTAGCCAAAGCTGAGATGTTTCTTATATCTTTCCTGAAATAACATGGGCTTTCATGACCTTTAAACTCGAACAAAGCAAAGGTAAGGTGGGTAGTACTTTCCTTGACAGCCTCCTTCACAAGGAACTTTAATATTTCATAAGTAAAATTATTTAGCACCAAAAAATAATTCTTTGTAGTAGCAGTTATTAAAATAGACAAATCGTAGGAGTATAAAAAAAAAAATTACAATGTTTTATCTTTTTACCCGAATACCGAAGGAGGATAATGTGTTTATCAGTCTATGTATGTATGTATGTTGGTTCCTGTGTGGTGTTCCAGAGACCAAATGCGTTGGCCGATTTTAATGATTCTTACGTCAATCGATTCGTCTTAATCTTGCGAGTGTCACTGTGTATTAAAATTGGAAAATTAAAAAATGGCGGTTTTGGGCGCTATATTCTGGGGACCAATTTTTTTATTACTT
Organism: Orthosia cruda; assembly: GCA_964057195.1. Lineage (NCBI taxonomy): Eukaryota > Metazoa > Arthropoda > Insecta > Lepidoptera > Noctuidae > Orthosia > Orthosia cruda. The sequence continues at coordinate 5,446,275 of OZ059854.1, forward strand.
CCAAACCCATCGAGTGGGGTATCAAAATAAAGGGTTTAAGAGGTGATTTCAAAATTTATAACACTTATATGTTTAAATGTATCTAATTCAAGAAAAATGTTAAAGAAAAAGTTATAAAAAAAAAGTTAATTTAAAAGAAAACCCACTGCTTAAAAAGCGAACTAAAAAGACGTAAACAAGTAAAAAATCATGCTGTGCAGTCGGAGGATACATCTGATTTTGTTTAGTCAGCTTGCAAATATGTACCTTTTTAGGGTTCCGTACCCAAAGGGTATAAACGGGACCCTATTACTGAGACTCCGCGGTCCGTCTGTCTGTCTGTCACCAGGCTGTATCTCATGAACCATGATAGCTAGACAGTTGAAATTTTCACAGATGATGTATTTCTGTTGCCGTTATAATAACAAATACTAAAAACAGAATAAAATAAATATTTAAGTGGGGCTCCCATACAATAAACGTGTTTTTTTTTGGCCTTTTTTGCGATAATGGTACGGAACCCTTCGTGCGCGAGTCCGACTCGCACTTGGCCAGTTTTTTAAAGGTATGTAGTAGCCTGTATTTAATTAATGCTTTAATATACACCAAAACAAAAAGTATGTAAACAATTTGCCTAATTGTCTATTCTGCGTCAGCAGGTGTGTTCTGTAGAATTAATTTTCAAATGTTAATCGCACCAATATCAAGTTTATTCCAAAAAACTGGAGGTATAGTTTGGTATTTTTAACCGACTTTCCAAAAAGGAGGAGGTTCTATGTTCGACTTCATGTTTGTTTTTTTTTTTTTTTGTGTATGTTCACCGATTACTACGTCAATTGTGGACCGATTTTTAAAATTATTTTTTTGTTTGGAAAAGTATGTTCCGAAATTGGTCCCATTTTAGTTTGGTGAAGATCTGATGAAGAACTTCGGAGATATACAACAGAACTCTTCAATAAATAACGGCAAATCTCGCGGGATTGCTGCAATCGCATGTCTGTTTGTTGTTTATAACATTTCATAACATAACATCACGCCAGTTCACTCTTAAGGGGTAAGCAGATCTCTCATTTCACCGGTTATGTTCAAGTTTCATGAAATCTATTCTGGCGAAATAGTTCCTTTACTAATTTGCCTATTAGGTACGTACAACTAAAAAGTGAAAAATAAAAAAAACTTTTTGCAAAAAAATACTACCGACTTCCAAATACAAAACTACAAAGTGAAAAATAACTTAATTTTTTGAAGTCGGTGCCCATAACGCAAAAAAATGGTACCTACGAAAGACACCGACTTCAAAAAATTAAGTTATTTTTCTCTTTGTAGTTTTGTATTTGGAAGTCGGTAGTATTTTTTTGCTAAAAGTTTTTTTTATTTTTGTGTGTATGGGGTTTGTACCCTATTATAGATGGTGCTTGTACCCTATTATAGATGAGACTTCTAATAATTTTGGATATAAGCTCAACATTTTTTATCATCAGCACATAATGGAATTTGTCTTCTACCACGTCGAAAATACCCAATATATGAAGGTTTTTTGGTGAGCTCTAAAATAATTAAAAATAAACCACATTCCAAATGTGTCAACTTTTCTGAAAATCTTTTGCACACGTATTAAAAACCGAAAGAAAAATCACAAATAACCTCCACATAGGAAAATAAAGAAAACGTCGTGAATTGTGGAATGATTAAACGTTTAAACGTCTGCGGGCATCTAAACTCAATTTGTGGTGTTCGTCCATTTGTCACCGCGCGTCTCGGGAACTCGCTGCACGGGAAGTAGCTGATTATCTGTGTGTTTGTACGGTATACGGTACCTTGGATTTTGGTAAGATATTTTGGTGTCTTATGGGACAAAAAATTATAGAGCGATTATTTTATTTTCCCTAATATTGAAAACTGAATATACTATGATAGTGCCAGTATCTATAATTCCATTCGAGATTATATTAGACATTAAAATAATCCCATTTTTCATCCCGTTCAACAGATTTTGACTTCTATTGCTTTGATGATACGACAAATAGCAGCTGTTTTGGTAACAGTTTAATGCTTTTTATGCCAACCTTATATTTACGGGATAAAACTCAAAATCGCTTAAACGGACTGTAAAAAGGGGTTGTAAAAATTTCTAATGTTATTTCAAATGGAGTATAGCGGTAATTAATCATCCAAATTACAAAGTTAGTAAGCTCTAGAGCTTCCTAGCTTGGTAGTCTGATTATAAAAATTATTTCACAAGAAGAAAGCTCCTTGATCGCTGAGTATCAACGGCTAGGATAGGATAGGATAGATAGACCCCTTTTCCATACTAAGACTTGCATTTAGTCCGTTGTGCGTGCAGGCCTCCGCTCTGTGAGAGAGAATGGGCCGTAATCCACCACGCGGGCCCTGTGCATGTTGGTGGATGTTACATGTTTTCGAATTTTTGGTTCTAAGCCATGCTGGTTTCCTCACCATGTTTTCCTTCCTGCGTTTTTGAGAGCAGTGGTGATGAAATAATTTACACAAAGTATAGCGCCTGCCTGGGTTCGAACCCACGCCCAAAAACTTGTAAGTCGCGGCCGTTACCAATGGTCCACCACTGCTCTCGTATCAAAGGCTACTTCAATTCCGAAAACACATCTTCTATATGATTAGCTAAATAGGAGCGAAGCCGCAGGAACAAGCTAATCTATACTAATATTATAAAGCTGAAGAGTTTGTTTGTTTGAACGCGCTAATCTCAGGAACTAAAAAAATCTACTGGTTGGAATTGAAAAAATATTTTCGTGCTAAATTATAACTTATCGAGTACATTTATCGAGGAAGGTTATAGGCTATATAACATCACGCTACAACCAATAGGAGCGGAGCATAAATGAAAAATGTTGCAAAGACGGGAAAAATATTCCTTTTTGATAGCTTCCGTTGCGTGCGCTGCGTAAACAATTTAAGTTACGCAAATATTATGTATGATGGAATTATTTATCTTTAAAAGTTCTAAAAAAAGCCGCGACAGCATATGTCTTCTTTTAAGATTGACTCACTATAACCTTTTTAGGGTTCCGTACCCAAAGGGTAAAAACGGGACCCTATTACTAAGACTCCGCGGTCCGTCTGTCTGTCTGTCACCAGGCTTTATCTCAAGAACCATGATAGCTAGAGAGTTGAAATTTTCACAGATGATGTATTTCTGTTGCCGCTATAAAAACAAATACTAAAAACTGAATAAAATAAATATTTAAGGAGGCTCCCATACAACAAACGTGATTTTTATGCCGTTTTGCTATAATGGTACGGAACCCTTCGTGCGCTAGTCCGACTCGCACTTGGCCGGTTTTTTTTATGTTAATCTTTGTTCATTTGCCAAGGAGTTTTATCAACATCTATACTAATATTATAGAGCTGAAGAGTTTGTTTGTAGGGTAGGTAGGTAGTGGTAGGTAGATAGATAGCCAGTTGACGGGAGCGAAGCCACGGGGGTCAGCTAGTATCATAATATTTTGATCGTGTACAAGGTTTGATTGAGTTTGAAGAGCTCGCCTCCTATATTCCATAGCACTTAAACAATTGGCAAAACGTGAATCGACAAAAAATTACACCTCTGCACAAGCCTTCGGAAAACACAGGGATTATTTGTGAGGTTATTTTATCGTTTTTAGGGTTCCGTACTCAAAGGGTTAAAACGGGACCCAATTACTAAGACTCCGCGGTCCGTCTGTCTGTCTCTCTGTCCGTCTGTCACCAGGCTGTATCTCATGAACCGTGATAGCTAGCCAGCTGACATTTTCACAGATGACATATTTCTGTTGTCGCTGTAACAACAACTAAAACAGAATAATAAGAATATTTATTAATATTTAAGTGGGGCTCCCATACAACAAACGTGATTTTTTTGCCGTTTTTTGCGATAATGGTACGGAACCCTACGTACGCGAGCCCGACTCGAACTTGGCCTATTTTCTTAATTTCAATAAGATAAATTCGTGAGTCTTCACCTACCGAAAACCAGAAGGTCAGAAGATAGAAAATGTATAAAAGTCCAGATGGTCAATTAGGAATTCAAAGACCGGCTAGGAAGAATGCTAGAACCATTTCAACTTCAGCTGGGAAAATGTAAGAAGTAAAACTACCTATAAATTTTGAGAGGCTTTTCCTAGTAGTAACACTTTGGTAGTACAATAGAATTTCGATTTGTTTTACTTTCTTGATTCTTCTGCATTGCGGTAAAATGAGATGTGTTGATTTGAACTTGTGAAATAATTAATTTGGATCTTAGCACAATTTTATTTAACTCTACAATATTAGTCTGGTACTCTGCGGAAGTAATAGGCCATTCCACAAAAAATAAAAGATTTTCTGTACAAAATTCTAGTCAGCTGATCAAAATTGAAGACCAAAATTGAACCTTAGAAGTTGTTCATTTACATGGGTAAAAGCAGTTTTTACCGGCTTCAAAAAAACGGAGGTAATCAATTTGACACGTATGCTTGTAATATTGTTGGAACTGCAAATATTCTCATAATGTTTGATTCTATGTGGGCCTATGCACGTGTGCCAATTTTTTAGTTTATGTATGTATGTTTGCCCACGTATTTCTCCTAAACTACTTTACGGACCATAATTACTCTTTTGTGTTGGATTGAGTAGCTCTCAACTTAGGGAATAGTGCAAGTTTAATCAAAATCAGTCCAGTAGTTTTCAAGATATGGAGCATACAACCGAACCCCTTAGCGAAAAAGAGCACGAATGTGTAAATTGAGTTATTATAGATATTTTGTCAATCCTTTAGGTACCGTACTTAAGAACTTGCTCATTTTTAGTGATGGTGTACTAAAACTAAAAAGAGAGAAATAAGAACTTTTTAACAAAAAAAAAAACTGACTTCCAAAGTAAAACACTAAAAAGTGCTATATAATTTTCGTTACGGAAGTCGGTGTCAAAAAAGTATAAAAACAAGCGGTACCAAAGACATTATTATTTCATTATTTTTATTCACCCTAAATATAATATAGATAATCACCAAAAACGGATTTCCATTTTCCAACTCTACTAAATGTAACACAGTGTGTACTATCACACAGTGGGTGTGTGTGTGATGGATAGCCAATCGTCTCGCCACACTGTCATCGTTAGCTCTGCCTACCCCGCTTTCGCTATTTATCTTCAATCCACTAGATTTCACGAGATTATGAGGTATTAAGGATTTTGCTAAGTCAGTGCCGGACGGACAGTGTGGCTTTTTAGTTGGTGTGTTTTGAAAATGGGCATCTATTAGTGGGGAAGTTACTTTGTGAATTGACTTTTTTCTTTTCTTAGTTTTCATCTGTTTTTCCTTTGTAGATCTTTTGTTAAAATATTATACCTAGGCACAGTTTTTGGAGCAAACATTATAGGAATGGTCAAATGCGTGGCAGTTGTTGTAATTGGTTGGATGAATTCTGAATAGCTAATCGCATTACTTGGGTTATTTTTAGGGTTTCGTACCCAAAGGGTAAAAACGGGACCCTATTACTCCGTCTGTCTGTCTGTCTGTCCGTCTGTCACCAGGCTGTATCTCATGAACCGTGATAGGTAGGCTGTTGAAATTTACACAGATAATGTATTTCTGTTGCCGCTATAACAACAAATACTAAAAACAGAATAAAATAAATATTTTAGTGGGGTTCCCATACAACAAACGTGTTTTTTTGCCGTTTATTGCGATAATGGTACGGAACCCTTCGTGCGCGAATCCGACTCGCACTTGGCCGGTTTTTTCGTATTCTCCTCAACAAACCCTTTCATTTGATACCCATATCATGGCAGTGCACAAAAAATAACTTGTCCGCCATCATGGGCCGTCCTCTATATTGGATTTGGAATGACGTCACTTAGCTGACCATGAATTAAGTAAATATTTAAGTGGAGCTCCCATACAATAAACGTCATTTTTTTGCCATTTTTCGATAATAGTACGAAACCCTTCGTGCGCGAGTCCGACTGGCACTTGGCCGGTTTTTAATTTGTGTCGCGTCGATAATTTCGTTCCAGAATCTGGGGAAAATTAAGTCAGATAGTGCTAAGTTTTCAGTTTTTAAGTAAAACATTGCTTTATAATGTCATAAATTGATTTGCAAGCTTAATCAGCTTACAATGTTCCCACTGTTGGGACACATGCCTCTCTAGGAGAGGGACTGGGTCTACGCTGTCACGTTTAAATAAAATGATATTATAACTATTCATTTCTTTCCCAAAAATGTTGAAAGCAACGAAAAGTTCTATAAAAGAACAAAGTTGGCATGGTCGATAACTAGAGGCGTCACCCTGCGTGTGACGTAGACGGATGTGTCGTGACGGATGCGGTTTAATGAAACTGATAGATATTAGGGGACTACGATCTTTATTTACATAATCTTTGTAGATCGTCTTAAGTTTGTATGATTTTCTTTATTAGTAACAATATTAAAATTAGCAATTAGATTTGTTCCTTAATGAAAGTTTTGAAATTATGACAATGTATAAAGTATCAATTTGAATTTATGACATTGTATAAGATACTAATTGAAATTTGTGACGTTATATAATAACTCGTGGCTAAATAATAAAAGCCACACTGGTCGATCATTAAGTTTAAGCAACGCTTGACGAGGTCGGTCCGTGGATGGGTGACCATTTCAACATACCGAGTTACCTCCGTGCCTCGGAAAGCACATTAAGCCGTTGGTCCCGGCTGTCATTTGAAGATCTTTGATATTCGTTACGGATAGTCAGAAGCTTGACATCAGCTTGACATCGATCTGACACCAGTCTTGCCAAGGGGTACCGTGTTACCCAGTTACTGGGTTGTAGAGGTCAAATTTAAAACACTGGTACTCAGCTGAATCCGGTTAGACTGGAAGCCGACCCCAATATAGTTGGAAAAAGGCTAGGCAGATTGATTGATATAATTTTGATGATAATTTTGCATGCCTGATTTGGTGCAACACAGTGAACTGCGCATTCACTTGACATTTGGAAATATATGTATATCTATTGAGCAATAAATATCGGATTTTGAATATCAAAATGATAATGATTTGTAGCCACAGGAAAAACGGTTGAAATGCAAAAACTCATTTCCATCCTGTATCTTTAAAGGCTTAAAAATAACTGACCTCTGGACTTTACAGAAGAATATTCTACATCTCAAAACCTATCCCGAAATTGCCACCATATTGAATCTTCACAAATCTTTCAAAAGTTCTTTAATATTTTTAGTAGTTTAGTATAACCGGCTTCTGGAAAGACTTTATCGACGTGTTACAATTAAACGAACCTCAAGCATATTTATTTTGCAATTGTTTTCGTTGTAGAAACCACATTCTCGCTCTCATACTATCCCAATCTTTTGTTTTTCGATATTTTTTATGGTACCTACGACATGTTTCATACAATTGTTTTATATCTTTTTCATAATTTGTAAAACTTGCGAAGAAAATTGTTATATTCTTTCTTATTGCATTTTTTTTTTAAATTGGAACGTTTCGGCCTCCTTTGTCCTCTAATATAAATTGGTATTGACGTCAAAAGGATTGTGAGTAGGATTGGCAGCAGTTACACTGTCAGTCAAACACAAAACATGCTACCATATTCCTTTGACCGTTCATTGTAACAGGCGGCAATTTTTAACAAAGAGCGTTTTTGGTTGAATTTTTCGCTTTGACCAATGAGGCATTTTTTATTTATTTTTATTATTATTGATAGGTTAGCATTTGATCCCTAATGACCCCATATCTCCCCTAATGGTAAGTAATCATGTCATCGACGGTGAAGAAAGCTTGCCTAGAAGTAACCTATTTATTTTTAACCGACTTACCAAAAAGGAGGAGGTCCTATGTTTGATTTCATGTATGTTTTTTTATGTGTTTTCACCGATATCTCCGTCAATTGTGGACCGATTTAAAAAATTCTTCATGTTCATGTTTCATAATATTCGGGTAATATATTCTGGAGTGGCGTGTTATAGTTACCTTACTAAAAAACTTGCCTTTTAGGTAGGTACAACTAAAAATAAAAAAACTTTTTTGGAGGTCGGTAGTTTTTTTTTGCAAAATAGTTTTTTTTTTACGTAAGTATAGATCCCTAGGTTGTAACTATCAGGAAACACAGACTCCGGCAGGGAATTCCACTCATTAGCTGTACGCACAATGAGAGTATTTCCAAAACGTATAGCGCGAATGGGTGGGATGTCCGCCATGTACCGATGGCGCATCGCCTTACGTCTTGTAGTCCGTTGATGGAACCGGCTAGGCGGTATTAAATCATGCAATTCCATTGCACCCTCCCCGAAATGTAACCGATAAAACACGACAGGCTGCAACTCGGTATTCAAGACTCTGGAGTTTTGAATCGACCAGTGCTTCATTGCCATACTAAAAACTATTTAAACGTCACGAGTATAATTTTAAAATAAATATTTTCTTCCAGGCCAGCCTTAACCGATTTAAATCAGTGCTATCAAGTTCCTATAAAGGCATCTCCACACTACCGTCGCATCAACGTCGCGATAACGATCGAGTGTGTCTGCCGGTGACATTGACAGATACGTCGTGAAGATTACCCGCCTTTGTGGAGGATCACACCCGGATTATCCGGGGTGAACAGGGGCAGAATATATTTTTTTATTTATCTAATTGATGTCTTATGAAAGCGGTGCTGTAAAATTTTTTGGGGTGTCATATTTATATGATTCAATGTTCACAATTCTATATTTTTTAAACATCCAATTAAATTAATAAATTGACAGTAATCACAGGTTGCGATATCCACAAATATATTGGGTCAAGAGCGAGACAATGTGATCCTTATGACTTTAACTCATAATAGTACATTGTGTATTAAGGGCGGTAAGTAAGGAATTACGATCGAGGCTCTAGTAGAAACCCGAAGTCGAAGACTGAGGGCTTTTTGAGTCGAGGTTCGTAATTCCCGTACCGCCCGTGATACATACAATGTTTTTCATCACATTTGCGAGTAATAATTATGAATTATAGCTTTAATACACAAGTCAGCACAGCTGTTATTACAAAATACGTCAACTTTTTGTTAAGCGGTTGGCGAATTTTTTCCCACACCACAGATTATACAAGTGTTTCGTTCAGAACCTTTAAGGGAAAATACTTACGTAGGTATACAGCCATGACGGAGTGTAAAAAGAATTAAATAATTTCGACGTTTTCATACTATAACTATTAAAATCGATTATTACGAACATTAGTTGAGTATTTAAGTAACATGTAGCGAGATTGCAAAGAAATACCTGTTTAGATAACATTTAAGACAATTTTTCAATTACGTGTAAACTTCTTGCTTGAACTTGCATGACCTGTGTGCTGTGCCATATAATTTAAAAAAATATTACTTACCGCCCTAGGGTTTACGGCCAAGTTAACCTGTATGTTTAGATACTTTTTACGTGCAAGTGTGATGAAAAATAATTTATGTTAACTTACCAAGTATCTACTCATTAAGAAATAGAGCAAACTGACCCGTACGTGAGTCACTAGCAAGGAACCAAGGTTTCACTCAATTTTTGTCGAGACTTACTGGTGCAGATGACTAAGCATAAAAATGTAATTCTAATTCTCAAATATGAGGTTTTTGGTACATGCTAAAAAACCGGCCAAGTGCGAGTTGGACTCGTGCCCGTATGGATCTGTACCATTATCACAAAAAAACGGGACAAAAACACGTTTATTGTGTGGGAGTCCCCTTTAAATATTTATTTTATTCTGTTTTTAGTATTTGTTGTTATAGCAGCAACAGAAATACATCATCTGTGAAAATTTAAACTGTCTGGCTTTCACGGTTCATGAGACCCTTGTTGTTCATCACCCTTGTGACAGACAGACAGATAGAAGGACAGTGGAGACTTAGTAATAGGGTCCCGTTTTAACCCTTTAGGTACGGAACCCTAAAAAGATAATAGGGATGATTCCTGGATGGATAAATGATAATTGTATTAAGTCCGTCACTGAGATTATCAAATAATATTGAATCCGTATTTTTTGCTTTATCATATAAATAGAATTTGACAAAGATAAAGCGCATCAAAGTTCAGGAGTGGGGGCTTGTGACGTCACTTTGTCATTATAAAATGTAGCACAACGTGACGTCATACGATATTTCAACGCACTGTATCGTCGTAATTTTTTGTTTACGTGGCAAAAGAAAAAATCGTGTCGAATATTTTTAGGTTATCTAACTTATAGACTAATAGTATTTTATGCAATTAGTAACCCTTAGGGCCCTCGATATAAATCCGTTTTATTCAAGAGTTGCATACCATGACCACAAGAAAAAGAAATATTTAAGCAAAAAGCACAAGGAGTTTGTATGTCGAGTATTCTTTGCACAAGGAGTTTGTATCGAGTGTTTTTTCGCAAGGACGTTGTATAGCATTGACATGGAGGGCGAATATATTGATGAGTTCTAAATTCAAACAAGTTTTTTAGAGGGGCAATCATACATATATATAGATATTTCTTGTCAACTCTTATTAGTTCAAGCTGTGAATAATTCAGTCTTATTATTTTCAAGCCACGCTGAATGACCAATATGTATGTATGTGTTTTATGGAATGAGAAGTTCTTTAGCGGTGTTGATCTATTTTCGATATGAGCAAAATTTATGGGTTCGCGTGAGCGACCTGCTAATGTGACAGCGTCATCGAAATGATACTTTTTAAGTTTTCACTTCTGTCGGCAGTACCCATGACTGCCAGTTTTTTTTCTGCCAGTAATTTCACATAGCAACATCCCTGCCTACCCCAAAGCAAACACTACAAACAAGGAAACAAACCGACTGTAACGAAAAGTCTACTTAAGGCCGTGAGCACACAGTGGCGGTGGAAACAAATTAACGAGATGAGTCGCAGCGAGTCGGTCTGTCGACGCCCTAAGATGGATGGCGGGGCGATCACGTGACGGCTCGCTACGACGAATTTTGGGAAACTGTTTGCAGATATTTTTGGGTGGTTGGAAGTGTCTTCAAAGAGAAATGTTTATAGACATTATGGTATGCAATTACTTGAATGACTCACACCAACACACATACACAAACTCACCTCACAAATAACCTATCTATATAAATAGAATAATATTAAATAATAAAAAAAATCGTCTATTTCTCTCTAAGTACAAAACAAAAAAATATTATGCTAAATTGTAATTTACAAATTTGGTTGTGGAATGCTGGTGCCCGTGGTAGGTAAATAAAATCTGTGTTACAGGTCACCAGGCCTCCATCTCACATCACTTTTTATAAACAATTACAATTTCAGATAAAAGTAGCACAGACGAGTATACAGATTAGTATACGTACAAGATTAGAGATCAGAAACCGGTTGGTGAGTAAGCTAAGGTTACAAATATTTCAACAAACATAAATTAGGAAAAACAGAAGTAACTGTATATGAATGTGTGTGTGGGTAGTGTGTATGTGTGGTGTTGGGGGTGTTTGTGGGTGACTTCTAGTTGTGCAATTACATAGCGTAAAATTTCTATTAATTAGCGAATTAATTATTCAAAAGAAAGGAGAGATTACTGGAGGACCTCCAAGAGGCCTTCTGTTTCTGAGTAGGATTGTGAATGAAGCCAATTTTGTAGCGTATTTTTGTATAAACGACTATTTAAGTTATGTGATAATACATATGTATATAGTATTTCTAATATAAAAAAATAAACAAAACATTAATAGCAATAAACAGTAAGCGGTCTCTGAGACTATAGTTATCGAACACAAGCAGAAACTGGTGTTCTTGTCAATCGTATTTACTTAAGATCCTAACACTTTTTCTTTGTTTGTGATGATAATTATATATTTTTTTACGCCTTTGTATTCATATCTTTGCATAGCATTAAAATTCACGTAAGTGAACTGTAATGCTCTTATGAGAAATAAAGATTCTTTAAACCTAAATAATAGAAGAGCCTCAACCTTTTCAATGGAGGTTGGAGGACTATCCACCCAGTTTAGTATTCCTTCATAAATACTATTTACGAGTATGTAAAATACTGGTATTCTATAGCTAAATACTATTTATGTAAAATACTGGTATTCTATAGCTAAATACTATTTATGTAAAATACAGGTATTCTATAGCTAAATGCTATTTATGTAAAATACTGGTATTCTATACCTAAATACTATTTATGTAAAATACAGGTATTCTATAGCTAAATACTATTTATGTAAAATACAGGTATTCTATAGCTAAATGCTATTTATGTAAAATACTGGTATTCTATACCTAAATACTATTTATGTAAAATACTGGTATTATATAGCTAAAAAGACAAAGCAGATAATGATTGCTTAGATAATATTATTGATGTTCTTTTTTTACCGACTTCAAAGAGGAAGGGGGTCTCAATTTGACTGTATTTTTTTGTGTGTGTTACCTCAGAACTATTTACTAGGAGTACCGATTTTGATGATTCTTTTTGTATTTGATAGCTGTTGCTTATCATGTGGTACCATTTAAATTTGATAGAGATCTGATCAGCAGTTTTAGGTTTATCTTTAATAATGCGTATTTTCATGGTAATATAAGTTACCAAAACTAAAAAGAGAAAAAAGATAACTGGTTTCTTATTATTATAAATAAAATTATTTTCGGAAGTCGATGTCTTTAGTAGCTATTTTTTTCGTTTTGACCCCGACTTCCCAGAAGAAAGTAATTTTTCGTTTTGTAGTGTTTTGTTTTGGAGATCCGGTACTTTTTTGTTATTTTTGCAACAAATATATGACTGCTTATCATGGGGTCATCTTTGGGTACGACAAAGTGTTTCTGGATTTCACCATAATTGATGTTTTCAATAGGAGACCGATATTATGGGTTTTAAAACTAACTGGCAAAATGTGGGTGGTTCTTGTTCAACTCTATCTGCCTCATATTATTCTATTTTATTCCTTAAATATTGTATGTTCCGTTTCCGTGAATATGGCATCAACAGTGGACCCTATCAGAATATCTGCGCAGCGTTATTTTCTTTTTACCCGACTGCCGAAGGAGGGTAATGTGTTTATCAGTCTATGTATGTATGTATGTTTGTTCCTATGTGGCGTTCCAGAGACCAAACGCGTTGGCCGATTTTGATGATTCGTACGTCAATCGATGCGTCTTAACCCTGCGAGTGTCACTGGCTACATTAAAATTGAAAAATAGAAACATGGCGGCTTTTGGGCGCCATATTGTGGGGGCCCAATATTTTTTTTCGATCCAATCCCATAATGTGGGGTATCAAATTAAAGGGTTTTAAGAGGCAATTTCAAAAATATATAACACTTTTATGTTTAAATGTACCTTATTCGAATAAAATGTTAACAAAAAAGTGTTAAATAAAAAAATAATTAAAAAAATCAAAACACCCGACTGCTTAAAAAGCGAACTGAAAAGAAGTAAACAAGAAAAAAATCATGCTGTGCAGTCGGAGGATACATCTGGTTTTGGTCAGCCAGCTCGCGAATACTTTTTAGTTCGCTTTTTAAGCAGTCGGGTGTTTTGATTTTTTTAATCATTTTTTTTAATATCGTTGCACATGCTGAGGAGGAGCCTTTTTGGTCTTGCACGGGGTTATTTATGTTTTATTATTGTTTGTGTTTTGCTTATCTCGTGTCTCCTGTGCGGGTCACAAATAAATATTTTTCTTTCTTCCTTCAGATAGTGCAGGCGTAATTTATTTATAAAAAAGTTTTAGGAACGTAATTAGGTAAGCCATCACGAAAAAAAAAGTTTCACCTAGTAAGACCAGAAAAAATTCCAGATGTTCAAATAAGGACCTAAGACTAAAATGTTTTCTGCAATACTGTAGTTATAATTATTTCCTTCGTTACTTACTTATTATGTTAAAATATGTTTCCTGGTCAATCTCAAAAAATCCTGCAATCATTCGTAGTACAAAAACCATTTTACTTGTACATTTTTACGTATATGTTATTGGCCACCTAGTGGCAGACACTGATATTAATATTTATTAGTCGGCGGATAATGTAGCCAGCTGCAATATTACTTTTTAAATCATAAGTATCCCTCAATAAATAAAATAAAACTATAATTTAATTAAACAATATCCCTAAGCTAATCAATCAACTAAGCTAAATAATCAATCTATCCGCACATTCGTCTCTATACGTCCGCTTCCCGCTAATTATGAGGTAGCATTTTCTGAGCAATTGATTGCGCATTGTCTTGGCGTGCGGATAAGCTAATGATCGAAGTGTACATTGTTTGTTTGTGTGTTTGTATCTAGGAAGTATTTTCTTGGATAAGAAGTTGCTTTTTATGCGAGACTAGCTTCTGCCAGCGGCTTCGCCCGCGTGAAAGTTATAATATTAATGTAAAGTGTGATAAGAGAGAAAATTAAAATTTATATTTTTTTTTGCTCATTGCATTAAATAGTACTAACATATTTGAAAGAAAGAAAGAAAAAGTGTTTATTTGTCACAAAACGACATACATTATAATAACATGCTTATGCTAAACCCTTAACAACAATAACCCTTTATTTGCTTCTTTCACTGACAAAAATAAAACAATCCCTTTAAAATATATCATCTTTGACGGTTTTTGTCTAAGCGTAACAAGAACTTTTAGCCTTTATCTCAGGGAGAGAAATAAAACAAATAAGTTAGAAATTTAGTTACTATATTATTATAAGTGAGTGTAACTTTCATTAAATATACATTAGGTATAATTAGATACCTAAGTCCTACTCGATTGTTTTTTTTTTTTTCAATCTAACCCTAATTTGGAACAAAAGAGACAGATTAGTCTATTGTGGTTCAAACTAAATTAAAGCTTAACTCCTTCTTCATACTGGTGCTAGTAGCCTGGCTTGCCTGGTCTATATATATGTCATGGACCAAATGATTAATCAGGGCATTATATATAATGCCCGGGCAATATGAATCTAGTCAAGTCTGATATAGACTTCTATGTTTATCACATTTTCTGGTCATTATGAATATTGCTACGTAACGGTTGGGCAATTTGATAATTATGGTCAGTGAATTAGTCCAAGAGCGAGCGAAGCGAGCTCGGGTGCTTTGGGTACCCCGACACGGATAGGTTAGGTTCGAAGGAGATGACTCAGCTACCGTCATCTCCTTCATGTTAGGTTACTTTAGACCCTGCAATTAGAAATAGGAGACTTTGCTGCTTAAATAGTAATCGTACTTACCCATATGTGAAAACCAATGTCAACATTAAAATAATTTAAAAAACACATATTTGTTATGCCTGGATCAATAAGTGATGGCGATTTATTCAGAAAGCCCGGTCAATTTAATTATTTCAATAGATTTTATCATGTTGCCCCCTCATATTGGGCATTTTTCAAATTGGCAAGGCATTATGAATAATGCCGTATTAATCACTTGGTTCATAAAATATACATAATATTACTCAGCTTATTTTCATTTGGAATGATGTACCTTTCAATTGATGTAAGTAAGTTGTATTTTTTTCTAATAAGTGAAGTGGTTCTGAAGATTATCTTCCTCACACAAACTTTCATAATTCACACTCTCTCTCTCTTTGTAATATTAACTTTAATAGTTTAGAACTTTCTACTCACTAATAATAATAATATAAGCCTTTATTCAGACACTTTACATTTTGACACAGTTATTTTACTTAAATTATGAGTCTGGTGAGACGACATTTGCAACTTGGTCTGTTGGCCCATATTTGGTAAAGGCCTCCTCTAATTTTTCCATTCTCTTCCATCCAATGCCATCCTGGTCCACGCTTTCCCTACTGATGCTGCTATGTCATCGGCCCATCTTTGAAACTGTCTTCCGCGTTTCCTTTCTGAGGTAGTTTTCCTTTCTACTCATTATAAATACTTAAATAAATGTTCGTCAATAATATAGTCCAATACCTTTCATTTTGGTATAGAAGAAGTGGTCAAAATGTACAGAAAAAATACAAATCGGTATTTATACCTATCGGTGATTTTGTAAACATCTTCATGCCTTCGTGTATATTCTTCATCGGCAAAACGCCATAAACTTACTAACAAGGATAATCTCTAAAACACCCATTGACTGTTCGAGCACCATAATTATCTTCTAAACCAAAAAAACTAACAAAGACTCGACACTTTTTTAATCTTCTTATTAAAAAAAATGATGGTGACAAATACAGTTAGAAAAGAAATAAAAAAGGAGAAAAAAAAAGTTGCAAAAACCGTAGCGGTTGCACCCTTTCATTTAAAACTGTTGTCGTATGAGAAACGAATGACAAGACAGGTAATTTATGCTTTTATAGAGGGATGTAGTAGTTTTGATACTTTTGCAGAATATTTTAGATCCGATGAAATTAAGGGACAGCTTAAAGGATTATTGTGATGTTTACTGGTATAGGTAAGATGGATGGAAAAATATAACACCCTGTTACTGTTCCACTGCAGGACAAAGGCCTCTTCTTATAATAAGAAGGTACGGACATTGATCGCCACGCTTGCTCAATATAGGTTGGCGATTTCTGACTTATATTAACTATAAGCCCAGGTTTCCTCACAATGTTTTCCTTCACTGTTGTCAGCGATTTCAAAGATAAACTTAGAAAGTGTATATTAATAGAACAATTCACATTGGTACTAGCCCGGATTTTAACCCACGACCGATTAATCATTTGAGATGTCTTAATCAAACTAAATGAATAAAAAACAACTTTAGCAGGGTATTATTTATTAATTAAGTTTTTATAATAAACTGTCAGTCACAATAGGTATAACTTTACACCGATATTTGACTTTAGTAAATATACAATATATTTGTTTCTCGTCAACTATTGTTTTGCATTTTTTTTCAAATATGACTTCACTAACTTCTGTCCGCGGCTTCGTCCGCATGAAAAGTGTTTTAATATCCGCAGATAACAGTATAACAAAATGAATATGATGGCTCTGGTCTATCCATATACCAAGTTTCGTCTAAATCTGTTTAGCTGTTAAGGAATGAAAGCGTAACAAATAACAAACCCAATTTCACATTAATATTATTACTAGTGGCCCGCCCTGGCTTTTCCTGGGTTATATGAATATAACTTTCAAATGGTGAATTATTTTTATTGTGGGGTTCAGAAATTACCCTACACGCCTGAACAAACAAAATTTGGAATATTAACTTTAAGACTTTCGCGTTTCATAATTGAGAAACAATATACCACGGGTATTACCGCAACACGGCCAAAACGTCGGGTGAAATAGGTAAATAAATAATCGAAATCATCGCGTTAAATACCCGTGGTATTGGTTCTCAAAATTTGGAAGATAGGATTTTGAAAACAGCGAAGTATCAAAACTAACCCATCCACCTAACCCTACATTACTCAAGATAGATCAGAATACAACCCCATAAGACAGTTCAATCACCCCTATACAAAATAATACTTAAGAGTACCGACCTCAGAATTTATGTGCCCAAAATATATAGTGATAAAACTCCATCTATTGTGTACGACATCATAATATTGTTTTGTCATATTATTTATTGGGTATTGTCAATATGGTGTGTAACTGGCTGATGATAGGAATAAAGTAGCAAGATGTGATTTTTTTGTTTATGAGAAATAAAGAGGTTTGAAGAAGTGTTTTAAAAATCGATAAAGTGTGATTTAGTGCTGCAATTTTCGTTGATGCGTATAACGGATATTAAATAAAAAAATGCTGTAAGATGTAAAAAACCGGCCAAGTGCGAGTCGGACTCGCGTATGAAGGGTTCCGTACCATTATCGCAGTAAACGACAAAATAAACACGTTTGTTGTGTGGGAGCCCCACTTAAATATTTATTTTATTCTGTTTTTAGTAATTATTGTTATAGCGGCAACAGAAATACATCAGCTGTGAAAATTTCAACTGTCTAGCTATCACAGTTCAAGAGATACAGCCTGGTGACAGACAGACAGACGGACCGCGGAGTCTTAGTAATAGGGTCCCGTTTTTACCCTTTGGTTACGGAACCCTAAAAACATGAAATGATTTAAAAGATTACCTATCCAAAGTTGAAGCCTAAATAATTAGGTGAAGGTATATTGAAATGTATACAGCCACACATTTACAGAGATCTGCATCGATATTTTCATAATGGTAATAGTTAACACACAAAAGCAATCAATCAATCTGCCTAGCCTTTTCCCAACTATGTTGGGGTCGGCTTCCAGTCTAACCGGATTCAGCTGAGTACCGGTGTTTTACATGGAGCGACTGCCTATCTGACCTCCTCAACCCAGTAACTGGGTAACACGATACCTCTTGGCTAGACTGGTGTCAGATATCAGGCTTCTGACTACCCGTAACGACTGTCAAAGATCTTCAAATGACAGCCGGAACCAACGGCTTAACGTGCTTTCCGAGGCACGGAGGAAACTCGGTATGTTGAAATGGTCACCCATCCACGGATCGACCTCGTCAAGCGTTGCTTAACCTTGATGATCGACCAGCGCAGCTGTTATTACTTAGCCACGAGCTCCTCGACATCCTCGTTAACACACAAAAGCATGAAATTAAATAGCAAATGGTCAATTGTGAATTACCGTAGCTGAGTTCTGGGTCAGACATAATTATATATTTTATATTTACTGTTGACACGGTAAGAAGAAGATTTCATTATCACAGCATAATCAGTATGTTCCCATTGCTGGAACTCAGGTCTTGTGTCTTGAAGAGGGAGCTAGCCGTGAACCACCACGGCAGTCCAGTGCAGGTTGGTAGATGGCATATGCCGTTATTATAATTAATTTAAAATCCTATATTTACCATTTAAGTAAAACCTAAACACAATTTATCGATTTTAATACTTAATCAATTTTTTCGTGCTGTACCCAAAGGGTAAAAACGGGAACCTATTATTAAAACTCTACGATCCGTCTGTCTGTATGTCCGTCTGTTACCAGGCTGTATATCATTAAATTTTCACAGATGATGTATTTCTGTAGCCACTATAAAAAACAAATACTAAAAACCGAATAACATATATTCAAGTAGGGCTCCCATACAACAAACATGTTTTTTTTTTGCCGTAATGGTACGGAACCCCTTGTACGCGAGTCCGACTCACACTTGGCCAGCTTTTTTATACATAAATATTTTCATGTTTTAACGATTTTATTTTGATGATTCAAATGATTTCTGAAATAAACGTATTAATATATTTGGTATTATTGATAAATAGACTGTTGAAATCATACCTGAAAGCGTCTAAAATCAACCAACCCTTTTTAAGTATTATTACCCCAATAACCTCGAAACGACCACAATAACACATACTAAAACTAAAAATCTTACAAAACTTGCAAGTTATAGCGAACTCGAATGTCCTACAATAGCTAGACATCGCAATCCTAACTTTAGCTCCTAAAAGTATACTAATAAAAAAGTTTGCTTGTCCATTTATTGCTGGCTACAGGCAATATATCGGTTTGTATGTTTGTTCGTCACCAACTTTCTTTGCCACAAGACCCTGGAGTATTTGTAGAGTTGTTTGTTTATAACTGCTGGGTTATCGAGGGCATAGTTAAAATAACTTTTCTATAGCCATCGTAAGGCCAGTACTTAACAATCTTTCCCAAATATTGGCAACCTACAACGTGGACCTGGAGGTATTTAAGGCCTAGTATTTTGATCCGTAATCCGAAAGCAAGAAGGAAGAAATATAATTTGAATTGAATTGTATAATAATGGTGATTTAATTGAATAAATGTAAAATAATAGTAATTAAACTGAATAATTGTAAAAAAATTGTAATTTAATATTATATTGTAACAGTAATTGAATTGAATAATTATTGAATAATAATAATTAAATGGAATAATTGAATAATTTATAAAGAAATAATTTATTTTATTTTATTAATACCTAAGTACCACGTATCACAGAACTGGGCCTAAGTCAAGAGTGATATGGTAACTTCAAGGCAAGCTTGGTTTGCCGTTGACAAAATCATCGCTTACCGCCTTACGCCTATCAGGTGAGATAGTGGTCAAAGACAAATAAAAAAAAATAGAACAGACAAATTGTTTTAAATTCCCTATCAGACAAACAGACAAAGCTTAACCTAAGCATGAAATATTGCAAGAATTTTTGAAAATACAGAAGTTATTGTAAATAGGGCCCTAATCCGCCAAAATAAAGATTAAGGTTTGTATGGAAACTCGAAATTTTTGCCGATGGGGAATCCCATAGGACTCTTTACCTGCATTGCAAGAGAATGAGCTCATGCTATGGTAAAAAATTTTGCCAATCAAAAGAATCTATTCAGTAGGGTAGGTCCAATTTCGAGAAAGAGGTCAACCGTCGAATCCGACTCGGCTGGGCGGCGTTCGGGAAGTTGCGTGGTATCTTCTCGTCCAATTTACCGCAGTGTCTTAAGACAAAAGTCTATGACCAGTGTGTGTTGCCAGTGATCACCTATGGGACCGAGACGTGGTCGCTCACAATGGGCCTTATCAGAAAGCTTAAAGTCACCCAAAGGGCAATGGAGAGGGCTATGCTCGGAATTTCCTTGCGTGATCACGTCAGAAATGATGATATCTGCAGGAGAACCAAAGTTTTTAAAGCCCGAAGAATTGCCAAACTTAAGTGGCAGTGGGCAGGGCACATTGCTCGCTGAATGGATGGCCGATGGGGCCGAAAAGTTCTGGAATGGCGACCGCGAACCGGAAGACGATTCGTTGGAAGGCCTCCCACTAGGTGGACTGATGACCTGGTTAAGGTTGCGGGAAGGCGCTGGATGCGAGACGCACGGGATCGGTCAATGTGGCGACGTTTAGGGGAGGCCTATGTCCAGCAGTGGACGTCTTTCGGCTGAAATGATGATGATGATGATAAAAATAATCTAGTGGAAAGTGGCTGTTATGGATGCACTGGATATTTTAGTACTATATTTTTATCTAATCACCATAGTTCATGGTAATCAAGAGAGGAAAAGTGTCAAAGACTTCTAAGATTAAATTGACAATCTGTCGTTCAATATTTTTATAGTTAAATTTTACCTCGTGTTAGCAACTAACTCGGAATTAAGTTTTTCATACAAGTGTGCCTAATTAACAATAACCCGACGACGGTTCTTTTTTTTCAGCATATTTTAATAAAATAACGTATCGCTTGACACCTTATTCATCAAAATCGGATGAATAGTTTAGGCGCTACGGAGGAACATAGATAAACACAAACATACATATATAGACTGCTAAATCATAACCCTTCCTTTTGGCTTCGCCGTAGTTGGGTAAAATAAGACCGACTTAACATTCCTATTGCAGAGTGTGAAAACTTAACATTCGTATTGCAGAGTGTTAAAACAGTAAAAAATCTTAGTTGGGGACTTTAGACTGGCCGATTTTTGAAATGAGTATTTGGCATTCGTGTTAAGAACGTTTTTAACGTGTTAAAAACCTAAAAGTTCGCGAGCGGGCACAGTGATTTTCGTGTGTCGGGAACAGAATCGAGTTCTGAGTGACAATGGTAGCGGTACCGAGTGCAAAAAACGAACAAGAAAGAGGGTAGACCGTTTTGTCTCCTCATAAACACCCACCCGCAATGACTTCAGTTTATCCGTGATCATGGTGCTTGCAACAGCACCGAAATATCGGAAACTCACTACAAACAGTAAACATGGTAAATATCCCGCTTATAATGTTAATATTAGTGTTTAAAACCTAGTTTAAAGCCAACGTTTGTCAGGATTTTAGGTTAAATTAGAGTTTGAAAAAATATACTCAACTACAAATATTATTTCAGAAATTGGGGGTGAGTTCGTAGATCTTGTTTACACGAGAATATTTCGTCATTACCGTATGCTCTGAAACGATCACTACAAGCTGCTGATCTTTCGATATCACTACCCGTCAATACAAAAGCTAGTAGGAAAAATAACCGAACAAAATAAACAAAAACCAACAATAAACAATACAAAACTATTATCATTAACAATAAACAAGGAAATTAGCCGTACACAAGGGTGTTCGCGATTAATTCGCCGAATTAGTTCGGACCCAAGTAAAATCGATTAGTGAGCGAATTTTGGGTCCGGGGCAATTCGCAACGACGCTGCGTCCCATCCAAGATAAACATGGCAGACTTTTTTCTTCGGTTGAGACATTAACCAAGGATGTTTTGGTGGTGGCTGTGAGTATGGCAGATGTGGGACAGTCCTGGTTAGATGGTTTTAAGTTTTTACTTTTTTATGTGGTCTTGGTATCCAAAACCGCGCGTTTTGAATAAGATTTAGGTTGAGTTTTTTGATCCATACCTACTTAACTCAACCAATGTTTACATATTTTATTTTAATACCAAAACGGTTTAAAATTTCGGTAAAATGCCTTTAATCGACAATTTTTGATCTAAAAATGGTGAAATAATTAACTCTCTAACTTATTTAACTATTTGTAAGGCTAACAACTGAAGAAAAATTGATTAACTACCGATCAAAAAACTGGACCTTACTTTGCTTTTTTTCTAATATTTTGGAAAATGTTTAGGTTTACCTAACATCAAACTTGTAATATGCGAAAAAAAAAAAAACAAATCATTGTTAGAAACTTTTTTGAGTGTTTGAGCCAAAATATAAAATTGCGTTAGTTTCTTTCACGAAAAATAGTGACTAAATTGTAAGTAAATCTATTTTTTTTATAAAATCCGTAAAAACAAAAAATAGAATTTGAGATTACACAAATATAAAATATCAGTCATCAAACTTTTAAATAATGCCTATCTTCGCAAGTTATATTTTCGTTACCACAACACGTTGCCTTCAATCCAGGAAAAACCCGACATAAACCTAGCCACCCTACACTGTATGTCATTAGACGAAGCGGCGGGGGCGTCATTACAGCGATGAGTAGAGCGACCATTAATCTTGTGAGACCGGTCTCCGGGCTGTCAAAATTGTGGCCACCGTTCTACGTGCGTACTTAGCTCTCTGTTCTTTTGTTTCTGGTCACTCTACTGTGTGCGGCGATTGTCGTTGGCTATTGTTGGGTATGATATGTTTAGTGAAGGTGTTTTGGGCACTTTATATGCTGAGGTAGTATTGACATAGGTGATTTAAAATAAATGCCTATGTACAGGCAGGAGGGCTCGGAAGAAAGAATAAAGCAAGCCTTGTCGCACAGGAGAAAGAAATAACAAGCTAGAAAGAAGAAGATTGATAGAATAAAAGTTTTTCAAAAATATACAACTGACTTTCAATTAAAAACACTACAAAGTGAAAAATAACTTCAATTTCGGCAGTCTGTGTTCCTGCTTTCGTTTCTTCGTTTATTGGCACCGACTTCCGTAATTGAAGTTATTTTTCACTTTGTAGTGTTTTTATTTGGAAGTCGGTTGTATTTTTTTGTGAAAAAGTATTTTATTATTCACTTATAATGCCCAAAGTGATTCCAGAATAAATCAACTTGAAACTGAAACATAACCGGTGGGATGATAGTATACCAGGGTGAACTGTCCACACCTGCGTATCTCTTTAGAGCGTACCCGTGTGATGTTATGTTATGAAATGGCGAAAACTAAACAGACATGCGATTGCAGCTATCCCGAGTGATGTGCCGTCATTTATTGAAGAGTTCTGATGTATATCTCCACAGTTCTTCATCAGGTCTTGATAAAATGGGACCACATGAAAAGCACCACTCAGCTCAAATAAAAATCTCAATCCGTTCACCTAGTAAAAAATTCTGAGGTAACACACATACAAAAAAAATACAATCGAATTAATAACCTCCTCCTTTTTGGGAAGTCGGTTAGAAAAGGTAGCAACAGAATGATTATTAGGACAAAGAAAGAGGTACATGAATTAACTACGAACTGCTACTACTTGCTTTAGCGAAATGTCACATAATCAATTAATTCAAATCATTTTCGAGTTTAGACAGGTGATATTGTTGATAACATGTCTCTGTCAAGAGTCTATGTTGTGGTTTCTAAGAGTTCATACTTAGCTCTTTGTTCTTTTGTTTCTGATCACTATAGTGTGTGCGGCGATTATAATTATAAAGGTCTATGTGTCTATGATATGAAGGGTATAGTTTGCAGCCCTTTAAATGCGCAGGTAGAAGTGTACTGGGTAATTCAAGAGGAATCTATAAATTTTATTTTGGGAGTCTATGTTGTTAAACCAATTAAGTGCCTAGGTAAAGACAGTAGGAATGACGAGAAAGAATATAGTAAGACCTTGTTCCACAAGATAAAGAAATAACAAGCTAGGAAGTGGGAAAATTAGAACCAGAATAAGCGCCTCGTGGGCTTAGAAAAACATACATAAATATGATTTAAAATTACTCTATTTTTACCAATATTATCTATCAACAAAATATTATAACCACACACACTCTTACATACAGACACACTACTTTTAATTTATTTTTTTCTATTTTTTTTTACTTTTTGTTTCAATTGCTAATTCTGAACATCCTGGTAAGGATAATGGGACAAACTATTTAAAATATTGCATTGTCAACGGTCCTTGATAAGTGTGCAAAGTTTGAAATAAACCCGACGTTTTGAAGGGGATGAAAATCACGTTCAACAATTCCGTTACATAGATTCATAGATAGACAGATACATACATACCAAGCTAATAAAAGCGTGTTAAAAACATAGATATATCAGAAAAAACAGTTGCCAAAATTTTAAAGATGTATTAAATTGACTTGCTATACCGATATTACCGTTGATAGATAGACTTTATTTGGTTTTTAAGGCCCCAATATTGTAACCATAGCATACATGCTGATCTCATTTATTTATGTTACTGTACCTACATTTACAGCAAATAAAATTCTTATTCTGATAGTTCTACGTGTGTATCCTAGCTCTCTGTTCTTCTGTTTCTGGTCATTCTAATGTGTGCGGTGATTGTGATTATGAAGGTATGTTGTCTGTCGTTGACTATGATATTTTTAGTGAAAGGGTCAGTCTGTATTGTGGAGATGTGTGTGTAGATTATTATATCAACGGGACATTGAAGCGAAAGAACCATTCTTAAATTGTTCTTCACTCCAATATCCCATCCGTGCTGGATATTGATATTTTAATATCAGATGGATCTGATAGTAAAATCTATATATATAAAAATGAATGACTATTTCCCTTGGTCACGGCATCACGCGTGAACGGCTGGACCGATTTGACTAATTCTTTTTTTGTTGTGTTTGTCATTGTTAGGAGAAGGTTCTTATGAAAAAAAAAAGAAAAAAAAGAAAAAAAAATGGTACCTTACCTACATAGGTAGTGTATGTATGTAGGTAGGCTAGGTAGGGTAGGGTAGGCTAGGTAGGGTAGGGTAGGGTAGGCTAGGGTAGGTAGGGTAGGGTAGGTAGGGTAGGTAGCGTAGGGTAGTTAGGTAGGGTAGAGTAGTGTAGGGTTTTAGGGTAGGTAGGGTAAGGTAAGGTAGGTAGGGTAGGGTAGGTAGGGTAGGGTAGGTAGGGTAGGGTAGGGTAGGGTAGGTAGGGTAGGGTAGGTAGCGTAGGGTAGGGGATAGGTAGGGTAGGGTAGGTAAGGTAGTTAGGTAGGGTAGGGTAGGTAAGGTAGTTAGGTAGGGTAGGGGATAGGTAGGGTAGGGTAGGTAAGGTAGTTAGATAGGGTAGGGTAGGGTAGGAATGTTTGGTGTTTTTATGGCAAAACAAAGTTTGCGGGGTCAGCTAGTATATCTATATATATCTTTAATTATCAGTTTTCCTCTTGGAAGAGGCAAACTGTTAATTAAAGATCGCAAGAGTCCATTGGATGTGAGAAACACAGGACTGATCGATGTTGCGACGCTGTGAGTAGGCCTTGCAATGGACGTCTTTCAGCTTAAATGATGGTGATAAGGTGGCAAATATAAGGACGGTTGAAAAATATCCCGAAGGAGCCTTAAGACGGTTTAAGCTGATGCATTCGGGATAATAGTGCTTGGAATCCTAGAAGAAGAATATCATCATTTATTAATATTGGTATGTACACTATTTATATTAAAACCCTGTTTAGAATCACCAAAACTAAGATGAACGTTATTGTGAGATTTTTCAATGAGAAAGAACTTACAAGTTCCAGTAATTGTAACATTCATAACCTGGTACTTGACTTAATTCAAATGTGAGCAACCTGAATGAATGCTCGCCAAGTCTTTAGTCAATACAGTTAACAAATTGCTTGACTTGACTCAGTTAATCGCACTAGAGCGGTAATACCCACGAGCCCTTCGTTTCGAATGAGTAGGGGTGTGGGGTGACGGATTTTGACGTTTCAATTCAATGGATACGTTTGGCATTTGGACATGTTGAGTCAGTGTTTTCATGATATTTTATAAGATCTTTATTCGCTAATGCAATTGTGTCAAGAAGGAAAATGGTTTTCTGTTTCAGAACAATGTTTACACCATAGAAGAAAACTACAACACCTACTAAAGAGTTTTAGCTTCAGATTCCGTGTTTCTATTTTGAGAGAAAACAATTGATCAAAGAACTGCCTCTTAAGATTTTATATTACATACCAAAAAATGTTTCCTCCAAATTAACGAAGCTTAATCATACTAAACGCTGGTCAAAACGGTAAAGGAAAACATCTTGAGGAAACCGGCATGTCTTAGAACCAAAAAATCGAAGACATGTGACATCCACTAACCCGCACTGGGCCCGCGTGGTGGATTATGGTCCATTCCTTCTCGCCTTTTTTATTTTGGGACAATCCCACCGCTCTATTCCCAAACCACTGCAACCCCTGAAAGTCAGAATCGACAGTGGCGACCACCAGAAAAGCGCCGAGGCAATGAAGCTCGACGAAGCCCCAGAGAATGAATTTAACTGTCTCGGATCCCGCAACAAAATTAATCAGAAAAGAATAATGGAGGAGTAGCAAAAAAAAAACTAATTTCCACTTCCCTCCATATCAAGCAGGAGACAGGACAAACAAGACCAATAGGCACAAAGGGTCGTTTACAACTGGGATAAGCCCAGTTGCCTAGCATGACGGATAAAAATTTGCATTGGCAATTAGCTTAAAAAGGAGGCCTGTGTCCCAGCAGTGGGAACATTAAAAGACTGATGATGAATCGTACTAACTTCTTTTTGATAAAGATTAGTGTTAAAGAAGGGTTTTATATAAGTACATGCTTGGTAGACCACCATCTCACCTGAAGGTAAACGATGAGCTAGGAGGACGATGTAGCACGCTTGCCTATGAGTACCCTATTGACTCTTAAGACCCCCAAGTTGTAGCTAACAGAAAACGCAGACTTCGGCAGGAAATTCCACTCCTTAGCTGTACGTACAATGAAAGTATTCCCAAAACGTTTAGTGCGTGTAGTGCGTAGTTACTGGAAGGGATATTCGAATTGCACTAGATGGAAAGAGAAGCATGATGGAATTTGTATAGACTTTTTTATAAAGTATAATAATATGAATTACTTAAAAATGATGAATGAGACTTCAAAATATACGACAAAGAAATTTGCGTTCTGCTAAGATACGTTATTGTTGTTAATTGTACCAATGTACGTTGGTCAGTACCACAGGAAAAAAAAATTGTTTTATTTTTACCTGATGGCGAATAGCCTTACTTTTGCGTTTATTTGAGTGATGCGTTTAATTTGTTTGCCCATCAGGGATCACCTGCACTTATGCATATCATGAATATATTTCAATCGCATGTAACACTACTTACAAATACAAACTAACCTAATTCTGTTTAGTACTGAAACATGAGTTATCGTAAAAGGCAATCAAGCAGAATGAATACTGACAAATTTCTGGTTACATTGCTGTATTTCAGGGGTTTATGTAATTCTGTTTCTTACGTGTTTTGGTGGAGTAAGTGTGAGGATTGAAAAAGATAACAGAAAGAAAATGTAAAATTAAGTACGGGTCTAATGTATAACTTCCTTTTTTTAAAGTTGGTTAGAAAATATTATTGGTATTCCCCATCTTTCTTTACGCGGCCGAGACATGGACAGTGAGTGAGTTGGATAGGGGGAAGATAAATGCTCTGGAGATGTGGTGCTGGGGAAAGATGCTCGGGATATCGTGGACGGATTTCCGCACTAACGTGTCCATTCTCCAGGAGCTCGGCATCACGCAGCGTTTGTTGAACTTAGTACAATCACCCATACTGCAATACTTTGGACAAGTCTCTAGGCGGGATGGCGTCTCCATAGAGCGGCTGGTCGTACAGGGAAAAGTGTAGGGAACCATATCGCGCGGCAGGTCACCTATGCGCTGGACTGACCAAGGGAAACCCGCAGTAGGAGGCCGCATATCCGACTGCACCAAACAGTCCGCCAACAGGGAGATATGGCGGGAGATCGTGCGAAGAGCTGTGTCCGCATCTATCACCAGCGTGGACGTCTCGACGTGACCACGACCACTCTGCCAAGAGCGAAACGACAGGGCAAAAGAGAAAATAGACCAACACTGCTTAAATTAATGGGGTAAAATAGGAATCAAATGCCAAAACAGAAACCAGATTTTTTGTTGAAAAATTTGATATTACGGCAATTAAATGGCCAGTCATGGTGAGCCAACATGAATTTGGTTATTTTATAACTGTGTACTCTTTTCTTTTTTTTCAGATAGGTTTATTTATTTATTTATTTATCTTTATTGGAACAAATACACATTTTACAAATTGTTTCGTACGTAAATAGCTACATTAGTTATAAAACTGCGTCGCAGCTATTAACACCCTCCTCCAAGAGGGAGACGACAGCGTTCCAGAATACAGTGGGGGTTAAAAATAAAAAAAGTTCAATAACAAATATTACAAAATTAAAATATTATACTCTATTTTAATGAACATCTTACTACGATAGGGATTGCTCTATTTTAAACAGACTTGATTTTTAAACTAACTCAGGCCCAATACTTCGAAATTGCTAACGAATATCAAATAACTATTAGAAATATTTTCTCACAAGCATCTTCTATTAAAATCACTTTACCAGTCACAGAAGAAATTAAGAACATTATATATATAGCTTCTGGCGGTCTTTTACGCACAGAGGCGTGATAGTCAAAATTACATGTAACACACCTGGTACACAATATAATTAATATCTCAACAACAAAAGGGTTAATTCGTGCAAAATCAAGCATAAAATCTTAGGGATGAGAGTATAAGACTCACCCTTTATTAAAAAGGTGGATGCATTCATTGGTTTTATGTGAAACAGATTATGTGGATGTTAAAAATTAAATGGGTTCTGTATTCAAAGTTTTGTTATTTTTATGTATTCTTGATTTAAATTAAAACAAAATGTTTATTTGAAGGAGGTAGGAAATAGTAGGCAACAAGGTGGAAAGATGACCTGATGCTCTAAAAAAGTTGCATTCGATGTTAGCGAAGGTGATAGTCGAAATGTCAAAATGTAAGGAATTGATCAAGTGATTTTTTCCATGCAATTTTGCATTTTTAATCGTTTTTTCAAAAAGGAGGAAGTTCTATATTCGACTTAATGTTCGTTTTCTCCGTCAATTGTGGACCGATTTTGTGTTTGAAAGAGTATGTTTCGATATTGGTTTTATTTTAATTTGGTGAAGATCTGATAAAGAACTTCGGAGATATACAATAGAACTCTTCAATAAATTATGGCAATTCTCTCGAATCTCAATTCTCTGCAATCGCTTGTCTGTTCATTATTTATACCATTTCATAACATAACATCACGCCAGTACGCTCTAAAGGGTTACACAGATGTGTACGGTTCACCTTGTTACACTCTCATTTCACTATACATACACATATTATAGGTACCTTACTAAAGGCAAGTTGCCAAGTACAACTAAAAAGTGAAAAATAAAAAATAACATTTTACAAAAAAAATACTATTCCAAATAGAAACAACACAAAGTAAAAAATAACTTTCTTTTTGGAAGTTGGTGTCTATAACGAAAAAAGTTGGTACCTACCAAAGACACTGACTTCCGGAATGAACGTTATTTTTTCCTTATAGTTTTTTTATTTGGAAGGCGGTATATTTTTTTTGGTAAAAATTTTATTTTTGGCTACTGCATTAGCCAAGCTTTCGATGGTAGAATATAACTTGTCTAGGGCCTCTGATGAAAGCTGCGAGAATCCCCTGATTACGAGACGCACAGGACCGGTCGATGTGCCACTTGGGGGAGCGTTCAAAAGTGGACGTAATTTGGCTGAAATTATGAAGATGGTGATGTGTTTATCAACCCAACAGGCCGACGCGACGCGATAATCCAATTGATAAACGGTTTGGCCCCATGGAGAAAAGTTGAAGTCCTATTTTCCCGCCACCAAACCTTATTAACTTACCACAGTGGCTCAAGACGAAAATCAAGACAAGTGTGTGTTGCCGGTGACGACTTACAGGACAGAGACGTGATATCTCACAATGGGCCTCATCAGAAATATTAAAGTCACCCAAAGAGCAATAGAGAGGGCTATGCTCGGCGTTTCCTTCAAGCAAGGAATCAGAAATAAAGGCATCCGCAAGAGTACCAAGATTACCGACATAGCTCGATGAATTGCCAAACATAAGTGGCAGTGGGCACATTGCTCGCAAAACCGATGGCCGTTGGGGCTGTAAAGTTCTAGAGTGGCGACCGCGTACCGGAAGACGCAGCGTTGGAAGGCCTCCCTCTAGGTGGAGCGACGACCTGGTCAAGGCTGCGGGTGGATGCGAAACGCACATGACCGATCAGTGTGGCGAAGCTTGGGGGAGGACTATGTCCAGCAGAGGACGTCTTTCGACTGTGATGATGATGATGATGATGAAACCTTAAGGAGTGTTCTTGACATTTCTAGTTGCAGCAATAGCAAGACTACTTTACGGCTAGGATTAAGAATAGTGGTCTCGTAGTGTGATAACATCTTCGGTATAAACTCACCCAAAGAGAGACGTATGAGATTTATATTTTTGCAAGAAACTTGTACATAGTTTCTGCATTTGTCCAAACCTAGATTGTGGTAACACATTCAAGTCAACTTGCCTTCAGTTTAAACTACTACTGATAAAGATAAGACTAAAAATATAACCCACTAGCTTCTGCCAGCGGCTTTATCCATGTTTTAAGTATTTTCTTATCCTAAGGGAACATTACACCGGGATAAAAAGTAACCTATGTGCTATTACATATTAAAATCTATCTCTGTGCAAACTTTCATCATGACCCCTTCAGCCATTTTAGCGTGATTGAGTTTCAAACATATACACATCCTTCGTTTATGATATTAGTAAGAAGTAAGATTTGGAACCTAACGATTAAAACTAACCCTTCCTTTATCGACATTCAAAATCGATTTTCAACAGTTCCAATTAATCGTTTTAACCAAAGGAAACAAAGGAGGGTAAATCGCCCAATTCTCGGTGTTCATTCAGAATTAACCCTCAAGCGATTTTGATAAACGATTACAGAATACATCTTATTCAAATCATAAAAGATTTTTGTGCATAATTGATTTTGACATTTTGTAATTAAGACATCACATTTTGACGGTTGGTTAGTGTTCTTTGTCAAATATTAATCTAATTTTTGACGGGTGACTGATTCGGAGTTAAATCTTCCTGTGAGAAAGATTTGATTGTTTTTTTTTAACTTTAAAATTATTGAGCTTTACGTTTTGATTGACGAAGTTGAATTATTGTTTTGGTTATGCTTATTATTGGCTATTATTTGAATTGTATTAGCGATTAGTCTACTTAATATTCCGCTCTGGGAATGTAAAAGAACCTTGAGATCAATTTATTATATTCCAATCCTCCTGATATATTTGTATGTCAATAATCTTCAAAGACTCAATGCTTCCTG
This sequence comes from Orthosia cruda, assembly GCA_964057195.1. NCBI lineage: Eukaryota > Metazoa > Arthropoda > Insecta > Lepidoptera > Noctuidae > Orthosia > Orthosia cruda. Next base: position 5,478,017 of record OZ059854.1, read on the forward strand.
GAATTCATGCACCTGGTTTATTAAATTGCAAGCAAATCATAGTCTGAGAATCAATTTACGTAGTTTAGTCGGAAATATGAATTTAGGATTATCTGACTACTTACGAAAATATTTTTTTGAATCCAGTACCGATAACACGCCGACAGTTTCCGAACAAACCCGAGCCCGCGTAACGTCACGACGTTCATTTGTACTCATTGTAGCACATAGCTGATACAGTGTTTTCTTATTTATTACAATAATACTTTATGTATTATGTGTATTAATACTGTTATCACACTAATATTATAAACGCGAAACTTTGTGAGTGAGTGCGTGTGTGTGTGTTTGTATTTTGATTAATTACGACATTCACGCGGCCGTAGCCGCTGGCAGAAGCTAGTATTTATATTCATAAAACATTTATTTCCACCAATCAGTAAAATTAAATTAAGGAGTCATGTCACATCGATTCGATGAATCACTTATGATTGAGCCTTACATACAACACTATGCTATGCGATTGCAATATAAAAAAAGGTCTTTGGAAACTGACAGTTTAGTCTACGAAATTAAAAATCTGAGTTTATGTTTATAGAGGTTTACAAGATCAATCAAATTTTAGACAAGCCCCACTACACTATTCCGAAATACATGCAGTGTCTCCTAAAAGTCTGAGTCCACAGAACGACAAGTAGAAAAACGTTGAGGCAATGAAACTCGACGATTGTGAATCGCTATCGCGAAGTACTCATTAATCAAAAGTCACTAGTCTAGAGCCTCTTCAGTAAATCTATCTCAAATCTTGAAAACCTCAATTTGAATCCAATCTCATAATTAAAACCAAAAAAAAGTAATCCACGCTTATAATTCCCAGCACGATTTTTTAACATTAGCGCCGTATATTATCGCGAGCAATATTTTTTGTCGATCCAAACGCCGGTAACCCCTCTGGGGAGCACAGTAGTCTTACAAACTTTTTCTCCTTTTTGTATTTTTGTTTTTTTTTTTTATTATTTCATTATATTGTAAGCTCACGGCAGTCATCAAAAGATCGTTAGCAGACTCACAATGTGTATATTGGCAATTTTTTTCTCGTAACTCAAAAATTGACTTGGTCGGCCATTTTATTTTTTGATATTGTTTAGTTATTATGATGTATCAATGTGGTATTGTTACTAGGTTTTGTATGGTATGAAATAGTGTAACCTTTTGTTAGACAGTGACAATTAAAAGTGATTTTAGTTTTTTGGTTGTCATCTTTGTTAGTTATGTTGCCAACAAGTGGGGTTGACAAGTTAAGTTTTTTTTTTAAATATCTTGTTGTTTTTAACCGACATACCAAAAAGGAGGAGGTTCTATGTTCGAACTTACGTTTTTTTTGTATGTTCACCGATAGCTCCGTCAATTGTGGACCGATTTGATTGGAGTATTTTCCGAAATTGGTCCCGATCTGTTGAAGAACTTCGGAGATATACAACATAACCTTTCAATAAATAACGGCAAATCTCTCGGGATTGCTGCAATCGCATGTCTGTTTATACCATTACATAACATAACATCACGCCAGTACGCTCTAAAGGGGTACGCAGATGTGTACAGTTCACCTTGGTACACTCTCATTTCAACGGTTATATTCAGTTTCGTAATATTCGGGTAATCTATTCTGGCATTATAGGTATCTTACGTAACTACTTTCCTATTAGGTAGGTACAACTAAAAAGTGAAAATAAAAAAACTTTTTTACAAAAAACTACTACCGACTTTATTTTTGGAAGTCGGTGTCCATAACGCAAAAAATTGATACCTAACAAAGACACCGATTACCAAAAATAAATAAAGTTATTTTTCACTTTGTAGTTTTCTTATTTGGAAGTCGGTAGTATTTTTATGTAAAAAAGTTTTTTATTTGAGTTGTGATTTATACTAACCAGTGATGTCAATATCTCACATCACTCGGAGTTGAGTGTAAAAAAATCTTAGTAGTCATAATATCACGCTTGTTTTAACCGTAGGAATAAGTAGAGGTTTACCTTTAGTACCTATAAACATATTTAGGCAGTTATGTGCCATGTAATAAGGGGTGAGTTTATTGCCAGTTTATTAAATCAGGTACAAATCGAGACTTCGAAATATCTTCAGAATCTACATATTTTTTCGTGTCTGTAAAATGTTTTAAAGAAGTCATAACCACAAATATAAATCTAACTAGATAACGCAAGTCCCTCCATCTGTATGAAAACCAAGCGTGCCAATTTTTAGGGTTCCGCACCCAAAGGGTAAAAACGGGACCCTTTTACTAAGACTCCGCGGTCCGTCTGTCTGTCACCAGGCTGTATCTCATGAACCGTGATAGCTAGACAGTTAAAATTTTCACAGATGATGTATTTGTATTGCCGCTATAACAAAAAATACTAAAAACAGAATGAAATAAATATTTAAGTGGGGCTCCCATACAACAAACGTGATTTTGTGCATAATTAGTCATTTCTCTACATTTCAGTGGATTTCCGGTGCCGATAAAGCTAAATGAAAAAGCTCAAAGTACGATCATTGATCGAAATTTTACTCCATTTTTTGTCGCGTGAAGTACATACAATCGCGTCATCTAGTTACGATTTATATCTGTGATCATAACATATAGTTATTATCCAAAAACATTAAATCCCTTTTCCAAATTTTCATGTCTAATTTCAATCCTGCAACTGCGTACATAATTAAAATAACCGCTCAAAACAAAAACGCGTGAAGATTATCAAAACATGCAGCAGTTTTAAACTTTTAACCGATAAAAAGGTGCAACAGTTAACAGTTAAACCAACGTTAAGTTACAATAATTATCATTTTAACCACAAAATTATAATTATATAGGATACTTTCACGCATGCTCCGTAAGGCGTTCGCGTGTAACAACAGACCAAGGAATCGATTAGACGCTTGCACCTGTAGCCAAGTTGAAAATCTACAATCGATAACGCTAGTAGAAAACGAATCAATGTATGGGAAATATGGGAATGACACATCTGAACGTTAAGTCACGTGGTCATACCATATAAAAAGAAGGTGTTAACGATTGTAGAAACAGATTCGATACGAAACGTTTGCAATTTGGCTAGGCTGGCTGAACGTTAAGCCACGTGGTCAGACCATACAAAATATAGAAGGCGTTAACGATTGTAGAAAGAGATTCGATACGAAACGTTCGCAACTTGGCTAGTGTGGCTGAACGTTAAGTCACGTGGTCATACCATATAAAAAGAAGGTGTTAACGATTGTAGAAACAGATTCGATACGAAACGTTTGCAATTTGGCTAGGCTGGCTGAACGTTAAGCCACGTGGTCAGACCATACAAATAGAAGGCGTTAACGATTGTAGAAAGAGATTCGATACGAAACGTTCGCAACTTGGCTAGTGTGGCTGAACGTTAAGCCACGTGGTCAGAACAAACAAATAGAAGGCGTTAACGATTGTAGAATGAGATTCGAGACGAAACGTTTGAAACTTGGCTGGGGGGCTGTATTAGTTATACTCGTCCTGACTGTCATTTGTAGATCTTTTACAGTCGTGATGGTAATAAGATGCCAGAAAAACTGACATCAAGCTTGCCTAGGAGTATAGTGCTCGCCAAACTTCTTGGCTGCCATGAAGTTGGATTTTCGATGCGCAAGGCACGGATCGGTGCTCTTTTTGTATGACATTTACTACTGCGCAGCCATAGTTGCCAACTTCAGGGCGGCCAAGAAGTTTGGCGAGAACTCGTGTTACCGGGAGGAGGTAGTCAGATAGACAGCTCGTCGCTCCATGTAAAATAATGGTACTCATTTGCATACGACATTCTTGGGCTAAACTAGTCAGGTCGATTGAATGGCGTAGAAGCGCTAAACAAAAGTTTCGGCTGTCATTGCCATAGAAAGGACGTCAATTTCTATGAGTTAACGGTGACACTCACGATTCGACTCCACGTCATTAGCTTTGGCACAAGTTCGGTTTGACACAGGCATAATCAGAATGGCCGTCAATTTCTATGAGTTAACGGTGACACTCACTTCGACCTCACGTCAGAGATTTTGGCAAAGTCTGGGTTGTCACAGGCCTAGTCATCGCAGAATGGCCGACAATTTCTGTGAGTTAACGGTGACACTCTCTTCGAACTCACGTCATGAGCTTTTGTACAACTTTGGGTTGTCACAGGCAAAGTCAGAATGGCCGTCTATTTCTATGAGTTAACGGTGACACTCACTTCGCCCTCACGTCATGAGCTTTTGGAACAAGTTTGGGTTGTCACAGGGATAGGCAGAATGGGCGTCAATTTTAATTCACTTATCACTGTGACACTTATTGAAACGCTATTTTTTCAAAATAGGGATGATGACTTAAGATTGTCTTGTAGACTGTAAAGTAGAATAATAAAAAATATTGAACACGTATTATTTCTTTTGTAAACAAATAATAACGACGATACAGGGCATTGAAACGTCGCGTGACGTCACGTTTTATACTTTTTACTCACAAGTGACTTAACAAGACCCCCTGGAATTTGATGTTCTTTATCTTTGTATTTTTTTATCGATTTTATACAGAAAAAATACGTGTCCAATATTTTTTGATAATCTAACTGACGGACTAATTACGACTACTATGACGGAGAATTTCTTTTTTTTCTGATAAATCATCCCTATATTGACAGACTCGTCTTTGACCTCTATCTCAGGTCGGCGATATTTAGAACGCTTGCCTAGAAGTAACCTATTCACTTTTGAAGATGAGGTAAAAGAAGCCAGTTTTAAAGTATTAAAAGTGCCGTCTCTATCAGTTTTACCGAGGCGTCTCAATGTGCGTGTAGCCATGCGAAAATTCGCGTGATTTGATAGTAAGCGATGATTAAAAAACGTATCGGAAAGTGCGAGGCCCCGATCTGATAAAAGTGACGTTTGACGTTCGATGCGCAAGAGTGTGAAAGGCAGGGTATTTAGTAATAAGTTGTTTGTGTTTATTTGTAATAGTTTAATGAGCGATTATTGCAAAGGCCGGGAAATAGGCAATTGCAGGTCGAGTATGAGATTGAAGGCCGAGCCGTAGGCAAGGACTTCACTAATACGAGACAGACAATTGCCAATTCTAATATTAACATTATAAGCAGGATATTTACCATGTTTACTGTTTGTAGCGAGTTTCCGATATTTCGATGCTGTTGCAAGCACCATGATCACGGATAAATTGCCAACTCCTCCGAGGCATATATTGTGCTTTTTTTTTTGCCAATTTTTATATTATACATTTAATTTATTAAATGTTACAACAACATTGCTCGAGCGTTGTAATGTTCCAAATTCAAAAAACGCTCCTGCAATGGATTTGATCAACATTGCTGGAGCGTTGTAATGTTCCAAATTCAAAAAACGCTCCTGCAATGTATTTGATTTTCTTTGTCCGTAAATTCGATACTTCGTGTGTTCTGTTTTCGAAAATAATGACAATATTTCCATGCATGTTTGAGAAAGGATTTTTAAATAGCAATCGGTTTTAATGGGCCTATTAATTTTTAGTCCCGACCTATCAATAACCTTTATGAACTCTAGCTTTAAGTCTATGTTGCTATCATCAACATTATTTCAGCCGAAAGATGTCCACTACTCGACATAGGCCTGCTTCAAGCATCACAACATCGACCGGTCTTTTGCTTGTTGCATACAGCTAAAATCTTTCTGGAGACGTTTTTTATTGATCATATAGTTGTGTTTCATTGTTACTTTAATGTTTTTCGTCTATAAATATTTTTTAAATACTAGAGAATGTTATAGCGACCGTAGCGATTTAGATTTTTTTATCTTTACTTATTTACTCATTAACTGTTACAATACTTTTTACAGATACATCCAAGGCGATATTATATCCTACATATTAAGTTACAATACAACACACAAATAGTTACAAGACATTTTAATACCTTAATCATTCTTTAAATTCATTATTTGGCTAGACCTTTTTGAATTCTATGTTACGCTACTTTGAAAAATATCGGCGGGTATTGGCAAAAAAATATATCTACCGATAACGTTACAGCAATTACAGCAATTATTAAAATAATTTGAGATTGTGGATAACATTTTAGGAACTTTTGATTCCACACGTCGTGGCTCCTGTAGTTCGGGAGTAGAAAGTCAAAGTCAAAGTTCTTTATTTCAATTAGGCCAATACGCGGCACTTTTGAAAGTCAACAATTTAAATTTAATGGTAATAATATTGATTCTACCGTCCATTCGGAAAAGTAGCTTGTTATGGAGAAGAACGGACAAGAAACTCCACTACTGTACTGTATAGTTATTACGGCTGATACCACGGTAGCTAAGCCCTTGGTTTCAAAATTCATGAGACTAATGATACCACTGCTGAGACTACTCTCTATGTGAGGGTGCGGGCCATATTTATAATCCACCAAGCGAACCTTATGAGACATTAATATGTCACATGTCTTAAAATTTTCGGCTGCTTTATTTGGTAGATTAAAATGATTTCTGAAAACATCACTTTTTTACTGTGACAACGGTTGCTACGTCTTAAATAATGTTAATCTGTTTGATATTCTTAAAATTTTTATAAAATATTAATTTTTAATGACATGTTCAATGCAAAACTGTCTCAGCAGAATATTCCCAAGCTATTTATGCAAAAATATCACTTGTGAGAACAATATGTGAACCCATTCCGACCTCAAGATAGATAGGAAATGATTAATCAAAAATATCATTTAAATCCTTTTAAGTATCACGATATTTACCTAATCCGTCATACTTAACATAATGAGTATCAATCACTCGACATTTCACACGCAAAAATACACCTTATTACATACCAATAGAATTTGAAATCACAAATCCTAATAAACTTTGCGAAAAAAATATCAGTTCAATCAATATTAAATTCTAAATCACCGTCATAAAAACCAAATTCGCTACAATACAACACTCAAGAAAAGTGTTCCATATTTGAATAATGCTTAGGGCTGTGCTACACTTACACAAAGGTAAGGTCGAAAAAATTTGCATACTCTGGCGCCACAGGCGACTTTTCTTCAAAAATTACTCTGAGAACAGGGGTGACAAATTCTATGCGTATGCAAAAGTGAATTTTGACTCTTATGTGATCGTGATTAGTGTTATGTTTTATTGCAGGGTTGTTGTAATTATTTGGTTTCTAATATTTGCTAATGATGCGTCTTGAATCGCTAAACAGGTTTTGTCTATTTAGTATACGATGCGCGATTCCTTTTCTTTAGTTTGTCTAATAACAAATGATCTTTATTTTTGAGGGTAGGTATGCAAATTTTTTAGTTCCGTGAGAAAAAGTGTTGGGTAACGTTTCTTTGGTCCGTGGGTAGCGGTTTTTTTGGAAATATAATAAGAATAGATATATATGCACGCGATGATGCCAGAAGAAGATTTTTCTCGAAGCAAAAAAGATCCATACTTAATATGAATTCTCGATATAATAGAAAAGATTATCACAAATTATAATCTCAGTATTTTTTTAACATGCTCAATATGAATTATTATTATTTTTGTTTTGTTTTTATTGTCAATAGGCTCGCGCTTGACCACTATCTCACCTGATGGAAAGCGATGATGTGGTCGACGGTGAAGCAGGCTTGCCTAGAAAAACCCATTCACTCTTGACCATCTCTTGACTTAAAGACCCCTAGATTGTAGCTATCGGGAAACACAGACTCCGGCAGGGCATTGCACTCCTTCTGTACGCATAATAAAAGTGTCCCCATAACGTTTTGTGCGTATGGGTGGGATGTCCACCATGTACCGATGACACATCGCCGTGCGTCGGGCAGTCCGATGATGGAACGGGCTGGGTGGAATTAAATCATGCAATTCCACTGCACACTCCCCGAAATGTAACCGATAAAAAACCGACAAGCTGGCAACTCGGCGACGATGTTCAAGTTTCAAAGTCAAGGTCAAATCAAGCTCCAGAGAGCTTTGATTTGACCAGTGCCTCATTGCCTAAGAGGTACTAAATAAAAGACTTTTCGTGTGAGGATGTAGCCACCTCTGGTGTCAGAGTTAATTAAGCTACCTCTGGGAACCCCACAGGCCTCTGACTTGACTATTTCTGACTTACATTAACTATGTTTCTATCAAGTTTCCTCACGATGTTTTCCTTCAACGTTGCCTGGCATGTCCAATATAAACGAGACAGTACATATGAATTTGAAAAGTCACATTGGTACTTGCCCGAATTTGAACTCACGGCCTCAAGTACGAGAGGTGGTCTTGGAAGAAAGACTACACTATGTACTTAACATGCGTCAAATCCTAAAGCTCTTAGAACTAAGACAAAGGGAGATTGCTTACTTTGCTAACTTACTTTTAGGCTAAACTGGCTTTTAATTGGGCAATTATTTACCGAGCGAAAAATATACTGAATGGGCGACTATTAGACTATACTAAGTAACTATTTATCCGGTTTGATCTTTTAGGAGGTTTTTGTGAGCTGCGGTTATAATATTAATATATACTTTAATTGTATTTGGGGTTCTATTTTAGAATATTATTCTTTCGAAAATAGCAGAATAACCGACAAAGCGACATCACTGTGCAGCGCGGGAGTTCGGGTGTATCCGTGTTTTCAACGAATTAGTCCAAGAGCGAGCGAAGCGAGCTCGGGAACTTAGGGCATCCCGACACGGATAGGTTAGGTTCGAATGTGATGACGGGAGCTAAAGTGCAAAGCGAGCGAACTTAGCTTCCGTCATCTACTTCATGTTAGGTAACTTTAGACCCTGCAGACAGAAAAAGTTCTACAAACTTTTATTTTCAAGTCGCTGATATAAACATTTTTATTCGCCCACTGTTTGTCGTCCATTTAGTATTTCAGTAAGCCATATTCAGTAATTTTTACGCTCATTATCATTCATCGCTCGTTTAAATACCATCCTTTTAATTGAGTTAATCAAGAAAAGTATAAGAAAGAAGAGAGAGAGAAGTTTATCAGACTCAAATATGTAAGACTTTAGACAATCTCAATTTCACTTTGTCTAAAACCCAAGGTCTAATCCTATCCTCTAGCTCAGTTTAAGTCCGAAACTAGTCTAAAAAGGCCAAAGAGAAAACGTAAACAAATCGTAAAACATTTTCAATCACTGTTTCAACAAAGATTATCTACTAAAGACAGATCATTTAAATTCCACATTAATGTTAAACCTCTAACAATCGCAGAAACAACTGTCAGAACAATTAACAGAGCTACTGCGATTAATTGCTACGATTATAATGCAACTGCTGGAGAATTTGCATAACGACTGGTGTCAGACGCGGTTGCTTAGGCAGTCGTTAATTGCAGAACATTGATATCGGTAGTAATGTTACTTGGATTACATAGAATATCATTCTCGTATTCTTCGAACGAATAACTAGGAGTGTTTAAAAGTATATTTAATGAGGCAATCCTGGCACACTATTCTCAATCTCTGCAATAAGAAAATTACAGCGGAAAAGACAGAAAAAAATTTAAAGGTACATTCCACTCCTATTTGAGCCTACCTATATATATAGAATCACTCTTGAACGATATAATTGTCAATTGTAATAATAATATCCCCACCGCAGTATCTCTACGTTGACGTCGTGGTGGGGCTTGCGCGCTTCAATGATCCCTGAGTTTGTGTCGGTAGATTCTACTTTGCCGCAACATGCCTAGGGTGAGGGGCCAAACTAAGAGAGTTACAATCCGTAGGGTAGCTTTATGGCAAGCTGGTGGGCAGTGGCGACCCCACGGACCTGATCTCCAGGAAAAAGTATTGTTCCTCATCTCTGGCTTGTCTTTATTGGCCAGTTGTAGTGAAAAGTGATGGGGACCAGAGCTCTCACCTCTCTTGCCTTAATTGACTGACTTGAGTCGAGATTCGCAAGAGCAAACGTGCTCGGAGGAAGGAAGTTAACCCAGTAAGATGCTGGTAGGGATCTTGACCGTAATTCCGAGATAGTCCTGATAGCCGTGGTCTAGCTCTCCACTCCTCAAGCACCTCCGGATATGTTGCCCCCTTGGCGCTACGTCACTAAAGTGTGGCGGCCTTTTATGGGGGCCCATTAATTGAGTGTGCAAGTTACCCCCTGCCATTTTATAGCCGTGTAGTTCAACAATGGTCGGGCAGGGGCCGGTAATCCTCCTATAGTTTTGGGCAATCGATCCACTAAACCTACCAAATCCCTAGCCCAATATATTTTCTCCATAATTTGCAATAGTCAGGACTACCAACCACCAACCGGGATTGTCCTTGGGTGCAATTCCGTAGTGCATACAGGGATACTCGTCGGTTAGTGTCAAAATACCTAATACATGCCTAACGGGGCCTCTACGAGTTGGCTTCGGCTCCTCACACGCTTTTCAAAGGACCGGGATCCTAAGGTGCCGAGAAAGACAAAAAAAATATATAGTTGTCACTTTTATGTCGGTCCAATGTTATAGAAATGTGAATAAAAAGTTAATTTAAAAATCAAAAACCCGACTGCTTAAGAAGCGAACTAAAAAGAGTGGTTTGCAAGATATGAGGTACTAACGAATATTACATACATACATACAAAATACGCGTGAAAAACATAACCCTTTCCTTGTAAATATGGTGAACCGATAATCATTAACTAGACCCTTTTTGAAACTTCTAATAAGAATTTTGTTAAGAAAAACGTAGTGTCGTCGTTCTGACGAAAGACGTCCATTTCTGAGTATCGGACCTTATCCAAGCATCGGCAACCCAATTTCAGGATATTTATTCACTGTCAAATCATCGATATACCTTGTGGAAATACCCCTAGCATGTATGTTACCCAAAATCAAAAGGCTATTCACGTTACATTAAATACAATTTAAATAGTAGGCCACTCGATACGACACCTACTTAAGGGCCTACATACGCTTTAGTGCCGTAAAACGGTAACTTTCTAAAGCATTCTCCTCAGTAACAGCTAGGTTAAAAGGTTTGAAAAAAAAATATATTCATTATTGATTCATGTACATAATTTTGAACACAAGGTTTTTTCGTGTAACTAATAGTTTTGCTTTAAAAAAAATATTAACAAGATGATATTTTTCGCAACTTTTGGAAACTCCTCCAAAACGACTTGGATGTTTAAAAATATTTTTATACAGAAAAATTGATGGCTGGAATTACTTCATACCTAACATAGCATATGTAAATCAAATAATATTTTGCAAACAAAACTGTTCAAAAGGAGGTTCAATTTTGATATTTTGGCACCGAGCGGGGCGCACGGCCAGTATTGCGTTACATTGGGGCGTATATATCACCTTAAATCAATGCAACTATGTCTAAAAACAGACTAGCTTAAATAAATACTTAATGGTAATCTATTGCTTAGAACCGTTTAGCTAAATTATGTGCTTATGCGCTAGCTCTACTAGTGCGGAACATCGTATTTCCTTCATTTATGAATATTTAGTGTTTTTAACACGCAGCTTCAAATCGAATATTTTGTGTTGTTGCAGTAGGTAAGGTGTTAGCATTCTTCAAGCCGATGCTGATTGATACTTTAGATTATTTTTAGTCCGTAGGTAACCTTACCCGTGGGCTGACCACGGGCTGGCTTTTACCTTGGTCAGAGGATAAGCAAAATACCAGTGAACAGCGATATGGAGGAGTATTTCATCGCCCTATTTTAGATTAGTGTATTTTTTTAGACTAAGTTTCCTAGTAGTTTTTATTTAAGTATTTTTTTTATACACTGTGTATTTTCATCTTCATAAATAAAACGCTTTTACCTGGGGGCTAAATCTTTTGTTAAAATGAGTCGATTTTGCAGAGTTTATATCGCAAACCGAAATATTTGGGCTTGGTCTTTATTTAACAAATCTATCGACATTATTTCTTCATTTAAGAAGTTTATTTTTCCTAAATATTATACGTAAACGCACGAGTAACACTGAACGCACATATACAAAAAATACATTCAGTTGCACCACAGTCTTCTATGAACGAAATATGTAACTCACCACCTTTTCAAATTGTATCTAAATTCTACAAAAATACTTATATCTAGTACTCACATCAACACCCCCATTATTCCAGGGCGGCAGTGCGTAATGGGAGGGGTCGTGGTGCCCCCCTCCCATGTGCTCTGCCATCACCGACATCCAGTGGACCAGACCCTGGGCCCCGCCGCCACCGGACGTGCCTGGGAAGAGGAAGGTAGTTAGGACAATTGTTAAAAAGTACTCAAACAAAAAAACTAGGAGAAGATGCAAGAACTAGAGAACTAGTTCTCTATCAGATAATTATTGTCAAATTAAAAAATGTATCCTAAGATTGATGTGGCTATAAATAAGGTTTATGGTGGAGAAAGATCCTACACAGTACTTCTAACACACGTTGTGACAGAAAACAGGTTCTTGTTCATGAAAATTCCAGAGAGCAAGAAAAAATCACATGAAGATATCTAGTAAAACCATACCTACAAATGATTACGCTATTAGAAACCTTAGAAGACATCCATTGGAAGATCTTGCGGATAATGAAAAACTAAAAACTTTACGTGTATGACGATGTGCGGTTTTCCAATAAGATGGGATCAATAAAAGCAGCACTATACACAACAGACTGAAAGTACATAGTTTTATCTACAGGGTTTTTTTTAACTATTAGTCTAATGTAGTGATCTTATCGGAAATCTTGACTTAAGACCCTTATTACTCTACCAAAGGATCTCAATAATTTTAGAGGAAGTTAGAGTTCATAATATCAGTCAAACTGTTGTCACAAACCTGTCGGCACGGCGGCGGGCTGAGCGGCTGCCTGGTCCTGCCCCCCTCCACCAGTAACCCCCCCGCCGCTCCACACGAACGCTGACGATGCACCCGCCTTCTGAAACAATACCAAGGTTTAGTCACCTGTTGACACAGATTAATGTTAATCATATAATAGGTTTACTGACTGACTCAATTTTGGCAACGGCTGCCAAATTCAACGAAGACTATTAAGCAGCCCGAAGTTTGAAAGTTGGCGGTGTGATAACCCCGTACCTCGGCAAACATGTAAAGCCATTGGTCCTGCGTGATCTTTCTCCGGCTTAGGAGAGTAGACCGGAGAAAGGTCACGCACGCACGAGAGATCCTAATCATCAGTAGTTGCTAGAGGATCATCATAGTAATGAATGGAATCTATAAAATACTACTGCTAAGCCATTGCCAAAATACTGTACATTCTTCAACCTAAACCAATCGCAACAAATGCAGCGAAGTTGTTGTTAAATATTTTCTTTTAATATGCGAATAATGTTGTAGTTTATATATGTTGAATTTCAATTTAGATTCTCTTGCTGCTTGCGCACATTACGAGATAAGTAAACCATCGCATAATTTGCATATTAGACGAAAATAATACCAACATTTTCAAACATGACCAACTGATTTCTTATTTATATTATTGGACTTTCGGAATTTTAAACGTTAGTGATTCTTATTCGTTAAACTGCTAATAGTACTAATAAGATACTTGGATTAATTCCACCACACCTTCCCAATTACCTCATCCGGCGAATCAGTAACTCTATCACCATTATTTTCATCATCCGAAGCCTCCAGACCAAATCCATTTGATAATAGCATATTCCTTGGATACAGAGAGTAGCATTCTGCCACATTCCTTCTTCTTTTGCCAAGGCTTGCCAGAAAACTCTTGTATAGCTGAGTAGTAAGCAAGAACGGGGTATTCTGAAACCCATTTTTAAATCCCAAATTCTGATTTCTAAACGGATTGCTAAAGTCAAATTCCGGCAGAAATTCCTTCTTTATAAAATCTGCTACAGGATGCATAGACAAAGCATTTTCTGTATAATCCAGAGCAGCAGTTGTATCTTCATTTGGACCATTATTTTCTAGATCACTCGTCTCTGAGTTACCATCACTAGAATTATTGCTATCAATAGGATCCATTTTGTTGTCGTCAGTGTTAAAATCTTCAAATTCTCTCTTCATTTGTAGGTTCATCGGGTTTTTCATAAAGAGGTTGGAGCTTGTTAACGTTACTGACATTATTGGCACTATATTACTTATAAATATATCACTATTTAACACTAGTGTCTATTATATAATTTTTCGAAATAAAAATAAATATATCTTCGTAATTAAGTAGGTATTTATAGGAACTATCGTTGGGTAGGAGGTGCCTGTGCAGAAATAAATTTTGTAATATTTCTTTGAATTGTTTTTTCTTCACCCGTTTGAAATCTTTTTTTATCGTAAGTCAGATCTTATTTATTGAGTTAAAGCTCATAAACTAGTAATTATGTTAATTTTCGTAATTTATTGCAACCGCTATCATAGTGTTACGCTTCTTGGTTTAATTTCTTAGTTTCTCGTAAATGATACTTTTTGATTGAGTATATTTGTTTTAAATTGTTTTGCAATTGCTGTTTAATTAAGTGCTATATTATAGTTGATCAAGATAATTATTAAAGAAAATGTGAACGTCAAATTAAACTTTTGCTGTTTTCTCAAACATGGCGTAATAAGTTGTAAATAATAATCAACAAAAGATACAAAGCTGGGAAAAAAGGCGCATAAAATAGGCGCTTTATAATCATTAGTGGAACAAGGTGGTCAATGATGGTGATGATGATGATGATGAATAAAAAAGGTGATAGTAAATTGTATACCTTGCTTCAATTTATTTTGAATAGAAGCCAAAACATTGCTGGACTAAATACAAAAGCTAAAAATCACAACCCAGATCCTAACAAAACATTTAATTATAGGACCAGAATGACCTAAATGTCAAAAGGCAACTGAAAATAAACTCCAAAAATGTGGGTAGATCAATACGCCGCGACTTTTTATTTTAGGATTTAGGTCATGGATGCTGAAATATTTCTGGTCAGGAAGGGATTTGGAAGTGGCCGGGCTAGACGTTTGAGGGCTAGTATGAATGGACCCTGGGATTAGAGGGTTGATGTCAATAGAGGGCTCTTTAGGCCAAGTTAATTAATTTAACTCTTGTGTTTAGTTCGGATGGCCGATGGGGCAGAAAGGTTCTGGAGTGGCGACCGCGAACCGGAAGACGATGCGTTGGAAGACCACCCACCAGGTGGACCGATGACCTGGTGAAGGTTGCGGGGATCCACTGGATGCGAGACGCACGGCACCGATCAATGTGGCGACGCTTGGGGGAGGCCTATGTCCAGCAGTGGACGTCTTTCGACTGATATGATGATGATGATTAATTCTGATTTCTGATTGATTTGAGGTATCTGATAGGTTATCAACAAAGTTTTTAAAGTCTATGGCTTTTTGTACTTAGGTTTTTTTTTAAGGAGGTTAAACTGGAACATAAAAATTATGAAATTGGAAAGGGTTTAAAATGATTCAAATTTTATTTAAAATTAATTAGATATTTAAAGTCAATTGTTTAGTAAGAAAGATAGAGATCATTAATTAAAATCAATGTAGCTATCCCAGTTAAATTCATTTGTGGTCGGTTATATTTTGTGATCCGAAGCCTAAATCCAAATACTTATAAGATTACCGATACCAGTTAGAAAAACGACTATTGATAATTTAAAAAGATGATTATGACTTTTTCTAATAAGAGTATAACCTTCACAAAAAGTTCCACTAATAACTCTTACTAAATACAAGCAATTAAAATTTATGTAAGTATTCCTAGTCATATAAGATTTTCCAGTACATGGTTACGTAAAAATATTTTAAAACTAAGTCTCTCCCGGTGGTTATTCTGAACCAGCCCTAGGTCAGGTAGGTGCAACCTAAAAACCTAGTTTTCTCACGAGTCGAGATTTGTGCTCTAAAAGTTTTGAAGTATCTTTACGGGGGAGTAGTTTTGGGGTTAGCAGAAGAGGTTTGAGTTAATGATAGTTTTGATAAAAAGTTGACTTTTGGTTGCTTCGTTTTCAAGTATTTTAAGAAAATGAAGTTTAATATGTATTTGGAAACCTAAGATATCCAATAGAGAGAAACTTGACAAACAGTTTTTAATAGGTAATTGTGTCAAAAAAATAAGGATTTGACGAAGGTTATAGGGAAATATCATTTTACCGGAAACTGCAAAGATTAGATTACCATATTACAATTCATGTATTTTTTAGAAAGATATAATGCCGGCGGTACACTCTCGCGGGAGAGTCCGCGAGGATGATATACATTGCTCTCAGTACTGAGTTCAATCATGAAGTATTTTGTTTAAAAACCCAATGTATAGCGTTTCCTCGGGTCTTCGCGAGAGGGTATCATATAGCCGGTATTAAAAGCTATCTTTTCACCAATAAAAAAAACAAGGTGATGGGTAGGAACGAAAGCAAAACGACATATAGAAACATATACTATAATGTCTTATACGACTTCTTATAATTCAAGTAAGAATATACTTTCGAGTAAGATTGAATCGTCTTACAAATCAATATAATAGATATATTCTTATAAGTAAGTTCTTAGACTGAAGTCCTGCGAAAACATGCAGACGGAAACCGTAGAGGTGAACACAAGAGCTTTATGGACGCTATATAACAGACTTATAGATGCTATATATCACTATTATAAGTGCTGTATAGCACACTTTATACGTGGTGGTTATTAGATGGGGCAATAAGAAATGAACTGAATGGGAAAGGATTTTAGACATTTCGAGCGTTCTGGCGTTAGTTGGGCCAAATATTGTTTTGATGCATATTTGAAAAAGGATCGACTGGCATCAAAAAAGATTTTGTGTTAATGTACTAGCTACCTCGAAAAGTACAGTCTAAACTGCACTGGCACTTTACAAACCACCAAAGCTATTGCGTCTAAAATTCCTTTGTAGAAGAAGTTCTATGATCCACATCTGATAATAAATATTAGTCGTGGATCATTGATCTTGTTCTTCAAAGAAATCCTAGGCATTTTGATGATTGTGACTTACTGCCCCAGACTAAAATTTCACCCCGTATAACTGACTACACAAAACACGTGTATTTAAGGGTGAGGACAGACGGGTATGATAGATACCAAAATAGTATACTAGTATACTCGAAGAGTAGAAATGTATGTTGAGATTGTGAATGTCTGCTTGCTTTGGATAGGTGGACAGCGTTAGGGTTTTTTGTTTAGGTATAAATTTACTTTGAAATGTGTATAGGTTAATCTGTTAGTAAAATGATGGGTAACTTTCGTAGATGGTCAAATTATTATTATCAATCAAGAGACAATAAACTAAAAATGTAAAGTTTGTGAGTTTGTAGGGAGTAATCTCTGGATCTACTGAACCGATATAGATGAAATTTGGCATGGAGATAGTTTGCGTCCCTGGAAAGGACATAGGAGTTTGTATTCCTTTGGGATAATAAAACTCTTTTTACGCGTGTAGAAGCTAGTATATCTATATGATAAATCAACCAATGTGAACCTAAAATAAAAAGAGTTAGAAAAAAATATAGTGATCTTTTGTTATAAATATTATTTGCCCAAAACCTAATGTTACTTTCTTCTAAGAGTATATTTAGGACTTTAATCGCAACATATACAATCTAAATGTAATATTGTAGACCACTTGATATTCTAACAAGAAATATACAAAAGAAATCCAACTAGAAAATGTATTAGTGAACTTTAAAACACTGTCCTTGACCTTCAAATACTAACAAAGGTATTACAACTCCTTTCTTGTTAGTTATGCATCAGCGGAGAAAAGTATTCTTTGTACACACGAATTTAGTCTTTAATTGTGGAGTGCTAATGAACTGAATTGCACTGAAAAGTATGTCAATTAGGACGTTATGTCAATGTGTAACTGGATTAAACCTGGACTGGTCCTTGGAATGTAGATTGCTTTATGTATGCAAGGATGCGGTTAACAAAAAAATCTAATTAAAAAAAAATATTGTCGTGTGTTGTGATTTTCTTTCCAATCATTTTTTTAATAAATATGATAATACTAATACAAAAACAATAAAACACAGGAAGAAAATATAACTAAATTCACTCTACAAGCCAACAAATCTACAGCACAACATAATTTGCTCAGCAGTATAACTAAAGATAACGTAAACACAATTAAAACTAAAAACAGGATTAATAAAATTATAATAAGTAATCGATAAATATTCCTTTGTCCACAAAACACGGCATAAAATTCCGTCATAACCGTTTAGTATCATAATATTAAACATATTCATTAAAACATCATAATCAACGAATCCATCGAACGAAATATTTATAATGACACGAAAATACCGCGAAATTTTTAGCTACACGCAAACTCTATCTTTACACACAGACAGTTCTAACGCACACAGATACACACTCATTAACGAACACATTTACATCCACTAATGCACGTGTCTCTGCCGATTAACTTAGTTAACAAGTGCAATCAAACTTTCAATTAAAAAATAATCTACTGTAACTGAATCACGACACTAAACGCTTGGCGCGAACGCCTAAACGGTGTTTTTTTGCGCGCCTTTTTTTATGTCACATTTTTCGAATTTTACTTTTTTTTTTACGACGCGAAACGGGTGAAGAATTCTTTTGAACACGACCGGCGTGGCCGATCGATTTAAATTTAAAAATAGAATGCTTCTCAAGCATCAGTTATTGTTTCCAATTTTCATAGTTTTCTATTATTCTTAGTTTTTTGTTTAAATTTGAAATTTTAGAGAACGAGTAGTCTTTACCGCGAGGTATTCGCTATGGAACTCTTCCCGTGAGGTTGCTGCAAGGAAAAGCATTTTCCAACACATACAAGGTTTTCTTCAGTCTATGACGTGTGTGGGTGTGTTTGTATACGGATGTAGATGTGTGTGTGTTCGACTTGAGGCGGGGTGTACTTGTGTGCGACCGGTTCTACATCTGTGTGAGTATTTTATGACTCTGAGTGCATCCCTTTCGAGCTGCATGCAATTTATATGTGTGCATTTTATTTTTTTTCTAAACGGCGCAGCTCCGTGTGTATGCGAGCAAACTATTCATGTATGGGTGCTCTGTTTTTTCGGTTGCGCTGATAGGATTTTAGGTCTTATAGATTCTGGTGCAAGGGTGATTTTCTGGTGCATATAAGAAATGTATTTTTCAGTTTTATATCGCCGATATGAGAATCGCGGATAGCAAAGAAAATGTAAAAGGAATAAAAAAACTCGTGCATCGTACGTTTTCAGGTAGACACATTTTTCTTTAACCCATTTATAGGAAGTTTCATGTGTGTATGTGTGTGTGTGAGCTTGCATCTAGGGGGGGTGGGTGTTCAAAGGGTTGAGGGGGTGGGGGGGAGAACATATAAAAATGATAACGCATCGCAAGACGGCTGCTTTTATGGTTTTTCTTTATTTTTTAATGTTTTTTTTATTGAAGCGACGAGTAGACGGGATATTTTTCATGCTAGGTTACTTAAAATTTATGTTTTATTTTTACGTTTTTAAAATAATGTTTTTAATATCTCTAGGAATATGTAGAAGTAACGTTGTCTTTATTGTTTTTAATAACATTGCTATTTCCAAAAGACTTCTTTCTTCATAAGTTTCATCCTTCTGACTTAGATTAATGACTCCATATATTTGAGTAACTTACATAAGGAGTAATATTAACATAATCTCGTCACGCAATTTCTAACTGGTATATAGATTAGTGTCAAAATTCTAATTAGCATACGTTGTGTAATTGGTAACAATGCATAACTTTTTAATTGGTCCTTTACATAATCATAAATGGCCAGTATCTAGTCCTATTTAGAATCGTGATATTATTTCACTAAAATCACTCATATTTTAAAAGAACCCTCTCTTGGAACGCCTATGAACGAATCACCATCACCATCATCAGCCGTTTTTAATTTTCCCATTGCTGGGACACAGGCCACCTCTTTGTGAGAGGCAATGGGCCGCAATCCACTATGTGGGCCCAGTGCGGGTTGGTGGATGACACATGTCTTCAAATTTTTGGTTCTAGGCAGGGGCGTACCTACCACCGTATTTGCCGTATCAATTATAAGGGCTCCCCGGGCCACGGGGGCCCCCGACGTGCGTAAGCAAAAATTAATAAAAACTTCCCAATTATTTTTTTCGCCTTTCAGACCTGTCGCTATTGTCTCAAACTTTAGAAAAACTAAAGTCGTCATCCCGCTATAAATGATTTAATTAATCAGTTTGCCGAAAAAAGGCAAGTAGAGTGTATATTTAATTTGAATTGTTTGTTAAAAAAATGGAATAAGTGACAGATAGATAATTACGATGAAAAATATTTCTTTTAATTTTATGCAAACATTTTTTTTCTTTTGTGAGAAATCTTTACCCTTCATAAGGGCCCCCAAAAACACTTATACGGGGCCCCGCCAAGGCACGCTACGTCACTGGTTCTAGGATATGCCGGTTTCCTCACGATGTTTTCCTTCACCGTTTTAAGAGCAGTGGTGGTGAAATCATTTCCTTTGAACGAATGGAAAAACATTATTCTACTTTGCGTTACACTGATACCGTATACGTAACTTATGACTTAATTGAACTATAAATTCAGTCTTGAAAATATGTACTTGTAATTAAATAGCAAACTGATGAAAAACTTAAACGAATAAGAGGTAGGAATAATAAACGGAGTAATCACTGATGTTGAGTAAGATTAATATCTTGGATTAACCTAATTCTTTTTTCAGGTAGTTATAACTTTCAACTATGAATATGAAAAACATGAAGAGAAACCTGGACTTATATAGTCAATGTAATGCTGAAATAGCCAAGTCAGGGACCTTTGGGGTCCCCAGAGGCACCTTAATTAACTCTGATACCAGAGATGGCCATATCCTCACACTAAAAGAAGAAGAACGGTTATAGCCCTGGTGTGGATCGAACTCACGAACTTAAGATTATGAGACTTACGCGCTACCCACTGCGCTACTGAGGCTCTGAGTCCCGGGACCCAATTGCCTAATCTCCGATTTCTTAATCAATAATTTAAGTATATCTCAAACTATGTTTAAACTAGTAAAAGTTTGCCATTGCAGTAGGGTTTGAGAACTTCTCAAACCCTACCGCAATGGCAAACTTTAACTCCAAATATTCAATTCAGATTCTGCCCTAGGTAATTTAAAAAAACGATAATCCTAAATAATAGGACATGGAATGGAGGTTTCATTGAAATTTAATTCGTGGCCAAGTTACTCAGAAATGGAGAACTTATTTTTAAGATCGTATGATTTTTTATTGCACCTCATACATATAGGTTTTCTAAGAAGCTGAATCTTTTTAAAATAACTGGCCCTTTGAAATATAAATACACTGATTATAAACTAAATTCTAGTATCCGACCGAAACCGAAACCGAATTTCTGCAACAGTCTCAGTTTTGGCCGAAAACGAAACTTCCGTACTAAGATAATGTTTTGAGCGAAAAATAAAGAAAACGTTATTATAATCATTCAGTCTTTATTTTTTTTATCTTTAAATCATATTGCTATGCAGTCTTAGATATTTTCACTTATTGGTATGATAATCAACATAACAACCCATCATTTAAGAATAAAAAATCAAAAAAATACTCCCTTGGATGAAATAAACGCGCCGAACATGACCGATCACAGTGCGAGATCTCCCGAATGCAGATTAGGTTTCGGTTGTAGTTCCAGCAGGTTTGCCGCCGAAACCGAAACTAAACCGAAACTCGTTTATTAGCCGAAACTCGATCGAAACCGAAACCGAACTTTCGGTCGGACACTACTAAATTCATATCATTTATTGTACAAAAAGATATATACAAAAACAGTTGGACAGTTTATCTACAAAGACGAGTTTAACCCATAATTGGGTTCTCTTGCAGCAAACCTCAGTGTCATAGAGATTTTTAAATAAATGATTCAAGCGCACAATAAAACTTAACATTTAAATACTTACTTACTAGATAAACTAAACAAATACGTGTTCAGCACACAATATACAAACATAATATAAACTATAATATAACTAAAATCCTAAATTAATAAATCATTTCTGTAAGCACTTTGATCAGAAATGAAGTTTTCTTCCCCTTATTCCCTAGAAAAATATTTTTTTCTAAAAGCGTATCCTATCTTAGAAAAGCTGTATCTTTTATTAAAAGAAAATCCTTGATCTAGGCCACGGCGTCTATACATTTTAGATACGAATGTTTGTATTCCATGTTTGTAAGGTTTACTTGCAAGAATTTTACAGTTTGGATCTCTTCATTTTTACCGAGAACTGTGCAAGAAAAGGCTACACATACTCGGGCAAGAGGCGTTTAAAATACAATAACATGTTTTTGTATTTAAGGTCTAAGGAACTTTATATTAGACGACTAGCTTTCACCACGGCTTCGCCCCCCTGGTCCACCCAACAGGGCAGTTTTCGGGATATAAAATGTAGCTTTCTACTGGTAAAAGAATTTCCAAAACCAGATAGATACTTTTTGAGTTTATCCAATCAGTCTGCCTAGCCTTTTCCCAACTATGTTGGGGTCGGCTTCCAGTCTAACCGGATTCAGCTGAGTACCAGTGTTATACATAGAGCGACTGCCTATCTGACCTCCACAACCCAGTAACTGGGTAACACGGTACCCCTTGGCTAGACTGGTGTCAGATCTCAAGCTTCTGACTACTCGTAACGTCTGTCAAAGATCTTTAAATGACAGCCGGGACCAACGGCTTAACGTTCTTTCCGAGGCACGGAGGAAACTCAGTATGTTGAAATGGTCACCCATCCACGGACTGACCTCGTCAAGCGTTGTTTAAACTTGAAGATCGACCATTGCGGCTGTTATTATTTAGCTACGAGCTATTTATCCATTACACACAAACAAACTTACAAACAATCAAATCTTTCCTTTCTTTAATATTACAGTAAGAGTAATTGTTTTATTTTACAATTGTTTTCCTAATACTAACTCACATATCCCTTCATCTGTTGTAAAGGGATATGTGAGTTTTGTTAAAACTGTTCGCACGCACGGAACAAATATTTGTATGACCTACTAAAAGTTGTTCTGGCTCTGGGTGTTTGTGTATGCGAGTTTATATGTTTGTAAACGCATTCACGATACAGGAAGAAATTTCTAGTATGGGGCAAGGTTATTTAAAAAAAAAGATAGTTAATAGTATCATTATTATTTTTATAAGATTTTATTTAACTTGCAATGTATGTATGTGTGTTCGGGTCAAATCTTGCAACTGAATTTTAAAGCAGTTATCCTCAACCGATTAAGATGAAATTTTGCATACTCGTTTAGTTTGGGTGACAATGCATGGTTAGCTGAGAGATGTCATTTTAAATCCCATACGGTGGACGGCTCAAGATGGCGGACTAGTTATTTTTGGTGCACTGCCATGATATGGGTATCAAATGAAAGGGTTTGCTGAGATGAATACGAAAAAGGTTATTTAAAAAAAAGGTTTTTTAATGAATATCTTTTTATGCTTAGATCCACACAACTTGATAACTTTCTCATTACTATTACAATCTTTCAGTAGCTGTCCGGAGTTTGGTTTAGACTTAAACATAAGGTGTGAAATATGGCTGTTAGTTAAGCACACTTCTGCCTAACAACTAACTACAATCGTGTTTTATGTACCTTGAAACCAATATGTTAAGCAGGCAAGGTGGATAGCAGTGGTGATCCAGTGGTAACAGCCACGACTTACAAGTTGTAGGTCTTGGGTTCGAACCCAGACAGGAACTATACTTTGTGTAAAATATTTCATCACCACTGCTCTCAAAACGGTGAAAACATCAGAGGAAACCGGTATGTCTTAGAACCAAAAAATCGAAGACATGTAACATCCACAAACATGCCGCGTGGTGGATTACGGCCTATTCCCTCTCACAGAGAGGAAGTCTGCACGCACAACGCACCAAATGAGAGTCTAAGTGCGGAAAATTGATCCATCTTTTCTATCCTAGCAGGCAAGGTGATTATGAAAATTGATCCATCTTTTCTATCCTAGCAGGCAAGGTGATTATGCCAAATACTCCCTCAGTCCAGTAGTGCAATCTGATACGGTATAAAGGAGTCTCAAAATACTCAAATGTAAGTTTCCACAATACCTCAGGCTCAATTTTCTCGACGCAAGAATAAAAAAAACTTGTACAAGCATACGTACTCAACCTATATGTGTGTATATAGGAAAAATATAAAATACACCCACTAAAAAATATATAAAAGCTACAAAAATATGTTATTCTCAAGACTGGTACACACAGGTGTCGTTTGGATGTGTGTGTGCGATTTTTGTGTATGTGTTTCGGGTTATAAAAGGGATGGAGTAGAATTTAGCAATAATTTTTTTGGTTGGTTTGATTATTCACGGTTGAATATTTAGACTTGATTATTTTTAATAGTCGCTGTTGATATTTTAAGTGCTAAAGGTACAATACAATATAAATACCAAGAAAACAAAAAAAAAAATATATAATCGTCTTAGCATTCTGGTAATTCAAAATCAAAATCAATCAAAATCAAATCAAAATCAAAATTTCTTTATTCAATTAGGCTATTAAGCGACACTTTCGAACGTCAAAAATAAAAATTAAATGTAATAATAATTGATTCTACCGTCCATTCGGAAATGTAGCTTGTTATGGAGAAGAACGGACAAGAAACTCCAAAAAACGGACAAGAAACTCCAATAATAATTACTATACACCCAAATGTTTGTTTTATTACATTTTTACCAACTTAAAAAATAAGGTAATCAATTCGACACGTATGTATGTAATTTTTATTAGAAATACACAATAAACACAAATGTTACTCTGTATGGGCTTCTAAACACGTGTGCCAAATTTCATCAGTGTATGTATATTTGTATTTATGATTCTCCGAAACTACTTATCGGATCGTGTTTTGTTTTTTGGCACCTTAACTGCTGACGACTTAACTGCCAGGTGACTGACAAACAAATATACGAATCAATTGTGTCTCATTGTCTGGCAGTTAATGTGTTAAATATCTTTTAACTTAGGGAACAATGTAAGTTTTATCGAAATTGGTTCAGCAGTTTTCAAGATAATATGGAACATACCACCAAACTCCTTAGCGACAAACAGCACGACTGTGTAAATTAAGTTGTTATGGGTATTTTGTTAATCCTTTAGGTACTTTACTAATAGACTTTGCTCACTTTTTAGTGATAGGGTAATAAAACTAAAAAGAGAGAAATAAAAACATTTTCACCAAACCATAAACCGACTTCTAAAGAAAATCAAGATTTCTGCAGTATAGGTAATGGGATCGAAGCCACAGGAGAAAGAACACTAGTTAAAAAAATAAAAGAAAACCCTGATATTAAATCTCTCCTATATTAAAAAACATTAACTAGGTACCCACTCAAAAAAATCTTCCTAATCATCGTAGACCAAGCGTTCGTAGCAGTGCTACGGCGTAGCACGCTCTGTACTACGAGATTTGATTGCACGACAGAGCGCCTAAGACAAGTGGGACCGTGCATAGATCATTAAATCATTTTAATAATAGTTTTAATTAGCCGTTTTTATTTCAGATTGTGACATAACAATGGAGTATTATTCTTCGTAAACATCATAATTAAGTATTTTAGAGATAAATGGCTGTAATTATATTATTTTCATGGTAATAACTATTCGTAGTAAACTTGATGCAGGCCAATTTTAAATGTTATTGGTTTTTCTATTAGTTCTTATAGTAATCATTCTATCATCAAGTAAGCAGATTTATAAGTATAATTTGATCACTTTTTTCGGTAATAAATAATAATAATCCTATCCTACTATACTCTACATATTTTTATAAATGCAAAAATCTGCTGCTGAACGGGCTTTGATTACGGGTAGACCAAGGCTTGGCTTTATGCATCTATTGGATTACTTTTATCCCGATGTTTTGTTCCCATGGAATTATTTTATACTATTTTCTCGCGGACAAAGCCGCTGGTAAACGTCAGTTCTACATAAAGATTAACTGAAGTTAATGCTATAAGCAATAGGAAATCAATCAAACAACGCAGCGAACTACCTATTAATTAAACACTAAGAAAGTAAAACGTTTTCAAGCGAATCTAAAGAGTTCATGAAAACATTAAAATGTATTAGCTGTTGACTATACCGCGTAAAGTCGTATTTTTAAGTAACTAGCGTCTCGCAGCCAGCGGATCCCCACAACTTTCACCAGGTCATCGGTCCACCTAGTGGGAGGCCTTTGGTTCGCGGTCACCACTCCAGAACTTTTCTGCACCATCGGCCATCCGTTTTGCGAGCAATGTGCCCTACCCACTGCCACTTAAGTTTGGTAATTCTTCGGGCTATGTCGGTAACCCTGGTTCTCTTGCGGATCTCTAGATTTATTTTCGATCACGCAAGGAAACGCCGAGCATAGCCCTCTCCATTACCCTTTGAGTGACTGTAAGCTTTCTGATGAGGCCCATTGTGAGCGACCACAATGGGCCTCATCAGACGTCAATCACGTCTCAGAGCCATCATCACTGGCAACACACTGGTCATAGACTTTCGTTTTGAGACTCTGTGGTAAATTTTGTTATGTTAATTAATATTATTATTAGACGAGGTAAAAAAGAATATTTTCTTTGTCTATATTTGAGTAAATAAGCAGTGATGGGTAGGAACCCAACCAGGCAATTTCTTTTTTCTAAATAATTTATTTATCAGCACTGTTCTCAAAGCGGTGCGGAGTAAATACCGTGAGGAAAGTGGCATGTCTTAGAAACAAAAAACATACTTCGGGTTGGTTTGGGTCGGCTTTCGGGTTGGTGGTGACTTTGGTATGTCCAAAGTCACCACCAACCCGCACTGGGCCGCAGTGTGGATTATGGTCCAAACCTTCTCACAGTGAAGAGGTTTGTGTACTAGCAGTGGGAATATTTAGATTGATTATGGTTATGTTTTGATTGTAAAAGGTAATTTCTGAAAGTATAGATTACTTATTTACTAAACTAACGTTCTAACCTAAAAAGGCACGGTTCGTGTGAATGCACTAAAACTAGTTGCAAATTCCTAAACCAATTCTATTTTACTATTATGTAACTACTAGCTTCTACCAGTGGCTTCACCCGCGTGAAAAGTGTTTTTTCATCCCAAGGAAACATTATACCGCGATAAAAATAGTAGCCTATGTGCTATTATTCGAGACTATAATCTAAATCTGTGCCAGATTTCATCTAAATCCGTTCAGCCGTTCTAGCGTGATTGAGTAACAAACATACATCCACACACACATCCATCCAAACTTTCACATTTACAATATTAGTAAGATACCGTAATACATTTTGGCAGATAAGACATTTACGAAAAATATAACATATCAATATTGTAAAAGCAGCTCCACATCTTTCGCTAGTAGTTATTCCTAGACCAAATAGGTGATGTGTTGCATGTGTGTGTAAGCACCTTTACGTACGAAGCACTAACATTGATGCTAGAAATAAGCACTAAAACTGGATGTGGCTTGAATTATGGAGCACTTAAATATTGTATAAGGGCTTAGGATGAGAAACGTTGAGCGTAGAGTTATAAGCTTAAAAATTCTTGCTTATTTGGTCCTTCCAGACTGTACTTACTAATACTAAAATGTCACTGATTGCTAGAGAAATTAAGAACTATCAGATTTAAACTAAAAAGTAGTGTTTTCAAAGTTAAACACCCGAACCAAAGGTGAAACTAGCAGATTAAAATGCAATCTCCTATTTTACATTACAGTGCTGAATAAATCAACCATATATATTGTAGTAATTTAGGAAAATGTTTTATTTATAATTCAAAATACGGTTTTTTTCTACAATTGATGAGATGAAGCCAGGATACAAGAAGGAAGGAAGAAGCCAGGACTGAGACAGTTCAGGTACCAATATAAAAAAATAAAAATTGCCAAAATTTGGACACAAAAATAAACTCCCACCCTACTGTCTCTTCCAGTCAAATCCATAAACTACTAGCCTACATCTCTGTCTACCCACACACGGGCTTGCATGTATATGGCACAGCGAACCGAACTCATATCGTACTTACGCCCTTCTAGTGCGCACGCTTGAGGATACACTTCGTTGCAAGTTAAATGTGCACAGAAATAATGTTATGAAAATAATATTTTCTCAATCTTGCATGGAAATATTTTCATTATTTTCGAAAACAGAACAGGCGAAGTATCGAATTTACGAACAAAGAAAATCAAATCCATTGTTGGAGCGCTTTTTGAATTTGGAACATTACAACGCTCCAGCAATGTTGATCAAATTTATTGCAGGAGCGTTTTTTGAATTTGGATCATTACAACGCTTGAGCAATGTTGATCAAATCCATTGCAGGAGCGTTTTTTGAATTTGGAACATTACAACGTGGTTGTAACTTTTGCAATGTTGTTGTAACTTTTAATAAATTAAATGTATAATTTAAAATTATGTTTTATTTCCCTGCATTCTTTTGAGAAAAGCACTATATATGCCTCGGTGGAAATGGCAATTGCCTTTCTCGTATTATACTCGACCTGCAATTGCCTGTTTGCCGGCCTTTGCAATAAAGTGCATTTTTAAAGAGTATGTGTGAAGTCTGAGCTTCGAAATGCGAGTGCCATATTACTATCATCAGCCTGTACTGTTCCCTTTCTTTCTTCCACTTTTCCAAATCCTATGTGATTTTGGGCCTTGAGAAGTTTATCCTTTGGGAAGGAGTCTAGCAGCCTGATTGTGTAAGTGTATTTGGCTTTGCCTTGCAGCTGCAGCTCATCCTGTCACCGTTTTTTGGGCATGCTGCGTTGTCATTTCCACTGTGTGGTAATCATTGCCCATTGCTCCAATAACTATTAACTACGCATCATTATTATTCAAAGTATCTATTTTATTAGAAACTTTTTCAAATCTTGAAATAAATCACACATGTCGAGCAAATCCAACTAGTGATATCATCCGTCCATTTATTTACGCTTAACGTTTTTACTAAAACTATTCTTCAAAGATAATACGTAGCGTGAAATCACCCGCTATGGATACGATGCGTGTTCTAATCGTGATAACAGTTTTTCTAGTAAAATACCTGCTATCATTGATTAACATCAAAACTTCAGTGATAACGAGAAATCTCCAGATTTAGTTTGAAAACCATTTACTGTATATTTTTTTACTGTAATTTTTTTCTGATAGAAAATGTATTTTATTAAATTTCTTATCACGATAGCATTTTTACAGTAGACTCTTTTTATCGGGTTTTCCCTGTTTGGTATGTTTTTTTTTTTGACAGATTCAGTGATACCGTGTTTTACGCCTAAGAAATGCCTGCCAACTTTCATACGCGTGCAGTTATAAAAATTTGATTGACAAGTTGTAAGTTGCTAATCTAGAGTAGATATGTAATTAAACATCTTTAATTTGATACTGAAGGATTGGCATGAACATTATAGTCGTTTCTTTTATAAGTACTGATAATATCATAATTATGGTGATTAGCAATCAGAGTTTTTACTGAGGTAATTATAATGTGGTTTTTAAATTATAATCGTAGATGGTTTTGAAGAATGTGGTGTTATGTTTAGCCAGCTGGATTGGCATGCACGTTATTGGAGAGAACCTAAACGTGAATGTATTTCCCTTTTTTTTAGCTTTTTCAATACTAGGAATTTCTGCCCGTATCGTAGGTGCGGTTACAAACCCAACTTTGCTACATGGTAACCACGGTTTTTGCTTATCAATGAAAGTCTTATTAGTCCGGTCAATTTAGACATTCGAGAGTACAAAAACTCGCACCCAGCTGAAATTTTGGTAGAATTGTTCAAAACACCAACATAAATGATATCTAAAAAGCCCTCATCGATCCGAGACCTGGAAAAAACACTCGGGGTCAAAGGTCACAAAAACGGGTATTTCGCGATTTTCAGCAAAACAGTAAGTTTTATCATAAGATTAGCATAGATAAAAATTGTAGATTAGATAATTATCTATAAAAAATTCTTACATACTTTTTTCCTAAGAGCCACCGTTTTTGAGATATATCGATTCAAAAAGTTGAAAGAGTTGTAATCATCATTTATGATGGTGTTTTAAACAATCCTACCAATTTTCAGCTGGGTGGGAATTTTTGTGGCCTCACTCCTATTTTTTGGACTGATTTGACCGGACTATTATTTCATTATATGTAGTTATAACATAATACCAGCTTGTCACTGTCCCACTGCAGGACAAAGCATAGACCTCTTTTAATAGAGAAGGCACGAATATTGATCACTGCGCTTGCTCAAGAAGGGATGGCAATTTCAGACATTTTCATTGATATGTTTTTCACTCCTGACGGAAAAAGAGGAGTGTTATAAGTTTGACGTGTGTAGATACAGGTAGGTGTGTTTTGTATATGCGTATTTGTGTATCTGTCTGTGGCATCATAGCTCCTAAACGGAAGAACCGATTTTTTTTTGTTTGAAAGGTGACTTTATCGAGAGTGTCTTTTGCTATGTTTAATGAAGATCGGTTCAGCCGTACCAAAGATTTGAATCGGGGTGTTTACGTGTTCAATAGATTATCGATCGAAGCGTGTATTATGTAGCATGAAATAAAAATGTGTCAGTTTTTTTTTTTCTTATATTATAACTTAAAATTACTTGAAATGTGTTTGCTAGTCTCCAAATATTTATCCTGAGAAGACAAAGACAAAGACAAAGACAAAGACAAAGATATTTTATTTCAACTAGGCCACAAAGCGGCACTTTTGAACGTTAGAATACATTAAAATTTACAGGGAATAAAAATTGATTCTACCGTGCATTCGGAAAGTAGCTTGTTATGGAGAAGAACGCACAAGAAACTCCATACTTACTCTTTTAAAAAAATATATGTTTTTTTTACAAAATTTAGGTACATAAGTACATACATTAATAAATTTATATGTGTGAGGACAATGCACCCAGAATCACTACATACTATACTACGTACAAAGTATTAAAAGTACTCACACATGTACTGTGCAGTTACATAATAAGCACTAGAAAAACACTAGCATCCGAAGCAGTTAAGTTAAGACCAATCCCAACTGACGGCGCCCGTTCACGAACATGACGCATGAATCGGCACCACCCAGCTCAACCATCATGAAGGGAACCGAATGATCCAACACACACGCCACCATCAGAGAGACATTTGAGAGAGCATGACACACTCAACTGCCAGGGCAAACACAAGTCAACGAACGACACCAAGGTACAGCAAATGGTAGATTTACAGTTGGGTACATAGTACTCACACACGTGCTGCGCAGTTATACTATACTAAAAGAAATTGAGTCTATATAATACAAATATATTCATACAGTCTTCAGCAGGTCCAACAATTCTACAGAACAATAATGTTCTGCATATCACTTGTTTTTGCGCCCTAGTGGTTGTGGAGCAAGACTAGCATTGAGCCAAGCATTTTTATCAGTGATGTAATCCCCCAACTTATAATATGCCTGCCTGCATAGTGTGCGTTTTATACAAGTTTTAAATTTCGTCTCATTCAGTTCTAGAATGTGGGGAGGAATTTTATTGTAACATTTTGTACAGTACCCCATGAAAGAAGAGGCTACTTTAGCCAGTCTGAAACCTGGTTGAACTAATTGGTCCCTATTTCTAGTAATGTAATTATGTCTATCTCCGTTTTTACTAAAAAGATGTAAATTCTTTCTCACGTACATGATATTTTCATAAATATATTGACAAGGAACCGTCATGATGTTAATGCCCTTAAACAGTTCCCTTAGAGAATCGCGCCGGCGAAGATTGTATATCGCTCTGATGGCTCGTTTTTGCAGAATAAAAATTGACTCAATGTCTGCAGCCCTTCCCCATAGTAAAATACCGTAAGACATTATACTATGAAAGTAACTAAAATAGACCAGCCTCGCGGTATCTACATCACTAAATTGACGAATCTTTCTAACAGCATAAGCTGCCGAACTTAGCCGCCCTGCAAGTGATATTAAATGAGGACCCCATTGTAACTTTGAGTCTAGCGTGATCCCCAGGAAAACCGTTTTATCGACGAATTCTAGCTTCTCCTTGTTTAAGATAATGTCACAATCAGTACTTTTTACATTCGGCAAGGAAAATTTTACGCACTTGGTTTTTTTACCATTTAAAACTAAATTATTTGCAGTGAACCAATCCTGAACCTGCCGTAGCGCGTTATTTACGTCGTCAACCTGACAAGTACGTCTATTTATTTTAAAAATTAAAGATGTGTCATCAGCAAATAACACCATGTTTAGTTTGTTTTCCAATAAACGGGGTAAATCGTTTATGTATATTAAAAATAAGAAAGGACCTAATATTGAGCCCTGGGGTACCCCCATTTTCACGTTTAACCCCGAAGAATTCACACCGTTTATTTGAACTAATTGCTGTCTATCACTTAAATAAGATTCAACCAAACTTAACGCTGATTGACCTAGCCCGTAATGCTCAAGTTTCAGAAGTAATGTTTCATGATTAACGCAATCAAACGCCTTCGACAGGTCGCAGAAGATACCTATGGCATCCTGCGACTCTTCCCACGCATTAAAGATGTGTTTTAATAGGGTGACACCAGCGTCAGTTGTACAACGTCCTTTGGTGAAACCATACTGTTTATCATGCAAGATGTTATTCGTATTAAAATGAATGAGCATTTGATTAAGCATTATCTTCTCAAATACCTTGCTGAAAACTGGCAACACGGATACTGGTCTATAATTATTTGAGTCTTTACTGTCCCCGGATTTAAAAAGTGGTATAACCTTACTATATTTCATTAGATCCGGAAAGACTCCTTGATCCACACACAAATTGAAAATCACAGCTAAGTACGGCGCTATAGTCTGAATAATGGAGGTACAAGCTTTGATGGACATTCCCCACAGATCTTCAGTCGATTTGATCTTGATTTGCTTAAAAGCTTTTATTACTGTTATGGGGTTTATATGTGAAAAGTTAAATACATTCGGGCAGGCTGAAACGTTCGCGTTTAATAATCCAAAAGCAAGCGCGGGCGAAGAATTTAAGGTTTCAGTAGTTTTAATTGGGATGTTGGTAAAGAAATTTACAAATTCTTGCGCAACTTTTTTGTTATCTCTAATAAGTCCGTGTGTGGTCTCAAGCGTGTAATCAGGATTATTTCTTTTATTCCTGTTCGTTTCATTATTTATAATTTTCCAAACCGTCTTGATTTTATTTTCTGCTAATTTAACCTTATTTCTAATATACAAGGCCTTAGCTGCCTTACATGTATTTTTAAAAATTCTCGAGTAAGTAGCAACATACTTATTAAACGTTTCAGTGTTCATACAAGGCTTAAGGCCATATAGCTCGTAAAGTCTTTCCCTACTTTTTCTAAGTCCTGTAGTCGCCCAGTCACTGAATAAAAACTTAGGGCATACAGTTTTAGTTATCTTCTTAAAAGTGTTATTGAACTCTTTTTGAACCACTGAAAAAACTTCATCATACAAAATATTACCATCATTCACTGTGAGGTCCTGATCGCTTAACTTAGCGATTAAAGTGCTGTTAAATTTATTTAATTTACCGGATGTTATTGGTCTGGATTGAATCTGCACTTGTTTAATTAGCATATTGGACTCAAATGTCACAAGTAGCCCACTATGATCCGAAGGCAGATAATTTATAATGGCATTGTCCAAGTAGTTGCAGCAACAAAAAACATTATCAATACATGTAGCAGAAGTCAGCGTAGTTCGGGTTGGTTCCGTAAACACATGTGACAAATTAAATGATTTAAAGAGATTTAATAACCTACTTCTATCTGAATTATCTTCTAGAATATTAATATTAAAGTCACCACAGACAATTACTAGTTTATTACCCATTGCGAGTTTTGCCAAAACATCTTCCATCACTGACTCGAATATAGAGTAGTTCTTATAATTAGGGGGTCTGTAGACGCACACTATGACATGCTTATCCAGCTCAACACAGGACAGTTCAACACTATGTTCAACTGAGAGGTCTACTATATCTTTACGAGGTTTTGATTTAATACCATTTTTAATTAATATAAGTGAACCCCCACGCAACATAATATTTCTGTTAAAACAACTGCCCACAGTATAATTTTCATAATTGATTAGCATTGCGTAATCTTTCAGCCAATGCTCAGTGAAACAAACAATATCAAACATTGTTTTTTCTAAAAACAGTTCGATTTCTAATTCCTTTGAAGAATAACCCTGAATATTTTGGTGAAATAATTTCAGAGAATTCTGCTCAGACCTTTTTTTTAAATTATTTTTTTGCGAGCAAGAAGGTACCTTTTTGATGGTGGATATACTCGTAACTATTCCGTTATTGATACCCTCCCTTGTCCTATCAACTAGTTTAAAGAATAAATATTAATAGCATTTTTGCTAACGTTATTCAAGGTACTGACCATCTTTAAATTAGTATTATTACTAATATCAATAATAACTGGATACTTCGACATACTACTTATGTCTGAGTTTATTGTATAAGATAATAGCCGAGCTATTTGATGTCTTACCCTAAGAGGCAGATACAAAGTATCGCCTGTCGACTTTAATTTATCAACAAAAATGTTGATGTCAAAAAAAAACAAGTTTGTCACTATAGTGACTCACAAGAAAGTGCAGATGCTTATTAAGCATGTGAATGTGATTATTTTGTCTATTTGACAATTTATCCAAGTAAGGGAAGGATAGAAGAGATATTTTTAACCGTATGTTGTATAAATTCTGAAACTAAACATCACCAGCTCATTGCCTAAGTAATTTAACTTTTGCCAATTAGTTATTTTAAAATCATAAAAATCAAGTGACCAGTCAATTTGTCCCCAACTGTAAATGGAAAGCCTCGTACGGTCAGAAAACACATAAAATATTCTATGAATTTATTTCAGAAGGTTTTCAGTGAAATTGCAAAACTGAATAAACTCCCGGTTTTTTTTTCTTCATTCCGCTTTTTTTTCATTCAAGAGCTTTTCGACTTCGTTCGCGAAAGAAAGATTTTGTTTTACAAATACAATTTCTTATATAAAAGCTTACTTTTATATTTCTTGGTGCTACTGTTTTTGCTTAAAATTGTAGAAAAAACAGGTTGAAAAGTATTTCTGCTACATTTACTGTAGTGAAAAGTTTGTTTGGTTGGTTTAAATAGAGCCTTTCAGAATTGAGCTTTTTTAATGATTTGTTTTGGAATAAATGATTTATTCTTTAAAAAAATTAGTACAGAATGCGTCGTTTGGAGCAGGGAACATAATAATCTTTATGGTTGAATGTAACATGATTCAATATGACCTATGCTTATCAACTAATTCAATCCATTGCCTAGACGGAAGAAAAAATACAATATTTTTTATTATAAGGTGCATCCATTAAGTCCTTTTCTGCTGACGCTACCCCCTATCTCTCTTGCTATAACTTATAGTTTCGGATAATGCATTAGAGAACTTCTTTATGGCTCGGAATATTCTCGTATATGTGTGATATATAATATATTATATTTATAGTCTATTTTATATCGTCCATTATATTTAATATTTTTGTATATAGATAACTATGTAAGAGTTGGGGTATGACAAAGAAATCTGGTTATAGGAATAGTCGTTAGAAAATAATGAGGTTTCCTATATTCTTAGTATTATACTCACCATTATGACTCTTTTTAACAACCGCCGGAAAAATAAGGGTGTTATAAGTTTGACGTGTGTTGCTGTGTATCTGTGTGTCTGTCTGTAGCATCATAGGGCCTAAACAGATGAACCGATTTTGATTTAGTTTTTTTTTTGTATTAAAGAAGATTTTGTCGAGAGTGTTCTTAGCTATATTTGAATAAACTCGGTTCAGCCGTTCAAAAGTTATGGGCGTTTTACTGTTTAAATCGGGGTGTTTGTATGAATGTGTCGGGGCTTTTTTTTAATTTTGTTTTTTTTTCTGGAATTAGTAAGTAGAAGTATGTGTTATGTAGCCTATTTTTCATGACGCAAAGGGGCTACCAGGCACTCATCTAAAATATTATCACAAACTTGCTAACATAATCTCACGCTATTTGAGCATGGAGGTAGGCAGAAGTCCCGATCCGATTACAAAAATTCTTTCACTAATGGTATAAGCTTTTCCATTTTTTTAACCTTCTTTTGATCTTAGGTACCATACATTATGATTGTGCAAGTTACCGACACAGCCCGAAGAATTGCGAAACTTAAGTGGCAGTGGGTAGGGCACATTGCTGACAGAACGGATGGCCAATGGGGCCGAAAAGTTCTGGAATGGCGACCGCGAACCGGAAGACGATGCGTTGGCAGGCCTTCCACTAGGTGGACCAATGACCTTGTTTAGGTTGCGGGAATGCGCTGGATGCGAGACGCACGAAATCGCTCAATGTGGCGACGCCTGGGGGATGCCTATGTGCAGCAGTGAACGTCTTTCGGCTGAAATGATGATGATGACCATGCATTGTCATCCAAACCAAACTTAATTGGTTAAGGATAACTGCTTTAAAATTCAGTTACAAGATTTGACATACATTACCACTTAATAAAAAGCTTGTAAAAAGCAACGCAATCGCCATAGGCTACTTTCCTTCTAAAATCCTCAGTTGCGAGATAGACCATGTAAGTGAAACCTGTGAGTTAGTTTGGCGTAAAACAGAACAAAACAATGAAGTGTGATTAGCGATTTGGAACTTTGTGCGATGCAACTTTGCCTATCCTGTATGTAGGGGTAGTTCCCTGCAAATTATAAAGGTCCACTGCTGGCCATAGGCTTCTTGAATTAGACGCCATTTATTTAAATTTTCGGCAAATCTTATCCAGCCACCCTACGAAGATCGTCGCCTCACCCAGTCTGTGGGTGTCCCACCGCACTATTCTCAAACCAATGCAACTTCTGAAAACCAGAATCAACAGTGGTGACCACCAGAAAAGCGCCGAGGAAATGAAGCTCGCCGAAAAGAATTAATTTAAATGCATTGGATCCCGCAATGATATAAATCAGAAAAGAATAAAGGAGGAGTAGGAAAGAAAAAGCCACTTCCCTCCATATCAAGCAAGAAGACAGAACAAACAAGTCCAATAGGCACAAATGGTCATTTACAACTGGGATAAGCCTGGTTGTCTACCATCACGGATAAAAATTATCATTAATATTATCTAATGGGTCCTAACATTTTGAGCTGTTATATTTAAGTCCAATAATACATATATTGGTATGGCAAAAACGCTTGAATGCACGGAAATTCGTTCTAGTTTCTACAAGGTCCGTATAGTAAATAACTCTGGATGCAGCTATTATCCAACATAACATTGCGTTCATTCTGCCAAAGAATACACTCCCAAAAGCTATGATGTGCAGGTCGTAGAACATTGACGTAAAGGTGAGGCAAAAATATTGAAGGAAAATAATTTACTTTTAAAGTTACCATGTCCTGTGAGAAATTGGGCAACACAGTGATCCACCTTCAGCCACGTTTTGGCCAGCCGCTCTCGAATGAATGTAAAGAATTGGTGGGGGGTTTCGCCCCTTGATGGAACTATCCCACCTACATTGCCATTCGGATAAAAGTTTCTCCCAGACGTCAGTCTATGGTTTAAATAATGTAGATATTTTAAAACGGTCACTCTACTTTACAAAGTCCGCGTCTATGGTATCTCATGCGGAATAACATTGCATCATGTCGCTGCACTTCAAAATCGGCCGAAAGTACGCCAGCAAGTATCGGTAAGGCCTCTGTACTACCCATATGTTCGCTTTGCTTAAGAATATCAAAGATAAACTCTGAATTGAAGTAATTTACGTCGTACCGTTTGATGGCCCTATCGGCCCAAGCAGGTGCCCAGTAGCACATACAACTCAAGTAAGTAGCCTAATAAATAGTCTTTAGAGTTAAAAAAGACGGACTCCACCTAGATTTAGATATTTTCGTTAAGACATCTTTTTTGCTTTTTCACCGACTATTTACCGTAATATCTATAAATGCAATATTTCTCTCTAACACTAGACCAAGATAGCACACCTACTGCTTTCTTTTTACGGGAACGTTATTAAATTTAATAGTAGGACACGATTTAAGATTACCTTTTAGAATGTGTTGATAGGTTTTGTGCTGAGCAAAGGTCAGTCGGTTTCGATCGTACCACTGAGGTATCAATCGTCCAGAGTCCAGCTCGAGTACTTGATATAGCCTAAATGCCAATTACGGACCGATAATCGAACCCTGAGTACATCCCATGGCAAGTCTCAGCATTATGCTGAGCGATGACCGTTTTGTGTGGTTGTGACGCATACTTTGTATTTATATTTAAGCTTTCCTTTGTTTTTTTATGGTGTGAGACGTGCCTGGCGCAAATAAACGTTTTTTCTTTCTTTCTTTCTTTCTAAGAGACTTCGACATGGAATGATAGCCGAGTTTGAGTTTCGCGGAACTATTTAAAAAGTATTCTAAACCAGATTATTTATATTTCTATAGCAGCCCCGAGATTTCATTTTAAGTAATAGCAGTGGCCACCATGCCTTATCAAAAGCCCCGGAAATATCTAGAAAATTCTTAATTATGTAATATGCATATGTTAATGAGGTCATTTTGTTAGGCTGTTATAATAACAGTAAAATACACACTTTGACTGCTTAGCTAATCTAGTCGTTCAAAACCGAATGGGTTTTAAACCCCAATCCCCATGCTCCGTGGAAACAAGTTCGATCCCTTGGTGAAGTAGTAAACGCGTTGCTGGGTTTTTCCGTATAGAATTTTGCAAACCGGTTCCTGAATTGCGCCCGATCGATATCAATAGTCTTTCTCAGTATGATTGAGACTAAAACAACTGGTGTATTATGGGTGTGCCAATCAGACAAGCATAATATTGTCGTCAACAAAGTATAAATTCAACCATCTTTCTGCTATAGTATAATTTCAATGGAAAACAACAATAACTCAATTTTCAACACACTTGCTCATAAAGTGGCTCTAATTTCACCGCAATTAGGCACATAATGACATCTGTTATCAAACTGTGACTTTTTCATTACTATTATTCACAAGTGAGATAAAGAGTTTTTTATTTAATTTATTGGTTGAGTTGCTTTGTTCTTAAAAAAGTTTCGATACAAGAAAGATCGTGCTAAATAGTACAAATGCAACACATTTCATGCAACGTCGTATTTAAATAGATAATTTCAACATGTACGTGTTTAATAAATAAAACTTTCACTTAAATATAACTTTTGTTTTTGTCTGTAATAAAGAAAACTTAAAATTCCCCATTTTGTACGTGGCTAAAACGCTATCCACGATAAGCCAAAAAAAAGATAACTCATTATTTTTAGTCTATGGCCGATCGCCATTTTTAGATGCGCGCGCATAGGAAAACTGAATAATTTTTCCCGCCATTGCGAAAAAAAATTCACAACTCGTTTTCACTGTTGGAAATGATTTTTTTGTATTATTTTCTTCACAAGTGTGTTGAAAAACGTCGTATGATACACGTGTGTATTATTGTGTGATTACCGTCCTCGGCTCTCTTAAGACCCTCACCTAACGGCTCGGGTCTCAATGGCGCCTCAGCGGTAATCACCAACTTTACACACTTGTACCATAATGTACTATTGCCCCACCTACGAAATAAACCAAATACCCCCATCAGTAGCAGTGCTTACAACGTCAAGGCAATCTCAGTATAAAACCTATTCAGTCCCATGCAAAAGTGAACCATCCAATCTCAATTCACTATAACTTTATTACCATTCAAGATAACTAACATTGTTAAATCAGAAATGGTTTACTTCTTTCAAATCTGCAAAAAAGCGTGAACACTTTTTCTGCAAAGTTTTCATCATTTTCTTTGCAGTAAGAGTTATAAACAATGGGCTTTTGGCTCTCACAAGCATCATAATTGTCTATGGTTCTCATGTTTGTAACAATATCTAATCAGTTTTCATTTAGGATTTCATTTGAAAGAGTTTGATTAAGTGTACGGTTTATTTAAAGACACTGCAAGTAATAAGTAGGTGCAAAATAAACGTATTTTCTATCAGTACCAATAATAAAGTAATTTCTATCAGTCTAAGTCTTAATATTACGTATGTGAAAATTATATAACTGCTAAAAAACTTTTTAACAAAAAAATTAAACCGACTTCCAAAACAAAACACTACAAAGCCTAAAAATAATTCTTTTCGGAAGTCGGTTTCTTTGGTACCTATTTTGTTTCGTTTTTGACACCGACTGCCGAAAATAATGTATTTTTTCGCTTTGTAGTGTTTTCTTTTGGAAGTCGGTAAAAAAAAAATTAAATGATTTTTATTTTCTCTTTTTAATGCTGTGGTGAAAAAGTGGGAACATTTTTTTTTTATTTTTTTTAAACGTTGCCCCACACTAGGAATTTCTCCTGTATCGTGGGTGCGTTTACAAACATATAAACTCACATGCACAAACACCCAGAGCCGGAACAACTATCTGTAGGTCATACAAATATTTGTTCCGTGCGGGAATCGAACCCGCGACACGCAGCGCAGCAGTCAATCGCTCAACCACTGCGCCAACCGTGCGCCAAAAAAACATTAAAAGGCTGATGATGTGATGTGAATGCTGGTAACTTATAATACCATGAAGATACGCATTATTAAGGATAACTTAAAAACTATTCACATCACACATCATCAGCCTATTAATGTTCCCACTGCTGGGACACAGGCCTCTGTGAGAGGGGATGGGCCATAATCCACCACGCGGGCCCAGTGCGGGTTGGTGGATGTCACATGCCTTCGAATTTTTGGTTCTAGGACATTCCAGTTACCTCACGATGTTTTCCTTCACCATTTTAGAGAGCAGTGGTGATGAAATAATTTACACAAAGTAAAGCGCCTGCCTGGGTTCGAACCCACGACCTACAACTTGTAAGTCGCGGCTTGTAAAACTATTCGTCAAATCTTAATCAAATTTAAGTTGGACCACATGAGAAGCCACCAGCTATCAAACAATAAAAGAATAAATAAAAAAATAAAAATCAGTTAAGAAAAGAAAAAAAAGAAGAGAATTAAACAATATCGGTTCATACTGGATAAATACTACTGTAAAACCCATTTCACTGCCAAGCAGTGTTTTTAAGTTCCAATTTGAGGAGTAGGCTGAGCTAGTAACAGTTTTGTCTCTGGGATGACAGTGCATCTGCAATTCATTTGATATTGCAGTTGCAGATGTCCACGGGCGTCGGTAACTACAGCTAGTTCTTACGATGATAAACTACTCAGTTTTAAGTGTGCAAATTAGTTCCTTTGTAATTGTCTAGTACCTATAAGTGAGAAAACTGAAATGTTTTATATCCTCTGTTGATCCCGGTCCAGGAATACGACGTCAAAAACGTCGGATCTGTGTCCTAATCTAAAGGCTAATCACTCAGATTGAATTGAGAGAGGCCAAAAAAACCTCTTCTCTCCTGGAGCTCGATGTCGTATTGACGCTTGAAAAATTACGAACTACTTATTATATACCGTATTATATATAATATTACCGTGCGAAAGCATTTTTTGTCCAAGCCGAAACGGAGATGCTTCGCTTATTTAAACAAAAAAAAAAAACATTGCATCAAGTTAAGAATCTACTCCTTTTTTTGAAGTCGAAAAACTTGCTACACTTCTCATAAACTCTAAAGTAACTATTGTACTTCATCATATGCCTAGCCTTTTTCCCAACTATATTGGCTTCGGCTTCCTGTCTAACCGGATTCAGCTGAGTACCAGTGTTTTACATGGAGCGACTGCCTATCTGACCTCCACAACCCAGTAACTGGGTAACAACGGTACCCCTTGGCTAGACTGGTGTCAGATCTCAAGCTTCTGACTACTCGTAACGACTGTCAAAGATCTTCAAATGACAGCCGGGACCAACGGCTTAACGTGCTTTCCGAGGCACGGAGAAAACTCGGTATGTTGAAATGGTCACCCATCCACGGACCGACCTCGTCAAGCGTTGCTTAACAGCGTGCGGCTGTTATTATTTAGCCACGAGCTCCTTAAAGTAACTATTGTACTTACTTATATAAATAAAAACAAAAAAAAAACATAATAATACCTATCAGTAACAACAACTACCGGCCAATGTAATATCGATATTATTGAAAGTTAAGTGCCTATTACATGAACCAGTGTTGCCATCATTAATAAAATAATAAGGGCGAAGGCGGCCCAAATCTCTTGAGATTTAAAGCGCCTTTTGATCGCAGGATGTTGCTTATTTTAAGCTGGTAATTCAAAATGTTTGAACGGTTTGTTGTAATGCAAACTTACGTTGACGGTTGGACGTTAAATGGTAGTAAAATTGCCAAAGAACGATATACCCAACCGATATTTGTTAGTAATAATATTTGAAAAATAATACAGCATTTAAAAAATAAAAAAACTTTTTGCAAAAACATACTACCGACTTCCAAATACAAAACTACCAAGTGAAAAATAACTTAATTTTTTGAAGTCGGTGTCTTTCGTAGGTACAATTTTTAGCGTTATGGACACCGACTTCAAAAAATTAAGTTATTTTTCAATTTTTTATTTTTGTATTTGGAAGTCGGTAGTATTTTTTTGCAAAAAGTTTTTTTTTATTTTTCTCTTTTTAGTTGTACGTACCTAATAGGCAAGTTAGTAAGGGAACTATTTCGCCAGAATAGATTTCATGAAACTTGAACATAACCGGTGAAATGAGAGGTCTGACATCCACCAACAAGAAGGTACCTTCTTGCTCTCACATAGTTAATTTAAAAAAAGGGGCTAAGCAGAATTCTATAAAATTATTCCATCAAAACATTCAAGGTTTTTCTGCAAAGCAATTGGAAATAGAACTGTTTTTAGAAAAGACAATGTTTGAAATTATTTGTTTTACTGAGCATTGGCTGAAAGAACATTCAATGCTTATTAATTATGAAAATTATACTGTGGGCAGCTGTTTTAACAGAAATGTTATGTTACGTGGAGGTTCACTTATTTTAATCAAAAATGGTATTAAATCAAAATCTCGTAAAGATATTGTAGATCTATCAGTTGAACATAGTGTTGAACTGTCCTGTGTTGAGCTGGATAAGCATATTATAGTGTGCGTTTACAGACCCCCCAATTATAAAAATTACTGTATATTTGAGTCAGTGATGGAAGATGTTTTGGCAAAACTTACAACTGGTAATAAACTAGTCATAATCTGTGGTGACTTTAATATAAATATT
Source organism: Orthosia cruda (assembly GCA_964057195.1). Taxonomy (NCBI): domain Eukaryota; kingdom Metazoa; phylum Arthropoda; class Insecta; order Lepidoptera; family Noctuidae; genus Orthosia; species Orthosia cruda. The sequence continues at coordinate 5,521,158 of OZ059854.1, forward strand.
TTAGAAAATAATTCAGATAGCAGTAGACTATTGAATCTCTTCAAATCATTTAATTTGTCGCATGTGTTTGAGGAACCAACCCGAACAACTGTGACTACTGCTACATGTATTGATAATGTTTTTTGTTGCTGCGACTACTTAAACAAAGCCATTATGAATTGTCTGCCTTCAGATCATAGTGGGCTACTGGTAACATTTGAGTCCAGCATACCAATACAACAAGTGCAGATTCAATCCAGACCAATAACATCCGGCAAATTAAATAAATTTAACAGCGCTTTAATTGGTAAGTTAAGTTGTCAGGACCTCACAGTGAACGATGGTAATATTTTATACAAAAAGGTTTTCTCAGTTGTTCAAACAGAATTCAATAACACTTTTAAGAAGAAAACTAAAACTATATGCCGTAAGTTTTTATTCAGTGACTGGGCGACTAAAGGAATCAGGAAAAGTAGGGAAAGACTTTACGAGCTGTATGGCCTTAAGCCTTATATAAACACTGAAACTTTTAATAAGTATGTTGCTACTTACTCACGAATTTTTAAAAATTCATGTAAACTAGCTAAGGCTTTATACATTAGCAATAAGGTTAAATTCGCAGAAAATAAAATTAGGACGGTTTGGAAAATTATTAACAATGAAACAAACAGGAACAAAAGAAATAATACTGATTACACGCTTGAGACTACACATGGACTTGTTAGAGATAGCAAAGAGGTTGCTCAAGAGTTTGTAAATTTCTTTACCAGCATCCCAATTAAAACTACTGAAACCTTAAATTCTTCGCCGTCGCTCGCTTATGATTTATTACACGCTAACGTTTCAGCATGCCCGACTGAATTTAACTTTTCACATATAAACCCAATAACAGTGATAAAAGCTTTTAAGCAAATAAAGATAAAACTGACAGAAGATCTATGGGGAATGTCCATCAAAGTTTGTACCTCCATTATTCAGACTATAGCGCCGTACTTAGCTTTAATTTTTAATTTGTGTATAGATCAGGGAGTCTTTCCGGATCTAATGAAATATAGTAAGGTTATACCACTTTTTAAATCCGGGGACAGTAAAGACACAAATAATTATAGACCAGTATCCGTGTTGCCGGTTTTCAGCAAGATATTTGAAAAGATAATGCTAAATCAAATGCTCATTTATTTTAATACGAAAAACATCCTACACGAGAAACAATATGGTTTCACCAAAGGACGTTGTACAACCGACGCTGGTGTCACCTTAATAAAACACATCTTTGATGCGTGGGAGGAGGGACAAGATGCCATAGGTATCTTCTGCGACCTGTCGAAGGCGTTTGATTGCGTTGATCATGAAACATTGCTTTTGAAACTTGAGCATTACGGGCTAGGCCAATCAGCATTAAATTTAGTAAAATCCTATTTGAATGATAGACAGCAATTAGTTCAAATAAACGGTGTCAATTCGTCGGGGTTGAACGTGAAAATGGGGGTACCCCAGGGCTCAATTTTAGGTCCTTTCTTATTTTTAGTATACATTAACGATTTACCCCATCTATTGAAAAACAAACTGAACATGGTGTTATTTGCTGATGACACTTCTTTGATTTTTAACATAAATAGACGTACGAGTAACGTTGCCGACGTAAATAATGCATTGCGGCAAGTTCTAAATTGGTTCACTGCTAATAATTTAGTTTTGAATGCTAAAAAAACTAATTGTATAAAATTTGCCTTGCCGAATGTCAAAAGTTATGATTGTGACATTATGTTAAACAACGAGAAGCTAGAATTCGTCGACAAAACCGTTTTCCTGGGTATCACGCTAGACTCAAGGTTACAATGGGGTCCTCATTTAATATCACTTGCGGGGCGGTTAAGTTCGGCGGCTTATGCTGTTAGAAAAATTCGTCAATTTACTGATGTAGATACCGCGAGGCTGGTCTATTTTAGTTACTTTCATAGTATAATGTCTTACGGCATATTACTATGGGGAAGGGCTGCAGACATTCAGTCAATTTTTGTTCTACAAAAACGAGCCATCAGAGCGATATACAATCTTCGCCGGCGCGATTCTCTAAGGGAACTGTTTAAAGACATTAACATCATGACGGTACCTTGTCAGTATATTTACGAAAACATCATGTACGTTAGAAAGAATTTACATCTTTTTAGTAAAAACAGCGATAGACATAGTTATGTTACTAGAAATAGGGACCAATTAATTCAACCAGGTTTCAGGCTGGCTAAAGTAGCGTCATCTTTTAGGGGGTACTGTATAAAATGTTACAATAAAATACCGCCACACATTCTAGAATTGAATGAGACGAAATTTAAAACTTGTATAAAACGCACACTATGCAGGCAGGCATATTATAGGTTGGGGGATTACATCGCTGATAAAAATGCTTGGCCCAACGCTATTCCAGCTCCACAGCCACTAGGGCACAAAAACAAGTGATAAGCAGAAAAGTTCTGAAGTATTGTTGGACCTGCTGAAGACTGTACGAATAATTATAATGTATATTTGTGTTGTATAAACTCAATTTATTTTTTGGATTATATAACTGCACAGCACATATGTGAGTACTATGTACTAACTGTAAATCTACCATTTACTGTACCTATGTGTCGTTCGTTGACTTCAGTGTGCCCCGGCAGTTGAGTGTGTCATGCTCTCTCTAATGTCTCTCTGATGGTGGCACATGTGTTGGATCATTCGGTTCCCTTCATGATGGTTGAGCTGAGTGGTGCCGATCCATGTGTCATGTTCGTGAACGGGCGCCGTCAGTTGGGATTGGTCATATCTTAGCTGCCTCCGCATGTTTTTAATTACCTATTTATTGTATTTTTAATTGTTTGTTTTACTCTAGACGCTTTTAAGTGCGTTTTTTTTTTCAAACAAAAAAATAATTTTCCAAATCGGTCCACAATTGACGGAGTAATCGGTGAACATACAAAAAAAAAAACAAATTTGAAGTCGAACATAGAACCTCCTCCTTTTTGGGAAGTCGGTTAGAAAGGTACACTATTCCTGATAGTTTTAGACTATAAATTATTAAGACCCGGGGGCAGGCCACTAGTATCACCATCGTCAGCCTTTTAATGGTCCCACTGCTGGGACACAGGCCTCCGCTCTGTGAGAGGGAATGGGCCGTAATCCACCACGCGGGTCCAGTGCGGGTTGGTGGATATCACATGTCTTCGAATTTTTGGTTCTAGGACATACCGGTTTCCTCCCGATGTTTTCCTTCACCGTTTTGAGAACAGTGGTGATGAAATAATTAACACAACTACCACTAGTATAGAATAGATAAAAAGCAGCTTAGACACTTACATTTACTCTTTCCACTGCATATGTGAACGGTTCCAAAACCCCACAACACAATCACTATCTTAACTACCTCCCACTGAACCCGTGGTGGCCAAAACCACCCATAAAATATGCCAATTACATCAAAAAAGGTCTCATTACTACCATCGCAGTAGCCGAAAATAACGTTTTACAAACGATTATTACGATCAGTAGCAATAACAACCAGTATCCGCTGCGCTGTGGTCTGATTGTGGTCACCTAACAATATTGGTTTATTCTGAACTCCATCGCGAAGCATCTGGAACTTTTTGTGTTGGTACAATTCTTATGTGTTGTTTATTTTTAGTGATCGGTTGTTTGATCTAGTTGGTTTAGCTGGTCAATGATTTGGTATGTTTTGATCATTTGTTGTGGATGGGTTTCGATTTGAAGGGTGCAAGAGAGCTAATCTTAGTTGCAGTTTAACAACCAAAATCAAAAATTACTTATTAAAATTTTAAACCAGCACTTTTTGATTGTCAAAGTTCTGCGTAAAGACAGTCCTGCAAAACCCCGTCCGTCACCACTTCCTAGTGTTTTAGATGGGGAGAAGAAGTGACGGCATAAACTCCCCACCTACACATCTGTCTGTAACTTTGTTTATATACCCACAAACATTACTTTAATTTCATGCTAGTCGGTAACGTGACTTGGCTGCTTCGAATCTATACAATGAAGATGTCTGCGTTATACATATATAATTACAAAGAAGTAAAAACAGTGTTTTTCATTACACAAGCTTAAATTGATCAACTATGGGCTTTTAGCAAAGTCTTAACTGTATTAATGTGTTAAAAGCTGTCGTTTAGGTTGATCAACTACCTAAAAGTTCACTAATAGATTTTCCTTGAGCATTAAGTGAACTGCTGGATTCTATGTTTCCTGATAACCTGGAGTTATTTAAATCAAGAGTGCTCCGTCGTCTACCTCTTCATTGCTCACCATCAGTTTAGATGTCAAACGTAAGCCGAACAAATATATATGGTGTTATTTTTGATATGCCATAACTCTAGGGTATGAATGAGATCATATCAAAACCAAGGTGATGTTGAATGCCCATGTAACACCCAGTCCTATCAAGGTCGGCGACTCTACACTCGAAGTTGTAGAATGTCTACACTCGAATCCGACTAGGCTGGGCGGCGTTCGGGAAATTGCGTGGTATCTTCTCGTCCAATTTATCGCAGCGTCTCAAGACAAAAGTCTATGACCAGTGTTTGTTGCGAGTTCACCTATGGAACCGAGACGTGGTTGCTCACAATGGGCCTTATCAGAAAGCTTAAAGTCACCCAAAGGGCAATGGAGAGGGCTATGCTCAGAGTTTCCTTGCGTGATCATGTCAGAAATGAGGATATCCGCAGGAGAACCAAAGTTACCGACATAGCCTGAAGAATTACCAAACTAAAGTGGCAGTGGGCAGGGCACATTGTTCGCAGAACGGATGGCTGTTGGAGCCGATAAGTTTTGGAGTGGCGACCGCGTACCGGAAGACGCAGCGTTGGAAGGTGGAGCGACGACCTTGTCAAAGCTGCGAGAGTCCGATGGATGTGAAACGTACAGGACCTTTTACTTATAGAATATAACTCTAGAGTTATGGGTTACATAAAAAACACATTGTATAAAAACTGCCTGCCAAAGAGGGCCAAACACTAACATCGATACTGAGGACAAAGCCACTTTTTGCAGATAAATATAAGTTCCTCGATCACAGACCCAACTAGTTACGATTTGAAGTAAAGCCATCTTATGGGCTTTATTTTTCAACGTATTTTTATCAACCGTCGCTCAACCAAGTCCTAAGTAACTGGTTTGAAGCTCATTACAAAACCGCGGGCGTTCTTTCATTCATGAATGAGAGAATTTCTCGTCACGTCTAAGACCGACATTTTGAATGTTGATCAAACACATCCGTTGCAGAGGCTGGTATAATTAATGTCTCTATGACTGGGATGGTTGCTAAAGGAGGATGGCCATGGACCATCCTCTAACTTGCGGCAGTTACTGCAGATGATAACATATTTCGTAAAGAGGATGGGCGATGATTTTCTTCTATGAGCTAACAACAATATATACCTATAAATGAACTAGGTTTTGCCAGCAGCGTCACCCGCGTGAAAGTTTAAACTTATATTACTTGTTTATACGATTATAAACTATCGGGAAACATCAAAACCCGTTTAGACGTTTTTGCAAGGAAAAATAGCACACACCCTTAGGATAGGATAGGATAGATGGACCCCTTTTTTCGCCCTTAGACTCGCATTTGGTCCATTGTGGGTGCAGGCCTCCTCTCTGTGAGAGGGAATGGGCCGTAATCCACCACGCGGGCCCAGTGCATGTTTGTGGATGTCACATGTCTTCGAATTTTTTCTTTATATGAGTCCACCGCCATTAATTATACAGATTTCTAACCATAACTAATTCTTGCACTTCAACCTAGCTTCCCTTAACTAATGACCTATTTTAAATCCCATCAAATGCAGAAAAACATCAAACAAATTCCCGTGAACATTTTTAATCAAATAATACGAAACAAAAAATATTCTAAATCAACTAAATTGATTTGCGAATTCATCAAGCTACTGCATTACGCTGCAATCATCATCAAAGATCATAAGAACCGAAAACAATAATAATATAGTAAGAAAAAAGGTTAAAAAAGATATAAAAGGTAAAAAGTATGGCCGTAGAAAAGAGGGGAAAAAGTTTAAAAAATGATCGATACGGGCGAAAGAAAATAAAAGATTGTGCACGTGGTCAATTGTTTGAGGTTGGGTTCCGTAGGGTTTTTTATGATTTTTAGGGTTATGAGGTAATGAGTTAGAGAGTTTTTAGGGTTATGAGCAATTTCTATGGTTGGATAATATCATGCTTCTAAATGGTACGCATATCGTTAGCTGTTTAGAAAAACTTTATTTAAAATTTAACGAAAATTAAAATGGTTAAGTGGTATGGTTAAGTTAAGTGGAATTTTCACAAACTTTTATTTAACTTGTAATCTTAGATATTATATGTGGTTCAAATCTTGTAACTGAATATGAATCAATAATCCCCAACGATTGAACTGAAATTTTGCCGTTCGGTTTGGATGACAAAATACACCTTTAGCTTAAGATTTTTTATTTTTTTTTATTTTTTTACAAAAACACCAAAAAAAAATTAAAATGGGATGCAAACGTCGCCCTTTTCTCTCCCACTTAGTTCAAATTTAACAATTCAGCAGAATTACATTAACATTATACCAAAGATAGAATCGCCATTCATTTTTAATGAGAACATCGTATAATTGACGAATTAATTAATAAACACCTAATGAGCATTTTGTGAACAATACACACGTTAAGAATTCATTTGATCCTTTCTTCAAGTATGAAGTCGGTTAAAAAATTATTGTATGACTAGCGGACGCATTTTTTTTTTGTTTTATTTTTATTACGGATGCATCGCGGTTTCACCCGCGTATTTCTCGTTCCCGTAGGTATAAAGGGATAAAAAAGTAGCCTATGTCACCCGAGGATAGTGTAGCTTCCAAACGGTGAAAGAATTTTTGAAATCGTTCCAGTAGTTTTTATGTTTATTCGTTACATACAAAAATACAAAACCTTTCCTCTTTGTAATATTAGTAAAGATATAGATAGCTAAGCAAGTGTTTTAAATAGGTTGACATTATACAATGAACGGACAGTCAACCAAGTTTTTCAGGGATAACATTTGCCATACGAAAATCGATTTTATTACCACCTTAATATAGGAGCTATGTCAATTTGCTACCTCTAATGTCCGGATCAGTGTAGGAAAAATATACCTGCTGAAGTACATAACCATGCTGATGTAACGGATAAATATTATTATCATATAATGACTTCATTCTTGCATAGCACGTGCCGAAAAGACTTATAATAACCAATGATTTTGCAAAACAAAAGTACAAAAACTTACCCATTGCACAATTAGTTTTTCTATTTTAATCTTTAAAAATCGTGCAAAAAGATGTTTGTCATTCGATTTCTGTTAACTTTAAACGATTAACAGAAATATAAGTACAATGATTGGTTTTAATTATGGTAAGTAGCTAATTGTGTTAATCTTCGTGCCTGAGTTTTTAGGTAATCTAGCGTTTCTTACTTACTGAATTATTTCATTATTTAAAAATGGCTGTTTTTATCAAAGCTAACTCTTGAATTTATCAGAATTTATTTGGTGTCGGCGCAATATGTTTTCGTTTTTCATACTTCTCAATTAGTCATCGACACCTTATTATTATATTTTTGGCCTTATTTAAAAAAAAACAAGATAGGTTTTCAGGTTAAACACTGATTAATAGATTTTCAATTCAAATTGCAACCTTATTAAGTGCCAACTGTAATTCTGTGGAAGAATTGTGCAAGATTGCAACATTATAACGTACCATCTATGTAGCTTTGATAAATTGTGCAAGGTTGTTTGTTGTTTTGGACAATAAACGTTTTTTTTTATTTCCTCCTAAAAAGTAGTTTTTTTTCATTACTCTGATCATGACTGCGTAAAATTGATGATGATCATGATCATTTTACACCAGCACCACAGGCATGGGAGGGCGACAATGCCCGGCTGAAGAATTATAGGCCCATCTCACTTCTTAGCCATGTCTATAAGTTGTTTTCAAGAGTCATCACGAATTGTCTAGCGCGCAGCTTTGACGATTTCCAGCCTTCCGAACAAGCCGGATTCTGAAACGGTTTTAGCTCAGTAGACTACATACATACCCTACGGCAGGTTATACAGAAGACCAAAGAGTATAATCTGCCTCTCTGCTTAACGTTTGTGGACTTCGAGAAAACGGTTCGGTTCGCCGACGATATAGTGGCCACGGCTGAGACCATGGAGGACCTCAGTACTGATGCATTTAATGCTCAATGACCTCAGTAGAGCATCCGAAAGAATGGGTCTTAAAATGAACATGGATAAAACAAAGGTCAAGTTGAATGCCCATGTCACATCCACTTCACTCGAAGTTGTAGACGATAATGTATACCTGGGACAAACGGTCCAGTAAGACAGGTCTAACTTCGAGAAAGAGGTCAACCGTCGAATCCGACTCGGCTGGTCGGCGTTTGGGCAGCTTAGCGGTCTTCTCGTCCTACTTACCACAGTGCCACAAGACGAAAGTCTATGACCAGTTTGTGTTGCCAGTAATTACATATGAAACCGAAACGTGGTCGATTATAATGAGCCTCATCAGAAGGCTTAATTGCCCCAAAGGGCAATGGAAAGGGCTATGCTCGGCGTTTCCTTGCGTGATCGAATCAGAAATGAAGACATCCGCAAGAGAACCAGGATTACTATCCGTAGAATTGCCAAACTTAAGTGGCAGTGGGCAGGCACATTGCTCGCAGAATGGATGGTCGATGGGGCCGAAAAGTTCTGGTGACCGTGTACCGTAAGACGTAGTCTAGGTGGAGCGATGACTTGGTCAAGGCTGTGAGAATCCAGTGGATTCGAAACGCACAGGACTGATCAGTGTGGCAACGCTTGGGGAGAGGCCTATGTCCAGCAGTGGACGTCTTTCATCTGAGATGATGATGATGATGATCCATCGTTTCTTTGGTCTTTCTCTACTCTTATACCTATATTCATTCTCAAAACTTTATCAAATTCAAAGCTATCCAAATACCATTTTATCAGCTTCAAATACAAGGAGAAGGAAAGGTTTTAAGGAACCCTAAAAAACGGATTTAGAAAAAAAAGAGCAGTTCTAAATTTGAATCTGTGAGCGGAAGCTGTTGGGTCGCGGTGCGCGGAACGAATTTCGGTATCATTAAGTTTCTTACTTCTTTATATCTCATTTGGAACTTAGGGTTGCCACGATAGGATGCTGTATATAGACCTACAAAAAACTGCATTGAAATATTATTTCAAGAGGATCATGAAAAAATGACATTGTATGAGTAATAACGATTATCGAAGGTAGGATCGGCAGAGCATGCCAATTCCCTTTATTTTAGTATTTTTGGCAATGGTTGATAGAATGCAATTTGTTTAGGGCCTGAGATTATTGCTGCTAAGGTTGAGCATACATTTCATAAAGTACATACAGATCATATTAGTTATCACTCATGTATTCATCATAGTGGTAGCCAGAATAATATAAAATGTATATATGTAGACATGTATATATGTAGACATATAGATAACAGCTCCCCACACAAGGGGTGAAATCACCACACCCTCAAAGATAGAACAATTTTAATACCTGACTTACTTATTACGATACCTACATAGTATATCAACCACAACATTGGACCTAGAGAGGCGTACTCTCTAGTCTACTCGTACTCTCAGAGAGGCGTAGATTTAATGTTTTGTTACGGCCATAGCAAAGAAAATCCATTTTTTTTATCATCATTCAAAAGATAAAATATGTTTGTATTCAGCCATAAAAGACAAATTTTAAACGTAATTTCACAAGTTTTTAATGCATTTCCTAAAATTCTGCAAATTTTTGACATAATACATGTATTTTATGTTTTTTTTTTGTTAGTTTTATTATATTAGCAATTAGTTTCAATTTTATTTTATTATTGACTAACGCGAGCCAGCCCTAACCCAACACCCGTTGCTTTGATACCTCGCCACCGATCCTTGGTCTGATTAGTTTTATTTGTTTATTTATACCTTAGATTATGTTGTTCTTACATAACGATGCGGTTATGTTCATTGTTCTCTATGTCAATAATAATAGTGTGGTTTAATAGTAATATTGTTATTTTTATACTGGCTTCTGTGTTGTAATTGTGTGGGTATTATCGTAGGGGCGTTGAGGTAATTATTATGTACTGTTTTATGATTTATTATTTTGTTGTTTTATTTGTAATTGATTATGTTTTGATTTCTAATGGTGAGTGGCATCGGTAATGCATTTGATTTTGTTGCTCCTGTTACAGAAATACATTAGTATAGAATAGAATTAGAATTTATAACTCAGAGTTCTGATATATTTAACTGTAATAAAGCAACATACAAAAAACTAATAGTGAAGGCTATAGGGAGACGAGTGACAATCCCACCGCACTATTCCCAAACCACTGCAACTCCTGAAAGCCAGAATCAACAGTGGCGACCACCAGAAAAGCGCCGAGGCAATGAAGCTCGACGAAGTCCCGGAGAATGAATTTAACTGTCTTGGATCCCGCAACGAAATTAATCAAAAAAAAAAAAAAGGAGGAGTAGGAAAAAATAATAAAGGAGACGATTGACAGTCAACCGATCTTCTATCTTCTCCTGTCTTCTCAAAATTGTGATTTAAACTTAACCCTATGTAAATTTGGATTATATTGCATCTTTTAATTTAAATTTGTGGCATTAGTTCGTTCATATGTTTTATACATATATCGCAGTTACAAAGGGATACCTATAATTGGCCATAATAAATACGCATACACTGTTGGTTACCTAAATATAAAAAAAAGCTTACTTAATAAAACTTTATGAGTGTGTCATGCAAATCATCATAAATCTATAACAATTTTAATTACTAATATTAAAAGAGGAAAGATTTGTATTTTTGTATGTAACGAATAAACTTAATAACTACAGGACCGATTTAAAAAAATACTTTCACCTTTGGGAAGCTTTACTATCCCCGGGTGACATAGGCTATTTTTCCACCCTGTATTCCCACGGGAACGGAAACTACGCGGGTGCAACCGCGAGGCGTCTGCTAGTTAAAAATATGTTAGATATGGGCATATATACGCCTCGATAAGTTCTCACAAAATGTACCTACCTGCCTTACTAAGTTTCCGCAATGAGTAGATCTTAACAATATTTACTTAAGGGCCTTCCACCGTTTCGGTGAAACGTTTACTTTCTAAAGCATACTCATTAGTAAAGGCTAGGTTAAAAGGTTTGAAAAAATATATATTATTAATCCATGTACATTATGTGTGAAACATGGTTTTTTCGTGTAACTAATAGATTGGTTTAAAAAAAAAATTGCAACATGACATTTTTTCGCTACTTTTGGATACTTTTGCAAAACGACTTGGATGTTTACAAATAATTTAACACAGACAAATTGATGGCTATAATTTCTTAACTGAAATAGTATGTAAATCAAAGAATATTTTGCAAAACAAGACTGTCGAAAAGGAGGTTCAATACTGATATTCTGTCACCGAGCGGGCGCACGGCGAGTACTGCGTTAACAATGTTAACATTGGGGAATATTTATACGCCTTAAAAGTGTATATTCGTATACATCACTACGTCAGACAAAAACAGTCCACTGATGGACACAGATGGCCTTTACTATCGCACACCATTAATATCTCGATTCTCGGCAATTTCTACAAGCGAGCAACTAATAAGATCGTCAATTAACCTAACTTTTTAACCGACTTTCCAAAAATTGAGGAGGTTCTATGTTTGACTTTATGTTTGTTTTTTTTCACCATTTTCTCCGTCAATTGTGGACAGATTTTCATTTTTTTTTTTATTTTCTGCGATTATGTTCATGTTTCATAATATTCGGGTTAACTATTCCGGCATTATGGCTACCTTACTAATGAACTTGCCTGTTAGGTACAACTAAAAGTGAAAAATAAAAAAAACAATTTTACACAAAATATCTACCGACTTCCAAATAAAAACACTACAAAGTGAAATATAATTTTCTTTTTGGAAGTCGGTGTCCATAACGAAAAAAATTTAACCTACCAAAGACACCGACTTCCAAAAAGAAAGTTTTTTTTTTTGTAAATATTTTTTTATTATAACATAACTAATAAGAATTGTGACATTTAGGTGCGCAAATCGCCGAAGAATGATTTGAATCAATTCAATTCTACAACCAAATCACTACATCGCCATCTTTTTCCATTGAATGGCAAGTGGCAGTCACCGTCAAGATTTATAGACTATTAATTTATTCAAATCAAGTTTTTATAAGTACGATTTATTGCAGATCAGTTGCATGTCTTTGCGTGCAATTCTTTAGAATCAGATGATGTAATTATATAAATCACTAATGATGAGGTTATATCCTGTAATCAGGTGTGTTTAAATACGGAAAATGCGTGTTGAAGCGCATTCCAGGACCGACTTCTTTATCTTTTTACATCCATACTTAATATTATAAATGCGAAAGTAACTCTGTTTGTTTGTTACCTTTTCACGACTAAACGTCTGAACCGATTTAGATTAAATTCGGTACGAAGATAGTTTGAGACTATGGGAAGGACATAGGATAGTTTTTATCCAAGTAGTGTGTTCCGATGGGATGATAAAACTCGTATTAGCGGGTGAAGCCGCCGACAGAAAGTAGTTTAAAATAATTTTATAGAGTGGTGCTATTGTTTTTTTATTGTGGACAATTCCCACGCACTATTCTTAAACCACTACAACTCCTGATAGCTAGAATCAACAGTGGCGACCACCAGTTAAGTGCCGAGGCAATGAAGCTCGACGAAGTCCCGGTGAATATATTTAACTGTCTTGGATCCCGCAACGAAATTAATCAGAAAAGAATAAAGTAGGATTAGAAAAACAAAAACATAATTTTCACTTCCCTCCATATCAAGCAAGGAGACAGAATAAAGCCAATAGGCGCTTAGGGTCATTTACAGCTTTGATAAGCCCAGTTGCCTAGCACCACGGATACATTTTTTATTTTCATATCTTTAGGCTCGCGTTTGACCTAAGAGTGTTATATTTGATCCCAATAATACGTATAGTTATGGCAAAAATACTTTAAATTGCAATTGTTTGTTTGTTTTTAGGAGGTAAGCTATGCAAGTACTGATTCGATTAAGAAAATTCTTACACTGATTGAAAAAAAAAAACTTTTTACAAAAAATACAACCGACTTCCAAATAAAAAAACAAAAAAGTGAAAAATAACTTCAATTTCGGAAGTCGGTGTTCTTGTTTTATTTTCTTCGTTTTTTGACACCGACTTCCGAAATTGAAGTTATTTTTCATTTTTTTGTTTTTTTATTTGGAAGTCGGTTGTATTTTTTGTAAAAAGTTTTTTTTATTTTTCACTTTTTAGTTGTGCTACACAATTTATATAGGCTAGGTACCAATAATGCCCATAGTGAAACCAGTATAGATTTACCCAATAAAATGAAACTTAAACAAATTCGGTCGAATAAGGGTATACCAAGGTGAACTGTTTACACCTGCGTACCCCTTTAGAGCGTACTAGTGTGATGTTTTGTTATGAAATGGTGTAAACAATAAATATAAATGCGATTGCAGCTACCCCGAGTGATTTGCCGTCATTTATTGAAGAGTTCTGATGTGTATCCCCGAAGTTCTTTATCAGATCTTGATGAAAATTAAATGGGACCACATGACAAACACCAGCTTTCAAATAAAAAAAGAATCATCAAAATCGGTTCACCCAGTAACAAGTTCTGAGGTAACACAAATAAAAAATAAAAAAATACAGTCGAATTGAGAACCTCCTCCTTTTTTTGAAGTCGGTTAAAAATAATTGAAATTGAGTATTTTCAAACTCTTTTTGAGCCTGAAAACCCTGTCAGACTTTGGCACCTAAGTAAGACACGTTCTTCACTCTCCAGAGAAGTAGTCAAAATAAGAAATATTCGCCCTGAGAAGATCTATCCAACGACATAAATCGCTTCGCTGTTGAGGTGAGGGGCAAACTTAACGTTCTGTTTAACTGAGTCGACATTTTACATTGATCCTCAAACGGAATAAATAAAGTAGGGCAATTTTTAAACCGATTGATTACTTTTGGCCTAAGAAACGATGTTTGAAAGGCCGTTAATTCTTAATAGTGAAAGAGTTAAGAGAAAAAGTTAATTAATTGAAGAATAATACCATAATTTCACCGAGCTCCTCGCCTATCTACAATCCAGAGAAGTTGTCAAGTTTAAGAAATATTCGCCTTGAAGAGATCTATTCAACGCTATATAAATCGATATTATATCTTAACACTATTGAGGTGAGGGGCAGGCATAACGTTCGGTCTGACCGAAACGACTTTTAAAACAAAAATGTGAGGAATAAGATGATTGCAAGGCACAGTATTAAAAAAAGTAATTAAGTGACGAAATACTCGAATTTAAATAAGTTTTTTTTTTTATAATAAAACTCTCTAGCTCCTCACATATCCACAATCCAGAGAAGTTGTCTACACTCGCCTTGAAGAGGTCTATTCAACGATATATATCTTAACACTATTGAAGATGGGGCAATAATGCCCTTTGTCCTTTGAAAGCAGACGAAACAATTTAAGGTATGCAAAAACTTACAGAAAATAATTTGACGTAGGATATACGTCCTTTTTTAAATCGGTTGAAAGTATTACGCTGTTTTAAAAAATAGCCAGTGAGCAAGATTTGTACCATATTTAACAACCCGAACACTTACAAAATGCAATTTATTTTTACTCAACACGGCTCAAAGTTAATATTTCATGCTACAACAGAAAGTGGCTTTCTATGACCTCAGACCACACATACCATGACCTATAAATGCCAAACAAGTACCCCTGATTTAACACTAAACCGCCTACCGGGAACAAAATAAAAAGTACCAAGTATTTGTTTAAAATGTTGAAGGAGTAAAATATATTGTAAGACGGTACCTCCCTCGGGATGTGTGTGTGATGATGCTTTTACGATGTTCAGACGAGACGGAAACGAGACGGGTTGGGTAAGGAATGAATAGAAGTGCTGATTTTATGTTGGTACTTTTTTATGGGCATTTTTCGGTTGCCGTGCGCGGTGGAGGGGGTTGACATAGATGTAACTCGAAATTAAGATACCGTGGCAAATTTGACCGTGTCCAGATTGTATAGTTTTTTTTTTAATTTAAGGATTTGCTTGCGTTCGAGTACAATCTCGCCTGATGTTAAGCTTTGATGTGGTCGACGGTGAAGCACGCTTGCCTAGCAGTAACCTATTCACTCTTGACTTAAAGACCCCAAGGTTGTAGCTATCAGAAAACAAAGACTTCGACAGGGAAATACACTCATTAGCTGTGTGCACAATGAAAGTACTGCTGAGATAACATCTAATAGATAGTTTTGAGAGAAGAAGACATGGTGCACCGACCCCAAACGACATGGGATGAGGGCAGGAAGATGATGATTCTGACGATGACGACATGAATTGACATATTTAAAATATTTAGGTATTTAGAGTATTAAGGTACGAAGGCAGTTTTTATATTTTTTTTATAGGCTCGTGTTTGACCAATATATCGCCTGATGGTAAGCGATGATGTGGTCTACGGTGAAGCACGCTTGCCTAGAAGTAACCTATTCACTCATGTCTTAAAGACCCCAAGGTTGTAGCTATCAGGCAACAAAGACTTCGGCAGGGAATGCCACTCCTTAGCTGTTCGTGTGTGTAAAACGCTTTGTGCGTATGGGTGGGATGTCCACCATGTACCGGTGGCGCATTTCCGTACGTCTTGTTGTCCGATGAATGATAGAATCTAGAATTCAGAAAATTTCAACTTACGACAATAACGTATCCTATCCTATCTACTCACCGACAAGAAGTACCAACAGCAGAATATTGTACCTGTTTTCTGTTCCTTCGTCAAGTCTGTATATTATGTATGTGTACAGTAACGTTTAATTATAAACAAAAGGAGACTCTTTAATTTTTATTCAGTTACCCTGTATCATCCCACAACTGGACAAAGGCCTCCCCATGACCTGGTCCAGGGTTTATGAGAATTATCTATCATGGATTACGTGAAAAAATATCATGGTGTATCTAACCCTACAACACTCTTCACAAAAATCCAGGCCATCGATATCCAACACAAAGAGCTAACCCATAAACTGCAGAAGGGTATAAATTGTACCGTTTATTACACTGTAAACTTCGAACTCATTAAATATCGCAATAAAATAATATTTTAAGTATCAACAACGTGGGATAGCTAAGTTAAGCAAATAATTTTCAAGTTTTTTTTGGGATATGAAGCTGATTCATTTTGGTTTCATTGAGTAAAAATGTGTGGTTTTGTCCTAAACCAGCACACAGTCTATCCGAGTACCAAGTTGTCACCCAAATCCATTCAGTTGTTAAGATTTTAAAAGGTGATAAACAGATAGACAGAAAGACAGAGGTAGGTATACTTATACATATACATAATGCTGTGTATGCAGTTTGCATATGCTGGGACGCACTGCATAAATTTTTTGCTGTATAACTACATAAAAAAGCATCACACGTTTATTTTATGCATTTACAATTGCGAAAATATGGAATTAAATATTCATAAATCATCAAATATTTTTAAAACTTTTAACCATTTCAAATCAATAAAAAAAAAAGTTATGTTGGTAATGATAGCGAACCACGTCTAATTTTAGTTTAGCGCCATCTTCCGCAGAAGTATCTACATCATTTTCAGTCTATTCTAGCTAGTTTTCTAAGCAATCTAAGAGCCAGACATTAAGCTTCAGGAAGGGATGGAAAGAAGACTCTTTTTCAAAAAATCTTACTTATCATTTTGCATATTATGTATGTATCAATCATTTATTTTATTTATCGAAGTTGACTAGTCTTTAACTTAATTTCTCAGAAAGATGAACAAGGAATGTACCTATTATGATTTCATAGACATATCATCAATGATATTTATGTATGTCAATCATAGCATATAGATGCTTCAATAACACACTTAGATTCAGTTATGATATTTATGTCAACAGGTGGTCTCATATGTCATAGAAAATAACAGGAAGTGCGCTTTTATATGTAAACTATTATTAGAAGTATTAACTGGAAGTGACGTAGTTTTACTTCATTAAATGGCAATTAAGATACATCAATTAACAGTAGATAATGCTATTAGTCTTTGTTTGATCGGGAAAGTAAAATAAAAACTTAAAATATATGAGAAAAACTTCAAAACACTTACCCAGATTACATTTTACAGGTAATTAAAGACACCAATGTTAATTAAAAACCCAATCTCAGGCCAACACTTTTTGTTAAACCCGTCATCTGACAAATTCCCACCAAAACTGACGACCCAAACGAAGATTTGCAATCAAAACATAACCTAGACTCAAAGGAACCAATAAATTGCACTCTAAACTCACGAAAAGTGACTAAAACCTGTACTTTTTCACACAAAACCTGTCAAAAGTACCACAAACAGAGAGAGTCGCAGGGAAATTAAGTCGATACGTAATTAAAGCTGGAACAACGCACACATACAAAGGATCGACATAAAAATGCCCGAGAGAAAAAAAAGTATAGGTTTAAAATTTACCCGGTATAAATTTGTGTTTTTTTCCTTCCATCTACTTATGTATGGGGACATGCGCAGTAAAGGGTTAAAATTGGATTACCCGACCAAATTACAGAGCCTAACTCTTTCAAACCAACTCGGCTTATCAAAGCACTTTTCAATTTGGTTGGATTGTAATTTGTAATTAGTTCTTCGTTCGTCCGCTTCACTTTGAGCGCTGAGGTGGCTCTGAGAGGTATTTATGTGTCGCTCGACATGGCGTTTTTGCAAGTGAGACATTTTTTAATTGCTCCAATTGTTACTTTTGATATGATGTGACATCGGGAAAATTTAGTTACACTGGCATTTGTCATCTAATCTACAAAAAACACAAAAATATACCTAACTTATCAAAACAGCTTTGATAATTTCAAAATGGTGAATAGAGTTTTTATCCTTATTCATAAACTGTCTTGAATCCTAGAATCTTCATATTGAAATTATAATAATGCTGGCTAATCTGAAAGTCGAAACACGTTTAATATCCTGTGGTACCGCAGCAGTACTTACAATCACAATAATATCAACTCAATCTCAATTTTACAACAATTAATTGTAATTTAAACTATAGATCCGTCATTTTCCTACTTAGGTTTGATGATTGCTACTTATTAGTCATAATAACAAGGATAATCTTTATAAACACGTTCAATGTTTTATCTACTATAGACTAGCTTTCAGCTCTTTGAATTATTATTTTTCATTTTTTTGGGGTTCCGTACCCAAAGGGTAAAATCGGGACCCTATTACTAAAACTCCGTGGTCCATCTGTCTGTCTGTCTGCCACCAGGCTGTATCTCATGAACCGTGATAGCTAGACAGTTACAATTTTCACAGGTGATGTATTTCTGTTGCCGCTATAACAACAAATACTAAAAACAGAATAAAATAAATATTTAAGTGGTATACAACAAACGTGATTTCTTTGCCGTTATTTTGCGATAAAGGTACGGAACCCTTCGTGCGCGAGTCCGACTCGCACATGGCCGGTTTTTCTGTTTCATTGAAGTTATCTTTCCACAAAAAAAAAATGTTTTTATTATTTATTTCCAATCTTATTAATCTTTTTTTATTACTACCACAAAACTGATAGAAATAAAAAAGTCTTAATAGATGTCACAATTTAACACAGCATGCGAAATCGAGTGCTCGATATTTTAACGAAGTCCTAGAAATATCGAACGCTACCAGAATAGCGACATAGTTACATCCCTATGTCAGGTCAAGTCCATCGATTTCTACGCCATTCTCTCCAAGTAAGAATCTATCATTTATTTCTGTTAAAATCATATAAAATCCATTCATTTTGATATCAAAGTATCTTTAACTTGAAGTTTTGTTTAGTTCTGAAGAAAAAGAGTGCCAAAACTATGAAAAATGTGCTAAACGCCAAACTAGAGCCAAATTAGTGTAATAAAGAGAAATATTTGACAACACATACGATGGATCACTAGAAGGAGTATTAATAGTGATATTTAGCATCCGGATATACAGGAACTAGAACCCAACATCAGCAAAAGGATAGACAATGAGTAAACCTTTTTAAGCAACAGTGTTTTGTGAAATTTATCCGGATTCCTATAACAATGTGTCCCCAAATAACAGCTCGTCTTTTGGTAAAGCTAATATTATTAACACTGTTAATTGTAGTTCTTCTGGAATTCGTTCCAATGTACTTCTACGTGAGAAAGATTTTGAAGAAGTATATTTTTAAAAGTGTAAAAAGGCTATGAGTGAACTGGATTGCAGTAAAAGCAATTTTAAGAAAAGTTAATTCAAAAGTTAGAGAAGATTTATTTCAAGAAGAGAAGAGCTTGCGAAAGAGATAAAGAAGAAAAATTATGAATGAATGAAGATTTATTTGTTTGAGGAAACTTTAAAAGAATTTCGTGTAAAAAGGGTTTTGAATAAAATGAACTTCAGTTTTGAAGAAAATTTGGAAATACTAGGAATTAGTGAAGATTTAATTTTTGAGGGTTTTTTAAAAGCGTAAAAAGGATATGAATGAGGGCGACAGTATAGCTGAAAATTTCGGACGGTCATTTCAAAATTTTGAAAAGATTTATTACAAGAAGAGAAGAGAAGAGAATGTAAAAGAATAATAAAGAAGTTTATTCATACAGGAGCATGTGAATAAATGTTAATGAATAAAGAAGATTGTTGTTGGATCATCTTATCCACATTATTTTTACTTTCTGCATTTTTTATGATGGAAGAAACTCTAATATAGTATGAATACCAAAGCCATTTTTTATTTTAATAACTTTCCTGTTTCAGATTTCAGTGGTTTCTTTATATTTCTGCAACCCAGCAACTGGGTTGTGGACTGTGGCGATAAGATAGACAATTGCTAAATGTTAGTCCGAACATGTTGGTTGATGTTGGTTGTTGATGGTGTTGGTGGTTGTTGATGTTGATGGTAACTGCATCCGGATAAAGAATAAACTTATTATAGTTAAAAAAAATAATAATTTCTGCATTCTTTCAGGAAATAACATAAAAAGGTAGCGCGACAAGCATCAAATTACCATAAAAAAAACTATAAAAAACTTAAAACTGACTTGTCAAACTGTCACCACATTCGTAATTTAACAAGACACTAAAAAAAAAGAGTAACCACAAAAGACACCGCTCACCAACGCCATCTAGTAACGGTGAACGCAAACTGTTTTTTGTCAAGCTTTTTCAGGGTGAGAACTGAAGCGAGGTATGAAAAAAACTGCGAGAGGGCGTGATGTGAGGTACTGGCTGATTTAGAAATAATGAAGGCTGGAAGGAAAAATCATGGTTCTGACGGTTTGATAATATTTGAACTTGTGGGTAATCTGAATCAATGGGTTTGTACCGAAGGACTAACATGACTCCACACATAATGGGGACTTAGATAATTAGGACAAAGCTTCTTAGATATTTGTTTTCTTGCCTAGAGTGTAGCATTACCATTAGTAGTAGAAAGATATGGTTTTGATATAGTACATTATGGTACAAGTGTGTAATGTTGGTGATAACCGCTGAGGCGCCATTGAGACCCGAGCCGTTAGGTGAGGGTCTTAAGAGAGCCGAGGATGGTAATCATCAATACACACGTGTATCATACGACGTTTTTCAACACACTCGTGAAGAAAAGAATACTAAAAAATCATTTCCAACAGTGAAAACGCCTTGTGAATTTTTTTTCGCAATGACGGGGAATAATTAATCAGTTTGCCTATGCGCGCATCTAACTTCTTTTTTTTGCCTTTTCGCGGATAGCGTGTTAGCCACGTAAAAAATGGGGAATTTCAAGTTTAATTTATTACAGACAAAAATAAAAGTTATATTTGAGTGAAACTTTTATTTATTAAACACGTTTTGTTTATGTCTGTAATAAAGAAAACTTGAAATTCCCCATTTTGTACGTGGCTAAAGGTGGCTAAAACGCAATCCGCAAAAAGCCATAAAAAAAACATTATTTTAGTCTATGGCCGATCGCCATAGACTAAAAGTAATGTTTTTTTTATTGTTAGATGCGTGCGCATAGGAAAACTGATTAACTTTGCCCGCGATTGCAATAAAAAAATTCACAACTCGTTTTCACTGTTGGAAATGATTTTTTAGTATTATTTTTTTCACAAGTGTGTTGAAAAACGTCGTATGATACACGTGTGTATTGATGATTACCGTCCTCGGCTCTCTTAAGACCCTCACCTAACGGCTCGGGTGTCAATGGCGCCTCAGCGGTAATCACCAACATTATACACTTGTACCATAATGTACTATTAATTAAGTATGTTTTGGGAGTGTAATAAATTAGTAGCTGCTACTTGCTTGCCTAAAATAATAGTGTGTGTATGCTGTAAAAGGAGATTATGATATTAGCTAAGATTTATTCGGCCCAGACTCCGCTAAATGACTGTTTTGTTAAGCAAATCTAGTATTTGCCAACAAGTTTGTTTTATCTTAGAAATGTGATATTTAAATATACAAAAAACGGGGAATGATGGGTAGAAAAAGCTATATTTGGACATAGAAGCCAATAATACACTGCTTCTTCATTTCACTTGCACACACGCACAATTTTTTAAACGATTTCAAAAAGGAGGATGTTCCCAATTCGACTGGTTTTTTTATATGTTTTACCTCATACCTTTTTAGGAGCTCGTGGCTAAATAATAACAGCTGCACGGGTCGATCTTCAAGGTTAAGCAACGCTGGACGAGGTCGGTCCGTGGATGGGTGACCATTTCAACATACCGAGTTTCCTCCGTGCCTCGGAAAGCACGTTAAGCCGTTGGTCCCGGCTGTCATTTGAAGATCTTTGACAGTGGTTTCGGGTAGTCAGAAGCCTTAGACCTGACACCAGTCTTGCCAAGAGGTATCGTGTTACCCAGTTACTGGGTTGTGGAGGTCAGATAGGCAGTCGCTCCATGTAAAACACTGGTACTCAGCTGAATCCGGTAAGACTGGAAGCCGACCCCAACAATAATTGGGATAAAGGCTAGGCAGATGATGATGACCTCATACCTTTTTACTAGGTGAACCGATTTTGATGATTCATTTGATAATTGAAAGCTGGGTTCTCATGTGGTCCCATTTAAATTAGATCAAGATCTGATGAAGACCTTCAGAGATGTACAACAGAACTCAATAAATTACGGCAAATCGCCCGAGATTGCTGCAATGGCATGTCTGTTTATTTTTTACACTATTTTATAATAAAACATCACCCTGGTGCATTATGTACCACAGCTAAAAAGAAAAATAAAAATCTTTTTTACAAAAAAATATAACCGACTTCCAATTAAAAACACTACAAAGTGAAAAAGAAAACAATTTCGGCAGTCGGTGCCAAAACACAAAGAAACAAAACAGGCACACAGTTTTTTATTTATTACATTTTCAACAATCCAGGCAAAATTATCATAGAGGCTGTAAGCCGAACTCACAACAATACTTATCCGCAAAGCCCAAATCAACAAAGACACACACCTACCAACCCCCAAAACACAAACCGTGATGATAAAAATAAATTGCCAAGACATCTCCAGCGAGGCGTGGCCCACATCCCGCTCAGTGGCACAAAAAACGGAAAATAACGATTTTTCACGATCATCCCCGACGTCCCCCTTGCATCCTCTGTGAGGGATGCTTTGATGGTCTTAAAGTTTATCGGTCAGTAATGACAGCTGGTGTTTTGATAATGTGTGAGTTTAGATACAGGGCACTACTACTGGTTCTGGTTTTTTTTTAATGTTTAATAGGCTCGCGCTTGACCACTATCTCACCTGTTGGTAAGCGATGATGTGATCGACGGTGAGACACGTTCGCCTAGAAATAACCTATTCAGACTTGACTTAAAGACTCCTAGATTGTAGCTATCGGGAAACACAGACTCCGGCAGGGAATTCCACTCCTTAGCTGTACGCATATTAAAAGTGTTTCCAAAACGTTTTGTGCGTATGGGTGGAATGTCCACCATGTACCGATGGCGCATCGCTGAAGGACTGGTATTCCGATGATGAAACGGGCTAGGTGGAATTAGATCGTGCAATGCTATCGCACACAACCCGAAATGTAACTGATAAAAAACCCGACAAGCTGGCAACTCGGCGACGGTGTTCAAGGCTCTGGAGCCTTGACTTGACCAGTGCCTCATCACCGATGAGCTTCTTGGCCCGCTTTTCGATCGACTCCAGTGCT
Organism: Orthosia cruda; assembly: GCA_964057195.1. Taxonomy (NCBI): domain Eukaryota; kingdom Metazoa; phylum Arthropoda; class Insecta; order Lepidoptera; family Noctuidae; genus Orthosia; species Orthosia cruda. Next base: position 5,544,434 of record OZ059854.1, read on the forward strand.
TCGAGCTGGTACTTGGTAGATCTATGGCTATGAAAACTGGGTTATACGGGGCAGATATTCAGTGGTTTCTTGTATAATTGTTGGTTCATCAGAAGCACGCGTAATGCACTCTCAGTTCTTTAGTTTGATCTGAAAGGACGGCTATACGGTACGAATCAAATGTACTAGTTTACATTTACTAATTAAAACATCAAGGACATTTAGAAATTATACCATGACGAAATCCTGAAAACGAGCAATTCTTGTATATATGTATATATCTATAATCTGAATCTCGGTAACGGCTCCAACGATTTTCATGAAATTTAGTATGCAGGGAGTTTCGGGGGCGATAAATCGTTCTAGCTAGGTTTCATTTTTAGAAAACGTATTTTTCTCTATTTTCACACGAGCAGAGCTCGGTCGCCCAGATACTGAGCTATTATCCTTGACAAGGTTATGTCGTATTCATGCCAAATTGTAACGAATAATAATATAAATATTTTTGTCGCCAAAAAAAATATACTGGTTAAAACCATAACCATCCTGTTGTCTTCGCCGTAGTCGGGTAAAATGAAAATCAAAGATAATTTCGGAAGAATTGAGTTTACACCGCTGTTTTGTTTCTAGTGTTATATCCATTCTTTCATAATGAATGCTAAAAACTGGAGATAAATTCTAGATCAAGAAACCCATAACAGTTTTCCCTGTCTCAGAATTTAATCCAGACCGTCTCACTTAGCATTAGGGCTTGTCAGCCAACATTACAATAAAGCAAACCAATTGAAATAAAATTTCGATTAAGCTAATAGAATTGTGTTTGTTCTAGAGAACAAAGATTTTTTATACTTATTTTTTGGATATATTTATTTACTTAAATAAAAATGTACACTGTGTATAAAACACTAAATTAACTAGACTATATATATATACTCATAAATCAAAAACTACTAACTTACTACGTTTAAAAATAAGCTAATCTAAGATATGGCGTTGAAAACCGCTTCCACATCGTGGTCGACTGGTATTGTGTCCAAAAGACTGGCAACATTGCCACGTTATATGGCAATGCTTATGCTCTGACCAAGGAAAAAGCCAGACCTTAGGTCAACTAGGCGATCGCATTATTTAAGACGACGACAGTCGCCAACGACCTTGAGGGAACACACCGCGCACTCGTTTCATACCCGTGCAACCACATTCAGTACATTTTTTGTACTTTCCTTATTATTCTATGACTTAAGAAAAGCCTTAGATCAAAATGTAGATATTTAATTCAATTGTTTCTGAGATGGTGAAAATTTCAATAAAATACGCCCTCCGATTTTGGTGCGATGGTCGTTTTTTCGTCCGTGTTAGACATAACTTTAGAAATTAATTACACTAATGTTATACGAATAAATCTTAAAATTTTCATGAATAAAATTATTAAAAAAATAGTCTAATGGAACACATATTTTTTTCCAAAAATTACTAATAGACGTTTTGACGTGATTCTCATTTTAAAATCAGCTACTAGGAATATCGGCGCCTTAAAATTATCTATCTAAAAACCCCGTTTTGTAGTTAAGAAAGAAGTCGGTAGCAACCACTAGTCAAGTCTCCGTCTACGTGACAGTGTTGTCAGAGAAAGTTGATTGCTAGGCGTCGAAGAAAATTGCAGTAGAAATAAGTGGCGCGATCTATCACAGTTTAGTGATCATTACTACATACTTTTGATATTAAATAATTATCTCTGCGAGACTTTTTAACACGGGGTGACATGTTTTAATGTTTGTTAGATTAAGGCGGTACCCCGAGCAAAACGCCGCGCTAGCCGTTTCTCGTGCAGTTTTTAGGAGCTATCTACTCGTTATTTAAAATGAAATATCAACTAATAAAAATATATTAAATAACTACATATTATTGAATCCAAAATTGTAGATTTCTTTTTTTTTTAAATGTATTATTTGTTTCACTAATCTTCTTCCAACAAAATCATAAAAATGAGATATAATGTTTGATAGCATGCATCTCCTCGTAAAGTGTTCATTAATATTTTTTTGTACTAACACTAATGGATAGACAATTTGATAACGAACATTTTGTAAGTTTTACTTTTTTCAAAAGACCAATATTCGATTTTATAAAGATTTTATTCTAAAATCTGGGCGTATTCACTACTGTAATTCATGCGCCACCAGTGCCGCTAGCCCAATAGGAATGCTCATATCTCATGCTGATTTTTTGGTCAGGTTTGAAGAGTTTGAAAATACTCAAAGTGGGATCCAACGAAAATAAATCCAAATAAATATCTACAATTAGGACTGGATCTTCGTCATCTTCCTGCACTTGTCCCATATTACTTGGGGTTGGCGCAACACTATTTTTTCTTCCACACCGTCCTGACAACCGTCTAGTGTAAATTTTTGTATGTCTGGCTAATAAATACTAGTTAATAAATAGAATCAGAGTCGAATATAAAAATAATACTTACAGAAGCATATTTGTTACCTAATTTTACGTACATAAACATTATATTTTTAACCACTGACAGAAAAAAGAGGGGTGTTATAAGTTTGACGTGTGACGCTGTGTATCCGTATATTTACGTGTCTGTCCGGAGCATCATAGCTCCTAAACGGATGAACCGATATTGAATTTCATGAACCGTGCACTTTTTCGGGATGAAAACCCTTTAAACCTCCGCAATAATGTAGCTATCTATCGGTGAATTAATTTTTGTTTTCTGACTTACTTCCAGAGACAACTTCATACAAACAAACAGTTTTACTTTAGGATTAAAAATAAAAAATAAGCTAAGACCTCGCCTCTCGTTCTCGAAGTGCTTTTGTGGACTCAAATCCGAACCAGTACCAATGTCACTCTTTCAATTCATTATTTTCTTTCTAAGTTTATCTTGGACATTGCTGACAACGAACGGTGAAGAAAAACATCGTGAGGAATCCTGGACGTATCATCAATCAATACATATAATAAATCTGTAGAAAGGTCGTTTTTGTAAATCGAAAATATTTTCAAACAAAATAGCCAGGGTGTTAAAGGATAACCAACAGAAACAATGCCAGAATTTTTGAAATTTTTGTCTGTTTAGTTGTGCACACATCACGTATAATATACGAAAACAATGTAAATAACTTTCACATAAAAATTGTTCACTCTATCAAAAGTTTAAATTCAAAATTCATCTAGAATTTAAAGTGTTCAAGAAGTAAAATTATCACAACACACGCAATTCAGATACTCGGACACTGGAACTCTATATTCGATAGATGGCGGTGTTAAGATTCTCCGCGAAAGAATGAACCTAGAAAAAATTATAAATTCCTACCCTGGTAGGAAGGTAAGTAGGATAGGGTAGGCAGTTGACAAGAGCGAAGCCGCGGACACAGCTAGTAGTTAATATACTCGTACGTCTAAAATTGACAATTGAATTTGACCCGCATTGAGCAAGCGTGGCGATGAATGCTCGTATCTTCTCTGTATAATAAGAGGCCTTTGCCCTGCAGTGGGTCAGTAACAGGCTCTATACCTTTGTATCTTACTATCTTACGAATATTATATGTGAAAGTTTGGATAGATGTATGTTTGTTATTCGATCACGCCAGAACGGTAAAACGGATCTGGATGAAATTTGAAACAGAGGTAGATTTTATTTTGGAATAGCACATAGGCTAAGAAAACACTTTTCACGCGGGCGAAGCCGCTGGCAGAAGCGAGTATTATAAATGCAAAAGTTTGAATGGATGTGTCTATGTTTGTTACTCAATCACGCCAGAACGGCTGAACGGATATGGATGAATATTGGTACAGAGATAGATTATACTTTGGTTTACCAGATTATTTTCATCGCAGTGTAATGCTCCCTTGCGATAAGGAGTCACTTTGCCGCTGACAGAAGAAAAATAAAGAAAGAAAAGAGTGAAAACCAATGATATTCAAATACACAGATATGTTATGAGCGCTCGCATTGTGAAGACTCGAATAGGTCATAATTGTGACCTTTAGTCTTTAGTTTATATAGCGGATAGGCTTTATTGAAACAAAAACAAAATAAAAAAAATGCCATCGTGTGTATTTAGAAATTGTACCAATAATGATACCAAAGTACATAATACAGAAGGGATCTCATACCATATGTAAGTACGCAATACGCCTCAATTTAGTAATTTATTTCATTTTTTTGCCTAATATTCTGATATTTGGAGGTTAAAAAAAGATAACAATATTGGTGGTCAGAATAATGTTTGTTTACATTCACACGCAAGTGACAAACTAGCCGTCTCTTTTTTTCTTGTTGGTTTTATCAAGCCATCCCTTTCGACTTGTAGTGAAATGTCAGATGAATGAAAAGTGTGTGTGCGGAACACTTTTTTCAATTGTTTTGTGAGTGTATAACGTATCTGTTTATTTGAATATCATTGGTGAAAACTACTTTATTTAGCACACACAGATGGGTGTACCCTAAATGTAGGTACAAATAAAAGGGTACTTAATTTTAAAACAATTACATACATAGTGTGCCCCGCGGCTGCGCCAAAATGGTCCAGTTCAGCAAAATGCCAGACAACTGGGAGTTGCCTGACGCTGGTTTTCAACTGAAGCTTACGTTGAAGTGTACAGAAGCTAGTTATAATATAATATTAGTTAAACTATCATTTAGCGCTGAATTTGGGCTATGAGAACGGCTTTTTTATATTTGTGATGGGTTTGCTCTTGACTCTAGTCTAGGTCATAGGTGACAGAGACAGAGTCGACGATGGAGTGAGCTTACCCAGAAGAAGCCTGTTCACTCTAACTTTGAAGAGATTCGGGTTGTATGCGTTAGGAAACACAGACGCAGGTAGTGACACACATTTTTTTAGTCACAATAATTAGTAGTATAGTAAGAAACTTGAAGCTACTTAAGACGTTCACAAATATCGCAGAAAACACCCAAACTAGATTACCCGGGACCTCTTTAATCTTTCTTGAAACTTTGCAAACCTCCAAGCATTCCCCTCTTACAGCTACACACACAGAAGCGAGAAACAATTAATTTAAAACACAAACGCTGTTCTTTCAGGCACACGCTCCGATCATTAATATGTGTACCGCCTTATGGTAACTGATGGATATTGTTTCAAAGTTTTGGATAGCATTGCGTTCGTTCAGTTTTGAGGAGAAATTATGTGAAAAATTAAAATCTTAATAGGGATCATTCTTGGATAAGTATTTTATTTGTCTGTCAGTTAGATTATTTACAACAATACACGTAGATATGGTTTGCTTTACCAAATCAATAAAAAAAACTGCCTGCGAAGCGAACCAAAAAAGCTGCAAATAAGAAAAAATCATGCTGTGCGACTGGTGAATCAGGGGGTCATCCAGTTTGCGAATATGTATCCTCCGACTGCACAGCATGATTTTTTCTTGTTTACAGCTTTTTAGTTCGCTTCGCAGGTGGGTTTTTGATTTTTAAATTAACTTTTTTTATTTACAACTTTTTAGTTATCATTGTTGTTTCGAATGACTTTTAAACAAATAAGTGGTTTATATTTTTGTAAATGCCTCTAAAAACCTTTCATTTTGATACCCCACTCGATGGGTTTGGTAGAAAAAAAATTGCAACCCCCACAATATGGCGCCCAAAAGCCGTCATGTTGCTTTTTTAATGGCATTTACCTAAGAACACATGAGCGGACCTATCTAACGATGTCTTAATTATAAAAATCCGTCAAGTAGTTTGAAAGATATGAGGTAATAAAGAATATTACATACATACATACAAGATACGCGCGAAAAACATAACCCTTTCCTTGCAGCCGGGTAAAAAAAAGATAATCCGCATCAATTCAGGAGTGGGGCGGCTTGTGATGTCACTTTAGGGTAAAAAATGTGATAAAACGTGACGTCTCGCGAAATTATTATATTAAATCGCATTGAATCGTTGGCTTCCCGATACGCAAAGCACGGATCGGTGCTGTTTTCCTATGAGATTTACTAATGCGCAGCCGTTGTAGCTAACTTCAGGGCGGCCAAGAAGTTTGACGAGAACTATAGCCGCGGTCGCACGAGTATCGTACGAGTATCGTCATTGTCGAATCATACACTGCATTTATTTTGTTCTATTGAGTGGAAACAGAAACTCAACGTAGGCAATTGGCTGAACACTGGTTGGTACTAATTAAACGAACCCTTATTTCGGTTTGGAGAAATAGTTGTGAAAGACATGGCCAAAACAGACCCACTCTTTTTAAATTAGCCTAGTATAGTTATAGTAATTATTATAGTTTTTAAATCAATCAAATAGAAAAGAAAGAAAAAACACATTTATTTGTCACAAGCCACTAGAGCACATAATATAAAAAAGAAAAAGAAAACTTAAAACTATACAACAATAAAAAAGAGAAAAAAACAATATAAAAATGTCAGAATATATAGATATAATAAATCAGTTTCAGTTTGAATAAGACCCGCGAAAACGCCGAAGATAAAAGAAAATCCAGATACGTTATTAGCTTTATCGACAAAAAGCTAACGTGACAAATCGTCATCAGATCCAAATGATTTGTTGTATAGTAAGATAACCCCACCACAAAGTAGATTATCTATACCATTAACTAAATCAGTTTGGAGTAAATTTTGGAAAACCTTATACCAATCGGAGTAGAAGACGTAAAGAAAGAAAGAAAATAGGTCAATTTACCACAAAAAATAAAAGGCACACACAACAGTATCTTAGGCAACAAAAAGCGAAAATATAAAAGAGCAAAAAATTGGTATAAAATACAATAATTAATGCAGGTATTTAATGTCACAATTATTATATTTAAGATGTCATGATCCGAAGTAAAAAATCAACGATATAATGATTGATGTCTTTATAAGAAGGTAATGTACCCTTCATTATGAAATTAACCAAACGTTTAAATACAAAAATAATCAAGAAATTAACACGAAATTGGCTATCGCAGTTAACACAATATCTCCATTTTATCTGATGATGCTGTGAGACTTCTTGTTGTGTGATGCATAGCAATTGTATTTGTATTTAATACTTTTGTGAGCTTTAAACAGTCATTATTAATTACCTATTATTTTTCATCACACTTGAACGTAAAAAGTATCTAAACATACAGGTTAACTTGGCCGTAATGCCCCATATAAAACCCTCGGGCTTTCTTTTTGTCATGAAACCCTAGGGCGGGCAGTAATATTTTTTTAATTTATGGCACAGCACACAGGTCATGCAAGTTCAAGCAAGGAGTTTACATGCAATTGAAAAATTGTCTTAAAATGTTATCTAAACAGGAATTTCTTTGCAATCTCGCTAAATGTTACTTAAATACTCAACTAATGTTCTTAATAATCGATTTTAATAGTTATATTATGAAAACGTCGAAATTATTTAATTCTTTTTACACTCCGTCATGGCTGTATACCTACGTAAGTATTTCCCCTTAAGTTTCTGAACGAAACACTCTATAATCTGTGGTGTGGGCAAAAATTCGCCAACCGCTTAAAAAAAAGTTCACGTATCTTCGACTTCGGGCTTCTACTAGAGTCTCGATCGTAATTCCTTACTTACCGCCCTTAATACACAATGTAAGATTTATCATCAATTTGCAAAATTGACTTTGACGTTATTACTGCCAGTTTTATAATTTTGCAAGCGACCATTACAATTCAGATATTAATAATTTCTACGATTCTAGGTATGTAAGAGTGATGAGCTTATTACTAATATTTTACTTTTCTTAATACTATTACAAAAAAAAAACTTTATCATCTAAGAGCCATTATTTTTTTGGAATAAAATAAAATTAATCTATATGATTACAACACTCTGCTCAAATGTAACTTACCACCAGTGAATTCATTTTCTACAACAGATCTGCACTACCAGAGATTACTTTCTCTAAATAAACAATTTTGCTTATGATCTATTCGGTCAGATTACCTTTGTATCCGGGTGTAAATAACTTATTTAGTTAATAAACGTTTCGTTAACTATTTGTCAGAGAGTTCCAAAGACAATTTCTTCTATTTTATGTGACAGCACGGTGAGTCGCCAAATCATACGATGCGTTTATCTTGATGTATTTAGTGCTCCTGCCGGGCATAACGCGGTATCTGCATTATTTGTGGCCAGTTTTGTTGGTAAAATGAAATAGAATTCAAACTAGTCTAAATTTAAAAAGTATTTACCTACCTTTTTTATTTAAATAAAACTGGTGCCCATTAAAATAACAAAAAAAATACTTAAAAGAATCTAAGCGAATGAATTGTATCCAGTGCGTTTATTTACTTTTGTGCATGAAGTTTGAATGAATAATTAAAGGAACTTTAGTCATTAAAATTTCAATGCAGGAATTTAAGTACTTAATATTGTTATTTTAGCTTGGGTAATATTCGTTCCTTAAAGAGAATAGTTACAAAATACATTTAAAAATTAATTTAAAAAATAACCCATCCGGAAATATTCTCGTACGCTTCGGAGGTTAAAGCAATATTTTTTTGCAATTAATATTTTAAATAACCACATTAAAAAATATATGTTCAAGTCAAAAGATAAGTTTTACCATTAATGTGTAAATGAGTTATTCTGTTTATAATCAATAGTTACAACCTAACGAGTAAAAATAATAATTTTGGAATACTAATAAACTGCTGTAGCATGCAAATTCTACTATAGTAGTATTAATTTTATACTAATAACTGCTGTAGCATGCAAATAGTATTACTACTATTATGCTAGTATTTTATTATCTGTGGAACTACGTTGTAACTTGTTAGGTCATTGCTCGGGGCACCTGTTTCTTTTTACAAATAATTAACATCGTGGACATAATTACTTATTTATACCTATCTCAACGCTAAACTATCGTTATTGGATATCGGAATTCTTGGTGTTGTGAATATTAGAATTTAATTTCAAATTACAGCTGCTATCTTAGAACAAGATTGTGAAAAATATTATTTTAATAGTGGAATCTATAATTACACGCAAATTCCACATTCCTCTCCTTCCTCTAAGAAAGAGTTGCTATAGAGACAACGATTGTCGGTAAGGCAAAATAATAGAGCCCAATCACGTCACTTGAGCTTGTCAATTCGACCGTATGGTTTTGTTGTATGTTTGTAAAGCGATTACCACGACTTCCAAAAAAAAACACTACAATTCAAAAAATAACTTTCCTTACCGAAGTCAGTGTCATTGTGTCTATAGTTTTTTGTTTTTCGACACCGAATTCGGAAAATAAAGTTAATATAAGCTTTGTAATGTTTATTTGGAAGTCGGTTTATTTTTTTGTTGTAAAGTTTTTATTTTCAATGTTTGTAAATGTATTCGTCTATGAAAACATAGTAATTGGCTGTAAATTGATGTGACAAAGTGATATGCCACTAGCCAATGCTATTGTCGTAATCCAAAATGTATGAAATTAACATGTGTTACGTGAATTCACGTGTGATCCCAAACATTTTGAACTTAGATAAGATGACTATTTTTATCGCTGATAAAATGTCTATTTCTTGCAAACGCCACTCGAAAAAAAAGTATATCCTGTACTACCCTACATATTAAAAAAAAAACTATTTTTGCAAATTGCTGCTGTATTTAGCAATTTATATAACAATACTGTGGTTACAGCTACAGTTCTGCTCAGACAGTTTACCTCAACTATCACAAAGATACGTTCACACTCCAGTGGAACGGGCAACAAAAAATTGTTTTGCTCTTTAGGATTCCACAGGCAGACGCAGGAAATAACAGCACACATACTTAGAATCGGAATAAGCACTAGTGCGTTTACTTGCACATTTATAGATTGAGCTATGTTACCATACCATTTTACTTTTACTTAGTATGCACTATGGATGTTGAAAAAAAAAACAGTTTTCGGATTGCCACGATCAGAGTCGGGTTACTCAATGAGTTATGTGTGGATTGTAATTTCTGGGAATGTAATGTTTTATGTAGTTTTAGAAGAAAAAGTCTCATGTGATATATATTTTTTCATGAAAATGTTAAACATATTTAAAAAAATAAATTACTAATATAAGTGACAACTCTGTTATCAAAGGTTGAGAGATTTGTAATAGCACTTTTCACGCGGGTGAGGAGATAGTAAAATAATAAAACCATTTTTTTTTTAATTACATTTGCTAATTGACCTAAAATTAACCACAATCAATATTAGGTTTAATTCATGGTTTACTGCATCAGCCACCAAAAATAGAATAAACTTTAAGAAAAGTTCAACAAAAATTTTGCCACATACCCATTCCTTCCCGTCACAAACCGATCCCCAGTAGACTATCCCTGATTAATGACATCACCGACATGTAACCGAGATCCCGGGCTCCTGCAGTCCGGAGTCCGGGACACCGCGATCATTTTCCCGGGACTAGCGAGATGGATCGCTTTCTTAGCGGTATTGGTTTCACGATCGATAATGTTAATGATTTGTATTGCTATTGAGATTATTGAGGTAGTGATGGTGTTATAGTTGTAATAGGGACAGTTGTTTCGTGGATAGAAAAATGATAATTCTATTTAGTCCGTCAGTAAGATTATAAAATAATATTGGACATGTATTTTTTGCTTTACCATATCAATAAAAAAATTACAAATTTAAAGCGCATCAAAGTTCAGGAGTGGGGTCTTGTGACGTCACTAAGGCAGTATAAAGTGTAATAGCGGTGTGACGTTTCACGATATTTCAACGTATTATATCGTCGTCACTTTGTTTCAAAAGAAAAAAACATTAATAGTGTCCAATATTTTTTATTAATCTATGTGACGGACAAAAAAATAAATTTCAGTAAACTACCCTGACATGCAGATAGTAAGGACATGTCAAACCACGGCTTTGCTGACGCCACACTTTGTTCATTCATAGGTCATACTAGACCGAAGTTATGCTGGTATTATATTATCTGTGCCGAAGCGAACTCGCCACGCGGTCGGTCTTCGGGAGCGGTCGTGTGCGCGATACATAAAATTTTTGCCGACTTCAAAAAAGAAGGAGGCATCAATTCGACACGTTTGTATGTACTTGTTGGCTTTGCACAATATTTACATATGTTACTCTATATGGGCTTCTAAACATGTGTGCTAAATTTCATAAGTATATTTTTGTATATATGTCTGTTTGTCCACGCATTTCTCCGAAACTACTTATCAGATCGTGATCATTATTTTTTATTGGATTAAGTATCTCTCAACTTAGGAAACAATGCAAGTTTCATCAAAATCGGTTCAGCAGTTTTCAAGATATGGAACATACAACCGAACTCCTTAGCGAGAAACAGCACGAATGTGTAAATTAAATTATTATAGGTATTTTGCCCTTTAGGTACCTTACCTTACTATAGAAATTGCTCACTTTTTAACCGAGTTACCAAAAAGGAGGTTCTATGTTCGACTTCATGTTTTTAATTTTTTATTTATTTTTGTTCATCGATATCTCCATCAATTATGGACCGATTTTAAAAATTGGTCCCATTTTAATTTGGCGAAGATCTGATGACGAACGTCGGAGATATACAACAAAACACTTTAATAAATAATGGCAAATCCCTCGGGAATGCTGCCATCGCATGTCTGCTTATTGTTTATATACCATTTCATGACATAACATCACGCCAGTTCGGTCTAAAGGGGTACGCAGATAAGCAAACGTTCGGACGGCCATATCTTTACTATTCAAATCTATGTTTCCTTCTCATTATATTCTTGTAAGTAAGTAGATAGTTATTTTTATTAAAACGTTTAATATTTTTTCATGACTGAGGCACGTTCTTCTGATATAAGTACTTTTGTGATACCTTCAAACCTACCACAGGAAATAAAATAAGCGTTTTTAGTGATCTTTCTAGGTCTGTATTATTTAACTATAGAATTCTCAGTTGCCCCTAAATAAAAAGTGTAAATTTAAAAAGTTATTTTGGAAATTAAGAACTCGACTGCTTAAGAAGCGCACTAAAAATATGTAAACAAGTAGAAAATCATGCTGTGCAGTTGGAGGATACATATTCGCGAGCTAGCTGAACACCTGATCCTCGAGTTATTGATTTCAAAATTAACATTTTTTTATGAGGGTGTCTCTTAAATTTTCTTTTAATTAGCTTAAAACAAAAATTTCAGAGACTTTCTGGGGCTCTAGACAAAGAGGATAAGATCAGTAATGACGATTGTCGAAATGCCAAAATGTAAGGGTTGATCACGTGTCATTTAGGTTTATTCGGACTCGATTAAATAAAATTGAGATTTTCTGTTGCACAATAATTATATACTCCGTATTACATGTAATATTTGCACGCAGCCATTAACCATAGGCACATACAGGGTATAACATAGATAAAATAGATTCTTACCAAGTGTGCTCTTTGGCAGAATGTGTAACTAAATGTTTAGTATAAGGATTGATTGTATTGCTAATATTGAAATTGTGTTAATTTGTATGAAATCATCATCTGCCTAGCCTTTTCCCAACTATGTTGGGGTCGGCTTCCAGTCTAACCGGATTCAGCTGAGTACCAGTGTTTTACATGGAGCGACTGCCTATCTGACCTCCACAACCCAGTAACTGGGTAATACGGTAGGTACCCCTTGGCTAGACTGGTGTCAGATTTCAAGCTTCTGACTACTCGTAACGACTGTCAAAGATCTTCAAATGACAGCCGGGACCAACGGCTTAACGTGTGCACCGAGGCACGGAGGAAACTCGGTATGTTGAAATGGTCACCCATCCACGGCCCGACCTCGTCAAGCGTTGCTTAACCTTAAGATCGACCCGTGCGGCTGTTATTATTTAGCCACGAGCTCCTCGTTAATTTGTATGAAATATCGATTTTAAATTATTATATTGTTAAATTGTGTATACCCTAATGGGTAGTTTTTTGAGTAACCATAATCAAATTATAAGACCTACTGTATCACCAAAAAACACACAAATAAATACTTTGACTTTGACTTTGAAACCGATAAATCGATACAGCCTACATTTTACTAAATACTACTAATAAATTTAAATTATATTTAATAGAATATTTATTTATTTAAACTTCATGTACAATAGTGGTACATAGGCGGACTTAATGCCACAAGGCATTCTCTACCAGTCAACCTTACGGTTAAAAAGGACAACGTTGTGAACGGGTACAAAATAATATTTAAACAAATTGTATACGAAAATGTATATACTTACATATATATTAATAATACACATATACAAATAAAATAGACTAATAAATACCAATAAAAAAAATATCACTTGTCTATCCCTCGGGAGTCCAATATGTATGGCATTAACAAACGTAAAGAATTTTGCAAATAGCAAAATACGTCTCGAAAAGTATTTCAAATAAAATACAAAATGCTTTTAAAAAAGATGTGTATGTATGTATGCTTTTTTTATTTAAATACCTACCCTTAAAAAATACAACAGACTTCCAAAAAAAACACTACATAGTGAAAAATAACTTCACTTTCGGAAGTCGGTGTCAAAAAACGAAGAAACGGAAACAGGATCACCGACTTCCGAAATTGAAGTTATTTATCACTTTGTAGTGTTGTTTTTTTGGAAGTCAGTTGTATTTTTCTGTAAAATAGTTTTTCTATTTTGTATTTAAATACATACGTTTTTTAAAAAAGCATTTTGTATTTTATTTCAAATACTTTTCGAGACATATTTTCTATTTCCAAAATTCTTTACGGTTAAGTTAAGAAAAATATTTGTATTTGAATACTGTTCTTAAACCATTTTTTGTAAAAAAGATTTTTATTTATAGCTTTGTTGTGGTTTTAAGTTCTAAAGTAAAGTACCTGTAATGCCCACAGTGATGCCAGAATACATTACCCGAATAACATGTAACTTGAACATAACCGGTGGAATGAGAGTGTACCAGGGTGAACTGTACACATTCTCGTACCCGTTTTGAGCATACTGGCGTTATGGTATGTTATGAAATGATGTAAACAATAAACAGACATGCGATTGCAGCAATACCGAGAGATTTTTCGTCATTTATAGAAGAGTTCTGTTGTATATCTCCGAAGTTCTTCTTCAGAATTTTACCAAATTTAAATGGGACCATTTAGGAATAAATTTCTATTAAACATAAAAGAATTTTGCAAATCCTTTTATATATGTCGGAGTTATGCCCGAACATACATTAAACAAATATATAATAATTGAGAAGCTCACATGTAAAACAACACCATGTAAAACACTGGTACTCAGCTGAATCCGGTTAGACTGGAAGCCGACCCCAATATAGTTGGGAAAAAGGCTAAGCAGATGATGATGATGATAATAATTGAGAAGCTCCTTCTTTTTGGCAAGTCAGTTAAAAATAAGTGTTTTGTATTTGCAATATAAAGTATTTCAAATAAGTCACATCTCTTTTGCTGATACTCATTTAGTCATATTGTCTAGAGCCTCCATATCATAGCTCTGCGAAAGAACCTCATAAAAAAGCCAGTTTCACATTTTGCAGGTTAATTTCATTAATTTTAGCGACTTTTTTAAGCCAAAATGATACTGCATTTCCCCGCTCAACCCAATCAAGACACCACGAGGCACCCGTCACTCCATTCAGAAATCTAGTTACCCAACACCTCTATATTTACTTTAAAAACCACCAATAAAACCAAAACCACCAGGTCCATGACACTGCCCGTGCCATTAGAACCACACAAAAACCAACCACAAGAAACCAAAAAACAGGTAACTTATAAAAAAAAATACTAGTTCATATTATTCTAAAATGTTTACGCACGACTACCCACGATTTTCCATGCCTTGGCGTAAGGCGACCGTTTTTTCTACTTCCTATGGTCTAAGATGCTGGGTGAGGTGAAAAAAGTTGGTCACGTTCCCCTGACGTGAGCAATCACCTGCTTAGCTGTTGATTTTGGACAGGTGCGTCCATTCATGGTGTGTGGGTGTCAATGGGAGTGGTGTGTGGGTGTTCGTGAATGGAAGTGTAGTGTAGGGTCTTATGGCTGTATGGATTTCCCTATAGTGGGTATGGTAGTTAATCTTTCTAGTTTTAAATTTTCCATACGTTTGATTTATTAGCAGTTTTAAGTATATTATGGGGTTAGAGGGTTTTGTAATGAGGAGAGGCAAAAAATATTCGTAGCAATTTGTGCTTATCAGCTATCCGCTGCATCTTCTATGTTTTTTGTTATATCGTGTTTTTTTTTTAAATTAGTTTTTATTTGTATATTTAATTTTGCCTAATTCTTCTATGTTTGGTATGTGTTTTTTTTCCTCATTGTATAACGCCTTAGGTGTGACCTGGATTGTTATACATGTATACTTAAATAAATAAATCGAATGTGCAATTAATTACTGAATAGCTAGGTATATAATTTTCGATAAATAGGTAGTTATCTTTTTATAAAACACCCACTTAAATACCACAAAATTATTAGACTAAATGCATTTAGCTCTAAACGAATTTGTAACTATAGTTTTATTTTTGTCAATCGTTTCAAGATGACAGAAACAGAATACGTTTAGCGTTAAATGTATTTGGTTATTTATGTATTACTAGCTGTTCCCCGCGGCTTCGCTCCCGTCAACTGGCTACCTACCTGCCCCACCTATCCCACATGCCAACCTACCTACCCTACCCTACCTTCCATACCTACCTTGCCCTACATACCTACCTACCCCACATACTCTATCCTACCTACCCTACACTACATACATTATTGAGATTATTTGAGATATATAGAAGAATTATTGTTCCGTAACGGGTACGGAGCGCACGCAACGGAAGCTCTCAAAAAGGAATATATTGCCCGTTTTTGCAACATTTTCATTTATTCTCCGCTCCTATTGGTCGTAGCGTGATGTTATATAGCCTATAATCTTCCTCGATAAATGGACTATCCAACACAAAAATATTTTTTCAATTCGAACTAGTAGTTCCTGAGATTAGCGCGTTCAAACAAACAAACAAATTCTTCAGCTTTATAATATTAGTATAGATAAGTGGGTCTTAAAACTATTGAAAACCATGCCCTGTTAGATAGCAGATAAACCTGAAGCAGATAAGATCTGAACTTATTTATAACTGTGGTACTAGTGATAAGAGGAAATCCGGTCGCAGACATCCTACTGAATATCCTAAGTGAAAAGTCGTAATTCGAAGTTTGACTCTCGCCTATTTCCTTCTCTGATATTGAACCAATTTAAAAGATATTTCATAAACTGAAAATGTCCCTATGTTTTTCTATTTTCATTTATAGTTGTCAAATTTGTACACAAGGCTTCTGTTGACAGCGCAATTTTGAGCATTTTTGAGGGCACTAGAGCTTCTAAAGATAATTTATCATCAAAAAGGATGGTGGATGGAGGAGTGGTGCAATAGTACTTCTGAGAGTACTTCTGAGATATGTTATACTCAACGTATTACACATCTCAGAAGATACATCAATGCCTGTGCCAATTTCAGACCATAAAAGACAATTTCAGTCCATAAAATACAATTTCAGTCCTTAAAATCAAAGCAATTAAAAATTCTTAGCATTCGGTATAACTTACCTCATTCATAGAACCGAAGAAGATTCAATGAAATCAACAAAATTTTTAACAATTAAACTGACATTTTAATCTCAATTATATCCAACTATCTATTCCATTTTTAATGTTTTACTCAGAAAATTATATAACATATATATAACGCTCAGGTGATAATTATATATTCTATATGGCGGGCAGGTGCAGGTAATTTTCCTGTGCAATCTTTAGAATTCATTAAGTATGGTCATTTTTATGGTAGAGTTGGTCTGCTTGTCAGTTTGTGTGGATACAGTCACGCTATTGTTTGAATTGTATTTTTTCATTATTTATCATGTAGCGCTTTGCTTGCTTGAAAGTCGGAAGTAATCGTAAGTATTTCAAGGGAATTTAGATATGCCCGGTACAATAAGGTAAAAGCCATCCGGCTTTTACCTTATTGTACCGGGCATATCTAAATTTCCAATTTTTCTAAATTCGCAAATTTCAAAAAGTGTGGCAAGTATCCACTTGCCACACTTTTTGAAAGCCCTCTATAGCTCTCAGTACCAAAAGCAAAATACTATATTTGTAATAGTGGCCGGTTCTTTGGTTTTTTATTTACAAATTTATAAAAAAAAAAATAACATTATTTAGATAATGAATGATTTCTTTTTTATAAATAACTAATAAGGAAAGATTTAAAATATTATAATTAATATATTGGACGGATTTAAAAATTCTTTCATCAATAGAAAGCTACATTATTCCTGAGTGACATATGCTATTTTTTATTCCCGAAAAGGGGTGCCGCGGGGAATAGCTAGTCTTTAATATTTCCAGAGTTCTAGCGATTTTTGTGGACTTTTATATTTTGGGACATCAATCCCACATAGGGGATAGTTGCTTATTCCATGTAAATTACATTTGGTATAGATGCCCACCGATAAACAAGTCATCTATACCGCAAAAACTTTGATCAACATGAAAAATGGTTATTTTTGTTTTCTATCTCTTTTTAAGTTAAAAACTTTTAAACGTTACTATACTTCATAAAAGATAGCTTGATCTCTGCGACATATGTCAAACTGACGTATACGTTACTGTTAGCCTGTCAAGCGCTATTGTTACTGTATTGATACTGACAGCTGTCGCAGAGATCAAGCTATCTTTTATGAAGTATAATGTATAAGAAACTATAATTTAAAAGGAATAACAAAAAACATAGACCTCTCCAATCAATTGGTTCTTCTCAACAACTCTCATACAGCTGCTACCATGCTATATTCCTGGGTAGATATAATTAATGAATACCACCACAATAGTACATTGTGTATTAAGGGCGGTATGTAAGGAATTACGATCGAGGCTCTAGTAGAAGCCCGAAGTCGAAGACAGAGGGCTTTCTGAGTCAAGGTTCGTAATTCCCGTACCGCCCGTGATACACACAATGTTTTCCATCACATTTGCGAGTAATAATTATGAATTTAATACACAAGTCAGAACAGCTGTTATTACGAAATACGTGAACTTTTTTTTAAGCGGTTGGCGAAGTTTTGCCCACACCACAGATTATACAGTGTTTCGTTCAGAAACTTTAAAGGCAAATACTTACGTAGGTATACAGCCATGACGGAGTGTAAAACGAATTAAATAATTTCAACTATTGAAATCGATTATTAAGAACATTAGTAGAGTATTTAAGTAACATGTAGCGAGATTGCAAAGAAATTCCTGTTTAGATAACATTTTAAGACAATTTTTCAATTGCGTGTAAACTCCTTGCTTGAACTTGCATGACCTGTGTGCTGTGCCATAAATTAAAAAAATATTACTTACCGCCCTAGGGTTTCATGACAAAAAGAAAGCCCGAGGATTTTATATGGGGCATTACGGCCAAGTTAACCTGTATGTTTAGATACTTTTTACGTGCAAGTGTGATGAAAAAAATATTGAACGAACGCTACAACAAGAACACAATTATAACATGGCGGCGTGTGACGCCCGCTCTCTGCTCTAGTGTTGTGTGCTGTCTATTATATCAGAGTGTCATATCTTGCTATTTTCGATTCGCGATCTTTACTCAAGAACACGTCTACCCCAACGGTCATCAGTACTACGGTTACTATAGCCGACCCAGTGCCACTTCAACTTATTTATTCTGTGATCCAAGTCGATAACTTTGATTCTGTGCTGGACCATCCCGGGAATACAATCCCTTTGAGAGACTAAGCATAGCTCTTTCCATAGCTCGCTGACCAAGTTAGTCAGCATAAATGTTAAAATAAGGTAGGTATTTTTGTTGATTTATCAATTTTTTTAGAGCAGTGGTGGCCCAGTGGTGTCGGCCGCGACATACAAGTTGTAGGTTGTGGGTTGGAACCCAGGCAGGCGCTTTACTTTGTGTAAATTATTTCATCACCACTGCTCTCAAAGCGGTGAAGGAAAACATCGTGAGGAAACCGGCATGTCATAGAACCAAAAATTCGAAGATATGTGACATCCACCAACACGCACTGGGCCCGCGTGGTGGATTCTGGCCTATTCCCTCTCCCAGACCACACAACACACAGCCCCCTGCCCACCCCCACACTCATACACACACTCACACACACACACACACACACACACACACACTGTCACACTGTCTCACAGGCCTGTGCCCCAGCAGTGGGAACATTAATAGGCTGTTGATGATGATCTTTTTTTCTCAGGTACGTAGTTAATTATATAATAGAAAAACAAACAGATTTGCCTATATAAAACGCATTAAATACTTAGACAAAAGTCACTACGTCAATCCCGTTCTGTAGGTAGAAAGAAACTACCTACAAATGCCACTCCTAATAACCATAGATCATAGACTGTTATTAGTTTGTTTTAATCAAATAAGAACAATATAAGACAAATGTGGCAAATTCTTAATCGTTTAACAGGCAGAATAAAACCTTCTATTGATGAGGCTATTCACAATTCATTTAATAAAACTAACTTAACGTCTACAGATATAGCTAATAATTTTGCGGACACATTCGATAAAAGCGTGAAGCAAATTATTCCTAAGTGCTCGAAATCATTGTTAAATAAAAAAAACTACACAAATCCAGCTAACGTTTCTATGCGTATAAAACCTGCGGATCCCAACTCAGTTAAAAAAATCATTATGTCTTTGAATAATAATAAAGCCCCAGGAATAGATGGAATTAGAGCCATGGATATAAAAATGTTGTGTACGACAATTACTGCAGTGATTTCTAATCTAATCAATCTATGCATACAAACATGCAAGTATCCATCGACACTTAAAACCGGAATTGTCAGACCGATTCATAAAAAAGGAAGCAGGCTGGATTACAATAACTACAGACCTATTACTATTTTGCCTACCATTGATAAAATAATAGAAAAATACATTTGTAAACAAATACAAGAATTTTATGAAAATAATAAAATACTAACTGACAAACAATATGGATTTCAACCATAAAAGAATACCTCACAACTGTTATCAACGTTCACAGATAGTATTCATAATCATTTAGATAAAAAAGCACGTTTTAGTAGTATTTATAGATTACAGCAAGGCATTTGATACACTCAGACATGAGCGGTTACTGGAGTGTCTTCATGACAGCGGCATTAGAGGCAAACTACACGATTGGTGCGGAAACTATCTTGATGGCAGAAAATACATGGTCAGGGTCAGTGACGCGACTAGTGAACCAGTCATCGTAACGGAAGGAACGGCGCAAGGCTCGGTTCTTGGACCGCTGCACTACCTCACGTATGTAAAGAGTCTTGTTAATGTCATAAAAAATTGCGAGATCTATCAGTTCGCCGACGACACCTGCCTCATATCAGCTGGACGGAGTGTTAGTGATGCCCAAAGGCAACTACAAGAGGACTTCGACTCGTTGACTAAATGGTCTCATGACGCTGGACTAGTATTAAACGCTAGTAAGACCAAATTAATGTATATCAGTTCCAGTCAAAATAGAAGCTCTTTAATGCCTAAGCTAACTGCTCACTGTCATGAGTGTTTGCATGATAATTGCAACAGTAAATTGGCCATCCCTTGCAGTTGTGACTCCATAGAGCTCGTAGATAGCCAAACATACCTAGGACTTACTATTGACAGCCGGCTTAATTGGAAGGAGCACATTAACGGGGTGTGTGATAAATTGAGATGTATGCTAGCTAAATTCTCTATTATTAAATGCAAAATTCCATATCAAACTCTATAAATGCTTTACAAAGCCCTGGTCGAATCAACTATATCCTATGGCCTGTCGAGCTATGGTAGGACATATAAGACACATCTTGATCAAATTTACGCAATTCAACTGCGTATATTGAAAGCAATTGTCCCTCACAAAATTAAGAAGAAATACACAAATGACTATCACAAATTATTTAAATTCTGTAACATAATACCTATACATGAACAAACTAAATTTGCACTGTTAAAAGAACATTTTTTTAATGAAAATCTAAAGAAATCAAAAAACGTAGATAGTAACGAAATTAGGACTCGTAGCGTCATCAATGCTCAGCTGTTACTACCAAAGTACACAAATCTACACGGCAAGAGATCGTTAAAATATATAATACCTTACCTTATTAATAATCTACCTACATCATTGAGGGATAAAATAACTCAGAAAAACATAAAAAACAAACTAAAGAAATATTTTCTACAAAAGTTAAATACATAGATTCACTAATAAAAATATGTTTTTTAATTATTTATAAATAAGAAGTTTAAAGCAATAAAAAACAAAAATAATACCTAACTATAATATCAAAACACAAATAAAGTTAAAAATTAACAATGAATAAAAACACTAGTTATTATTTTGGGAACAACCTGTATCAACTTAAAAACTCTCCACCACTTTTGTTTTAAGGATGGAAGGCCGGAGTGGTCACTGATGTGCGCTTGTTAGTATTAGAGAATTATTTCGCATATACCCGCTGTAGTCTTATTCTTTTTGTTGTTACTTTTTACCTAAGTACCTACTTAAGTGGTTATAATTTTTTGTTTATATTATGTAGTCGATGTTTTTGGTGCACGGTAAAACTCTAATGAGTTTATGTTGGCATCAACTTAATTATATAAAATGTATGTGTTACTGATTAAATAAATAAATAAATAAATAAATAATCTGTGCTGTTTGCAGCTAATACGATCTACTTTAATTGACCGATTAGGTAATTCTTAAAATGATTACCTCAGATCTAGAAGCGTACCGGTTAAAAAAGAATTATGCCATCACTGAAAGCTCTAAAGAAAAATACTTTGATCAGTTTTTGAATAAATAAGCTTTTGTATCAACCCTGAATAAATGAAAAAGACGAAAATTCTTTTGAATTCGCTTTATTGTCATTGGAAACAAATTCTTAAACTGACTAGGAGAACTCTACTTAGATTTTCATTCGTTTTCTTTTAACCTTGTATCTTTTACGAAACATTTATGTTTATATTCATCATTATCATATCAACCGACAGACGTCCACTGCTGGACATAGGCCTCCCCCAAGCGTCGCCACGTTGACCGGTCGCGTGCGTCTCTTACACAGCGGATCCCCGCAACCTTCACCAGATAAATGTTTATACAACTATAATTTATATACCTGTTGGTCCCGTCTGACATTTCTAAATATTTGACTCGTTACTACGTGTTGTCAGAAGCCGGAAAATCTGACTCCACTCTTGCCAATGGGTATCGTATAAGGTCGGTGTTCAAGAGGCACCGCACGACACGATTTTCGATCACGATTTTTAACACACGAAACACTGCAGACGATCTGTTGTCCGTTCGTTTGTTCACTAGACACGATTCTGCAACGACACTGCAGTGCACGTGTATTGCTCTATAAGCGCGTGAGTGATGAACCATTTGTGAGCCGTGCGGTGCAGTGTGTCGTGTCGTCAACAAGCTCATACTTGTTTTGCACAGCCGCTAAATCGTCACTGCAAAAATATCGCGTCGAGATAGCGGCATCGACGACATAACCGAAAAAACGTTTCTAAATCGTGTCGCGTGTGGTGCGGTATCGTGCAATGAGCAAACGGGCCATACAAATATATGGAGCTCTGAATCGTGACCACATTTTGTAGTGTCGCGTCGTGAAAAAACGACCTTAATAGTGTCCGACCGAAACTGGTTTTTGAGCGAAACCGAAACCAAATTTCATCTACAGTCTCAGTTTCGGCCGAAACTGAAACCAAAACATTTTTACAAGGATTATGTTTTGAGGGAAAAAAAAAGAAAACGTTATTATAATCAGTCATACTTTATTTTTTTTATCTTTAAAAAAAACTAATGCAAACACAAGCCAGTCACGACATGATTAGGCACGTGGACACGGCAAAATGTCTTCATCGCTTACTCGCTTAGATGGGATTTATTGCGCCGAACATGACCGATCACATCACGAGAACTCCCGAATCGCCCGCAGTTTCGGTTTCGGTCGTAGTTTCGGTAGGTTTGTCGCCGAAACTGAAACTGCATTCGAAACTCGACCGAAACCGAAACCAAACTTTCAGTTGGACTCTAGACCTTAACTGTAACAGGGCTGTGCAGATCTGATAGACAGTTGATACAGTATTTCACTGTTGTACTCATAGGTATTCTCTTGGACTGGAAGCGGGCCCTACCATAGTAGGAAGTTACGGAAGAACTAACATTTTATCATACAAATAGTGATTTAAAACTTGTACTAAGTAAACGTTTGATATGGTATGGTCTGGTCTTTTTTTATTTAAAATTTGTTTGGGATGGGTTTGCTCTTGACTCTAGTCTAGGTCAGACCTCTGACCTGACAGAGACAAAGTCGACGATGGAGTGAGCTTACCCAGAAGAAGCCTGTTCACTCTAACTTTGAACAGATTCGGGTTGAATGCGTTCGGAAACACAGACGCAGTTAGTGAGTTCCACTCATTCGCTGAGCGCATTACGAAAAAGTGCGTCTAGATGCCCGATGGTAGAAGGGGGCCGGTGGGATGAGGTCGTGGAGCAAGTTGAGCACACTCACCGAAGTGCAGTCTGTAGAAGACCGACAAGCAGGCAACCTTGCGGCGATGAGCCAAGCTGTGAATCTTGGCATCCACCAGTTCAGCGTCACCAGTGAGCCTCTTAGCTCTGCGTTCCACCGAGTCAAGCGCGGCAAGCTGATATGGTCGTGGTCTGGTATGGTCATGTGATGATGAGGGATAAAATGCATGTTACTAAAAGAGTTAGAGTGAATGGAGGGAGAGGGAGAGAAAGGCCAAAGAAAAGATGGATGGACTGTGTGAGGAATGAAATGAAATAAAAGGGAGTCAGTGATAGCGTGACGGGGGCCAGGACGGTATGGAAGAAGAAAACATGTTGCTCCGACCCCAAGTAACATGGGACAAGGGCAGAAAGATGATAATAACTAAATAATCATACATATATACATAAACTCACGCCTATTTCCAATGGGGTTAGGCAGAAACTACAGAACGCCACCTGCTACGATCCTTACATACTTCTTTTGCTTCACTCACATTCATACATCTAGTCATACACACACGCCGGTTATGAGTACTGTACAGTACTAAATAAACGTTTGTTTCAATAACATAGCAGTGGCCTCATTAAAATGTAAACATTTAATTTATGCTCCAATCATTCAGATATGTGTTACATTTATTTGAATTGGTTCAATTAAACACACTTGTTTGTAAGTGATTACATGTTACAGTCTAATTAAATTCTTTTTTAATTGTTGGGTATATTCTGCTTCGTGTTTATTCGATGGTGAATTATTATAATTATCAACCCCTATATACAATCTAAGTAATTTACTTATATCGTGATGACCCAGTGGCGAACACCTCGGCTCTCATGATTGAGGTCGTGGGTTCTAATCCGGGTAAGTACCAATTTGACTTTTTCAAATTCATATGTACTTTCTAAGTTTATCTTGGACATCTCAGGCAACGGTGAAGGAAAACATCGTGAGGAAACCTGGACTTATATAGTTAATGGAAGTCTGAAATAGCCAAGTCAGAGGCCTGTAGGATTCCCAGAGGCGGCTTAATTAACTCTGACACCAGAGGCCACATCCTCACACGAAAAGAAGAAGTAATTTACTCATGTCGACTCAATCAAATTGTCAGGTATTACATAGTTTGTTATTTTGGGATTCATTGTGGGTGAGTTTTTCACTTATCATTAGTCCTGAGTCGATTTTAGTGGAGCAAGTTTCCTCCAAGAGGGCATAGCCGAAGTATTGTGTATTACATGGTTGTATATAATAAGGAAATTTCTATTGAAAGCCAATTTACTGTATGCTTACTTTTGGCTTCAATGGCAGATTTTTATCAGGAGTGGGGTTAAATTGAACCCTTTAATAAATCACGTTTACAACAAGAATTGATTTGTAGCGTGAAAATAAAAACCTTATAGAAATAGGTATTAATTAAACAATATTCCGATTTAATAAACGAAGAAAATCAGCGAAAATCTTACCTTAATCGGCGGCGCATAGTCCACAGCCATCATACAATCGCTGTTGACTCCAGCTTCAGTCTTAATCATGGGAGGTCCATGGTGGTACAACTGCCCCATCTGGTGGTGATGGACCCCACTGTCACCACGGCTGTACCATGTGGTGTACATGCCGCAGTTCTGATCCCGGTAGTCGTTCATAAACTCATTTTCACCTATCGCGTTCAACATAAAGTCTGTTGCGATTTGCCGCAAAGTTCAAAACTTTTTAAATTTTCCGCAAATTTCAAAATTTGTTTTAATTTTTTGTTTTGGGTTGCATAGTTCATTAGTGGGTTAGACTGTTAGTTT
This sequence comes from Orthosia cruda, assembly GCA_964057195.1. Taxonomy (NCBI): domain Eukaryota; kingdom Metazoa; phylum Arthropoda; class Insecta; order Lepidoptera; family Noctuidae; genus Orthosia; species Orthosia cruda. The sequence continues at coordinate 5,569,746 of OZ059854.1, forward strand.
AAAACGCTTTTTGAGTTTTAAAAAACGTGGCTCAGTTTTAAAGTTCATGGTTTAAAGTTCACTCATAAAGTTTTAAGTTTCACTTTTAAATTATTTTGTTCGTCACTTAACAGTTTGCACATTTTAGTTTTTAAAACGCTTTCGCACCGTCAGTTTTTGACACATAACAAACACATTTGCACAAAAAACTCTTCACTTTTTTTTGAAGTTTTTTAGCGTTGCGTTCGATTTGGCGTACAATTATAAATAATAAAAAAAAACAAATTATACATTTATTTTTATTTTAAAACCAGCTTTTTGAAAGATATAAATATTTTGATAGTTATAAGTTAGATGTATTAAACGTGAACAAAATACATAAAAAGAATAATAAAAGCACCTTTTTCAATTAAATTGAACCCGTTTTTAAAACAATTTGATTCAGAATCAATATTAATTTAAATTATTATTGCACTATGTACATTTTTCAAAATAAATATATATGACTATTATTTTTGTGTTTCTTGTGTTTTTATCTTGTGGGCAGCATCTGAAAATAAAGAAAAAGATGATTACATTTTTTGTATTTCAAAGCAATTTATCAACGTACATAGAAAGAGTCTTTTTTTCAAAAAATCCAGTATATAAATAAATAGCGACCCGCCCCGGCTTCACCCGTGATAAAGTATACACATAGTGATGTTTGACCAATATCTAATGGAAACGGTTTTGCTTTGTTGTTTTTTTTTTGCTCATATGAATTCTAAATGACATAATTATGAGCCAAATCTCCTTGCTTAAAGTATATAACCTTGCAGTAACTAAAGTATGTAACAAGAATTTTATTGTTTCCTTTTTTATACTGTCTCCTACAAAAGATGCGAAGTGTTTGAGAGTATAAAGTTACAGTGCAAAGGAGGCGTTTCTTGGAGAAGCTTTTGGGCTAAAAATAGCTTTGCACGCGGATTGATCTATCTGTGTTGCTAAGGACTAGTTTTTGGAACGATAATTACATTTCTTTTTTTTTTGATGTACAAAAAGTATATTCTATTCTATAAAAAAACATTTTCAATAGCAGAGTTACTGCTGTTGACTTGTATTTAATTTGTGATGGTTTCTTTCCAAAAATAGGGCGTGAGCAGCATTTGATGCTGTCGGTCTGTGGATAGGTAACCTTCGCACTTACTGCTCTTTGTCAATTGAGATCATGATCAGGTGAACTGTAGTGGCCTGTATGGAAAGCACTCAATCGATTGCGTACCCAAGTAGGCTGCTGCAAAGACATTTTGGCGAAATATGGTTCAATAGACTCGTCTGACATGCAATGTCAGTGCGGTGCCCCTGTGCAGAATATAAAACACATGCTGGAGTGCCCCAAGTGCCCACAAACTTGCACTTTTGAGGACCTTATCTACGCCACTGGCGCTGCTATTGGTGTGGCTGCGTTCTGTTCCCCGAAATATCTAAAAAGTTTTCCATCGACTCGAAAAGAAAAAGAAGAAGATGATCATGTCAAGATTATGTGTTTTATTATTTTGATGGGGTACAACAAAATAACCTTCACAAATGTAAGTAAGCTTTTTACCTGTGCAAAAAGCAAGTAACGAGGGTCTCTATACAAAGTGATACTCTATCATTAATGAAAGATTGTTAAAAATCCAAAATATATAGGAATGCCCACGTAAAATTAGCGTATAATCACAATATAATTTTGGACTTTTCGACAGTTGTTTTCGTTGATAGACAATCTCCAGACAGAGAGACATTCAATATCTGAAAACAATTTTCAAAAGTACAAATTATGTGGGATCGGCTATGTCGTATTTTGGTTACTCCTGTCAATCCAAAGGTATCACCAGCCGATGGACCAGGGTACCAGATATATGGAAGATGGGAAAAGTATGAATTTTAAATACGGTTAAAAGCACATAAAGCTTTATACTGGTAGTGCGATTCTTACCACTACGGCGATTGTAATAAGAACGGTACTAAGTCCAATGGATGACGCTTCACGAGCTCATGACAGTACAATAAATAAAACTTGTTATTAATTTATTGGAATAATATAATAAAAGAATTTGGAAGCAATCTAATGGTCCATTGATAATAACAAGATTTAAATTTTATTGTAGCAGAGCGTGATTCTTTTATTTTGACAAAGTTAACTAAAACACAAGTTTCGGGGTTTTTTCGAAACTTCTCGACCACTTAATTTATCATGAAAATCTTGTACCTAAGTTTTCACTAATTAGTTTTCAGTCATCATGACCAGACCATTAAGACGATTTGCCCCATACTAGTTCTTAACCAGATTTTTAGTCTTCTGAGGCTGTTTAACGATCGCACGTACACGTTGTGCACGGGCGGCGGGCGGAGTGAACAAAATTTTCACCGCTTTTCCCGATTCGGGAAAGAAGGTTTTTGTCACTTTTAGGACTATCAACAATGACTAATTTTGTTGATTTGTTCTTCGTTCGACTCATTGAGTTTTTAGGTTACATTAGGCGATTTTTTTTAATCTCTTGGGGGCAACTGCCCCTACTTGCCCCCTCTTGGTGACGCCACTGTGTCGATCCTATTTATTTTGGACATATTGCCAATCGCTAACGTTGATAAAAAATCACTTTGTTGAGAGCCCAGGACTACTGGTCTTATAACTCACATACCAGAGGATACAATCCAACTCATCTTTTAATTAAATTCTACAAATTCTGCTACTTAGCAACTAACTTAGAATTGCAAATATAGCAACATACTGATAAAGTTATATGTACATAGCTTTATGTATAGGTCAGTGACCGAGTGGCCACGCCCCCGCTACACGCCCAGCGTAAGCCCCGCCCAGAGAATATTTGGTGTGACGTAATTTTGCTGGTAAGGTAGGTATGGAGTATCTTGACGCTATTCTATGTAAGGAGATAAGCAGAGATTGTAGTGCAGTTTTCAAATCAGATTCCAGCTTACTAATTGTATGTTGAGTTATTTTGTTACAAAAATCAGTATAGGTAACAAGAAACTTAATCGGGCATAATTTTCAAGAGTGAATATACGTAGCGTACTTCACCCTCAACTACATAATAGCTTACCATCAGGTGAGACAGTGGCCAAGCACTAGCCTATCCACTGGACTGGACTATATAGTTAACTAGCTTCTGCCAGCGGCTTCGCCCGCGTCTAAAAATTAGATAGTAGCCGATTCTCAGACCTATTCAATATCCATATAAAATTTCATAAATATCGGTAAAGCCGTTTCGAAGGAGTATGGTAACTAACATTGTGACACGAGAATTTTATATATAAGATAATAAAAAAAATCCCTAATGAACTTGCTCTTGACCTGCAGCCTAATTGCGTATGTGAGTTTTGCAGGGGAAAGGGAACAACTCCATGAAAGGGTATCCTTTAAATGTTTTCGGTATTGCGTTAATAATTTAGAAAGGATACGTCCTCCACTCTATGAGTTGAATTCACACATCCTTTCCATGACCTATCCCCTTATTATATATATCCCCTTTCGAGTGTATTACACAATACGAAAGTCGTTATTTTAAAGGAGTCGTCACCTTTACCTATACGTGTTCTTTGCCTAAATCATTTTTGCAATTAGTCTGCTGTATCTCATCTGATGGTAAGCAGTGGATGATACTTTATAAATAATAAAAAAAAATGAAAAATCACAGACTATCGGAACTGACATATAACAATAATATAAGACAAGAAAAAGAAGAATAAACTAAAAGTATAAAAAGGTTTTCAAGGCAGTTAAATACCGCCGGCACATTTTCTATGAAATGGGCCGGCCATACATGTATTAGAACCGATGACCGTTAGAGTAAACGTGTTCTTGAGTGCAGACCGCGAACTGGTAAACGTAAGGTTGGAGGGACGATCTTCGCAGGGTGGCTGGTAGCAACTGGATGACAGTTGCCGAAAATTAAACCAATTAGCGTGCAATTGGAGAGGCCTATGTCCAGCAGTAGACTGTTATAGGTTGATGATGAAATGCTGTTCACAACAAAATGGGAAAGGATTCTCGGTGCAAAATAGACTGAAGTTCTAGTAATCGAAATAAAACGCTTATAAACGCATATTACCAAAAATGACAAGTTTATAACTTAACTGCTGCTTATTCTTATAATTAAACAGTGGCTAATTGAACAGACCTCATAAATATTGTACAAAATTTTCTACAATGCAATTTCTGTAGCGATTTTATATCTTGAGCTATCAACTCTGTCTAACACAATGATGCCTAGTTTATCTTTATATTCATGATAAGAATATGAAAAGTACCAGCTGCTTAAAAAACCCTTCCATGAATGGACGGAATAGTAAACTCATCTCATCCCCAGGATTAATTTGGCCAAGTTGTTCCACGCACCATTCGGTATATGGTGCAAGAAAACAGACTTCAAAGTCAAAATCAAAGTCAAATATATTTATTACAACTAGGCCATTAAGCGACACTTTTAAACGTCAACAATTAAAATTTACAAGTAATAACAATTGATTCTACTATCCATTCGGAAAAGTAGCTTGTTATGGAGAAGAACGGACAAGAAACTCCATACTTACTGTTTTAAAAAATAAGTGTTTTACAATATTTACATAAGTACACACATTAATAAATTCATATATGTGAGGACGATGCACCCAAAATATCACTACACACTATACTACGTACAGGTATAAAGTATTAAAAGCATTAACAGGTCATTCAATTCCTTTGTTCGCTTAAGGACAGATTCTCATAAAGACAGATTAGCAGAAGGACAGATTCTCTTAAGGACAGTTTCGCATAAAGACAGAAAAGGTACAGTTCCGCACACTATTTTAGGCCCTTAACACTTTCACCGCCACGCATACATACAGTTTTACAAAGTCATTCATTTGATAAATAGGAACATGGTTCTCACATACTTACAAATATTGCAAACATAGGTAAAAAATACTTAATTCAACATCAACGGAATAGTGTGTGAGTCAATTTCTTAAACAAAAAAATCCGGCTAAGTGCGAGTCGGATTCGCGCACTGAAGGTTCCGTAAAAACCTCAGCTTAAAGGTATTATAGACCTGAGTATTTGATATGAATTTAAATTTAATATCTCTACGCGTTCATGAGGAAAGGGGTAGTAAGTTAAATTTTATTAAAAATATTTTTATTATATGATGTAACTAAAAATTTACAGTTTTCGCAGACGGACGGACGGACGGACAACAAAGTGATCCTATAAGGGTTCCGTTTTTTCCTTTCGAGGTACGAAACCCTATAAACGACCGACATTCTACGACCACACCCGAATCAACATGAAACCGAACACACAACAAACTCTTATTTTACATGTTAATCGTCTACTGCCAATGCTACTACTACTGGCCTATTAACATTGGCATTGATATCAAACTTACCTAACGAACGCACTGCGTCTTAAAAAAACTTCTACGCATGTGCAAATGAGTTGAAAAAAATGTATCTACACTATATGCAAATCATTGGCAAATTATTCGCGTTTCAGTTGGTTTTGCTCGGTTCCCGTGGCCGTGAATTTGTGGAGTGTAGTGTGGATCGATGTTCTTAGGTGCTGCGTGTTGGTGGCCTTGTTACGTTGTTTGATGGTGCCGATGTAATGCAAAATGCAATGGGCAGCTATTCCGAATAAAAACCCATATGCTGGAGTACCCTAAGTGCCACACTTGCATCTTTAAGGATAGGTCCTCAGGTGGGATTAACACTACTGAAAGTAACTAATGGGACCAAGGTATCAAGAAAATGAATCATAGACTCGAGAGAAAACAGGATAAGTGCGTGTTAGACTTTGCACCTTTAAGGCTCCTTACCAATTTATCAATATATTGGTCTTTGTTAGTAAAATATACGTAACATTATCACCAAATTTCAATGGGAAGTTAAAAAAAAACTCAGGAACAAAGTGTGTGACAGACGAAGGACATGCGGACAGACGGACAGACAGACGGACACGTGAGTGTCAACAATATGACTCCGTTTAGAACCTTCAGATACGAAACCTAAAAAAGGAAGAAGGATCCGATCGCAAGGAGTAGTTTTGGTCCATTAATTTCAAGACGGTGAAGAGAAATATCTTAAGGAAAATAGTATGTCCTAGAACCAATAATTGTAATATATTTTGTGATATCTACCAAGCCGTAATTGGCCCGCGTAATGAAATTTAACCATTCCTTCTCAAAGAGAAGAAGCTTGTGCTCTAACAGTGAAAATATTTACGAGCTGCTCGTACTATATGAATATGAGTGCTTAAAATCGCAGGTCGAAGCAAGATGCAAGTAGCTATGGGTCGAATAGAATGGAATAGTTCAAGGAACGTGTTTACACAATCTTCGCGCCATTGACTTAAGGTGCTTGCTTCGAGTGGACTTTCATTCAACAACTATTCATGCATGGTAGTGAAGGTTGGGTATGGCAAAAAAAAACATGGAAATGGGATTAATGCAGTAGAAATGCGTTTCTTGTGAAGTATGTGTGGTGTAACTTGAAATGATAGATGGAGGAATGATGGAATAAGAGAAGGTTGAGGTTGAAAAGAAAATGTAGTGACTAAAATTGAAAAGAGTATGTTAAGATGGTTTGGCCATGTTGAGAGGATGAATGAAAGGCGACTAACGAAAGGTATTTACAAGGCAGACGTGAATGGAAACGCCGGGAGGGGATGCCCTAGAAAGACATACATAGACCTTATTGGTGATGTTCTTCAGAAAGGCCAGGTGCGCAGTATTGATAACCGGCGTGTGTGTATGACGAGATGTATGAATGTGAGTGAAGCAAAAGAAGTATGTAAGGATCGTAGCAGGTGGCGTTCTGTAGTTTCTGTCTACCCCTATGGAAAAGAGGCGTGTGTGTACGTATGTACCTATGTATCTATTCATGCCCGTTTTCAATAACACTGGCAGGCAGCTAAATGCATGCTTAAATAGAAACATACTGTCCCGGAGCAGCAGGCCCAGTGCAAATTGATAGATGTCTTGTGTCTTAAAATGTTTGTTTCTAAGACATACCGGTTACCTCATGACGCCTTCCTTAACTGAAAGGTAACTTTCAAAAACCATTTCCGTACTAACTGTTTCCCTTTAACTTGGAGAAAATTTCTCACTGCCAATATGTTGAGGCTATCAAGGGCTGCACAATGGCCATCTGTCACCTATACATCATTCAAAGGAGGTTGTCGCTGCGCAGTTCACTGTTGGACATGGGCATCTTCCGTAGTTCGGTTAGATGGATAGTTCAGCAATTTCGAATGGTCGAGTAAATATAATGGGCACCTAGGTTAAACTGATTAAATATTATGGACACCTAGGTTATACTGATTAAATATAATGGACACCTAGGTAAAAGTGATTAAATTTAGATCGTGAGATCTGTAAAATACATCTATATTATGTTTTTAAATAAAAATATTTCAAAGTTCAAGAATTGTCAGTATTATTTATCTGGAAATTGTTAGTAGCAGTAGAAAAACTGAATCTGTTCCCAGTTGGTGGCAATATTCACTTCGCTCGCCTCCGTGTGGAGTTTCTTGCCGTTCTTCTCCATGACAAGCTACTTTTCCGAATGTACGGTAGAATCAATTATTATTACTCCTAAATTTAAAAAAAAATTACGTTCAAAATTGCCGCTTAATGGCCTAAGGTTTTGACAATCACTATCGCCACGCTTTTGATGATAGAGGGTACATATATTAGAATATCGAATATTAAAATACCTACGGTTAAAATGTCACTGTTCAAAACATCGAAAATTAAAATATCGAATGACCACTTAACCGAAAATTAAAATAACGAAAGTTCGAATGGTTAGATAACCTACGTCCAATATATCTAAAATCTAATTATCGACAAAAGTGACATCGAAAGACCTAAATATCGAAAGTACAGAGTATCGAATGCCCCAAATATCGAAGTACAGAGTATCGAATTTCCAAAATATTGATATTTATTATGTGTCACAGGGTAATTCGATATTTCGGAAATTGCGAAAACCCGCATAATTAGAAAATTTTGAAAAAAATCTGCGAGCAACTTGGAAGTAGCGCTCGCCGGCCGCTGCCGCGGCACCGCTCGATTCGCTCGCTCGGCTCACGTGCGGTTGGTCACAGTTCTAACCTAACCTAACCTATTTCACCCAGTACAAAATGACGAATCATTCACCTGCAATCTGCCGCAGAATGTTGTCACCATTGTCTAATTATCTAGTCGCAGGCAGATTGTAGGTATGATTCGTTATTTTGACCGGGTCAAATAGGTTAGGTTAGGTTAGAACTATGACCAACCGCACGTGAGCCGAGCGAGCGAAGCTAGCGGAGCTTGAAAACTACTAATCCGTTTTCCGACATGATAATATTTGCTAAACAATACGTTAAATGTTTGCAGTGGAGGACAGACTAATGACTAATATCAATGCGTTGGCAGAATTTCAAATCTACCTAAATTTTTTCCACTCATACCTCATAAATAATTCTTTTTTCGATATTCTAACGAGTAGGTATTTTTAACTTAGGTGTTTTAAATGTTGACATTTTGAACATAGGTATAATGACTATCGACATTTTGAATAAGTCGATATTTTAATCAGTCGGTATTCTAATCTTACACATTTTATGCTTAGATGTAACAATTTTCGGTATTTTGATACAATCGTTATTTTTATTTTCGATGTTTTGAACTGTTGCATTTTATCCGTAGGTATTTTAATCTTCGATATTCTAATATGTACCCATGATAGAATGTCACTTGTCTAGGGGCCATAAAATCAAAATGTCGAAATTGTATATAGGATTGACAAGCGGTATCGATCGAAAATCACGTGATCAATCCCGTACATTTTTACATTTAAGGTTCTTATTATAAACTACGGATAATTATCCAAACCAACACCAAAGCAATGTTGCTCTCATACAAATATGCGAACTCTACTCAAATAGCCATAAACATTTCAAGTTAACATCGTGCAAATAATTATCAACTTAATAAAAATCGCTATAACGTACATTTTATTTTAACACATGTGTTTAGTAAATAACTTAGCAGGAATATTTGTTACTTGTATCTATTTATTGAGTTAAATGGACACTAAATTAACAGAAAGATCAAGTTATAAGCGGCTGTTGGTTAAAGAAGAGAGAGGTTTTGAGTTTGGGCTTTGTCTTTTCAAATACTGGTGTGAATGGGCAGAGCATAATCACTCTATTAGATAGGTTATAAGCCTCTTTATATGAGAGGAGAAACATAGTTTACGATACAAACTCATCTAGTTTATATTAACATACAAAATATTGTTGTAAATACAAAACATTGACGAGTAAAGTGGTTACTTATGGACGTCACTGAATAAGGCCATTTACGCACTGCATCCGATCTTGATCCGAATCCGAGATCCAAGTACCATCCGAATTGGAAATGTACTGATTGCAGACGGACGGAGTTCGGATACACTGCGTAACGTTCCCTTTTGTTTATTAACCGACTTCCCAAAAAGGAGGAGGTTCTATGTTCGACTTCGAGTTTGTTTTCTTTTTTTTTTTTTTGTGTATGTTCACCGATTACTCCGTCAATTGTGGACCGATTTTGAAAATATTTTTTTTGTTTGAAAAAGTATGTTTCGAAATTGGTCCCATTTTAATTTAGTGAAGATCTGATGAAGAACTTCGGAGATATACAACAGAACTCTTCAATAAATAACGGCAAATCTCTCGGGATTGCTGCAATCGCATTTCTGTTTATTGTTTATACCATTTCATAACATAACATCACGCCAGTACGCTCTTAAGGGGTACGCAGATCTCTCATTTCATCGTTCAAGTTTCATGAAATCTATTTTGGCGTTAAAGTTACTTTACTAACTTGTCTATTAGGTACGTACAACTAAAAAGTGAAAAATAAAAATACTTTTTGCAAAAAAATACTACCGACTTCCAAATACTAAACTACAAAGTGAAAAATAACTTAATTTTTTGAAGTCGGTGTCCATAACGCAAAAAAATGGTACCTACGAAAGACACCGACTTCAAAAAATTAAGTTATTTTTCACTTTGTAGTTTAGTATTTGGAAGTCGGTAGTATTTTTTTGCAAAAAGTATTTTTTTTGCTTGTGCTTGGGGAAATGCTAATGCAAACTGCGCTACAACGGGGAGTAAGCACAGTTATGTACCAATGCAACCTACTAAAACTCCACAATGTCCTCCTGTAGCTCTTCTGGCGGAAACACGGGCGAGGGAGAACCGCACATCAACAAGAAGTGCTACGGCTACTTCGGACTGACATTTCTCGGATTCGGATCGGATGCAGTGCGTAACCGCCAAAAGACAATTATAATTTTACTATGACGAATTTCATTGATACATTAAATAGGTACCCAAAGAACCTACTACGACACCAACCTATCTTATCTTATCTTGTGGAGGGGCCGAGAAATAACTCGGACACTTCGACCCATTGGGATCTATTGTGGTCCCCTAGTTAACTTACTCCTGTCCAATCTCGTTGAAAACTCTTTTCATCAGTTTTACAACGAGACTAAGAGATATGAGCCTATAGTCTTCTGTTTTTGGATATCCAACCCCTAGGAGACTCATTCGAGACTTATTACCAGCCAGCGCATCGCGTGTGCACAGAAGGTGCTCCATGCGTTCCGTATGTTCCCCACACATCCTGCACATGGGTATCGCGGTTAGACCCATCTTCATGAGCATGTCGTTGGTTACAAAGTGCCCAGTAAAAGCCCTGCTCATATTCTAAATGCATTCCCGGGCTTTACCTATCTTCCGAGACAAAAAAACGTGTTGAACTGGTTAGGTCATCGGTCATGTAACACTAGTAGGTATGCGTAAAGTTTTTATACAAGATCAAGATGTCGCATCGGAAGGTGCGTCATGTAAATACAGTAGTAGGTAATATAAATGTCAGAAAACACGTGCTACATAATGTAATGTCACGTTTGTAATCTTTGAAGGGTTAAGCTGGATAGTAAAGTCGCCAAGTCGCCAGTTATAACCTATATTCTACTCTAGAAATAATTAACTTTTGTAGATGCATAAAATATTTACAAATATATTTTTATATAATACACGTTATTTATTTATTTATTATTAGGCTTCTCAACACTGAGTACACTGTTACTTTATAAATTTGTACATTTCAAACTTAAGTATAAGTGCCTCATCACTTAAAGAAAAGCACAGCATGCGCTAAATTATGCGGAGATAAATACAGAATATATTAATTAAAAACAATAACAACAACTATTAAAAGCTAAATTGATTGCAGTACATTAAATTAAATAACATAGTTTAAATTAAATTAGAACAGATTAAATTAAATTAGAATAAATTAAATTAGAATGGATTATATTAGTATATTAGTTATATTACAAAATCAGAAACTGAAGATATGGGAAAATTACTTTTTGAAATTAACATCATTCAAATGTAGTCCTTCGCGGCTCTGGCACTCTTCAAAGCAATCTCTAACATTCATGAAAACGCGCCTTAGAAGTTAAGTAGCCCACCAGGTGGACCGATGACATGGTGAAGGTTGTCGGGATCCGCTGAATGCGGGACGCACGGGACCGGTCAAAGTAGCGACGCTTGGGGGAGGCCTATGTCCAGCAGTGGACGTCTTTGAGCTGATATGATGATGATGATCGTGTAGCCCTGTTACTGGGTTGTTAAATATAGACAGGCTGTCGCACAAACTCTGATAGTCACGTATCCAGTTAGTCTGGATACTAAAGTTATCGCAATTTCGACTGCAAAAATAAAATGGAAGTTTTATATTTAATACCTATTTAAATACACAGTTTTGAAAAATAAGGAAGAAAAAATTTGCGAAAATTCGATTTTTTTTGTCTGTAGCTAAGTCAAATCGGAAGGCCTGACGGTCGTATTTTCTTCTATGTAACTCTGGAATAAGGTAGTTGACAAAAAAAGAATTTGTCCGTCAGTTAAATAATCTAAAAATATTGGACACGTATTTTTTCTTTTGCCACGTGAATAAAAAAATACGCCAATACAGCGTGTTGAAATATTGTGTGAGGACACGGTGTGCTACACTTTATACTGACAAGATGACGTCACAAGCCCCCACTCCCGTCACGCTTTTTCTTTTAAATTTTTTATTTATTTGATATAGCAAAAATACGTGTCCAGTATTATTTGATAATCTCACTGACGGACTAAATATATTTATCATTTTTCTACCCAGGAAACATCTTTTTATTTTATTTTCACATGTCCATGTAACCATAAAAATATTGAAACGCGACTTTTCTTATTTTATTGCTTTTCGCGCCGTAACCAGACATGGGTTTACTATTTTCAGTTATATTCGCTAAGTGTCAATTAAACGTTTAAAATTCCATTAATCTTCGAATAACTTATGTTGCGTCGGCCAAAGATGAAAATTGTTTTAAGTTTTAAGAAATTCGTAATCAACGAAGAATAAATTATAAAGCATTTGTATAATAGTATGTAAAACTGTAATTTTGCCGCCATTTTACATAATATGGTACCTAAATAAAATCTTATTAAAACAATTTGAAAAAAAACTCAAATCTTTTTATTAGCTGGTTTTCAAATGCTACTTCAGTATGAAAACTTTACAAAAATTAGCAATGAAGTAGATTTTGACAAATTCTTAAATTCAAACCCTACGTTCAGAAACCGTGAGTTTGATAATAACGAAATAAGACACTAAAGTTACGACAATCATCAATGTCTAATTAACTTAAATAAATCAGTGAAAAATACCTAGAAAGATTTGTAAGAAGCCTATGTCCAACAGCGGGACTAAACAAAATAAATAAGGAAAACGTTTTTTTTTTTTAAAAAGACAATGAAAACAAATTCAAAACTTCGAGGTCGCTACAATCAGTCACTTGCACCATATCGTTAACCGACGTTTAACGCTAGTTAAGACTAATCGCGACTAACGCCACGAATCAGCGTGAACCCAACTATTGTTGACGTCAAATTACATTTATAATTGTTTATAGTTTTTTGTTCATTTATCAGCATTTATTTATTCGGTAAGTAGTATTTTTAAACCTCATTTTCATGTTTATTGTTTCTGATTTTTAATAATTATGTTGTAATAATAGATTTTGTGTCGCATGCTTTGTCTATTTGATATTCCTGAGATTAATTTCATTGAGAACAGTTGCAATTATTAATATTAGTTTTTATTAATAATTGTGTAATTAAAGGATTCATGGAAGGAATCATAGACCTTTCTTAATAATTCAATTACTAAAGGATTAACAACGAATTATGGAGATAAAGAAATTACGACGCGTCGCAAATTAAAATCAATGAAAGTGATGCGATTGGCTGTTGAAAACTAATTCTACCAATAACATCAGCTAAAGCTGCTTTGACAATTTACCACATTAATGTTGTGAAGGATATTGTAACAGAAACGTCCTAAAGTTTGGAAAACCAAATAAACATACACACGTTAATTATTTTGGCGCCGACGAGTTAATACACGCGTTTTTTTTTGCCTATTTCAATATTCATCTTGTGTTACCATGTATTCCACGAAAAATCAAGCAGAAGTATACGTATTGTACGCCTAAATTTCACCAGTAATATTTAAGTGCCCTGTAACAGAGGGCAAGTTTGTTGAAATCTACTGCTACTGAGAAGTTCCAGATGTATAAACCCAATACCACAGTGCCCTATCCGAGAATCGAATCCAAGACCTCATGCTCAGCAGTGGCGATAACTAGACCTCCTATAGATATTTTAAATTGGGTAATTATCTACAATAATCATAGCTTTATATTAATAAAAACTTCACAACGATAACTTTAATTAATAATCTGTCAACATATCGGTAATTAGTTAAACTGTCTACAAAAAAGTGATTTACATAAAACCGACGCCAAATTAATTAAAATAACAAAAAAAGCACTTTTTATTAATGCTCAAAAAACAACTTGAACTGACTGTTGCAATTTGATGCAATATTCGCAAAAACTGCATTGAGAGAAAAACATCACGACTTCTCGTTTTTTCTGAATTTAAATATCTTAGTATTTAAATCTTTGGTAATTCTTTAGTTTCTTAATCTCTACTAAATGCAGCGTGAAATCTGGCACCTAAATACTAGTTTTTTGCAATTTTTTTATTGAGCAATTTAAATAAAAAACTATTTTTGTTGCTTTTTATTACTTTATCTGTGCAGCGATTGTTTTAATAATTATAATCATGAAAACCCTGATTCAAGTTATGGTTCAAAATTGATTAAATGTAACCTTAATCATTGATTCAATCACATGGCTCCGAAACGTCACTGACAGTAAAAATGATTTTTTTTTATTCAGAATCAACGTTTATAATCATTAAATGTATATCCAGGTTATACTATCTCCGGATAATTATTTAGGTAAATTATTATTAAGTTATACCTTTTTAACGCAAAAACATTTTTTTACCTTACCTTTAAAATATGTGCCTTCAATTCAAATATTATTAATAACATTCATTTTAGTTCTTCAAACTGCCCATAACACCCTCCCTTAAAAATAAACCTCATAGAAAAAAACATCAACAAAAATTTACCTTCATCGAGAAAAAAAAAACACAACACAGTACACAACACAAAAATACACAGTCAGGAAGACATAGAAACACCACTATCACACACTGATAAGAACACTAAAAAACGCTCCATGCTTATAACGAAACGGAAAAAAAACGCGTTATATTTTTTTTCAACGCTATTTATTCTGCCGAAAGCGTCAACACCGACGATGTCTTTTGATCGACTAAAAACTTGCCTCGGAAAATGTGTAGGCGTTATAAACCAGATAGAGATGGAGATACAACCTTCAATGGGGGTAAGCAGGATAGTTGATCGTTGTGGAGGCGTGTCGTTGAAGGAGTGGCCTAAGTTTGTATAAACCGCTTTGAGTTCAGTACAGTCGGCAGAGGCAGTGTTAAGCCCGATTCGTGCAATATATTATACGATCAAGGAGTTTTTGCTGCAAGTGCATTGTCTCGGCATTTTTTTAGGATGAACTATGAAACTCTGTGGTGTAGTGTTTGCTTTTTAATTCGATTCACTTGCGGTAGGTTAGGGTTATCTATGGATATTTTTAGATTGCTACTTGGTTAGAATTTATAGGGTTTATTAAGGTTATTATTTACAATAAATAGGAGCTGTATAGTATTCATTTATAAAAGCTAAAACCTTTTATCATGATTAATGAATTTGAAGAAATGTTTTAGAACTCATTTATTAACAAAATAGTTTTTAACTTCTTTCTGTATTTTATAGTCACCCCGGTTTTTATTCGATGTAATAAGTTATCCAAAAAACAACACTGCTGGTGTTTATCTTCAGAACTGGCATGGATTTAAAAGCCTCTACGAGTGATGATACTTCAGTCAGTATGTCTGGCGAACCTTGGACAGTCAGTTATGTTACCAACCGATGCGACGCTGATAGATTCAGTCGGCCGTGAGCCATTCTTGTGTTTCATATCAATATATTAGAGTAGACCTCTATAAAGCTTAAACATAGAGCTTAGCTAAGTTATACTTAGAGGCTTGACAATAGTCGCTTAATATTTCTTTGACCAGTACTTATTGTATAACATAATACGGCACAAAGTTGACATTTTTTTTTTTTTTTTTAAATACCCACACCCACACTTGGAATTTCTTCCTGTATCGTGGGTGCGTTTACAAACATATAAACTCACATACACAACACCCAGAGCCGGAACAACTATCTGTAGCTCATACAAATATTTGTTCCGCGCGGGAATCGAACCCGCGACACGCAGCGTAGCAGTCAATCGCTCAACCACTGCGCCAACCGTGCGCCCAAAAAATTGTTCGTGAATAGAATTTCCCTTTTCAGCCATTGATTTAAATTCTCATAATCCATCGGCCAAACTATATAAAATGGCGGAAAAGATAAACAGCTTGATACTTGGTTCACCAAGTAATATGCAACCCGGAAAATAAAAAAATACCCATTTTCAAAGGGGTGGTTTTTTTGCATTGCCTCCTTTTATTGAATTTACTTGTTCAGCTTTGCTGGTTCTTAATAGGTTATTGTTTATTGAGGAATATTAGAAAACCGATTAATTTTCCTCACAAATAAAACATAAAAATATCTTCATAAAAAATACCCTAGAGCTAAAAAAAAACAAGGCCATCGAACTAAATGACTCCTTCTGCATTGTCTTACCCCAGCTACATTTTCAGTCTTTGCTTAATGTAGCCAAATGGACATCTTCAAAAACACTATAGGCTATAGCAGGTGACTTGCTATCTTGGAGACAAAATTCAAATGATCTGATGAGGCTGTAACTTAACCAGCAACAGTACCCTCAATTGTGAGCCTTTCCTGGATGAGCTCCTTCACATAGAGCTCTGAATAGAAGACCATGTCGTTACCAAAATAAGCATTGAAGTAGGATGCCGAAAATCATGTCGTTACCAAAATAAGCACTGAAGGAGGATGCCGTAGACCATGTTGTTACGCAAAATAAGCATTGAAGTAGGATGCCGAAGATCATGTCGGTACCAAAATAAGCACTGAAGGAGGATGCCGTAGACCATGTTGTTACGCAAAATAAGCATTGAAGTAGGATGCCGAAAATCATGTCGTTACCAAAATAAGCACTGAAGGAGGATGCCGTAGACCATGTTGTTACGCAAAATAAGCATTGAAGTAGGATGCCGAAGATCATGTCGGTACCAAAATAAGCACTGAAGGAGGATGCCGTAGACCATGTTGTTACGCAAAATAAGCATTGAAGTAGGATGCCGAAGATCATGTCGGTACCAAAATAAGCACTGAAGGAGGATGCCGTAGACCATGTTGTTACGCAAAATAAGCATTGAAGTAGGATGCCGAAGATCATGTCGTTACCAAGATAAGCATTGAAGTAAGATGCCGAAGACCATGTCGTTACCAAAATAAGCACTGAAGGAGGATGCCGTAGACGATGTTGTTACGCAAAATAAGCATTGAAGTAGGATGCCGAAGACCATGTCGTTACCAAAATAAGCATTGAAGGAGGATGCCGTAGACCATGTAGTTACGCAAAATAAGCATTGAAGTAGGATGCCGAAGATCATGTCGTTACCAAAATAAGCATAGAAGGAGGATGCCGTAGACCATGTCGTTACCAAAATAAGCACTGAAGGAGGATGCCGTAGATCATGTCGTTACCATAATCTTGTATTTCTGTTAAAAAACCCAGAAATAACCACAAAGAACTTAAATAACCCCTCCCCTCAGCTAACTATAAGAATTTTATATGGAGCGATTGCCAATCTGGACCTTCACAACCCAGTTACAGGTACCAGGTTTTCTAAATTCTGACTGCCTAAAACAACAGCTTAACGCGTAGTACCTATTTCGATTCACGGGGGAATCGCGGCATGTTAAGGCGTATATATTCCCTAATGCTAACGCAGTACTAGGGGGTGACCATAAGCTCTTAGAGTAAGGTTATTTTGAATGTGTGTAAGTGACAGATGTATACAACTGTCACTTACTCTATCTCAAAATAACCTTACTCTAAGAGCCTATGGTCACCCTCCTGGCCTTGCGCCCGCTCGGAGCCTCCTTTTAGACAGTTTTGTTTGCAAAATATTCTTTGATTTACTAAAGCTATTTCAGTTATGAAGAAATTCTAGCCATAGTTTTTTCTGAGTGAAAAATATTTTTAACCGACTTCAAAAAAAGGAGGAGGTTCTCAATTCGTCGGAATCTTTTTTTTTTTTTTATGTATGTTCCCCGATTACTCAAAGACGCCTGGACCGATTTCAAAAATTATTTTTTTGTTTGAAAGGGTATACATCCTAGTTGGTCCCATAATCATCAGGTCAGGATCTGATGATGGCATCCTAGAGAAATCGAGGGAACTCCTCAAATCTTATAGGCAAACATATAGCGATTTTGGTAATTTCATCAACAATGCAAACATTTGCACTCAGAAAGTATCATTTGGTGAAGTGGAACTGATGAAGAAGACCACAGATGGCCACTGGAACTCCTAAATGCTAAATATGTCACGGGCATAAGATATCTCGAATATTTAACCGACTATAATGAAGCAAATACTTATAAATAAATGGTACTGATGAAAATGGCACCATCGAACTGATCTGATGATGAAGCCGGAAGGTAGGCACTGGAACTCTTATATAAAACAATGTATCCTAGTCGTGTTTGGGCTTATTGGAATCGCCATGAGATGTACTTTGGCTATAAATGATAATCATGTTAATTGGAGGTATATACCAAAACTAAAAAGAGAAAAATAAAAACTTTTTGTCGAAAAACGGGAAACAATAGGTAGGAACAAAAGACACCGACTTCGGAAAAGAAATTTATTTTTTGCTTTGTAGTTTTTGTTCTGGAAGTCGGTTTGATTTTTTGTTAAAAAGTTTTTTTTTAAATATACAAGTCGTTTTGGAGGAGTATCCAAAAGTAGGGGAAAATATCATGTTGTATTTTTTTTTTAAAGCGAAACTATTAGGTACACATTTTATTTTTCATACCTTTTAAAGTAGTCGTTTCTAAGGAGTATGCTTTAGAAAGTAACCGTTTTATTGCACTAAAGAGATGGAAAGGCCCTTACGGTATTAACCACGAGGTGTGTCCTCCTAGAGCCCAGTTAAATGTTAGTACGAAATGTATCTAATGAAAAATATATTTTTCATCACACTTGCACGTAAAAAGTATCTAAACATACAGGTTAACTTGGCCGTAATGCCCCATATAAAATCCTCGGGCTTTCTTTTTGTCATGAAACCCTAGGGCGGTAAGTAATATTTTTTTAATTTATTGCACAGCACACAGGTCATGCAAGTTTAAGCAAGGAGTTTACACGCAATTGAAAAATTGTCTTAAAATATAACATTTTAAACTAAACAGGAATTTCTTTGCCATCTCGCTACATGTTACTTAAATACTCATCTTAAATATAAATAGTTCTTAATAATCGATTTTAATAGTTATAGTATGAAAACATCAAAATTATTTAATTCTTTTTACACTCCGTCATGGCTTTATACCTACTTAAGTATTTGCTCTTAAAGTTTCTGAACGAAACACTGTTTAATCTGTGGTGTGGGCAAAAATGCGCCAACTGCTTAAAAAAAAGTTCACGTATTTCGTAATAACTGATGTGCTGACTTGTGTATTAAAGCATTCATAATTATTACTCGCAAATGTGATGAAAAACATTGTATGGATCACGGGCGGTACGGGAATTACGAACCTCGACTCAGAAAGCCCTCAGTCTTCGCCTTCGGGCTTCTACTAGAGCCTCGATCGTAATTCCTTACTTACCGCCCTTAATACACAATGTACTATTACACCTGTCACAGTAGAATATTTTTTTTGTTAAAAAGAGTGACTAAAACTAAATAAATGTCTGATAAACAACACGTAAATGTCAGTTAAAATAACAATAAACTATTATAAAGTTACTCGTACCTTTAAGATCTTTAGCGGTTATAAGCTATTAAAGTTTTATGTAAATCGACTGTTCGACCTCTGCTCTTGAAATGGCGTCATCATAATAATTTATTTTATTTTATTAAATGCAAACAAGTTCACAAGGGTACACAATGCTCATTATTATAATTAATAATAAGTAAGATCAATTATAAAACACAACAACCTAGGAGTCTTTAAGTCAAGAGTGAATAGGTTACTTCTAGACATGCGAGGTTTACCGTGGACCACATCATCGCTTACCATCAGGGGAGATAGTGGTCAAACGCGAGCCTACCGCATTTTTTTTTTATATTTTTTTATTTGCCTTTCTAGTGTATCCCACTGCAGGGAAAGGCCTCCCCGTTCCTTCCAGAAAGAATCCGTTTTGCAATTTTCCTTCTTCTTATGGTATTTATTTCCGCCCAAAGATTGAAGAAGTTAAAATTAGTGTTGAAATATGGAACTTTCGACGCTCATAACATTCAAACATAGTATTTTTTTACTTTTCTGTTTCCACACAGGGCTAGATAATGATGAGACAAATTGATATCAATCTTTATTTTGAACGTACACCGTCAAGCAGTGGAGTAATCGCCAGACTACGTTTTTATGGAAGAATTTTCGACTAGTGTTATTTCGACCTTAAGGCTTTCTGTCAGTGTAGGAATTAATGTAATCGTATTAGTACCTACTCCTGCAAACAAACAATTAATTCCACCTCATTATACAATTAGCTTGGATTTATATAAATATAGGTAGACCATTTATTTTTAGGTTTCCATTCCTCAAAATAAAAAAAGGAAACCTTGTAGGATCACTTCTTGTCCTTCCGTGTGTCAAGATCTTTTTCTTAGGAACACCTAAAAACAAACACCTTAAACAAAACACCTATAATAAAGGATTATTAACTTATTTGCAGTTGGTAAACCGTCCGAGACCTATATTGATAAATAGGGACAATAGTTTACGAATGGCAAAGTTAATTTTGCCCTTTCGTTAGAGAAATGTTCAGTACCTATTTCATTGTTTATGAATGTCAGTAATGATACCTAATTATTTTGGTGAATCTAACTCGTGAACGGAAACCTCGATGCGAGAGTCCGACTCGCACTTGGCCGGTTTTTGTGTATAATTGCGACTAAAATTGAGAATGGTATTTGAAGTTTCACTATGGGGTAGCTACTGAAAAATGGTTACCGCCGCCTGTGGATCTGCAACCCACCGCAAACACAAGAAAATTAGCAATACGTTTCCACTTGAGACAAGCTTTTAATATACCTGATTTCAAAGGCACCAAAATTGTGACAGTTTGCGGCAGAAACAGACTACGGCGTTAATATACAGCCAGAACTATTTTTCTACCAGCATGTAACACAGTTACAGACCTCTCAGTCCTTTCAGTTTGTTCTTACCAACTTCTACCTACTTCCATGCGAACTCTTTCATTAAAAGCTCTTTCTTTCTTTAAAACAAAAACGTTGCCAAACTAGGAATTTCTTTCTGTATCGTGGTTGCGTTTACAAACATTTAAACTCATATACACAAACACCCGGAGCCGGAACAACTAACTGTAGTTCATACAAATATTTGTTCCGTGCGGGAATCGAATCCGCGACACGCAGCGCAGCAGTCAATTGCTCAACCATTGCGCCAACCGTGAATTCTACATCTACGGTCATATAATAATTAGGCCATAACAAAATAAACTTTTTATTTTGCTTTCAATTGTGTTTCTTGAATTTAATATACTAAATCCCAAATTGGTCCATCTGGTGAACCTTCTGGTGTACTCCTTGCATTTCTGTGTAGACAAGCAAACAAACAAGGAGTTTATGATAAATTAAATTAGATATGAAATTAGAAAATGGATTTTATTTTAGCTGGCGCTCATTAAAATGTTTAATTTGTTTCCGTAAAAGTGATACCTCACCTAAGGCAATATAAATCGCAGAATTTAAGGAAGAACTCGTCCAACTTACCATAGTCTTTTTAAATCTCTGAGACGTGGTCGCTCACAATGGGCCTTATAAGAAAGCTTACAGTCACTCAAGGGTAAATGGATAAGGCTATGCCTATGATAGGGGTTTCCTTGCGTAATCGATTCAGAAATGTAGAGATCCGCAAGAGAACCAGGGTTACCGACATAGCCCGAAGAATTGCCAAACTTAAGTGGCAGTGGGCAGGGAACATTGCTCGCAGAACGGAGGGGCGATGGGGCAGAAAGATTCTGGAGTGGCGACCGTGAACGGGAAGACGTTGCGTTGGAAGGCCTCCGGCCAGGTGGACCGATGACCTGGTGAAGGTTGCGGGGATCCGCTGGATGTGAGACACACAGAACCAGTCAATGTGGCGACGCTGCGGGGAGGCCTATATCCAGCAGTGGACGTGTTTCGGCTGATATGATGATGATGATGAATTTAACGAAGGAAAGTGCAGAAATAGGTACTTGGTTCTTTCATCCAAGATACATATCTGTCTGTCTGTGTAGATATGACCCAGCACAGTTCAAACAGCTAGTCTACAGTGATAGCGTGAGTTTGAACCCATGTTAAGACACATTCACACGCCATTACACGTATGATTTAGCCGTGTGAGTTGCCTTTAATTTACCTTCTTTGCATATAATAACATGCGATATTTTATTTCTAAGGAACTTGTCACGCATACACGCGTTTAGTTCAACTATAACAGTAATTAATATTGAGTAAGTACAATATAAACATTTCTTTTGCAATATACCATCACGACTTTATTCATCGAAGGGTCAGGCAGAGGCAAATCTACTACTCACGTATACCCAGAAAATAGGGTAGTTTACTGAAAATTAGTTTTTTGTCCGTCAGGAAAATTAATAAAAAATATTAGACACGTATTTTTTTCTTTTGACACGTAAACATAAAGTGACGACGATATAATGCGTTGAAATATCGTGAAACGTCACGCCGCTAGTACTGCTGCTACTTTATACAGCCTTAGTGACGTCACAAGCCCCCACTCCTGAACTTCGATGCGCTTTAACTTTGTGAATGTTTATTGATTTGGTAAAGCAAAAAATACGTGTCCAGTATTATTTGATTATCTCACTGACGGACTAAATAGAATTATCATTTTTCTACCCAGGAAACGTCCCTATTTTAATATCCTTGTCCTGAAGAAGAATGTATGCTGCATACAAAGAGCATGAAGGCGATATTGACATATTTAACTCTTCTGTACCTCCAAAAAAAAGTCACGCTTACCATTTAGTGGGTAACTCTAGTACCTAATCTAATATATAAATAATTATAAATAATAAAATGTATACTAATTTAATTTAATCCATTCCAATTTAATTTATTCGAATTTAATTTAATCTGTTCTAATTTAATTTAATCTATGTTATTTAATTTAATGTACTGCTATCAATTTAGCTATTAATAGTTTTTGTTATTGTTTTAATGAATATATTCTGTATTTATCTCCGCAAAATTTAGCGCATGCTGTGCTTTTCTATAAGTGATGAGGCACTTAGACTTAAGTTTAAAATGTACAAATTTATAAAGCAACAGTGTACTCAGTGCACAGCGAGGCTCAGGGGAGACGGTTATCAGTCTCCCCAGGGACGTGCCCTAACAGGCGTTATTTTTTTTCTTTTTATAGGCTCGTGCTTGACCACTATCTCACCTGATGGTAAGCTATGGTGTGGTCGACGATGAAGAAACAGGCTTGCCTAGAAGTAACCTATTCACTCTTGACTTAAAGACTCCCAGGTTGTAGCTATCAGGAAATACAGTCTCCGGCAGGGAATTCCACTCCTTTGCTGTACGCATAATAAAAGTATTCCCAAAAAGTCGCATAATAAAAGGCGTTGCACAGTGGGGGTTAGCTTAAAAGACGATTCGACCCCTTCCAAGTGCTGATGGTGATCACCGGGGTGGTTTTAGTGAGGTAAAAATCCTGCACTTCCTGGTCTTTCCCCAAAGTCCAGGCGCCTTTTGAAGGTCTCCCACAGTAAATAAGAAAAAAACCGGCTAAATGCGAGTCGGACACGCGCACGGAGGGTTCGTTGTTGTATGGGAACTCCACTTAAATATTTATTTCATTCTGTTTGTATAGTTGTTATAGAGGCAACAGAAATACATCATCAGTGAAAATTTCAACAGTCTAGCTATTACGGTCAGAGATACAGACTGGTGACAGACAGAAGGACAGTGGAGTCTTAGTAATATGGACCCGTTTTTACCCTTTGTGTACGGAACCCTAAAAAAGGCTGTTATGAAATTCCATATGAAAAATCCCAAATAACCCTTTGCGCGACCCGGGCATCGAATCCAGAACCGTATGCTTATTAGTAACGCTTGCGACCCCTAGATCAACTAACAAACTTGTTATATCAAGCATTTCTTTTGATTTTCTCCAATAATTTATTTATTATTCTTTTAATTTATTTTTTATCCCACCCATACGCACAAAGTGTTTTGGGAATACTTTTATTGTGCGTACAGATAAGGAGTGGAATTCCCTGCCGGAGTATGTATTGCCTGAAAGCTACAACCTGGGAGTCTTTAAGTCAAGAGTGAATAGGATACTTCTAGGCAAGCGTGATTCACCGTCGACCACATCATCGCTTAACATCAGGTGAGATAGTGGTCAAACGCGAGCCTACCACTAATAAAAATAAAATAAATAAAAATAAAATCATGGAAAACAAAATTGACGGCATTTTATGTAAATATCTCTGAATATGCTTGAAAAGAAACTATATGTGTGCGTCAAAATATTTAAACGCAAGTAAGTCGTTTACATTTCAAATTCACCCTCCTTTTGTTTAAAATAAAATTAAAGAAATGGAATTTAAAAATGGAATACTGCGACGGTTATTTTATGCTAAATTTAAAATTTCAAATATTGAACGTTCGAGTTCCAATTTTCAAATTTGAACTTGGAACGTCCAGTTGGGATGACGCGCAAAAACTGAGCGCGCGCTGCCCGCCGTCATCTGCGATGGACATAGAGAGATGAGGAGAGGTTGACAATCATATATGTTTTTCTATAAATTATTTATTATTATACTATAAAAACGGATTGTATTAAAAGGTATTTTGTACAACCCATAATAGATATATCTATCGTTAAGGATTTAGTTTTCAAAATCATTTACCACTGTTCTTTTTCTTGAAATATAATGTAGATATAATATAGAAATATAATATAGCTGGCAGGGTTTTCGAGCTTTTGCGGATATTATAATATTGAAAAAAGAGCGAGGGTTAAGTAAAGAATAACGCTTGTCTGAAAAGTTTCAAATAGAGTCCTTTGGCCAAAGTCAGATAATGGAGTTTCAAATTTCCAAACAGGACTATTCATGCAAAAAAAGATCTTGACTCAAATGACATTAATGGGGAAATCTGACTAAGAAACTGTGGGCCTAAATCCACCCTAAATCTTATAAATTGACCACATAGTTTTCAGAAGTCAATCCAAGTTGCAATGATCGTAAAAAATCGAGAAACTCAATATTCTTTTCTCGAAACTTTGCAGCTTTGTTGTAAGTGAAGTAATATCTACATTATCATCATTAGTTGTAAATAACCTTTTCATTTTGATTCATATTAGAAAGAGAACATTTTATAATGCCTGCTTTATTTAAAGAAGCCAAATATACTACCTCAACCAGTTCTGTTTACCAAGTCGCAAATAATGGATTCATTTACTTTTTCATAACGTCTACTCAAGCGTAGTCAACTCAAGCGCAGCAAAATTTACTAGTGAATGGTAAAGCTAATACAAGCAATTAAATCAATTTGCCTGCAATTTTGTGTAACGAAGAATTTTATTGACGATTCTAGTTCATGATTTTGACGTTTTCAGTGTGTAATTAAAGTGGATGGAACATGGAACTTTTGACGTGGTAATTATTATCTTACAAACAAGTTTGGTGGTTTTACAAAATTAAGTTACCCTCTACTAGGTAATGATTCTGTATGTTTGTTTATTTATTATAGAATCGCCTAATTTTGTTATTTTTTTTGGTTACGAGTAAAGTTATGGTACTTTAGATTATAACTCTTGTATAACATTAACGGTGAGTTTTGTTTTTTTAATTCAATTATTTATTTGTAACATTAAAGGCACCATTTTTTTTTAAGTCGGTTTTTTTTTTTATTTAAACTTCCTGTAAAATGGTGATACATAGGTGAACTTAGTACAGCATTCTTTACCAGTCATCCTTTGGGTTAAAAAGGACACAACAGTGGTAGGAATACAAAAAAAAAATGAACAATAATTAAAGTCGGATTTTAATAAACTATCTATCTAATAAAATACATAAATAATTTCTGAAACAATAGACCTATAGTATAATTAATCTAAATGAAACAGAAATTGTACCAGTATGGTAGAATTTATATATTTAATTTGTCAGTTTTACAGCTTTAGTTTAGAAAATATGCTAAATATCACAATTATTCCTAAGATAAAAGTTTTCTAACAATTGAAAACTTAGCCCTAAATAAATTCAGAAAAATATTACAACGCAACTCCTCTCTAAGTCAATCTCTGTTCTTCAGAAATATGCCGCCTAGTCGTGCAGACTATGCGCAAAAAGGGCGTCCTTTATACTCATCACATACGTTCCACGTAAGAGCGAGCCCGACATACACTCCACCAACATTACCTGAACCCTTTGACCACTCTACGTTCGGAAAATCTGTAATCAAGTGGAAAATTTCTTATAAAATCACGGGTCAGCGTATACTGGAAAGTGAGAAGACAAGGCAAGAGAAAGCTTTTTGTCTTTGTTTATTATTGTATTGTGTGAAAGAGATGGAATGCTTAATGACAGTTTGTGGTCGTGCGATGTAGGTTTAAAGATTTTGGATTTTTCGTTTTGAAATTGTAATTTGGTTTTGGATTTTATGAAAATCGTTGCGCTGTTAGCTTTATGTCTATCTCTTATGTAGTATATTTGATTGGGTATTGCATAATATATTGCACTAATTACTCAAAATAATCGCCAACATACAGTGAAACATGATGTGATGAGTTTTCCTGTTATTTTTCCTCAGTCTTTTCCTGGAACTTCAAATTGAAGTACAAAGTACCAAGTATCTCTAAATTCAAAACTGTGGGAGTCAAAAAGAGTAATGAAGAATTTTCCCATGCAATCTAAAATATTAAAAGTATTTTGAAAAAATTGGCAGTTCTATTAACCGTGCAACAGTGCATAAGCAGCTTCAATGTATGTGATGATTTGCTTTTCCGACGGGGATATTTGCGTGATCTCTCAAATGCGCAAATTGAAGATTTGTGGTGATAGAGCTAAGGTGTGTGAGTCAGGTGAACCGAAGGTCAGGTTAGATAGGAACCCTAGTTCAGATGTATATTTATTAGGTTATATAGGTACGTATCTAAGATTATCCTACATGCGTTACGCAGTATACGGACCTACTATTATTCGACCAGACAAAGAAGAAAATGCACCGGGTAGAAAAATTATAGTTCTATTTAGTCCGTCAGTGAGATTACCAAATAATATTGGACACGTATTTTTTTGTTTTGCCAAATCAATAAAAAATTGCAAAGTTAGAGCGCATCAAAGTTCAGGAGTCTGAAGGGCTTGTGACGTCACTAAGACAGTATAAAGTGTACTAGCGGCGTGACGTTTCACGATATTTCAACGCTTTCTATCGTCGTCACTCTATGTTTACGTATCAAAAGAAAAAATACTACTACTATACGTGTACAATATTTTTTATTAATGTACAAAAAATAAATTTTCTGTAAACTACCCTATTCTCATGCTTGAAAAAATAAAAAACAAAATAATCTCTTCTACTTGATTGCAAAGTTTGTACTGTAGTAAAATAAAATTTATTTACTTCTGTCCCCTACAGGTGGCACTGGGAAATGAAGAGTTAACAAGTATCCTTATCTCCCAGAAAATAATGAACATCAGTTGGAGGTATATTATAACAAGGTATGGCGAAAAGTGTTCCTTATACGACCTGTTTCACAGCAGTAAACTAATCAAACTTTATGTCATTGACAGCTATAACTGGGTTATTGGATGATTCGCACGAATTGAACTCGCACAAAGTGTGCGAATCGACATTTTTTATAATATCAAACTTTCTGTGGCAATTCGCACGACGTAGGAGCTGACTGTCACGGGTACAGAATTTGGCGCGCGCCCTGCAGAAGTCTCCGAGACAAAGCAATTTTGTTGGCTCGAGACACCGATGTAGTTGGCATGTCACTCGCACAGTACCTAAACATGTGGCTTATGAACTGAAGATTAGCTTATAACACGTACCGACGATTTATTACTAAGAGAGTTGAGACCATTACAGCATGTATAGGACCATAATATATAGAATAGGACTTACGGAACTTATCAAAACGTTTTGGATTCTTGATAAAATCATCGATATTTTATTTGCTTTATTATCTTAAATAAAGCTTTTAATTTCGTATATCAGTTCAGTAATAAATGCGTCGGTACTTGTTCTAAGCTTATCTAAAAATCATAATATGAAAAAAGCTCGATTCGCACATTTCGTGCGAGTTTAATTTGTGCGAATCATCTAATAACCCCTATAACTTTGTAAACCAATCAAAAGAGCCAAACATTTTTATCTTCAGGCTATTAAAAACTGAAAACAATCCAATAAGCCTAAATAATATCCATGTAAGTATAATTATGATAAAGTATGCATGTACAATTGTGTACAATAAAAAGCTATATAGTTCGCGTCATCTAATAATATCAGATAGTGAGAAAAATGTTACACACGCACTCTAGGATTAAATAATTACTCCGAGAGTACTTAGTACCTCGAAAGTACAGTCAGTACGAACTGATTGTTGCAAAAAACTTAATACGCAAGCGCGAATGGTGACTGTGTGTTCCGAGTTCCATGAAACATGGTGTACTTGTGTACTGAAGACATTGCTAGTCATAGGTATGTGGACCTCCCCCAAAACTCAACTGAGGCCTTATACAAGTGACATACTGTGATCGAAAGCGATAGCGATTGTCAAAAATGCATAATTGTATGGGATTAACAAGCGATATTGAAAAGTCACGTGATCAATCCCTTACGTTTTGACTTTTTAACTATCGCCTTCGCTGACATTGAATGCCACTTGTCTGGAGCCTCTGCATGGTGATATCTTTCGGTACACATCCATCCACGCCGCAAAATTAACCATTTAATTTTTCTTCGGGTAAGGCACTTGTCCCACCGCCGACGAGTAAGCGATTAGAGTCTAGCAAACGAAAGTAGAGAGAGAGAAAAATATCAGTATAGCAACCCCAATACTAGTATGAAATACCTGGAATAACCTAATTTGATACTTTACAATTACTTAATTTACTTTGTCTGAATAAAAATACTATAGGTACTTTAGGTAGGTAATACTTTAGATATTATGCATCAAAGATAAATAGTGATTACGAATTAAAACAAAGTATCAACTTATTAGCGTCATACTAACTTATGAAATCTAACAACACACTTAATCAACCTTGTTATTGTTTGAATTCGACGTCTTTCTTCTGTTGTTTTTCTTGATATTTAGACATCATGCGAAACGACATCTCCCGTAATCCACTTTTAATTGTTTTATTATTTTTCACTTAATAAATGCTATTATCAAGACCACAACAAATAACCAAAAATTGATGTTGAAACATATAAGATCCCGTCTCAATAAAATGTACGAGTACTGCCTCACCACAAGTTTGCCGCAGCGACAAGAGCTATCAAAGTTATACTTGCTCAGCGATGCTCGCTTGACGGTCAGAAGTCATGCCGAGAGAACTACCAGCAGCCATTTCTACCTACAGTGCGGCCGCCTCGAGCGAGTGGTGCTAGTAATTGCCCGTCGCAAATAAAAATACGCTCATATCCGAGCGGCAAAACTATCAGAACTACACACTCGTTTCTCGCTGCTCGCCAATTTGTTTTTGGTTTCTACCTTTTTTCGCTACTCGCTGATCGTCGACGGTGGGAGTTACTTTCTGAGTTGTGTCCCAAGTCTTGGTACCTATATCTGTATGCGTAGGTAGAAATATAAAATCTTTGGATAGTATAAGCGTAAAGCTTGGGCATTTTTGTTTCTAAATAAAACTGTGTCGTTTATGTTCTTAGTCTACAGGTTTGTAAGTAAATTTTACGATTGCAACACCCCAGTTAAAAGGCCCAACGGCCTTAAAAGGTCGATGAAACAGGTCGGTGGATTATGGAACAGCTTATCTATGAACCTATATTTCCAGCTGTAGACTGAAATAGACTGAGTTGCTTGAACCTTGTTTTTTAACTATTTTAGGTAGGCTCGCGCTTGACCACTATCTCAAAGGATGGTAAGCGATGATGTGATCGACGGTGAAGCACGGTTACCTAGAAGTAACCTATTCTCTCTTGACTTATAGACCCCTAGGTTGCAGCAATCGGAAACACAGACTCCGGCAGAGAATTCTACTCCTTAGCTGTACGCATAATGAAAGTATTTCCAGAACGTTTAGTGTGTATGGGTGGGGTGTCCACCATGAAGGTACCAATGACGCATCGCCATACGTGTTGTAGTCCGATGATGAAACGGGCTAGGTGGAATTAGATCATGCAATTCCATCGTTTTGAACCTTTTCAAGTATTGCGTCTAGTAACCCATATTGTGTCTAGATTAACTTATAAGTCAATCTATCTACAAGGGTAAGCATTATTCAATGTTGCAATTGCAATGTCTTGAACTGAAGAGTTTAAGTTTTATGGAGAATTGGAAATTCTTTTCAAACTGCTGCTAAAAGCATGCTTTTGCCTCGCAGCGTAGCTTGGAAACAAACTAGTAGTACAAACTGTAGGCTTACAGGAAATGCGGGCAGAGAGCTCAGACTGAATTTGCGTAGTAAAAAGTCATAATTCGTAGTTTGGCTCTGACCTATGTCCTTCTCCAGTATTGGACATATTTAGAAGATATTTAAAAGATTTTTAGATATTTAAATTGAATAAAACAAAATGTATGTTGGGCTTCTATGTTTTACTTTTTTCATTGAGTTTCCAAATTTGAATACCAAAAATCAAAAGGACTCTGTTGACAGCGCTATTTTGAGCATCCTTTGAGGGCTCTAGTGCTTCTAAAGATAATGTAACCTCTAAAAGGAAAACATAGGGGCACAGTATATATCTTTCTTTTCATGTTTATGGAATATCTTTTAAATTGGTCCAATATTGGAGGAGGAAATTGGCGAGAGCCAAGCCTGGAACTATGATATTTTACTTAGGATATTCAGTCGGATGTCTGCGGAGCTCAACGATTCGACGAACAATACCAAAGATAGGACATTCGGGTAGGCAAAGAAGTGAGATCTTTTCATACTTGACTGTACCTATCAAATAAATTCAAACCAGGTTAACAAGAAATATTGTATCCATGCTTACACACGACCCAAATGATCATATCGAGCGAAAGTCTACCATGGGAGTCCATGCTTTTTGTCAGCCCATTGTTGGCTATGTGACTATGGGAAGTATTCGGTGTACATAGAATATCGAGTGCTCGTGTTAGCGAGGTAATTTGATTGGTATGTGCTGTGAATTGGAGGGGACGTGAATTGGTATTGTTATGTGTGGTTTGACAGTTTGATTATAGGATCAATCTACACAGATCGACTTAAAGATCACTTAAGTCAAGTTAAAACCTATATTTAAGTCAACAATGACAAGGTAACTTCTAAGGAAGTCTGCTGAATCGTTGACCACATCATCGCTTATCGTCTGGTGAGATAGTGGTCAAATGCTCGCCACGGCTTCGGTGGCATACTTCGGTGGCATACCGCTATCCGATGGTTCATATTTTCAATGACGCTGAGGCATAATTGAGGTTCAGTATCGTTAATGTAGCGAATTATCTCATCTTTTAGCTTTTGCATTGTTTCTGGCTAATTGAAGTACACTTTTTCTTTTAAATATCCCAAAAAAAAGAAGTCCAACGGTGTCAAATCATATGATCGTGGCGGCCAATTAACATCGTCACGACGTGAGATAACCTGGCCTTTGAATTTCTCGCGCAAAAGAGCAATTGTTTCGTTGGCTGTGCGGCATGCAGCATCGTCCTGTTGTTTCACATATCGTCCAGCTCCATATCCGCAAATTCTGGGCACAAAAATTTCGTTGTCATCTCGCGATAGCGAACACCATTCACGGTAACTGCTTGGCTTCAATAATCTTAACGCGCTGCGCAATTTTGTTCCTCTCCGTGGTCGTATTTGTCAGAGACTGAAACAAAGAAAAATCAAAGAAAGTTAGGTAAAACACTTGACGTTAAGGTGTGACTCACAACTAACATCGTGCATTATGGTTGCACCAGCCTTTATAATAGTAGTTTTCAACGCACTTGCCTTTAGGCCATAGCCTTATTACATCGCTTTTAGGACCATAAACCGAGCATACAAAGTTAAATTAGCACCTTACTGCAAGTTAAATGCGAGTAAACAGAGCATTTTGAATGTAACCGGGTAATACAGTATTTTTTTAGTAACAACAATAAGGTTTTATGCCGCCTAAAATCCATATACATTTTTAGAATAAATAAATATGTACGTCCTTAATTAAGGGGCTGATTTCTTTTAAACTTTTTTTTGCCAAATCTATTGAAGATGTGGCAGCGGAAAAAGGATATGTTAAACTTGATCAAATTTCCGAAAACTTTGTTGTGGCCGAAACACGTTTACGCACAAAAACCTCGATACAATTGAATGGCAAAGAGACCTCGTACCGCGATCTTCAAAAAAAATTCCGGTAGTACTGACCAGCGTACGTTTGTACAATTAACAACAATATCGTATCATAACAGGACGCAAAACTTGACTGTCGTATATTTTGATGTTTCATTAATTATTTTTAAGTAATTCATATTATTATATTTTATAAAAAAAAACCATACAAATTCCATCGTGCTTCTCTTTCCATCCAGTGCAATTTGACAGTGATCGCTTTAAGGCATTGCTAGAAGGACGTATGTCGTTTTTGTCGTCAAAATGCAAAAACATATTCGATTTATTTCTCGTCAATTCAATCTGTCAAAAAAAAATAGCAGGTATAATGCAGCCAGATCTAGTAGCCTGGTGCCTTTAATTGGAACTAACGAAATCACAAGGAATATTGTCAAACTATGTATTATTTTTATTCTCTGGAACTAACGCTGTCTGTCACTAGCATCTACATTTTTGTTGTATTATAAACGACTCATGTCGTTTAGTTTACTTACTACGTTCATAACTAAAAAGTATTTAAACCTCTTTAAAAATAGAACTAATGTTATCTCAATATCGGCACCACGTGACCTCCTCACCCCAGAGGGCTGATGTATATCAAAACCCAGTAGGTGCTTTGAAACTATTATATTCCAGGATAGCGCAAAAATATATTATGATTTAAAGTAGGCTATGAAAAGTCATGTAACTAAATGACATCTTAATATTTCAAGAGAATACTAAACAAGGAATATGAACCTACGAATTGTATAAATGATATTAATAGTGTACTAAATTCTATTGGATATTTTAAATATGCCTAAAAAAGACAATGCCGAACCTAGTAAGTTCTGGATATTTGTAAATTTAAGGTGTTTTACAATTTGGTGGGACTTTCCTATTGTAAATAATGATTAAATTGATTAATGAAAGCACGAAATCTCAATTCAAATTTAAAGTTTCCATTACAGAGTTAACATTACACAATCCATTTCAGTATAGTAGAATTCATTAAAATAATATAAATAAAATTATCTGGCTATAAGACCATTATAAAAAAAAAGTCACCTACTGTGTTCTTATATGTGGCAGTCGCATAGAAGCAGAATAATATTTATTCAATTTGCACGGCAAAGACTCGTATGACACTAGCCAGATTACCTATTTTAGTGATCTTTATTTTCGTAGTAATAAGGTTGCATTCATAGGCAAAATAACAGTGAACGATCTGATGTCAGATTCTAGCCGACAGTTTGAAATAAGAACTTGCGCGGTACTATTTTTGTAAAAACCATCGGAAGAGTCCGCTTATGATGTGGGTCTCTGTGGTCGGCCTTGTGTATTTAATTTTCAAATACTTTTCGCTTCAATTTAAGTTTGCCTCTAAACTATCGATGACAGTGGGCGTGGCTTAGAACCTCAGATGTCGATTTTCAACTGTTCAACCTCAGCCCCTTAAGTCAAACAAACATTTATTATTATCAAATTATTCATAATAATTTGTGATTGATGATTTTGAAGTAGGCTGTATGTTCACTCAGCTAGCAAAGGCGCGTAAAAAAAAAACTTTCGAGCTATTTCCCACAGTGTTCATATTATGTTTTTATAGTATTTGTCGCTGTGTTGTAAATTATTTTATCAACACACTTGCTCATAAAGTGGCTCTAATTTCACCGCAATTAGGCTCATAATGACACCTATAATCAAACTGTGACTTTTTCATTGCTATTATTCACAAGTAAGTTATAGAGTTTTTTTTTATTTATTTTTTGAGTTGCTTGTTCTTAAAAAAGTTTCGATACAAAAAGATCGCGCTCAACAGTACAAATGCAACACATTTCATGCAACTTCGTATTTAAATAGATAATTTCAACTTGTACGTGTTTAATAAATAAAACTATCAATCAAATATACCTAACTTTTGTTTTTCTCTGTAATAAAAAGCTAAAACGCTATCCGCGAAAAGCCAAATAAAAAAGAA
Organism: Orthosia cruda; assembly: GCA_964057195.1. Lineage (NCBI taxonomy): Eukaryota > Metazoa > Arthropoda > Insecta > Lepidoptera > Noctuidae > Orthosia > Orthosia cruda. Next base: position 5,603,941 of record OZ059854.1, read on the forward strand.
ACCTCATTATTTTTAGTCTATGGCCGCTCGCCATTGTTCGATGCGCGCGCATATGAAAACTGATTAATTTTGCCCGCCATTGCGAAAAAAAATTCACAACTCGTTTTCACTGTTGGAAATGTTTTCACTGAGTATTATTTTCTTCACAGGTGTGTTGAAAAACGTCGTATGATACACGTGTGTATTGATGATTACCGTCCTCGGCTCTCTTGAGACCCTCTCCTGACGGCTCGGGTCTCAATGGTGCCTTAGCGGTAATCACCAACATTACACACTTGTACCATAATGTCATAATGTCTTTATTCAATTGTCAAGTTTTAGTGCAGAAGATGAACAATTGATAGAGTTAACCCCGCCAGAAGTACAAACGAAGCACAAAATGCAAACGATAGCCTAATCCCCGCAAAATCTAGAGAAAAGTACTTTCTACCTACGATAGTTTCTTACAATGAAATATCAAGAGAAAATCCCTGTCATTTTGTGAAAATGTGTTTTTGGAGTATTTCTCTTAACTAGCCAATACATATTTGGAGGGTAGCGGAACAGGGTGTAAAGTCCCACAAACCTGCAATGAAAAGGGAGGATCTTCCGACTAGACGGGTGTTGTGTCTGGTCCGGGCAACTGCCCAACGGTTATTGTCGGACTGTTGTATGTGTTCAAATCGCGCCGAAAACTTTGCTTGCACGATGCAGGACTGGTGTGACGTCCGACGTTGGTTGGGTTCCCGCATTGTCGAGGTGGGGGGGCTCAGTAACCGTGGCTTGGTCACCCACGATGAAGCGAAGAGGAACCCGAGGAGGGGCCGCTCGTCAGGGCTTTGCCGATTAAGCCGACGACATAGCGGCCAACTAGTAGGTTGCGGTGCCACTTGGTAACAGGCGACATCGCAACTGAGGCGGGCCGCGATGTCTTATGGAGATTCCCAGGTCCCATACGATGTCACGGCTGAGGGTGGGAGCCCGTGGCGGGAGAGGAGTGCCGGTATCGCGGTGCGCCGCTCTCCCTACCTTCCGCGGCCCGGACGGGGTCGCCACCGTCTGATGGTGGACGCGGTGGGGCCGCAGGGGAGGAGGAGTGTCGGTATAGCCGCTCTCCCTATCCCCTGCGGCCGAAAAATGGTAGGTGGCGGGGCCATTGACCTTGATCCGTCACAGGGGGACCAAGGGTGCCATACACTGGCACCCATGTGCTGGTTTGGTCCCTGGGGTGGTCACGGCGCACAGTGATCAAAAAATACGTACACATCGATGTCAATGGGAAACGTGCCCAGAACGCTGGAAGCATTGCCACGTTGAATGGCAATGCTGATTCTCTGGCCGAAGAAAAGACCAGCCCCTTGAATAGGGTAGTTGACTGAAAATTTGTCTTTTGTCCGTCAGGTAGATAAAAAAAAAATGGTCATTTATTTTTCTTTTACACGTAAACATACTATGACGACGATGAGTGTTAAAATATCTTGTGACGTCACAGTGTGCTACACTTTATACTGACAAAGTGACTCCACAAGGCCCCACTCCTGAACTTTGATGTGCTTTATCTTTGTCAATTTTTATTTATTTAATATTATTTGATAATCACACTGACGGACTCAATAGCAATATCATTTTTCTACCCAGAAAACATTCCTATTGGTTTAATCCTACTACAAGATCAGAAGCTCAACAAAAAACATTAAACTTATCAAATATCCAAACATACTCAAAAAATTAACAAAAACTTATCAACTCCATAAATTTATTAGCATATCTCAATTCAAGCGCATAAAAGTCTCAACAGATCATCGTAAAACTAAAAGGATTGCAAACCTGCGTTCAAAAAGGCCCTATTAGATAACCGTAGTTTAACAAGAGCCGTTAAACACACGCGGTCAGAACCACCTGACCTTTGCTTGTGGAAAAGCACCTGTTTTTTGCACGATCAACGGAATTATAGTGCATAACTTTTATATATAGAAATGTCAACGTTTCCGCTTTTGTAGTGTGTGTGGATAGCGCCTTTATTGGACAAGTGGGGTGGAGTTGTGTTGTTTTCTTTTTGTTAAGTTATTGCAACGGTATTGTTATTAATTATTGTTGTCATTGCTACTGCTATTAGTCTGCATATCACTGCTGGGATTAGGCATTGAGAGTTTACATCAACCACCAGAAGGCCAAAGACCACTTCTATGACTTCTGATTACTTCGAAAATTTGCTGATTTTAATCTAATATAGGCTTTCGCTTGACCACTATCTCACCTGATAGTAAGCGATGATGTGGTCGACGATGGAGCACGCTTGCCTAGAAGTAACCTATTCAATCTTATCTTAAAGACCCCTAGATTGTAGCTATCGGGAAACACAGACTCCGGCAGGGAATTCCACTCCCTAGCTGTACGCATAATAAAAGTATTCTCAAAACGTTTAGTGCGTATGGGTGGGATGTCCACCATGTATCGATGACGCATCACCGTGCGTTTGGTAGTCCTATGATGGAACGGGCAGGGTGGAATTAAATCATGCAATTCCATCGCACACTCCCCGAAATGTAACCGATTAAAAACCGACAAGCTGGCAACTCGGCGACGAAGTTCAATGCTCTGGAGCTTTGACTTAACCAGTGCCTCATCGCCGATGATCAAAACAGGTAAGTCGCCGTCTCTTAAGAGCGTAATCAAACTTGTTCATCATTTCATCTTGGTTTCCTGATCTCGTTTCATAGAATCTACCATAAATAAGTACCAATTTGATGATTATTTTAATACATCAAACATTTTACACACTCACCACAGTCGACTCCATAGTTTTATTCTCACAAACTGCACGGTTCATAACGCATAGACGTTACGATATCCACTCCTGCGCACGCCACACGAGAATTATGCCGACGCGCAATTATATACTAGTCGGAAGCCTGGACCCGCCCAGCAGTAACTTTACACGTTTCATTATTTGCCCCTGGAGACCTGGAGTGAAGATATTTGCCGCTGTTGAATGGTTTTAAACTGAGCATAGCTCAAAAACTGCTAAACGTTTCGGGAAAGAAGTTCGATTGGGAAAAGGATATGTCCTGAAATCAGATCGTGCCCCTTTGGAGTCAATTCTCTTTAAAACATGGATATTATTTGAATTGGTTTATGAGTTTTTTTTTCATAATATCTCTGTTTTTGAGGTATGCACCTAAACCATAGTTACATAGCTCACAAATGTGTTATCTACGCAATAATCATGAATCAAACTAAAATGTCCCCCTGCTGGGCTACAGGTCTTATTTCTATGGCCGTTCCATAGAAATAAGACCTGTAGTGGGTCGTATAGTGCCAAACATCTGGGCTGCCCTAAAGTTGGCTTTCCGATGCGCAAGGCACGAAACGGTGCTGTTTTTAACCGACTTCCCAAAAAGGAGGATTCTATGTTCGACTTTATGTTTGTTTTTTTTTTTTGTGTGTATATTCACCGATATCTCCGTCAATTGTGGACCGATTTTAAAAATTCTTTTTTTGTTTGAAAAAGTATATTCCGAAATTGGTCCCATTTTAATTTGGTGAAGATCTGATGAAGAACTTCGGAGATATACAACAGAACTCTTCAATAAATAACGGCAAATCTCTCGGGATTGCTGCAATCGCATGTCTGTTTGTTGTTTATAACATTTCATAACATAACATCACGCCAGTTCGCTCTGAAGGGGTAAGCTGATCTCTGATTCCACCGGTTATGTTCAAGTTTCATGAAATCTATTCTGGCGAAATAGTTTCCTTACTAACTTGCCTATTAGGTACGTACAACTATAAAGTGAAAAATAAGAAAACTTTTTGCAAAAAAATACTACCGACTTCCAAATACAAAACTACAAAGTGAAAAATAACTTAATTTTTTGAAGTCGGTGTCCATAACACAAAAAAATGGTACCTACGAAAGACAAGTCAAGTATTTTTTTGCAAAAAGTTTTTGTAGGAGATTTACTACTGCGCAGCCATTGTAGCCAACTTCAGGGCGGCCAAGAGGTTTGGCAAGAACATTCGACAAAGATCTGCTGCTCCCATGTGGGTAGGTAGATGTCACATGCCTTCGAATTTTTTGACCCAGAGGATCGAATTTAGGTCGGTTTGGGTTACGGCCCTGACATAAGTAGCCGTAACCACGGAGCCACTACTGCTCAAGTCAGTATATCGTTTAAAATCACTGAAATTCAGCTGCATTTGAGCTTAAAATATAGCTTTCTTATGTAATGTGTCTGTTATTTCACAAAAAGTTAACAAGGCGGTGAGTCTAACTCAAATAAGCTCATTCACTAGCTCTATATGTTATGGCATGTTGATCACATCAACCTTTACATATCCCCTCGAAGAAACAGTACAAAGATACCACTTAGAACTTTAATATAACCTTCATTAACCCTATTCCGGTCGATTAACTACAGTTCCGGTTATATAAAGACAGTTTAGCGTGCATACACCTCGACTTTGACACCTGTACTACGATTTATAAGCACCTGGATGCATGTAGAATTTATTTAAAACTTTTAATTAATGATAATATATATTCGTTGTTTAGTGATTGGTGTTGCGGTTGCTAAGCCAGAGGTCTGGTGTTCGGTTTGCGAGTAAGGACATTTTTATCTAAAGTTTTGTTAAAGTGCAGCTCAAAGATGGAAGAGTCAATCGGATGTAATATATTCTCCCTCCACTATTGGGTAACCATAAAAAATAACACTGATGCCTGTAAGTTTTTATGGAAAAACCTGTCTCACAAGTCTCCAGGTAGGTAATTGGAGAGCCTGTGTTTCTAGACTTTTCCTCCTTTCTGGGTTCTGGATTGGAGCATCGTTGTAATTGTTTAGAAAATCACACAAATTTTATAAAGGCGAAAGTTTGTGAGTGTTTGTGTATTTGTAACTTCTGTATGCTCTAACTGCTGGACGAATCTGGATGAAATTTGGCACAGAGATAGATTATAGTCAGGAATAGCAAATTGGATGGCATTTATCCCGAGGATATGTTCTCTCAGGATAATTTTCGACTTTCACGTGGCAGAAGCTAGTTCTGCCAATAATAGTAAATAAGTGCTTAAATTGCTTGTGAATTGGATTTTTGGGGGCCGAGTCACCCACGTTTGTAGGAGCGTACTCTATTTGATTCCCTACACGTGGTCCCCGGGTGGTGCAAATCAGGTGACACTAACTGGTAGTAAGTTTCGGCCAAAGGCTTGCGACCACCCACAGGGCATAGACGTACTGCCAAGCGACCTAGCCGTATTCCGATACGATGCCAACTAGAGGAGCCTCACACGAAAGGCTGCCTCGCCAACTGTCTAAAAATTCCGGAATGCACCATCATGCTGTTTAGCGACCAGATGGGAAGGCCTGATGGGCATTCCAGGGGGACTCGGGCGTCCCGTAGTCTCCGGACTAATGCAAACATAATGGCATCCTTCCAGTGCGTGTCTGTAGGTTAGCAGCGTGGAACCTCGTCTCACTTCTTTCTCCTCTCCTCCCTTTACTCTTATGTATTCATAGCAATAAAAAAGAATACTGGAGTTAAACAGCAGCACTCCCTGCCCCACAAAGTGCACCTTACCAACGTTAAAGGTCTGCACTCAAATCTCATTGCAGTCCACCACCACTTGGAGGCTGAGAAACCCGCTCTATTTTCATTTCGGAGACGCAAATCCATCAGACGTGTCGTACTTATCTTACCCAGGGTTTACCCTGGAGCACAATTTTAAACCACGCACGGGTATATGTACTTACGCCCGAGACGACATCTGCTATCGGAGTCTCCATCTTGATGACTCCAGATTCACAATGCTTTGGGCTCTGGTGGACACAGGTGTAGATAAAATTATCTACGCCTGTGTCTACCGTTTACACATCGGCGATCAGGAGACAACCAGGCTCTGTGCGATGGAATTAAATAATCTAATTCCGCCTAGCCCGTTCCATCATCGGACTACAAGATGTACGGTGATGCGCCATTGGTACATGGTGGACATCCCACCCATGCGCACAAACGTATTGGGAATACTTTCATTGTACGTACAGCTAAGGAGTGGAATTCCCTGCCGGAGTCTGTGTTACCCGATAGCTACGACCTAGGGATTTTTAAGTCAAGAGATTCTAGGCAAGCGTGCTTCATCGTCGACCACATCATCGCTTACCATCAGGTGAGATAGTGGTCAAGCGCGAGCCTATCAATAACAAAAATAATAATAATTAGAATAACTTTTTATTCATTGACAATCTTTCAGCAGGTTGATGGTCGATGGTACTGCAAGGATCTAGAGTGGAGACTGCGTCCGGGAAGACGCAGTTTTAGAAGTCCTCTCATAATGCAACGTTTACTAATCGTGGAATCGGAATTATCGAAATATCGTTCCTTCAAGTTGCCTATTCGCCTACCGTTTTAGTCGTTGACATAAACAAATCACACTAGTAGGTAATATTTAGGCTCGCGCTTGAGCACTATCTCACCTGATGGTAGGCTATGATGATGATAATTATTAATTTATTAGATCATCTTTCTTACAATAGCATAGTACGTACTTAATAATACCTCAGCAAATCCAATTACAATGCTAATACGAGTACCTACACGAATGAAATTCCTGCACTATAATTTCTACGATTGATAAATCCTGCGGTACATAAATCTTTACTTACAATGGCGTTGCGTTGTTATCAATCAATCAATACGCGATAGTGTTGCTAATCTGTGTTAACACTAGTATGGGTATGATTCCATACAAAACAACGAGACTTTATTACGACATCGAGAACCCAAAAAACTGCGTTAGGTAGAGCCAGCTATACTTATATAATTTACTTAATCCAAATTTCAACGATTTATAAAGGGTTATTTTACAAAATATTTCTCTCGTACTGAATGAATATTGTAGAACAGCTTTAAGAGGAAATGCGATCGCAGACATCCGATTGAAAATCCTAGGTAAAAAGTCGTAATTCGAGGTTTGGCTCTCGCCTATTTCGTCCTCCAATATCGGACCAATTTAAAAGATATTCCATAAAACCATTTTTATTTCATGCTTCATAATTTATCTAGTACATAGTAGATATGCTTCAATCGGCAATCTATTGAACACGTAATTATGATACGATATTTTACGAAAACACACCAATTCAAACAGTAAAACGCCCATAACTTTTGGACGGCTGAACCGATTTCATTCAAACATAAGCTAGAAACAATCGGTTCATCCGTTTAGGCGCTATGGTGCCACAGACAGACACACAGATTCACAGCAACACACGTAAAACTTATAACACCCCTCTTTTCCGTCGGGGGTTAATGAAAAAGAAAGATATATTACAGTTGTTATATTTTTTTTTTTGATATATTATAGTTAGAAGCTCTAGAAACCTCAAAAAATGCTTAAAATCGCGTTGTCAACAGAGGCTTGGTGTACAAATTAGACAACTCTAAATGAAAAAAAAAAACATGGAAGCACAACATTTTATATTTTTATATAATTTATATATAACATATAGGCATAGGCCTACGAAACGTAAGTCGGGGCCGTTACCACTGCTCTACCTATGTATTAAAGTCAAATAAATGAGTATCAGTCTAGGTTACTCGCCCAAAGAATACCTAATCCACTTCACAATATAAACCTTATCAAGAACTTATCCACTCAATCACAACGCACCATGGTTACCCCACCACTATATACACTATAGAACAATAGAATAACTACTAGAAAACTAGTCTGTGAAAATGAGCTTTCTAAGAAAACTAGTAATTATGTTACCTTTTATTATTTACTTAATCGATTGAATCAGATCTTCCCATAGTAACTCTGGCTGACGGGTAAATTTCATGCAACGATATGGTAAATAGGATTGGAAATCGATCGGGAAATTATGGGGAAAGGATTCATCACTATCATCATCGTCTCAGCCGAAAGACGTCTACTGCTGGACATTGGCTTTCTCCAAGAGTCGCCACACTCATCGATCCTTTGCGTTTCGCATGCACCGGATTCCCACATCCTCCCAGGTCATCGCACCACCTAGAGGCAGTCCTTCCGTCCTGCGAGCAATGTGCCCTGCCCACTGCCACTAAAGTTTGGCTATTGCTTCAGGCTGTATGGGTAATCCTGATTCGTCTTCATTTCTGATTCGATCACGCAAGGATACTTCGAGCATTGCCCTCTCCATTGCCCTTGATGAGGGCCATTGTGAGCGACAACGTCTCCGTAGGTAATAACAGCCAACACACAATGGTTTACCTACCATCGGTACACGGTGGACAACCCACCCACCTAAACGCACTAAATGTTTTAGAAATACTTACATTATGCGTACAGCTAAGGATTAGAATTCCTTGCCGGAATCAGTGGTTCCTGATATAACCTGAGGTTCTTTCAAGAGTAAAAGACTTCTAGGCGCCAAGCATGTTTCAAAGTCGACTACATACAGGTGAGATGGTGATCAAAAGCGAACTTATCTATATTATGGTATAAAAAATAAGCAATGACTATAAATACTCGGCAGTGAAACCCTGGTCGAATCAAAGTTCCAGAGGCTTGAACATCGACGTCGAGTTGCCAGCCCGTCGGTTTTTATCAATAACATTTCGGGGAGTGTGCGATGAAATTGCATGTACTAATTCCTCCTAGCCCGTTCAATCATTGGACTACAATACGTACCGCCATTCGCCATCGATACATGGTGGACATCCTACACATACGCTTTTATCGTTTTCGGAATAGTTTTAATTATGTGTACAGCTAAGGAGTGGAATTCCCTGCCGGCGTCTGTGTTTCCCGACAGCTACAACTTATGGGTCTTTAAGTCAAGAGTGAATAGGTAACTTCTAGGCAAGCGTGCCACATCGTCGACCACACCATCGCTGACCATTAGGCAAAATAGTGGTCAAACGAGAGCCTGTCAACATCAAAAATTAAAAATATTAATAATTAGAATAACTTTTCATTCATTGACAATCTTTCAGCAGGTGCAATGGATGGTCGATGGTACTGTAAGGATCTAGAGTGGAGACTGCGTCCGGGAAGACGCAGTTTTAGAAAGAAGTCCTCTCATAAGGTGGACCGATGATCTGGTGAAGGCTGCTGGATACAAGACGCTTAGGAACGGTCGATGTAGCGATGCTTGAGAGAGGACTTTATCCAGCTGTGCCTTACAGCTGAAATATAAACCCTGGAATGACCAACGGACCTTCAATATGGTGCGACGCAATTAAAATTTCATTTATAGGTGATATCTCGCACGAATTTTCTAAGAAAATTTCAAGTACAAGTCGGTCGAATTACATTGTATTGCCTCCATGTGAAAGTTTTTGAGCAGTGGTAGCCCAGTGGTGTCAGCCGCGACTTACAAGTTGTAGGTTGTGGGTTCGAGCCCAGGTAGGCGCTTTACTTTGTATAAATTATTTCATCAGCACTGCTCTCAAAACGGTGAAGGAAAACATCGTAAGGAAACCGGCATGTCCTAGAACCAAAAAATCGAAGACGTGTGACATTCACCAACCCGCATTGGGCCCGCGTGGTGGATTACGGCCCATCCCCTCTCACTGAGAGGAGGCCTGTGTCCCAGCAGTGGGAACATTAATAGGCTGATGATGTGATGTGTGTGTGAAAGTTTTTGCAATTTCGCTAAATCATATTGCATCCAAGTATGATCTTGTGATGAGGAGGGATGAAACGCATGTTACTAAAACAGTGATGAATATAAATGTGGATGGATGGAGAGGGAGAGGAAGGCCAAAGAAAAGATGGATGGACTGTGTGAGGAGTGATATGAAAGAAAAGGGAGTCAGTGATAGCGTGACGGGGGACAGGGCGGTATGGTAGAAGACCACATATAACGTGGGATAAGGGCAGGCAGATGATAATGATGCTCAATGCCAGGAAAGTCGGTTAGATTACATTATAGAAATTGTCATTTTACATTATAATACAAAAACACAGGACGGTTAAGAACAAAACGGCAATTTACATGGCATTTAAATAAAATCATATTAATGAAATTTTTGATTTATGCTTACCCATAGTATTTAAATTACCTCCCTTTACCACAGTAATTAAACAAAAAGACACAATAATTATACTTATTATCAAGTAATATAAGTAAAAATGGGTTCAGCAGAAAAAAAAATAAGACAACTACTGTTTACTTAACTGCCCAGTTAACTAAAACCTTTAACTATTCAATCTTTAAAATTAAACTAAATGTAGTTATAAAAGATGTTATAAAACTTTATGTCACCTCGTAAAAATTTAAGAATACTTGTGAATATGCCAGTTAAAATTAATTAAGAATGCCTTATAGCCCTTATAGCCCTTTGCTAAGAATAGTTACAGCACTGATAACAAAATTTGTGCCACATGTTAAATTTAGTCTTGTTATACTTATTTTTATTTACCTTTGTATAGATTCTTTTACCGATTGTTTTGTGAATGTGTGAACATTGTAGGCCTTCTAGATGCTAGTTAACATTTGTTAACTTTTTTATAAAATATATAATCCTTTTATTTTATTGTTTTAGTTTCTTACGACTTATTGTCATAAGTCGGGCCTACGTTGTCCCCCATATCTAAGTACTAATGCTTTAACATGGAAACATTGTAAAACCAAACTATTTTTAAAAGAGTAACCATGGAGTTTCTTGCCGGTTCTTCTCCATAGGAAACGACCAACCCGAACCGTGCACCTTTTGTCGACGTTTTATAAGTGCCCATGTAGGCCTATGTGAAATAAAAAAATTGATTTTGATTTTGAATGAAAGATAGTGAAAATTAACTTGTAAGGGACTTGTAACGTGTTCTTAAAGTTAATTCAAAGGAACACAATTATTCTAAAATGAAGTTTCTAAACAACCCCATGAAAAGACTAGGAGTATTTTCATGGGGTTCTCGTACCATCATCTTCCTATCCTTGTTCCATGTTACTTGTGGTCGGCGCAATACGTTTTCTTCTTCCATACCGTACTGTCCCCCGTCACATATTATCACTTCTCACACAGTGCATCCATCTTTTCTTTGGCCTTGCTCTCCCTCCTCAGCCATCTAAATATATATTCATAACTCTTTTAGAAACATGAGTTTTATCCCTCCTCATCACATGCTCATACCAGGCATTAACATGTCGTACCACCTCGTACCACGAGAAAGAAAATAGAGGTTTAAAAGAACCTCTGCTTTACCTTCTGGGTAAAAAAGCGGGCAATTACGTCTTGTATATTTTCTTCTATTTGACATGAGGTACTTTAGGCAGAAGGTATTTAACTCTGCCAGCGGTAACGATTTTCAAAAACTTTTTAACAAAAAATGTAAACCGACTTCCAGAACAGAATACTTCAAAGCCAAAAATAATCTTCTTTTAACACTGACTTCCGAAAAGAAAATTATGTTTGGCTTTGTTATGTTTTGTTTTTAAAGTCAATTAATTTTTATTTAGGGGGGGGGGGGGGCTGTTGATTGTTTTGTAGCCTCCATAAAACAATTTAAAAATATTTTTGGACAATTTGTATATGTCTTTGGGTCAACAATATGCTTATACTATGAAATTTGAAGACTGTATCTCTAACCGTTTGGCTGTTAAACCTCTGTGACAGAAGACGTATAGACGGACTCGTGTGTGACAGCAATAGGGCTCCGTTTGGGCCCTTCGGGTACAGAACTCTAAAACAAAGAATCATTATATTTGGTTCATAATTAGCGGATTAATCGCGTAACAAACATAGAAAACATACAGTCCAGTTGAGAACCACCTCCTTTTTAAAGTCGGTTGAAAAGTCAGGTATTGACTTTTCAACAGTCTTCATCGCTGCTAGAGAGTATCACTGACAAGACAAGTTATTCAATGTAAGCGGTTACATTTCGGGGAGTGCGCGACGGAACTGCACAATTTGATTCCGCCAAGCCCTTTCCATCATCGGACTACAAGACGTACGGCAATGTGCCATCGGTACATGGTGGATATCCCACCCATACGCACAAAGCGTTTTGAAAATACTTTCATTGTGCGTACAGCTAAGGAGTGGAACTCCCTGCCGGCGTCCTTGTTTCCTGATAGCTACAACCTAGGGGTCTTCAAGTCAAGAGTGAATAGGTTACTTCTAGGCAAGCGTGCTCCACCTTCGACCATATCATCGCTTAACATCAGGCGAGATAGTGGTCAAACGCGAGCCTATAACGAATAAAAAAAAAAAAAAAAAAAAAAAAAAGTGATGGATGGTTATGATCGAAATGACATAATGTAAGGGATTAATCACGTGAAATTTTGATAGTGCTTGACATTAGCATACATTTTTGGCATTAAAGCAATCGCTTTCGCTTCGCTATCAGATGGTAGAATATTATTTGTCTAGACCTTAATCCTAGGTGTTTGACATTTGGCAATCAAAAAGACACGGAACGACTCTTTACAAGTAAACACTAACGTCGTTTGTCAAAACATCACGCAATTAACAAACGTGACGCCAACTACAGTTGGACTTCATGTTTAAAATTTCAACTCCTGCGCAGCCACAGACATAAATCTAACTAGATAACGCAATTCATCTTTATGAAAACTAAGCGTAACCCTTTTTCACTCACAATCATCATCTCCTGCCCTTATCTCTTGTTACATGTTGTCGGCGCAACACGTTTTCTTCATCCATACCGTCCTGTCCCCTGTCACGCTATCACTGACTCCCTTTTCTTTCATATCACTCCTCACACAGTCCATCCATCTTGTCTTTGGCCGTCCCCTCCCTCTCCATACATCCACATTTATATTCATAACTCTTTTAGTAATATGCTTTTATTCACACACAATAAGAAAAAAGTTACTTACCAATTACATTGCCTCTGCCAATATTTTCTTTAGAGTTTTTACAGCTCTATAGAGCATAATTAGGCATTATCAGCACTGTTCATCAACCAAAATCTAGAAGATTTGCTGATGCTGAGAACGCTAAATAGAACAACTCGAAGTAGGAACATTGCTCTCATTTTTGCAAGGAACCCTTACAGTTTCGCCATGTCCATCCGTCCGTTCGTCCTCCCGACCGCAGCTTAGCTCAGAGACACTAAGTACTAGAAAGCCTGAATTTGGCATGAATATAAATATTAATCACGCCGAGAAAGTGATAAAATATTAATACCCCCTATACACGTAGTGGGGATGTGTTTTTTCTCGTCTATCGTACGGTATGGGGTATCGTTGGATAGGTCATTCAAAAATAATACGAGTCTGTGAAAACCATTTTTCGATTTAGGGATCCGTTTGCATAAAGTTAAGCTTTAAATTACACATTTTTGTTAGAGTCAAGTGTCCCCCCCCTACCAGCTAAATGGTAATTTTTGGTTATGTGAAAAAAATCACGGCAGTACAACGAAACAAAAAACTTTTATACAAAAAGTAGAACCGACTTCTTAAAAATTATTCAATTTAGGAAGTCGGAGTTCCTGTTTTCGTTTCTTTGTTATTGGGAAGTAGGTTGTATTTTTTTCTAAAGAGTTTTTTATTAAAACATTTTTTTTTTTTGTTACGCGATGAACATACATACAACAACATACATTTACATCATCTAGATAGATTTATGTCTGTGTTATATACTCAAACTCCTGCGCATCCATACTTAAGCACCGTGACAATGCCCATACAATTATTTCGAACCTGCTAACAATCGGCGATGCAGCGACCATCGCGATAAACGTGGGCCGTGTATGTTAATTATAGTAATTGGCAGTACTTATGTAGGTAGATGTGAAATTTTGATCAGAATGATTACTTATTTTAAGCTTTTTAAATAACCGCTGAATTTTGCTGTGGTTATTGTGATGTTCTAATTAGGAGTGGTCTTGTTGATAGATTTAGAACCTGTCAAAATACAAACCCAAACATTGTACCTTTGTGTCTCCACTGACCAATTTCATTTGGTCAGTGGAGACTAGCCTTCAATGCCGAAAATATTAGGCTATGATTAGATACCTGTCTGTGTAAGCATCAACAAGATGCTTGAAGTTTTAGCATATTATAGTGCACAAATGTGTGCGCAAACACAGGTGTAATCTATATTTCTTAACGCTCATTCTTCGTCGGTATGGAGGAATGTGCAATGTGTCTAAAAGGATTGATGTATAAGCCAACAGCAGACTTGATGGAAATTGATAAACCCCACTCCACCTAACTAGGGCCATCAACTAGCAAGTCAAATGCCTAGTGATACCAACATTTCTGATATTTGAAATGTTACAAAATAAATATTTCGTATATTGCCGGTGCCTATAGACTTTTAACCAATTTCAGACGTTCTCATAAGATTCCTTAGTACCTGGAAGTCAATAAACTAGGAGATACAATCACAAAAACATGTAAATAACCGTTTTTAGCAACACGGTAGCTCTTTTTTACACTTCTAGAAAAAAATATAACAAAAACAGAAATCGCAGTGAAAAACATCAAAAGGGAAACACACAAGGAACTTGGTAGGTTCAAAGATATTCACATACACACAATGAAATTATCAGATACATATAAAATAACAGGACTCTCCGATCTCAGATTGTGTGGAAAAAATCATAACATTGCTTTACATACACTTTTAATTGCATTCCCGTTGTTTTTGATTCTAGAAGGGATAGGCAGAAACGGTATTGTAGGCATCATAACACGGTAACAGATGTGTAGGTAGGGAAATCAAGTTTTTCATTTACCAACTGTATATTTCTATCACCAAACAACATTAATTTCATCATCTTCCTGCCCTTATCCTATATTACTTGGGGTGTGCAACACGTTTCCTTCTTCCATACTGTCCTGTTCTGCGTCACGCTATGACTGACTCCATTTTCTTTCATATCACTCCTCACACAGTCCATCCATCTTTTGTTTGGCCGTTCCTTCCTTCTCCATCCATCCACATTTATATTCAAAACTCTTTCAGTAACATGCTTTTTATCTCTCCTCATCACATGACCATACCAGGACAAACGGTTTCCTTTCAACTTTTCTGTCACGCCCCACATTCAAATTGCCTCTGATATCGTCACCCTGCACATCCATTTCAACAATCTCATCTCTGCTACATGCAATCTCTTTTCATCCAAGTTTTTACAGCCCAACGTCCATACAGTACGAAAGGTCTAATCACAGATTTGTATATTTTCCACTTTAAGTTGAGGTTGAGGGGCACCTGAAGGTCGTAAGTTTTTCCAGTGACCTGTCGCTATTTCATCCATCCTGAGTTAATCCGGTACTTTACGTCTCGGTCTACCTCGCCATGCCCTTGGACAAGTGACCCGAGGTACTCGAAATCGGGACAGATCAGCATCAATCAGATCACATATCAATAATTTACGATCTATTATTAGGATTTAGATAAGATCGACATTCTATCATCGATAATAATAAAATCCTCGTGATATTTAGCTAGCGCATGTCAATGCGAATTTTGAACTTTTATTTATATTTATTTATTTATTTATATACACTTTATTGTACACCATAATAAACAAGAAAAAGAAACTTAATACTAAAACAAAATACAATAGGCGGCCTTATCGCTTTCCGCGATCTCTTCCAGGCAACCTGGAATGGACAGAGATTACCTGGACATGACATGGGGTTGTCAGTGGTGCGACAATACCAACAATGAACATAATAAACATACAACAATACTCACTAGTAGCAAAAATACATATTCTTAATAATATAAACATAAATATATACATAATATATAAGCAATGAAAAAAAAAAGAAAAATATAATTACGACATTCATAGCACATTATATAAAAAAAAAAAAAACCAAGAGCACAATCACAGCGATAGGTAATGTTCTTTGACGAGTTTTTTAAATACCGGCAACGACTGAGCACGTTTTATTGAGTCAGGCAATGCATTCCACAGACGAGCAGCCTGGACAGTAAAAGATTTATCCATAAAAGTTGTGGAATGCATTGACATTTTAAGTCGCAAGTTATCTGATGACCTTAGAGATTTCGTGTGGGAATCGCAGATAAACTGAAAACGATCCTTGAGGTAAAGAGGGGTGGAAGGAGTAAAGAGCACATTAAACAAAAGAGAAAGAATATGAGCATTCCGGCGAAGGCGAATTGGCAACCACTTGAGCTTTACACGAAATTCGGAAACATGGTCATATTTGCGCAAACCAAATATGAACCTTATACAAAAATTTTGAAGCCGCTCAAGTTTATCGAGTTGTTCTTGAGTAAGGTCAAGATAGCTGGCATCAGCATAATCAAGGATGGGAAGAAGAAGAGATTGTGCAAGCGCAATCTTAGTGGCAGTCGGAAGAAAGTTACGCAGTCTCCTCAAAGTTGCAGCAGATGAAAACAACTTTTGGACAATCTTTATCGCTGGTAGAATGTCACCTTGTCAAAATTTTTATCCGATTGCGGGAGGGTAATGTTTTTCGAGCGTATGTATATATGTCCATTTCTATAGCATGCTCTAGAGCACAAACGGCTTGACGGATTATGACATGACGTGTCGTTGGATTCGTCTCAATTGTGGGAGAGATATAGGTTATATAATTTTTAAATATTATGGCGCCTCTCCCCCAAAAAGGGGCATGCAATTTTTTTAAATACTTTCATAACAATATCAATTAAAAACTACTAAATTGATCATTAAAAAAATATATATATCGTATTACTTTTATGTTAATATTTTGGTAACTTTGATATCAAAATAAATAATGTTTTACCACCTAACTCAGTTAATTATTTTTTTAGTAGTAGGGATATTATAGTATAGGGGGTCACCTGTACTTGCGAGGACCTTATGACTGCGTCACCGAATGGTGGCCAAACATAATATTTACGTTTTTATATTTGCCATCGACACGCTAGGAAGAAGAAGTGCATGGTTCTCTCAAATGGCACACCATTTTGAACTAGATCAGCGACAACTCACCCACCTTTTTTTATGTATTTTGTTTTTTTAGCTTTGTGAAATGCTCATGCATACTGCGCGTACGCGTTAGCACTCACCGCGAACCCGCCGCGGCTGTCCGTCACCGGAACCTCCTCTGGGTTTACCCCCCATCACCGGCGTACCAGAAAACATTGCTCGCCATGGCCACTCCAGGGACCAAACCAGCACATGGGTGCCAGATGGCCCAGTGTATGGCACCCTTGGTCCCCCTGTGACGGGTCAGGTCAAGGAAGGTAGGTAGAGCGGCCCGCAGCCGCAATATCGTATGGGACCTGAGACGCTCCATACGACATCGCGGCCTACCTCAGTTGCAATGTCACCTCTGTTACAAAGCGGCACCGCAACATACTTGTTGGCCGCTACTTCGTCGGCTCAACCGGCTAAAGCCCTGACGAGCGACTCCTCGGGTTCCTCTTTGCTTCACCGTGGGTGACTAAGCCACGGTTACTGAACCCCCCCGCCTTGACAATGCTGAATCCCACCGGTGGGGAATCTCACCCACCTACTACTTTTCAGCTGGAAATATTTAGGGTAAGATCGTTGACCCACGTAGCCCGAAAAACGTGAGTAAAAAATTAAAAAATATCAATAAAATTGCTCAACACGAAGCTAACGTTAAAATACTCAACAACACAAGTTCTACACGTTGCGTATTTCTACTTACCCCCTTGCAGCCGAGTCGCAATGATAAACAGTTATGCGTTTATCTGATACGGACACGCGAGCATTATTTATTGCAATTTTACATATTAATGTTGATAACGTTAAGGATTGGGCAAGCGTTTTAATATGGTTTGTTATGGTTCCGTAGTATTTCTTTTTATATTGTAAATTGGGGAACCAATAATAATACCAGCTGTCACTGTTCCATTGCACACTGTCCGTGGTCGTATGCTACTTTGCAGAATGTATTGTTTCGTTACCGTAGGTGGCATACTACCACGATTCTCCTCTGAACACCACTGAGAATATTTCAGAATGGAATATTTTCTTGTTTCATTCTTTTTAGAGCGTTTCTTTTTTTAATTATAAGTCCAGGTTTCCTTACGATGTTAACCGTACCGTTGTGAGAGATGTTCAAGATGAACTTAGAAAGTACAAATTAAATGTAAAGGTCACATTGTTACTTGCCTGGGTTATGGGACCCGCCACATGATAAACAAAGATGCTTGCTAAATCGTTGACGTGCTAATATTATAAAGGCGAATTTTTGTGAATGTGTATTTTTGTTACTTCTTCACGCTCAAATTTGGCACAGAGATAGATTATAGTCAGGAATAGCACATAGGGTACTTTTTATCCTGGGCATGTGTTCTCTCGGTGTAATTTTCGACTTTCACGCGGGGGAAGCTGCAGGCAGAAGCTAGTCTAAAAGATGTAAAAGAGACTTATGCAATGCAGTGGGACCGTTACATTCTGATATAATTATTATAAAAATATTAAAAAAGTATGAATTTCTGGTGTCGATTTTATTTATAAACGTTCTGTGTACTTAGTGTCTATCATATAGTTAAAGGGGAAAATCTACAAGTCCGTGATTAGACTTGTCATACTGTATGGATCAGAATGTTGGGCTGTGAAAAAGATGGATGAAAAGAGATTGCATGTAGCAGAGATGAGAATATTGAGATGGACGTGGGGAGTGACGAGAATGGATAAAGTGAGAAATGAGTATATTAGAGAAACTTTGAAAGTGGTGCCAGTGACAGAAAAGTTGAAAGGAAATCATTTGTCCTGGTATGGTCATGTGATAAGAAAGGATAAAACGCATGTTACTAAAAGAGTTATGAATATAAATGTGGATGGATGGAGAGGGAGAGTAAGGCGAAAGAAAAGATGGATGGACTGTGTGAGGAGTGATATGAAAGAAAAGGGAGTCAGTGATAACGTGACGGAGGACAGGACGGTATGGAAGAAGAAAACGTGTTGCGCCGACCCCAAGTAACATGGGACAAGGGCAGGAAGATGATGATGTGCTTAGTGTCTATTGGCAGACCAGACGTCATCAATTGGTATTTTATTAACATCATCATTCCAGCTGAAAAGCGTCCACTACTGAACATAGGGACTCCCCAAGCATCACCATTCAACCGGTGCCGTGCGTCTCGCATCCACCGGATCCCGGCAACCTTAAGTAGGTATTTAGTGACCTTATTTTGCGTTTATTGTTTCGAATTTTTGCCTAGATGATAAGCGAAAAAAGTTTCTGACAATTTTTCTCTGTAATAAAGTCAAATTCATTCAAGTAGCCGTAGTTAAAGCAAATCTATACCAATATTATAAAGAGGAAATTTTTTTTTGTTTGTTTGTTTGTTTGTACCGAATAGGCTCCAAAACTACTGGACCGATTTCAAAAATTCTTTCACCGTTGGGAAGCTACTCTATCCCCGGGTGACATAGGCTATTTTTTATCCCTGTATTCCCACGGGAACGGGAACTACGCGGGTGAAACCGCGAGGCGTCCTCTAATATTTTATAAAGGTTTAGATTTTTGCCCGTTATTGCATAATTAAGAGAAATGCTAGCGAAGTTACAGGCAACATAAACCTAAAAATAGAAACCCATAATATTCCCTATTTACCATAATCTACGTTCATACGGACAATGTAAATCTATGGTAACTGCTTAACATTCTAAGAGCATTCGAGCGTAATAGACAAGCTTGCAATTCCTTTTACCCATTATGAGAAATTACTATGAATTTATGATGAATGTCTATGGTATAAGGAGACTTTAATAGACGCTGTTTTTCTTTATTTGTTTCTTGTTTTTAATATTAGTTTTATTGCTATTATGTTGTGTTGTTTTGGCTAGAATTGATATAACCTTAGATAAATATTATCTCACTTCAGATTTCTGGAAAAATTAAAAGCCACAAGTCAAGTAATACGATTGTTTTTTTTGAATAGCTTTCAATTGTTTTCCACTACTGAACAAACGCCTCTCCTGCATCCTTCAGGTCTTAGACACGTTCTAGCCAAGTTTGCCCCGCAAACATGTTCAGATGCGCTAGATAAGTCAAGTCAGAAGACATTCTATCAACGAAAATGTAGCAATAGCGATTGGTAAAATGACAAAAATGTATGGGATTGCAAAGTACTATGGAAATATATGTCACGTGATCAATTTTTTACATTTTGGCATTTCGAGTCGTCATCTAAGCTGAGATTATAAAGAGGAATGATTTTTTTGTTTTCTTGTACCGAATAGGTTCCGAAACTACTGGATCGATTTTTACCATCTTTTACCAATAGGAAGCTAAGTTATCAAAAAGTAACATAGTCAATAAATTGTTTTAAAAAAAAATAGAGATCCTTAAGAAAATTGCAATAATGTAACCCAAAGTAGTAAGATTTTGTCTAAATAATTCATTATTTGGCGTGCGCTGAGAAAACTATTGATTCATAAAAATTATGTACTATATGATTAAAGTACTCATTATTACATACAAAAAAGTTCGCATGGGAATATCTATATAGCTATAAATAACTATAATAGTTAATTCACAATAGCAGAATATGTGTTTTAAAATTTAATTAGATCGCCGTTAGAAACATAAGTTGGTTACATTCGTATCGTAGTATTAATTCTCATTCAAATAAATAGTTTAACAAATTGATAGGTAGGTTGGGTAAGGTGGGTAGGTTGGTAGGTAAGGTAGGTAGGGTAGGGTAGGTAGGTAGCCAGATGACGGAAGCGAAGTCGCGGGGGACAGCTAATAGATATAATGGCATTTTTCCTTTAGTCCCAGATCGATAAGGCGAATTTCATCGCGGTCCTCGACGGCGACGTCTTTCTTCAGGTGTCTAGTGAGTGACAATCTTCGCCCATCTCTCCGATGCGCTGTTAGACGTGGCCATCCCACCGACTCCCATTAAGGTCTAGTTGATTTTTCCCAACATCTGCTACTCTATCTTTCTGCGTAGCCTAACTATATTGGGGTCGGCTTCCATTCTTCCCGGATTCAGCTGAGTACCAGTGTTTTACATGGAGCGACTGCCTATCTGACCTCCACAACCTAGTAATTGGGTAACACGATACCCCTTGGCAAGACTGGTGTCAGATCTCAAGCTTCTGACTACCCGTAACGACTGTCAAAGATCTTCAAATGACAGCCGGGACCAACGGCTTAACGTGCTTTCCGAGGCACGGAGGAAACTCGGTATGTTGGAATGGCCACCCACCCATATCCACGGACCAACCTAGTCAAGCGTTGCTTAACCTTGATAATCGACCAGTGCGGCTGTTATTATTTAGCCCGAGCTCCTCCAACATTGATTGATGATGAAGCAGAATCTGTAACTGTTTTTAGTGTTGTTTCAGTTTCTGCATCTTTAATGAAGTAGAGAATTTTAGTTTGCATTGCTGTCTATTCAAAATTTTAAATTGTATTATTTTGATGATATTGTGTACTTTAAGTTTTCTTTGCCATTTAATTGATATTTTACACAGATCCGGCATACAATTTTATTCGACATTCGTTTGATATTTTACATGGATTTGACATAAATTTTTATTTGACATTTGATTGATATTTTGATATTATTATAATTTTTTTCATGTGTTTAAATTCATTTTGTGAAACTGTTCATGATATTAACTATTAAAATATTCATGATATATTAGGTGGTAAACATGTCCGAACTTTTTTTTTAATGTTGTGCCGCATGCGCGTATTATTTATTCTTGTATGTATACACTTGTTTAAGCAAATAAATATATCTTTAGCTTAAAAAAAAAATAAGATACCGATGATAAAATTCGCTTTACCGAACAAATCACACCCGCTCTATTTAATGTTATTGCAATAACAAATAGTTTTGCCCCACTGCTTCACTCCCGTGGCATATCTCGCAGTATCCTGCATTTTTTCGGGATAAAATGTAGTTTATTAAAGAAGTGATATCGCTGAGTGCACCGATTGTTTATATATAGTAAAAGTTTTTTCGAAAGCGGATCAGTATTTCCAGAGTTTCTTTTTCCCTTTACAAACATAATATCTATACAAATAAATAAACGATAAATTAATGATATGAGAACCAAAGTAACAGTGGGTAGGGCACATTGCTCGCAGTACGGATGGTCGATGGGGCCGAAAAGTTCTGGAATGGCGACCCCGAACCGGAAGACGATACGTTAGAAGGCCTCCCACTAGGTGGACCGATAACCTGGTTAAGGTTGCGGGAAGGCGCACGGGCTCGGTCTGTAGCGGCACCAACGCCACCATCTACGAACTAATGGCATGACGTCACACAAATCCTGCATCGCGCAAGTAAACTTTTCGGCGCGATTAGAACACATACAACAGTTCGACAACAACCGTCGGGTAGTTGCCCGGACCAGACACTACACCCGTCTGGTTGGAGGATCCTCCCTTTTCTATGGAGGTCTGTGGGACCTTACACCCTGTTCCGCATGCTCCCAAACCCTTGAACATGAACATCAGCGCAGCCTTCGTGCAGAGCTACTTCATCGTGACGTCATCAGCACTTCCTCAAGCTTTCCAGCAGCGCGTCACACAGACAGCCAGTACCCACGGCATCTACGGGGGTATCCTGACCACCAGCATCCAGCGGACGCGCATTCTTGGTCACCACCCTCAGCTTTATAATCACCGCTCCGACCCACTGGAGCCAGCAACACTGTCCCGACTCACTGGGACATCATCACCGCTCTGACCCACTGGAGCCAGCAACACTATCCCGACTCACTAGGATATCATCACCCCGACTCACTGAGGACAACCGCATACAGTTCCGACTCACCGCGAACTCTACGACTTCCGGTTCCGACTCACGGGTACCAACCTTTCATTGGCCAGGCACACAACACGAGATGTACGGACGACTCAATCTGCTATTGACCTCCGGTCTCCGGAGGAGAGTGATGTAGCGGCACCAACGCCACCATCTACGAACTAATGCCATGACGTCACACAAATCCTCCATCGCTCAAGTAAAGTTTTCGGCGCGATTATAACGGTTGTTCCGTCGGGCAGTTGCCCGGATCAGACATAACACCTGTCTGTTTGGAGGATTCTCCCTTTTCTATGGAGGTCTGTGGGACTTTACATCCTGTTCCGCATGCTCCCAAAGGTCAACTGGCGTCTGGGGGAGGCCTATGTCCAGCAGTGGACGTCTTTCGGCTGATATGATGATGATGATAGCCGTCTTAGGCAACACGAACTAATTATAATTAACATTTAATATAAGTAGGTAAAAATTAGGAAATAAAACGAGCATTTACGTAAACAGACGGTTACAAAAGTCACCAAGGAACCCTAAATATAAATAAGGTTTTTAATTAGTACGATAATATGATAATAATATTGTTCGTTTTAATGAAAAAACCGTCTACGGCGGTTCTTTTTGCCGTTTTTTTTATCGGTTTTTAGATGGAATGGGACCGGTTTTGGCTTAGGTCAAGTTTTGCATAAAATTTATACTTTTGAGATATGATATTATTTAACTTTATTATTGATTAAGGTTCATCTGCAGTATATTTAGACATTTCATTTGATAGTAGAATGCTTGGTCTTTATATGTCTATAGACAGCTCTTATTTAGACGAATACCAGCTACATGCACTAGAGTCGATTAAAAAGCGGGCCAAGAGGCTCTTCGGCGATGAGGCACTGGTCAAGTCAAGGCTCCAGACACTTGAACATCGACGCCGAGTTGTCAGCTTGTCGATCTTTTATCGGTTACATTTCGGGGAGTGTGAGATGGAATTTCACGATCTAATTCCACCTAGCCCGTTCCATCATCGGACTACAAGACGTACGGCGATGCGCCATCGGTTTATGCTGGACATCCCACCCATACGCACAAAACGTTTTGGGAACATTTTTATTATGCGTACAGCTAAGGAGTGGAACTCCCTCTCGGAGTTTGTGTTCCCCCATAGCTACAATTTAGGAGTCTTTAAGTCAAGAGTGAATAGGTTATTTCTAGGCAAGCGTGTTTCACCGTCGACCACGTTTTCGCTTACCATCAGGTGAGATAGTGGTCAAGCGCGAGCCTATAGACAATAAACAGGTGATTATTTATATTATGAATAACCTCTGTTCCCTAAGAACTTCTGTGACCCTTAAACTTCAAAGCAAGGGTCGCTTGATCCAACATAGACCATGGATGAGATCTGCAATATAACGAGCGATTTCCATAGAGCGGTGCGGCCGGAGGAGCTGCGCACGCGCCGGTGTAAGCGGCCCGACAAGCTGTGGCTGTTGGAGGCCAAAGCCATACCACCCAAGAAGACATATTATTACGAGTCCCTGCTTGATGATACGTTATATTCTAGGTAACTATACATTCGCCACATTGACCGGTCCCCGTGCTTCTCGTATCCAGTGGATCACCGCAACCCTCACCAGTAGCCTTATTGCGTAAATGAATTCGGCAAGGCAAAAAGTTTGACCCCATGAAAGAGTACGACAAATTCTCTTCATATAAGTAGGTATTATCAAAAAATATTGGACGCTTTCATTGGTCAAGATACTCTTTTCGAAAGAGTCCAATAATTTTTGGCAATTCACATACGCAATTAGACTGAAGGTCATCGGTGGTACATCAAGAATAAAAAGTAAGTACAAATTTACTGTAAAAATCGAATAGGGTAAACTGTCAAATTCATTACTATTCTAAAACTGAAATAGATCTATTTCGTAATATGCCATTACCTTAGATAATAAATATTCATGCATGGAGATTTGTTGGTTAATCTGTCCAGGTTAAAACTACAGTATCTAGAATAGTTTTCTAATAGTCATATGTCTAATCTAATAATCCTTGCCTTTTCCAATTTTACAACTAATTGATGCAACATGTCTTCTTCCAAAAATATATTTTAGCTTTAATTAAATTTACATATTTTTTTCAGTCATTAGCATTTTTAACCGATTTCCCAAAAAGGTTATCACATTTCGGATGTTTATATATTTTATATATATATAAATGGACGGATTTGCTAAAATCTTTTTTATTTTGAAAGGGTAGGGGAAAACACTGTCAAACAAAAAAAGAATTTTGCAAATCATAATGGTGACAAAGGGACCACCTCGAGAGTATACTCTCGAGGTCCCATTGTCACCAAGTCAGAATCTGATGATGGGATTCCAATGAAATCAAGGGAACTCTTCAAATATTATTGGTGTCTGCCTATAGCGATTTTGGTATTTTCAATAACATATCACGCATTTGCACTCAGAAAGTATCATTTGGTGAAGTGGAACTGATGAAGAAGGCCACTGGAACTCTATAATAAATATTGTCAAGGGTATAAGAAATCTCGAAGAGTTAAGCGACTGTTGAAGAAAAAATATATAAAACATTGCATTTATAGAAATGATACCATCGAACTGATCTGATGATGAAGCAGATGTAGGCACTGGAATCCCGTAATAAAACAATGTAGCCTAGTCGTGTTTGGGCGTTTTGGAATCATCATGAGATGTACTATTTCTATTAAAAAAATCATGGTAATATGTACCTACTAAAAATAAAAAAATAAATATTAAAAAAGTTTTTCAAATAATTTTTTAACCGACTATGGAAGTCGGTTAAAAACTGCCGAAGTCGGTGTCGAAAAACAATAGGTATAAAAGACACTGAATTCACCGGAAAAGAAAGTTATTTTTCGCTTTGTAGTGTTATGGTTTGGAAGTCGGTATTCTTTTTTGTAAAAAGGTTTTTCAAACAATTCATCCATTGTTTCTTTTTATTCCTCTTCTCTTATCATCCACATCTTTCTATGAGCAAAATAATGTTCGTAATAGAATGTGTACTTTTAGAAATCTTACTGCCAGAGATTATTATAGTTCTCGCCAAACTTCTGGGCCGCTCTGAAGTTGGCTTTCCGTCATGGCTGTTTTTGTGTGATAGATTAGATAGATTTACTACTGCCACGGGGTCCCAGCGCTAAGAAAGAAAATTTTGTTCAAATAGATCTCACAAGATGGCGCGATATGCACCGATTTGTTATTGAATTATATGTAAAATTTCAGGAATATAACGTAAAAATTGTATGTTCTTGTTTAATCAACTCTCCTAAGCACAAAATTATGGAATATTGGGCTCGTAATTCACATTTCAAAGATTATTTGAACGGATCATTTAAAATTGATGACAATAGATGGCGCGGTTTTAAATTTCTGAGACATTCCACTCGATTGTTCAAATTTGTATTGTAAGACATTTTGGTGCACGTTTTTACAGTTTCAACAGTTTCAACTGTAAAAACGTGCAAAAAAACAAATTACAAATCGTCACTGTATCTAAAGGAAAAGAAGTTGCAAGTCGCTGCTAACACCATCTATCTATCACTGTGGAAAGGAAACGAAAGCGATCGATATACAAAAAAATATCAAGGATGAAGATGCTAGTATAATATTATCTGTACTACTGCGCAGCCAGTGTAGCCAATTTCAAGACGGCTAAGAAGTTTGGCGAGAACTTTTAGAAACATAATAAGAAACAAGTTCTAACCACACTTTAAAGGCAATTTACTTTTAGTCTCTTCAATAAAGCTGTAGAAAGATGTGTAATGGCCATATTAAAATATTATTATTATTTCATATTCTTTAACTCTTTTCAGACAAACTTTTACCAATTACTTAAAACAACTTAATAAGTAAACTAGCTTGTGCCCGCGGCTTTGCCCGCGTAAAAAGTGTTTTATCATCCCAAGGTAAACAAACTATCCTATGTCCTTCCCAGGGTCTCAAACGATCTCCATGCAAAATTTCATCTAAATTGGTTCAGTCAAAGTCATTTATATTTATTTCAACTAGGCCATTAGGTAAGGGGCACTTTTGAACGTCAAGAATTAAAATTTACAAGTTAGTAAATAGTAGTAATAGTTAGTACCCCCTACAACCTCACAAACTTTACCTCTTTATAATATTAGTATAGATTAATTTTCATGCATTTCACCATCTCATATAGAAAAAAATTATTTAACACTACTTTTAAAATACTAAAGACTACTTAACCTTAAGGTTAGAATTTTCTCACCCACTGCCGACACTGTGCAAACAGTATAGCGTGATAATATACCTTTAAGCAATCCTTATAGAAAATATATACAGTAATTAAAAACAAGAAAAAAATAAGTTAGAGTACAACAAAATGCCATTACCCTTAGGTACATAACGGGGTAACTGCACATTTCTAATTATTATTTTTCACTCTAGCATTAAAGTTGAGAATGAAGTGCTGCGAAGCAAAAGGGGTTGTTTTTTTTTCTAGTTAATTAAAGCGAAGATTTTAATAGCCGATGGCAATACACTTATTTGTTA
Organism: Orthosia cruda; assembly: GCA_964057195.1. NCBI lineage: Eukaryota > Metazoa > Arthropoda > Insecta > Lepidoptera > Noctuidae > Orthosia > Orthosia cruda. The sequence continues at coordinate 5,631,147 of OZ059854.1, forward strand.
GAAAACCATAGACCGTGGTTGTCTGGGCGCGGGGGAGAGCAGGGATCGTGAACCTTTGTGGAGAAAAAAATACAGTAAGTTTTTTTTATTTTTTTAGGTCTGAAAACTCACTGTAGTGTTAAATGATGTGTGCTCCATCATTATTGAGGTTGATTGATTTACGAAAACGATGAAAAGAAAAAACAAGTTTCACACAAAATTCGGTAAAATTAATAAATTAATAGCTTTCGATTAATATCTTCACGTCTAAATCATGAAAGCACGACGATTTATTACCGTATAATTACCTAAATAATAACCACTAATAACGAAAATGCAATAAAAAAAGAAAACCGATAACAGATACCAATAAATCAATCAACAAATAGTAGCAAACGCATCAATTGTTTATAAGTGTCACTTACAAATTACAACAAACCACGAAAACAAAAGAAAAACGCTAATCACTCAATTGTCACGAGAAACCACAGTAAAAATCATGAAACACAAACATTCATACACTAAAAACTAAACGTTGAACGCGGAAAAAATGTAAACACATAATTATCAAATCATAGGCATCGTGGTTCCATACAAAAACGGCACTTTATTCAGCATTGTAAAAACTAAATCGTAGTGTCAAAATAAAAAAGACGGGAGTTCTAAAAAATATCGAGTTAGGCGCCCCTGTGCGGTGAAAAAGTGGCATCGGGGAATGAAAATTACATATCGCCGATGTGAAAAAGTTGGAGTAGAAAAAGTGCAGTGAACGTATTCTTTGTGATAAGCGAGACACGCGAGCGTTGCGTCTCGGTGCGTTGTGTGGACACGGCTTAGAAAACAAAAAGAATATGACTGGAAACAATATTTTTAGAATGAAATGATTGATCTATGTGATGGAACCAGGTCTATACATTTTAGGAGGCACTAGCACCAGGCTAAGGCCCAGTTTTTATTAGATCCGTAGTTAACTCAATTAATCGTTATACATATAAGCTAACTAATGATTCGGTGTAACGCGTTTATTCATCAATAGGGTAGTTTACTGAAAATTAGTTTTTTTGTCCGACAGGTAGATTAATAAAAAACATTGGACACGTATTTTTTCTTTTGACACGTAAACATAAAGTGACGACGATATAATGCGTAAAAATATCTTGAAACGTCACGCCGTTAGTACACTTTATACTGCCTTACGACGTCACAACTCCTACTCCACTCGTCCTATTTCTGAACTTTGATGCGCTTTAACTTTGTAATTATTGATTTGGTAAAGCAAAAAATACGTGTTCATTATTAATTGATAATCTCACTGACGGACTAAATAGAATTATCATTTTTCTACCCAGGAAACATCCCTATTGTTAGTCTAACTAATAACTCTGAAAAATAGTCAAATAATTAACTCTCCAACTTATTTGACCATTTGTGAGGCTAACAATTGATGAAAAAACACATTTTAGCTAAAGCAGAAACCATTGGTTAGAATATTGAAACAGTTTTGTGATCCGTAGTTATACGTATAAAAAAACTGGGCCTAAGCATCACAAAAATAGTAAGATAATGGAAAGGTTAATTTAAAAGCCTTAAAATGTCCCTGTTCCTTGTTATCTTGCAGGTTGTCTTTGAATGGTATTTGAAAATTATTTTATACTGATAGATTAGATATGAGGCTGGTACCAGTTTCCGCCACTAGACACGTTGCTCTATTCCGACGATGGATGAAATATTTTAGGCATTTTAAGTTTTTTGTATTGGGCATTGCAGTAGACAGGTGAAGATGGTGAGCAGAGCTAATGCATATATGCAGCACTAGCGCAAATTACACAGGATTGAAAAGAAGAAAAGAAAAACTTTGTCCTGCAGCGGGAATAAATAATATACACTCTTATATTGAAAGAAAAGAAGAAAGAAAGAAAGAGACTGAAAGTGTGCTGGTGTATACTAACAAAGGCTATCGAAAATAAACAAATAAGTTAATTAAAGATCTCAAGAAGAAGAAAACTCTTTGTGAATTCAGTCAGAGTCTGTTCCACCTTATCCACGCTACACTACCTCATATTCACACCGGAGTGTACAGTCTCAATGTATACCGGCGCAGTTTTTTCACGAACACCAGCGATTTATTTAATATTATAATAATTACCACGCTTCGTTGGTAACGCTATGGTCGATACTACATCAGTTTGCAGTTGCCCCGCTATTCATTGTCGGTGTGTTTTCTTTGTACTATCTGGGGTAGGCAGATGTAATCGTTGCAAACAAATATCAAGCTGTAAATAGATTTTCACCCGGTTTGAACTTTAAAAACTGAATTTAGGCGGTAAAAAATCTGTACCGATTCGAAAACCATCGCGCCGATGGGAAAGGCACCTTAACGTGAGAACTTGTAATTTTTTTGTTAAATCCTCAATGCAGAAACCACTAGCCTAATTGCGTTAGTAAATTCGGCAAGCCAAAGGGTTTGATCCAATGTAAGAGTATGACAAATACTCTTTTAATAATTAGGCATTGCCAAAGATTATTGGACACTTTCATTGGTGAAGATACTATTTTTAGGATTCTGTACCCAAAGGGTAAAAACGGGACCCTATTACTAAGACTCCGCAGTCCGTCTGTCTGTCTGTCGCCAGGCTGTACCTCATAAACCGTGATAGCTGGACAGTTGAAACGTTTCAAAAAGTTTCACAGATGATGTATTTCTGTTGCCGTTATAACAGCATATACTAACAAGCTTAAAAACAAGTAAGATATATCGTGACCATAACATCAGTTACGTAATTTAAAACCGGCCAAGTGCGAGTCGGACTCGCGCACGAATGGTTCTGTACCATTATCGCAAAAAACGGCAAATACACGTTTTTTGTATGGGAGCCCTCCTTAAATATTAATTTTATCCTGTTTTTAGTATTTTTTGTTATCATCTGTGAAAATTACAACTGTCTCGCTATCACGGTTCATGAGATACAGCCTGGTGACAGACAGACAGACGGACTGCGGAGTCTCAGTAATAGGGTCCCGTGTTTACCCTTTGGGTACGGAAACCTAAAAACAGAATAAAATAAATATTTAAGTGGCGCTCCCATACAACAAACGTGATATTTTGCCGTTTTTTGCGATAATGTTACGGAACCCTTCGTGTACGAGTCCGACTCGCACTTGGCCGGTTTTTTTGAAAGCGTGCAATATTTTTTGGCAATACCTAATTATTTAAAGAGTATTTATCATACAAAAGGCTGCGGGTATACGTCACTAAAATAAACAGTTTTAGGCTTTGCTAGATTTCGAATTCGCGTATCGCGTTTAAAAAGCAGGTCGCTTAACTCCAGGATCATGTGTTTATCTAGCTGTAACTTTTATTCGGGTACAATCAGGGTTTTATTCGGGTACAATCAGGGTTTTGTATATCTTCGTAAATCTTGGAATATTATAGGATATCATAATCTAATAATATGATAGATCGGTCAAACTGGAGACGCCTGGGAGAGGCCTATGTCCGTCTTTCGGGTGACATGATAATGATGATGATAGTCCAATAATTAAGTACTTAGCACTTTTCTCACACAAGACAGGCTTAAATGGCTCACCTTTGAAATAACTAGACAACCCTTTCCTTTATTTGTTAAAATGTTGGCATCGAGACCTCGAAAACTGTAAATGGACTTTTCAACACACTTGCTCTTAAAGTGAGCCTTATTACAACGCTTTTAGGGCCAAAAATGGAGATATAACACACACGTGCGTAATAAAATTACACACTAATGCGTATAGAATTATACCTACAAAGTTAAATTGGTACCTTTCTGCAAGTTATATGCGAGTGAACAGAGCATTTTCAATTTAACCGGGTAATACAGTATTTTTTTAGTAACAATAATTTGTTATAAAATATTTGCATTTCATCACTTAAAATTATAATTTTGAAGTAGGCTGTATGTTCACTTACCTTGAGTTTGGCGCGTGAAAAAAAAAGCTTGCGCGCCATTTCCAATAATTTTCATGTTTTATTTTTATCGTATTTGTCGATGTGTGGTAAATTATTTTAGAAATTTTAAGTTTTCGTGCAGACGATGAACAATTGAGAGAGTTAACTCCGCCAGAAATACTAAATCAAGCACAAAATATAAGTGATAGCAAAATCTAGTAAAAAGTGCTTAGCTGCCTACGATAGTTTCCTACAATGGAAGAATGCAATGCAAAAATAATACCTACCCAGTCATTTTCTGAAAATTTGTTTTGGTGTATTTCTCTGAACTCGCCAATACATATGCTCCCTGTGGTGCATTTATTCCTGGTGATGCTCAGACATAGTGTTAATATCAAAATGTACTGTAACCTGATGGCATTTATGAAGATACGGCTCGGATGGATATATTGGTCAGAAATCCAAGGTTTTGTAACCAGCCGACGTTGAAAAGTTTTTGAAAGAGGCTCCGGATAGTCAGTACCTAGCAACAAAGGTTAAGTCTAAATAATTGCGTAACCTGAGCATAACTTCTTAGAAATAATTCATTGATTTCGTTGCAGGTTGCCTTAATATTCGGTGTTATTGGTGCGTGTAGACGACAAGAGCTTTATAATATTACAACAAAGAATGTAAAAACCCGAAAGCAGACTCAATTCATAACAAGGCGAAAATCAGTGACAATAATAATAAAAAAAAAAGTATTGTTCCGAACCACAACCATGTACATCTCGTAGCATTAGTTATTTGGTCCCTACTGTTCTATGATTTGCCTTTGTCATCGAAATTTGCATAAGAAGAAAACGAAAGTATCTACTAAAGAAGTGGCATGCACCAATGTAAAACAAACTATGAAAACGCCATCCAAATCAATCCAATATCGCTTAGAAAATTGTACGTTCACCAATTGTTTTAATAATTAAACGATTTAAGCAATACATGTGTGTTTTTTCCTCGCAAATGTGTTGAAAAACGTCGTATGAGACTTGTGAGCACACACGCTCGGCTGAATTACGCAACCCATGACCTCGTGTGTAATGAGCCACTTAGCTCACTTGTATCATAATATACTATTGTCGGCCGCAGCTAAGACAACCTCCACAGATTCTCGGATGGCTCCAATCTTCAGTGTTTGTGCGGCGTCTCTCCGCAGACCATGCCTCATCATCAATTCATCTTGCCCGCTTGCCCTATCATCTGTGCATGTGAGGACGTTACGGCTGCATGCATCAGCAAATAGTGTTGCCGTGGCAGAATTCTGGACCAAACCTAATATTTAGAGAGACTAAATTATGTTGTAGGATGTCCTCTCGTGACCCGTTAGAATGGTTCCACGTATCCACGTTGTTAGTGTTAAAGATTTATCTTCAATAACCTTTAGTTGCAATGCACGGCAGGACAACAAAGCTCTTGAATTTATAGGTAATGCTCCTGACGAACAGAATGATTTTGATTCTTCGTAATGATCTTGATTATTTCACCATGGAATCTCTCACTGTTGGGTTATAGACCTCTTTTTCAGCATGTCTGCCATACTTCCTGATTCTGTGTTCTTTTGGATAGCTCAAAACACGCGCGAAATATCAATTGCTTCATACCTATGTTTAAAAATCTGTCTACTTGATAGCGTAAAACACGCAATGTTGTCTGCTGAATTGTCAGTCAAAATTAAAGAGTTTGCGATCGATTCCACGAATTGATGTGTTATGCAATCAGGCTGTGGGTATTTCTGAATACGCCAAGCTTTTCTTATTTATGAATTACTCAGCGCATCATTGAAGATATCCTAAATAACAATAACTCTCTATTCTGCCCACCCCAAAAAGGTGTGGATTTATGTATGTATGTAATAGCGTACCTTACCTGTATTTAAAAGAAAGCAAAAAATATCCAGATAGAAAAGCTTTTCCGATTTTAACTAATAATTTTAAATCAACAAAAATGCTTACAGTGCCATCTTTGAATACGTGGTTAAACAATTTAGACCAACAGAAATGTCAGGATTACTATAAAGTCAAGTCACCTAATTTAATTAGTAATACCAGTAAATTTTCACAGATGGCGCTATGTGACTATTTTTATGCTAGTACTGAATCAATTAAATAGATGGCGCTGTTTTCAAGGGTTGTTTGAACGTCATTGTTATGTAAGTAATGTTACTATTCAAAGCTAGATGGCGCTTGTTTAAATTCACGTAGCTTAGCTAAATACTTTCTAATATAGTTTCGCTAAATTATAACAGATGGCAGTTTATTAAATAAACAATATTTATAGTTTTGACTACGTCTTCGTAGGTCTAATTGTCGGGAGCGCTACTACTGGTCTGGAGGTCCTGTTATCTATGCCTAGGTCGGGCAAGTGTTTTTGAGTTTTTTCATCCACAGATTTCGGGCTGAAGGCGAAAATTCGAATTCTGGATTCGAACTCCGGTAGATTACAAAATACTTACACCGGAATACCTGAATAGAGATTTCACCCGCTCGTACCAAGCGCCAGTCCAGTTCCAACTGTCAACCCAGACATACTGTAATAGGCCATCTCTAAGTTAAAGATTTTATTATTATTATCTTTCGGTTCAATTATAATTAAATTTGATTACAATTTTTGCTCATTTCCCACAATATAATATTTCCACTATCACCAGTATCAGCAATCCCCTAGATGACCTTCCGCGACAACGTATGTCACAATGGTAAACTTTCGCAGTAACGTACATCGGTAATGAACTTCGCATAAATGGTGTTTAACGCTCATAACTTTCAAATAAAGGTATTTTTTACGTTTTTGTTTCCATACATGGCTAGATAATGATGAGACAAATTGATATCTTTTTTTATTTTGAACGTACACCTTGAAACAGTTGAGCAATCGACATATTATGTTTGTATGGAAGAATGACCGACTAGGGCACCTCTAAATCTGCCCACCCTTTTCCCAGCTCTATTGGGGTTCCGACGCTAATTCTATGTAACAGGGATCACTCTATGCCTATATAACCTGATCAGACTAGATTCAGATTTTCTGATTTCTGACCAACGACTGACAAAAACAATTACATATTGCAGCCAAGACCAACAACTTAACATGCTTTCTGAGACACGGAGGTATCCAGTGAATGGATGATGATGACGAATGGTGATGGTCGTTCACTTTTCCACAGACGTACCTCGGCAAAAATTGCTTATAGTTGAAGATCAACCCGTGTGTCTATTATTATTTAGGTACTCATTGCCACCAGAGCTACGCACCAAGTTATGCAGCCAAGATTAGCCTAAATATGAGTATAGACTGGAGCATTTACTTGTAACAGAACATCAAGCATTTGCTGTTATTAAATTTACTCGTTCCTTGTTCCGTATGGTGCCGGACGTAAAGAATTTCACCATCCCATGTCTTCCCGTGGGTGTCGTAAGAGGCGACTAAGGGACAAACCAGAGAATGGGCAGCAGCGTTCTCTGTGCTTCCATAACAACCATACTGCGATCGCCAACCCGCCTGCCAGGCGTGGCGATTATGGCAAAACCCCCCCAATGAATAGCACAAATAAAAAATGGCCCCTGGTACCCGGCAGCTTGCCTACCCTCGACTACGGTAGCGGTCGAGGCTACGGCATGGCAAGGGGTGCTAAGAATCTCCGGACGAGATCCGGCTACCCCAACAATCACCGACGACTGGACCTGGCAACGTACAACACGCGCACACTTCGGACCGACGAGAAGGTCACCGAACTCGAAGAGGAACTGAGCAGGTTGCGATGGAGTATTATAGGGTTATCTGAAGTCCGAAGAGAGGGGGAGGACTCGATAATCCTCAAATCCGGTAACCTGCTCTATTTCCGAGAAGGTGACCGGCAGTCCCAGGGTGGTGTCGGGTTTATCGTCCACAAGTCCCTTGTGAACAACGTGGTGAAGATCGAGAGTGTGTCGACCAGGGTAGCGTACCTTATACTCAGAATATCCTCAAGATATTCGCTGAAGGTCATACAGGTCTACGCCCCAACCTCGGCACACCCCGACGATGAGGTAGAGACCATGTATGAGGATATCTCCAGAGCCATGCATGGTTTCAAAACTCACTTCACCGTTGTCATGGGGGACTTCAACGCGAAACTGGGCAAACGAGACGAGGATGAGCTGCAAGTGGGGCAATTTGGAGTTGGACAACGGAACCACCGGGGTCACCTACTGGCCAGTTTTATGGAGAAGGAGGGCCTCTATATGATGAACTCCTTCTTCAAAAAGCGTGAACACAGGAAGTGGACCTGGCAGAGCCCTGATAGTGCAACAAAAAATGAGATCGACTTCATCATGTCAACCAAGAAGCAAATGTTCAATGATGTCTCTGTGATCAATTCGGTAAAAACCGGGAGCGATCACCGCATGGTAAGAGGCACATTGAACATTAATATTAAGCTTGAAAGGTCTCGACTGATGAAGTCCACGCTCCGTCCAGCACAGATCCAAGTCCAAAACCCTGAGAGCTTTCAGCTTGAACTCCAGCATCGTTTCGAGTGCCTAGGGAGCTCCGTGGATGAATATAGCAACGGGTTCGTGGAAGCTGTCCATACGGTCGGGTCTAAGTTTTTCAAGACCCGTCGTACAGATAGAAACAAAAAGCTCTCTGATCACACCCTCAAGCTTATGAAGGAGAGGCGTGAGATGATCCTGCAGTCTTCAGATGAGGCGTGCAAATACCGGCAGCTCAATAGACAGATCTCTAAATCCTTGAAAAGAGACCTCCGCCGCTTCAATACCGAGCGTATTAAAGACGCTATCGAGCGCAATAAAGGCTCCAAGGTGTTCTCAAGGGATCTGGCTATTGGGCAGAGCCAACTCACGAAACTGAAGACCGACGATGGCAGGATCGTATCCGCTAAACCGGAGCTTCTCAGGGAGATCGAGACATTCTATGGGCAGTTGTACACTTCGATCAGCAAGCCCGTTGCGAGTCTAGCAAACGACCCAAGAGCTACATTGACCCGACACTATACCGAAGATATCCCGGACGTCAGCCTGTACGAGATTAGGATGGCTCTGAAACAGCTCAAAAACAACAAGGCGCCGGGTGATGACGGAATTACGGCCGAACTCCTGAAGGCGGGTGGAAAACCGGTCCTGAGGGCCCTTCAGAAGCTGTTTGATTCCGTCATACTCGAGGGCAAAACGCCACAGGCATGGTGCAGGGGTGTGGTGGTACTCTTCTTCAAGAAGGGCGACAATGCCCGGTTGAAGAACTATAGGCCCATCTCACTTCTTAGCCATGTCTACAAGTTGTTTTCAAGAGTCATCACGAATCGTCTCGCGCGCAGGTTTGACGATTTCCAGCCCCCCGAACAAGCCGGATTCCGAAAAGGCTTTAGCACCGTAGACCACATACATACGCTGCGGCAGGTTATACAGAAGACCGAAGAGTATAACCTGCCTCTCTGTTTAGCGTTTGTGGACTACGAGAAAGCCTTCGATTCGATAGAGACTTGGGCTGTACTGCAGTCTCTCCAACGGTGCCAGATCGACTACCGGTACATTGAGGTGTTGAAGTGTTTGTACAAAAACGCCACCATGTCTGTCCGTCTTCAGGATCAGACCTCGAAACCAATCCTTCTCCAGCGCGGCGTGAGACAAGGAGACGTCATTTCTCCGAAACTGTTCACTGCTGCGCTGGAGGATGTCTTCAAGGTTCTGGACTGGAGGGGGCTGGGCATCAACGTTAATGGCGAGTACATTACTCACCTTCGGTTTGCCGACGACATAGTGGTCATGGCTGAGACCATGGAGAGCCTCAGTAAAATGCTCGATGACCTCAGTAGAGCTTCCGAAAGAGTGGGTCTTAAAATGAACATGGACAAAACCAAGATCATGGTGAATGCCCATGTAACACCCACTCCTATCAAGGTCGGAGACTCTACTCTCGAAGTTGTAGACGATTATGTCTACCTGGGACAAACGGTCCAGTTGGGTAGGTCCAATTTCGAGAAAGAGGTCCACCGTCGAATCCGACTCGGCTGGGCGGCGTTCGGGAAGTTGCGTGGTATCTTCTCGTCCAATTTACCGCAGTGTCTCAAGACAAAAGTCTATGACCAGTGTGTGTTGCCAGTGATCACCTATGGGACCGAGACGTGGTCGCTCACAATGGGCCTTATCAGAAAGCTCAAAGTCACCCAAAGGGCAATGGAGAGGGCTATGCTCGGAATTTCCTTGCGTGATCACGTCAGGAATGATGATATCCGCAGGAGAACCAAAGTTACCGACATAGCCCGAAGAATTGCCAAACTTAAGTGGCAGTGGGCAGGGCACATTGCTCGCAGAACGGATGGCCGATGGGGCCGAAAGGTTCTGGAATGGCGACCGCGAACCGGAAGACGATACGTTGGAAGGCCTCCCACTAGGTGGACTGATGACCTGGTTAAGGTTGCGGGAAGGCGCTGGATGCGAGACGCACGGGATCGGTCAATGTGGCGACGCCTGGGGGAGGCCTATGTCCAGCAGTGGACGTCTTTCGGCTGAAATGATGATGATGATGATGATGAAATTTACTCGAACCCACTTCGAACTTGACGCTCGATGTTTTGTTCGACCTAATTTTAAAAACCAACGAGCGTTTTGGTGTAACATTTTAGTGAGCAAAGGCACCAGCGGGTGACTTGGAGTGAGGTCAATAATGAACGCAAGGTACAATGTTACAGGTAAATGCTCACTCACCGTGAGCATTACGTCGAACACTTTGTCAAACATTTGCTAGAACGTTACATTACATGGAAATGCTTTAGGAAACAGAACATTTGTCTGTTTTGTACCATTCGTAAGAACGTTACATTGTAATGTTTGCGAAAATGCTCTAGTGTAATAAATCATCATAAGATACTTTTCGGTTCAACGAGACAATTGTCTCTAAGTTGAAAATGCTCTCGTACAGGCACGAAACGGCAGTGGTTAGAAAAGGGATTGCTGTTGATGATGATGATGGAATAACCCAAACAACCGAGTTTTTTTGCCTTGGAACCTAAGCAGTAACTTCTACAAAATCTTTATTCCGATAGTAATTACACTCTGGTAAAGCATACTGCTAGAGCAGTGGTGGCCCAGTGGTATCGGCCGCGACTTACAAGTTGTAGGTCGTGGGTTCGAGCCCAGGCAGGCGCTTTACTTTGTGTAAATTATTTCATCACCACTGCTCTCAAAACGGTGAAGGAAAACATCGTGAGGAAACCGGCATGTCCTAGAACCAAAAATTCGAAGACATGTGACATCCACCAACCCGCACTGGGCCCGCGTGGTGGATTACGGCCCATCCCCTCTCACAGAGAGGAGGCCTGTGTCCCAGCAGTGGGAACATTAATAGGCTGATGATGATGATGATGTGAAAGCATACTACCTATGCCTAAGTTAAAGGCACCTATATTGGGTCATGGTCTACCCGTGTGCTAAAAATCAGTTCAGCATTTAGATGATTGATTGAAAATGAAAGATCTGAACCCTCAAACATCCTAACATACCCATTTACATATTTCATCAACTAGCTATTCTACCGTACGCTTTTAAACCACTATCCGCAGATGTACAAACAAATAAATACACAATAGTTTTCTATCAGAAAATGCCATCCCACCCATACGCACTAAAAGTTTTGGGAACACTTTTATTATGCGTACAGCTAAGGAGTGAAATACCCTATCGGAGTCTGCCTTGCCCGATAGCTACAATCTCGGGATCCTAAATTCAAGAGTGTAAAGTTATGTTCTAGGCAATTAGGCGTGCTTCACCGTCAACCACATCATCGCTTATCATCAGATGAGATATATTCAAGCGCGAGCCTGTAGACTACAAAAAAAAAACGAATTCCGGTCAAAACTTTCAGATTTATTTTAACAAACCAATACATTTAGGTGCTAACCTCTTTTTGTATAAAAGTTTAAATTGTCAATCGTCCATAAATAATAACAGCCGCAGCCGTTTATTATTTTATCTCCGCACTGGAACTTCGTGCAACAATTAGGTACACCGAGGTAAATAAAAAAAAGCCTTTATTCTACTACTTTACATAAATACTCGTATTTCCTATAATTACTTACACTAGAATGTATTCACAATTTTTTTTCTAAATTAATTAAAATGTTCATACGAGTGTATATCACGCCTCTAAGCAGTAGACGCCTCTTTGGCGTAGGCCTCCCCCATTTCCTTCCACTGATTCCTGTCCCTAGCTTTAGTCATCTAACCAGGTCCACCTTACTCCCAAAATATGTCTTCCCACCTTTTCCTGGGCCGACCTCTACTTCTACTTTAGCTCTTGGTATCCCCTCAGTTTGCAGACATGACCAGCCCAGTTCCACTTAAGTCGCCTAATCCTCTTTACGACGTCAACTTATTTTGTCTTCTGTCTGATAATTTTGTTTTTGAGTCTTTCTTTCTGCTTTATTCCCATCATGCTGCGTTCCAATTTTCTTTGACATATAGCAAGTATGTTTTCGTCATGTTTCTTTAATGACACCAACCACCGTCTTTACACCAATGTAGCACAATTTTATACTAACTATAAATCCAGGTTTCCTCACAATATTTTCCTCATACGTTAGCAGCGATGTTCAACATAAACTTCGAAAGTACGAATTTTTTTTTTTTTTTTCTATAGGCTCGCGCTTGACCACTATGAACTCATATTATATTTATACTATTATGAATTAAAAAAGTCAACCATTGGTACTTCCCGGTTTAAACCCACGACCTCAAGCATGACCGAGGATTTTGTTAAGCTGTTGGTCCCAGCTAACATTTTTTAGGTATTTGATAGTAGTTATCGTGTTACCCAGTTCTTAGTTTATGGAGGTCAAAAATAGGAGGTTACTCGGACACTCGGTGATAATAGTCGGCTGTGCGGTGTCAATGTTTTTTTTTTCTTATCATCTTCTTTATATCTATCGAATCTTTATATTCATTCCATGTTAATTACCACCAGTATTTAACGTGGTTACAGCTGCATCCTGTTAGATGGAAGCCAAATCCAACGTATATTGAAAAAGGTTAGTTCTTCTTCTTCCTCTTTAGAAGACATACACAAGACACCCAGATCCGGAACAACTATCTGTAGGCCATAAAAATATTTGTTACGTGCGGGAATCGAACCCGCGACACGCAGCGCAGCAGCCGACCGCTTAGCCACTACGCCAACCGTAAAATTTAGATAAATAGGTAGTTAAATAGTAGTAGTAGTCTCTAAAGGTGACATAAAACTATAAACTTACTATTAACAGAAAAAATATTATCCCTATATAAGGACCTGACTGATGTTTAAGGACCTTCAAAGAGTGTAACTTCAAGATGTTGAAATATATAAGTAATTGACTAATCTAATAAGTAGTAATTATGTCTCTAACCCATAAGAATCTAACAAGATTTTTTCAGTCTTATTAGAACTTTAGTTCTGCTACTCAACAAGAGATGGCGCTGCCTATATTAGAAGTCTGATAGTATATAATATTTTTGAGATTATTTTAATTCTTGGATTATTGATTAAATTTGTTGATTATTGTTGTCCGTTGGGATACTTTATCTGTTCTATAATTTTGGGGTAGATTATTTTTATCGCCTAAGTATTCCTAATAAGTATTACAAACGAGTAATTAAACAAAGGCTGAAGTTATTGCGGAACGATTCATCATCATTATCAGCCTTATAATGTTCCCACTGCTGGGACACAGGCCTCCTCTCTGTGAGAGAGGGAATGGGCCGTAATCCACCACGCGGGCCCAGTGCGGATTGGTGAATGTCACGTCATGTCTTCGAACTTTTGGTTCTAGGACATGCCGGTTTCCTCACGATGTTTTCGGGAGCGGAATGATTAGACGGATGAAATAAAATATATACATACATAAACTCTCGCCTTTTTTTCCATGGGGGTAGGCAGAAACTACAACTACTATCTACTAATCTTCTTCTTCTTCTTTTCGTGTGAGGTGTGGCCACCTCTGGTGTCAGAGTTGATTGTTATTTGTTTGTTGTTGTTGACTATCTACTAATAATACAGTAATAGTAATATAATCATCGGAAATGGATTTAAAGAAAAACGCACGTATGAATCATCCTTTTTATTTTTTAAAATAATTATAGCTAACCGTTTCGGCAATAATAGTCACTATTCTCAATTTAATGACACAGTAAGCATTTTCCGTTGTTAAAATTATATTTTTCACAATAAAATTAATGGGTTAATTAAATTTGTTCAATAAAATGTAATAACTAAAAAAATATTGCTTAACATAACAACGCTAAACTTAACTATAAATTACATAGCAGTTCTTATTTTGACTAAATATCGAGTACAAAAAAAATAATAACTTTTATAAAAAATATAATATTTAATAAACACATCGAGTAAATCTAAAATAATTACTTAAAAACATGGCATCATTTTATATTAATAATTTTTAATAATTATTAAACTTAAAATTATAGGGTACAACTCTATACACGAGAAATAATGATAAAAATAAAATTACAAAATAATAAAACAAAAAATTATCTGTCGTGAACACTCGTTACATATGAGATTTAATAAGAAATATCCAACATGTATGTTTATTCGCCTAAACATCGATTAGGTACAGTAATATCGTCACATCACATTTCTAAAATTTATTTACAATTTTGTTTAATTTTTACTCCTTTAAGTTTAAATACAGCATGCCAAACACGAATTTTGACTTCTACCTATTCCGTAAATTTTAATTTCTAACGTCTAAACATTTTGAATTTTACAATTTTTACGCCGAAATATAATAGTAGTTACAATAATTTTGATTTATACAAGTTTTTCACTTTAATTTTTACAATTTACTGTTTCCAAAAACGTACCTACAACAACATTTTTTGATCAATCACGACATTATTTTTAAGGATAAAAAAGATAAGACTAGAATTACACCAATTGGGTAAAGTTTTTGCGATAAACAGAGTAATGTTAACGATAATAACAAAACGTTTGTAACAACGTAAATGCCCTATGTGACATTATAGAGTCTAGGCAATACGATAAAGTAGACAAAATGAATGCGCTGTCAGTGGTTGAAATTATCAAAGTTACCCCAATATTGAAACCCATTTTCATTTTTACCCCATTTTTAAAAGACATGTTAGTTTAAATTTTGGTAGTATTATTATTATTTTTTGTAATCCGACTTTAAATAAACCGTTATTTAGTTTGTTAAACTAGGTACAAGAAAATTGTTGATGATTGCATATTTTTTCCCTAAAATATTATGTTTAATATTAAAATGGATACGACGCAAGACGGGATATTGTAATAAGTTCCCGTAAAAAACACCAATAATAAATTCCATTATCTATGACATTTAAGTACGTTTAAGTACACGGATATTTTTTTTTTGTATTTATTTATTTTGTTTTTTTTTATTCGTTGTTTACTACGGTATAATATAAAAATCGCAGTAGAAGTGCTTATTTTATATTATATTTGTCAGCCATTTATAAATAAACATTTTGAAATGTTTTATTTATGAATAGTTTCTGTTATTACATTACATTAATTATGCTAACTTACAATACATTAAGATATACGACTACTATTGTGATTTAAATTGAAAACCTGGCTATCCTGACTACACTTAATTATATTATGATTACTGATGTATATTTAGCTAAATATGTCATGAAAACAAGGTGAAATACAAATACGTAAACTAACAAGCAAGAAAATAAATAACTTTAACGATCAATAAGGATGTTTAATTCAAATCAACAGCAATTCATTGTTTAAAAACTTAACAATTTTCAAAAATATTGACAGTTGCTGTAGCTGGTAAGTTTTCAGGAGCAACATTTTTGTTTTCCTTGTATTCATCATCTCGTAATGCTTTTTTTAGAATTTTAATAAGCTTGTTTTTTTTTTAATTATAATTATTATATTAAATAATTATTATTATAATTATTCTTATTTTGCATACAACCCGAATCTCTTCAAAGTTAGAGTGAACAGGCTTCTTCTGGGTAAGCTCACTCCATCGTCGACTCTGTCTCTGTCACCTCTGACATAGACTAGAGTCAAGAGCAAACCCATCATAAATAAAAATATAAAAAATGTGTTGAAAGCAATCATTATTTTAAATTTGACTTTCGAACAAATTATTGACTTTTACCCAAACTATGAAGTTTCTTTTTAATTAATTTAAAAATTGAATGTAATAATTTTCTGTGTGTTGTATTTTATACAAGGCCAAGTGAAATGTTGCTCTAATGTTATATTAAAAGTAAAACTTTTGAAAATACAATACAGCAGTAGCTGTTAATATTTTTCCTTTAACTTTGAAATAAAAAATGTAATGTAATCGCAAGTTGTATATCGCGATTTCGATGTTCAGATGATAGAACACTTTGTAAGTACTTATTAATCACTTTTTTAATGCTCGAAGAAAAACAATCAGCATGTCAACTGTATCGAACATTAAAAAGTGACACAAAAACGTTCGTCAACGAGATTTTCTAGTAACAAAACAAGTAAATAACGCAATAATGTAACTTTATAATTATTTCATAGCCAATTAAACTACAACATTTTAAGGCGTCGTATCCATATAAAAACTGACAGCGCATTTAAAAAATTGAGATTCATGCAGCACTAATCTCTGCACGTGAAGACATTCAACTGAATCCAGTACTATTGATACTAAAAAACAGCCAAAAATATTACAAATGCGAGCAATTGTAATATTCTTTGACTCCGTATCGGCGATCCAGTACATCGCCTTAATAATTTAGGCTTTATATTTAATGTACACTGCTTAACTACGGAATTTTTTCGTCATAAAATAAAAAGTAGAAAAACATTTTTTACCTTTTTTCCGTGATTACGTTAAAAAAATTCACCGTCGATAACTTAAAAATTAACCTCTGACAACTCGCAGACACGATCTGTTATAACTATTCCATTTCGATGATCACAGAAAATACGTTTTCATTCAGATTTTTGTGTGGCGTCATTACCTAAACACTATTTTTGATTATTTCTTTTGTATCTTAATCAAAAAATCTTATTAATTAAATTTTACCGCCTCGAAAATACAGCTGGAATAATTTTTTTACAAATATTTTTACAATGAAGTACGCCGCACAAAAATGTGAACCACGATGCACATGAACACTTTCTTGGAAACGTAACTTTTGATCTAAAAATCTAATGTTAGGATTCATGATCCGTGCTTTTTTTTATTTTTTGTACAACTCGACACCCTCCGAGTTAAGTTCCCTAACATGATGGTTCATTAATTATAACTTTAAAAATACCAAACGTTCATAAATTTTTCCTTCTACTAAGACCTAAATTTAAAACAATACCTTTTATACAATATTCATAGGAACTTCTTTTGTTGTTATATTAATTTATTTATATATTAAATTTATGAGGACATATTTTTACATAAATAGCGATCCGTTCACTTGGAATTTTATTGCGATTATCAATATTTTTGGTTTTTTCATCAGTCAAAATCGTTTTCAAGTCCAATATAATTGAATTTTTGCTCACGTTTCCTAGAAAACTGTAGGTATACGGTAACGGGTAACCATTCGCGTCTCGATGTAACTTTGCCTGTCCGCACCAAAAACAAAAAATAAATCTTTGCCGAAAAGTTGTGTATTTCATAATTAAAATTAATAATAAGAAATTATTTTTCAATTAAATCATCTTTCTCCTTCGAAAATAAGAACACGATACGGAAATAAAAATTATTTTTGGGCTATTGCATTGATTTTTTTTCCTATGTACATTGATATTACGCAGCAGTTACGCGGTCTACACTTTTTGCTGGTGTAGATCACTGCACGAAAATACCAATATTAATTCAAGAATGAAATAATTACGTACATTAAAATCAGCTTATTTTTACCTTACCTATGTTACGATTATACGTGTAATACAACTTGTATGAACGAAATAAAATACATTCATTTGGTTCACATAAATTGTGCCTTATTATAATACATGTTGATAATATTAAAAAGAATTAATATTCGGCAACACTTGACATTCTCTTAAATTTGAAATTGCAAGAAATCCCTCAATCCAAGAATTGGGGGATATTTTGCAATTGTGAACTATAAATCTATTGCGGCAACTGTATGCATTATTATTATTTATTGATAATGATTTTATAATTGCAGAGTGCAATTATTAATCATTTTGAAATGATTTCTGGGCTATTGCTGTTTAATTATGCTTTGATTTAAAATTAAAATAAAAAATGTAAGTA
Organism: Orthosia cruda; assembly: GCA_964057195.1. Taxonomy (NCBI): domain Eukaryota; kingdom Metazoa; phylum Arthropoda; class Insecta; order Lepidoptera; family Noctuidae; genus Orthosia; species Orthosia cruda. The sequence goes on from OZ059854.1 coordinate 5,649,347, forward strand.
TTTGGGCTGTGTGAACATCCGTGATGAAAAGAATGTCTTGTGTTTGTCTGTAGTTCGTCTACTCAAAGTTATTGTCGTCGAAAGTTACTATTGGATGTTAATATTATTTTACTTCGACGTTTAGTCCAATTAACAAGAGATAATTGAACTTTATATGTCCTGTTGACTGTAAGTTCAGTGAAAAATCGCTATTTGTTATTTATCAATTACAATTCCATTTTGATTTATTTACATACAAAAGATAAGTAACGGCAGTCTTCTGAAAAAATAATGAACATTTTTTTATATATATATACAACTATACAAATCATTTTGTAAATAATTATTTTCCAGTAAAAATAATCGTGTAATGTTAAAATAAACTGTTATTTTTAAGTTATATAAAACAAAAGCATCAACATTTACGTAAAGTGCTACGGTATTTACATAAATAATATAATTATTATCTAATATGGCATTTAAAAATAAAATACGCCAAGAAATAAGAAAAAATTTGAAGATGAAAATAAAATAATGTAAAAATAAAATTATGTTTTTGTTAAATAGAATTATTTTGTGCGTTCAAAACGTGACTAGCATAAGACGTGTTATTGCGTGAAAAGATTAATAAAAATTATTATTAAAAATTGAATAATAATAATAATAAAAATATCCTATGGAAACATAATGCAACTAATTATATTGCAATAAACCGCCGCTAAATGCGATAAAAACGTGCTTAAACCTGTTTGGCACATCTAAAAGTTTGTACTAAGCTAAGAAATTCACTGCTCTGTGGTAAAGCTAATAAAATAAATATATATTTCTAATAAAACACTCAAATATAACCAAACAAATAATAGAAGATTGCACTGTAATATTATTTGTCGTAACTCTACATCTAATTACTTGTTCGGGCGAGTTTTTGTTCCATTTTGTTCATTCATTCAACTAATTTTAGGTACTTTTTATTTTATTTACAGTAAAATTTGTTTCCGCTAAAAGTTTTCCCTATTTACAACAGTTAGTTCTATCTAAATTAATGTTATTACTTTATATTTTTTTCATAATTGTATACTTTTGCCGGCTAAAATTAAACGTAAAACACTTTTAGAGTCCAAAACTAACTCGGTAAAATAACAAATTAATTACGAATTACCATCTGAGGCGATTTCGTACAAAATCCGGCCGAAAAACAAATTTCCATCCAAAAAATACAAAAGTTCCCTTTTATAATTTTTTCACTAAGTTTTACGAGCTAAATTACATCTATTGCGTCGAAATCGCATCGGATTAGTAATAGCTGAATTTTCATGGCTGAGGATTTTGCTGGAGGTGGACAGCTTGTTGAGCTGCTTGTTGGGCAGCTTGAGCGGCTTGAGCAGCTTGTGCGGCTTGCATGTGTTGTTGTTGGACGGCCTGTTGCGCGGCCTGCTGCGCGGCCTGTTGGGCGGCCTGGGCTGCATGCTGCGCCACTTGCTGGGCAGCTTGTTGAGCAGCCTGCTGAGCTGCAGCCTGCTGCTGCGCAACGGCCGCCTGCTGTGCAGCTACTGCCTGTTGGGCGGCTTGTTGAGCTGCCTGCTGCGCCGCTTGCTGCACCGGCGACGGCAGGTTAAAACCCAACATTCTAGGGTCATGCAATCTGAGTGCTTGCTCTAGTCGCTGCTCCTGTGCGATTCTGAATGCTTCCACTAGTTCAGGTGAAATCTGTCCATTTCCATCGTTCGGTGGTTGCGGAGGGAAGCCTCCGTTGTGTCTTAAAGGACTGGCAGCCTCGTTGCCGTGAGCCGCAGCAGCTTGGGAGACAGCGAGTCGCAACGCTTCAGCCTGACTTCGTAGGAGGGCTTCAGCTTGCTGGATTCTCAAAGCGGCTTCAGAGGGTGCTGGCGGTGTTTCTGCAGGTGGTTGAGCCGGGGGTGGCTCTCTGGCCAGTTGCTGCCTCATCGCGGATACCAGGTTGGCAGCAGCTACCTGCACGGCGCTGGCACCTTCGCCAGGCTGGGCCATCATGTTAGCGGCGGCCGCTGCTATGGCTGCGACTCTTTCGTCTCCGTATGCTTGGTGTCCGTTGTTGGCTGATCTGAGTAGGTCCGTGAGTTTGTTGACTGCTGCACCTGCTTCGGATCCGGCAGAGGAGGACAGGCGTCCGTTCGAGGATGAGTCTGAGTGCGCTGGGGAGGGTGGCGCGAGGTTGAGGAGGCCGGACCCTCCAGCGGAGGCTGAGACGGCGGCGATGATGTCTCTCTCTCGTCTCTCGGCTGCTGCTCGTGACAGCACGTACTGGGCGGCGAACTGATGTTTTGGTTCCATTCTCATGTGCTCCATGTGGGAGAGGAGACCTGAAATGTTGAATGGGAAATGAGAATTTTAAAGTTATATTAGAGACTAATTATTGCTGTCTATAATTTTAGAAACGATGCAAGTGCTTCAGAATTTATCGGTTCTATTGTTAGGATGCGAACGCAAAAAGAAGAACACAAAACCAAAATACATTGTTTGCTTAATAAATTCATAACTAGCGTTGCCTGCGGCTTCGGCTACGGCATCTATGATAAATGTCCTTCGGGAACGAGATTCGATTCCGGTTCAAAAACATTTTATGCTTTAGTCCGTGTTGTGATTTATCTCCGTGTCAAGTTTTAACAAGTATTATATAGCCTGGCTGTTATCGACAAGGTGTTTGCATATTTGACTGATACGACCTGAAGTCAATATTAGACAAATATGCAGTCAGATACCTACGGAATAATTAACCAGGAACTTAAGTACACTGTTTGTTTCTGTTGGTATTATGGTGGCACTTTGTGAAATTAAACTCATTCTTGATACTTCGTTGGATAAAAATATTAACCAATGAGTGGTTTCTCAAACAGTTTTCTGTCTATCATCGTTATGCATTCCTTTTGAACAGTGTCTCATTTAGAAGCTGTTATTATATTAAGATTAGCAAAAATATTAAGCTTGGCACCCTTTGTACATGGCTTTTTGGTATCAAAACCAAGTTTCACCTTTGGAAGATATATTTCAAACCATATGACTATTTCAGCGCTACAAAAAAAGATTCTATCTCAGTTCACATACCACTTTCATGTGTAAACACAGCCTGGCAGACGGAGCAAGGCCACATCCTCAGTCCACTAGTCAGCTGAGTCTCCGGATGGCAAGCCAAGTGCTTCCTCAGGGAACCCTCGTTGACATAATGCTTCCCGCAGACAGGACAGGGGTGGTTCGCCGTCCGTCGCTTCGCTATGTAAGGATCAACAGGTTTAGCCTGTGCCGGGTAGGGTGACGTGGCTGGAGGGCCTAGTCACCAGGATCAAGGTGGGTTAGTAGGTTAGGGAAGGAAAAAAGAAAAAAAAATAGGTTAGTTCCATTGTTAGTGAAGTATTTGATGGGACTCTGCTTTGTTGGTGGTACGATTATAAATGGGGATTCGATTTTATTTGTAATGGTGAAATATTTATACTTGAAATACTTTGGAATGTTATAAATGGGTCTTCTTCATAACAATCACATAAAAGAGCTTTCAACCAACAAAACACCGTCTGAACACTTAATATTACAGTCATCTAACCAAAACACAAAACGCGAAAACAAATGGAGCTTAAATAAATCAATAAGTAAAACCAAAACAGAAACCAATTAACTGAACATTGGATGCCAACGAAACGGAATTGACGATAGAAAACGAGGAAAACGCTGCCATTAGATACATACACAAAACATGTTATGATAATATAGACTGAACGCCATCCGAAGAATTTGTATTTCCAGGGACAAGCAAGAAATGTTTACAAAACATACTACCCTCTGAATGATGCTAAACAATAACATCTAGTCCCCGGACCGCGTTCAGTGCTTATTTATTAAGTTAACGTTTAAGATTTATGGATACGATACGTTTTTGTTTTACCGTTGATATTGAAACCAACACCCCTCATGGCTTTGTGCCAGCTGGAAGCTTTTATAACGTTTTAAAACATAATGTTAGATAAGTACGACTTATCGCGCTGTTACGATGACCAGTTACAAACTTCCAGTGACACAACTTACACGCTAATGTATCTCTCCTATTGTAACGAATAATTACGTTACCAGAATAAAATGATTTTAACATTGCCATTATTAAAATAAAATCATCCATTTTAATTAAAACAGTTTTGGAAAATACGTATTCAATAGAAGAGATATTTAAAATCTAATTAAAACTAAACCCAAACAAATTGAAAAAAGAATGTCAATGGCGTTCTATTCTGAATCTGAAACAGCCCGCCGTTATCGACATTCAAATTTCGAGAGAATTCAAAAAAGGAACTTCTTTATCGACGTTTGCGATAGACGGAGTTCTTTTTTCAAACGGACCAATCCTTCGAATATTGAAAAAACCGAGAACTCTGAAACTTACTCGCAACGCCGGATGCATTGGGGTCCTTGTGAGTGTTCTTCATGTGTTCTACGAGGGCTTCGCCTCCAAACACTACTTTGTGGCATATTGGGCAGGGAGTGGCGGTTGCGCCACCTATCATGAGTGCCGCGTGTTGCTGCAAAACACCAAGGTGCAGCTGAAGCTCCTGTTCCACCGGCGGTGGCGATGCGGGCATAGCATTTCAAAGATTAGGACACATTCATAATAAAACACAACAACAAAAATATACAGTCGAAAGGGAATTTTGAAAAAAAAAAATCTGCCAAACAGTCAATTTTGATTTTGTAAAGTGCAAATTAATATGAAATTGCCAATTTAGTACGCTTGTAATTTTGAAATGAACAGTAAATAGCTGAAATTATTGAAAAAATCAAAACAAGTTCCGCGGTTTGGGGAACTTGAAATATTTCGTAAAATAAAAGAAAATACATCATTGCCAAAAAGTCTTGGTAACCAATTTAGGTTCAAGAATAATATTGTAAGTATCATATTTTTATGTGTAAAAATAATGTCTATTAGGACATCATAGGGAAAAAAGAACAATTTTAGTAAAGTATTGACTTAAATAGAGATGCAAAAATTTTAATTACATTTATAAATTTATTAATATTCCTATATTAAGTAAGTCACTTTAGTCACAACAAACTTTTAGATACTGACCTTTGCCGTGTGTGTTCTCAGACTGCTCTCAGTAGCAAACCCTTTTCCACAAATATTGCAATGAAAAGGCCGGTTTTTAGCTCTCTCCACTTGAGCATCATGGTTCCTTAGGTGTTGTTGGAGGTTTGAGAGCTGGATAAAGGCTCTTCCGCAGTCCGGCAGATGGCATTTGTATGGGCGTTCCCCTGTAAAGAAGGCTAGATTTAAGATTTTGTTGAACTTTGGACTATCTGTTTGAATTAAGCGCCAAGAAGTGTTTAGGAGTCAATAACTACATTTGGTTATATTGGAAACTGACCTAAACTTAGTTTTCTAATCATTCTAACCGCCTAAAATTGCTTTGTAGTTTCAGACTTCCTTGCAATTCTTTTGCATTTGTTAGTAGAATCCATATATAGAACACACATAATGTCATATATATCTGAGTGAGAGCTAACGCAACACAATACATCTGACCCTAATAATTAACGAGCACAATGTTTTTAAGATCCAATCTAAAAGATCTGAACCATATGCTCCTATTAAAGCTAAACCAAACATCAAAATTAGAACAATCGACGTTCGAAAATCGAACACTAACGGTAATCTTACACAACGGAACTGCAAACCAGTTCGAAATTCGAAACAATCTCAGCCAGCCGGGTCACGTTTGCTAAAAAGCCGAAAAATCACGACCGCGACCTAACCCAACGCGAAAGAAACCGAACGTGGCGTTCCATTTTTAAAATAAGACCATAATAAAACGAACGCATACTTTTAGCCTGTACTGCAAGCAAATGCATAGGTCGTTGAACGCACGCACACGATCGCATTACTCACACAGAGGCGCGTGTGTCCACGGAGTCCTGGGCTTTGTTGGTGTATGTGAATTTTGCATGTCTGGGAAGAATGCGTGCATATTATACGCGTGAGGGACTAAGATTATTGTAGAATTATTTCCTAGATGCAACTAGATAGATATGTATGTGTATCTAGTGTAGGCTGTAACGGTCCGATCGCCATATTTATTGCCAGTAAATTTTATAAGTGTGTATGTTTTATTAGTTAGCTGATAAAAGTGATTTAAATATTGGCTCATAGGTTTTATGGGCTGTGTTTGGAGATTGCACTGTCCTTGCTGGTTAGTTTAGACATTAATTGGTTGTGTAATTATTTTTTTGGGTTGGTTTAAACAATGTTTTAAATAATTATTGTTTAATAATTATTATTTTGAGATTTATAATTATTTTAATCACTCGTAAATTTAGTTTTGTTTGAATTATAGTAACACTATAAAAACAAATAACAATTTTGGGTACCTATTCTATTTTTATGGTTTTCTGTAATTCGTAATCTTATTTTTTTTTGCAAGATTTATTGCGAGTTCTCTGCTAAGCCCACTGCAATAAGTGTGTAGGTAGTTATGTATTACATTTTTGCAGTTTCACCACATTATAAAAGAGAATGTCTTAAACGAGGTCTCAGATCTTTCTGGGAATAAAACCCTACACAGCATAGGTGGGGTCAATAATCACCGATGTGTCACGGTTATTCTAGTTCCTGTCTGGTGATTATTGTGTCGTGGTGATTATGTTCTTACCTTAGAATGTGTGCAATTTATTGTTGAATAAGTGTTACGATCGCATATACTGACATTGTTAAACGATAATTATTTTCTGATAATTATTTTTGTGATAATTATTTTGAAATGGGTGTCGAATTATATTTTTATAGTTCAGGAGTGGGGTCTAATTTAAGTGACCTCTGAGTAAGTTCCGGTGTTTCTTGTTCGAAAACCCCGACATCATCTAGCTTTCAAAAACTGACTGTTAGGTAAGTATCAAAATAATTACAATTATTTTTTTTGAAAAAAAGATAATCGAAAAAATGTGTTCACTTAGAATATATACCTGAATGCTATACCGAAAAGGTGCGTCCGCCACCAATGCGGTCACGGGTTCGAATGCCGTCTCGGTGCAAAATATTTGTATTTCTCACATATATACTAGTTATGTAAGACAAGTATGTGTAAGTGTAGCTGTAACAAGAGATTCCTAATGTGAAGCTCATTGATGGTTTCAATGTTAATATGTATCTATTTAATTCTGTTTGATAGTACCGTAAGGAGATAGTTATAAAGTAAAGAGATACTATAGTGAATAGGCAGCATTCAATTATTCTTTATCTTAGTATTTTATTGGAGTTATTCAGCTTTAAGGCTTATAAGCTTTACCTTTATGCCTAGAGAATATTTAATGTATTATTAGACTTTTCTGGCAAGTAACAATGCCAATTGTGACAATGTTGCTGGTTTTATTGATATATCCATGTTTCTAAGGACGTTTACGATTTAGTATTATATATATTATATAAAAGATCCTCTTAAAATATAACTGTCAATCTATGAGTATCGATTTTTATTACGATCAGTGTAAAAATACATTTTCTATAAATTATGTTGTCACTGGCAAATTTTTCCTTATTTTTCCAGCCAACTCTATCTCCTACGAAGTATATGTCAAATTTTGCGCCTTAGTCTAGGCATAAAGATGCACCAAACAAACAGAAACCTTTCCTCATTTACAACAAGTATCTGAAAGGAAAATTACATAATAATAATAGCACTAAAAGACGGTCTATTATTACTATTACATAGAATAATAATCCAGCGATTACTTCTATAGGCTATAAATAAGAGTGCTTTATAGTTTTTCATTCAGCTAATAGCAAACATCTATAAAACTTTATTGGTTATTTTTAAATGGATTGTCTATGCTTCTTGTCTATGGTTAAGTGATATTTTAATTAAGATGAGGGTAGAATAAGATTATTAATCTAAATAAAAATATAGATTATAGTTCTTTTCCCGTTGTATTGATAATTTCTTTCGATATATAGCCTACCAAAAAAAAAGTTTTGACTATTGGTGGACACTTAAGATACTTAAGAGAACTTTTACGCAAAAAAATCACAAAATGATTTTTTTGTGAATTTAAGAGTACTTGAAAAAGAGTATTATTAAAATTGGACAGCAAAAACTACTTTCATTTCGTAGAAAAACGTAATAAGCTTCATAATATCGAAGATAACTTCAAGCTATTTCTAACACAACATTACACATTCCCATAAATATGTCCTATTACACGTAATAGATTTCCACACACAAAAAAAATCAAACGTACCAAAGATTAATCTTGTCTATGGTCAATATGTCTTCCGGGTTCGCTGTTCCATAGACTATTGTGGCTTCGCCGCCATTTTTCAACGTATATAGCTTGCACAACCTACGCGTGAACCGACCAGCGTAAGATAACCCTCAAATGCGTTAAGAGTAAATTTAGTCCGGGGTCTATGTGTGCTGGTAGTTTACAGTATAGATATTTTTGTTATTTCACTATGAATAAATGGAAGGGAAAGGCGCTTACCTTAGCACAGTTCGGCCGATGTGCGATGGTAAAGGATGGTATCTTTTAGATCGTGAACGGATTTATAGTTAGTTAATTTGTGGGTTTATTAGGCTTTTTGATATTATTTCAATGTAATTTTAAAAGAAAACCAAAAAAAAAGAAAGCGAAAAAACTGGTAAAAAAATTGACACATCTTTTTTTAAGAAAAAAAGATATTTGTTATTTTTTATTAAAAGGCAGTAATTAGTTATAATATGTTTATCTAGAGTGAGTTCATAATTTGACCTTAACTTTTTATCGAAAGACCATTTAACCAAAAATAAACAGCTGAAAAGTAAATATTAGATCCAACTAAAACATCACTCCCACACTTCAACAACGAACACCATAAAACAACTACTCAATTAGAAACCTAAAAACATTTCAAAGCTAACTGGAATCCAGGTATTACAAAGCCTAGGCAAGACCTAGGTACCCTGAAGCCTACGCGTTCGATTTACATACAAAAGTACCTCCCAACCACCTTTGACTTGGCTGCGTAGGCATTAAACATTCTTACGAAGACAGTTAGTCTGTTCCTGGGTCGGCATTTTGAGATAGATACTATAATTTACAGAGATAAAACAATATTATTGTCATATTTATGATTAAAATGGTCCTTATTTTATATTTTAGTGCTGATTCTGTGAGGAACTGGCCAAGGTAAACTCAAATGGGTATAGACATCTTTTGTTTAGATTTGGATGGATGACTACGGTCACAAAACGTTGAAATATTGACATTTATTTTACTTAAGAATCTAAAATGCCGTTCTACTTGTGCTAATTGACAGCTGTCAAATTCTTGTGTCTTTGTCGTGTTCTCATGTCAAGTCAAAAACAATTTTAAAGTCATTGTAACTGTTCATGAACTATAGTCCTTAATACCTACTGATTTAAAAGTTAGTCTTATTAAAATTTGTTTTATATTATGGCTAATAAGGGGTGTATTCTATCAAAGCTAATAAAAAATGCGCAACCATTTTAAAAACCGAAAGAACACAATCATAGACATTATCAATTCTCGTTTACATTTCACAAAGGCAAAGGAATTCAGTTACAGTGCCAAGTTTTGCAACATAATAATTATAGGTCTGTTAAAAACTTCGCAGACATTTCAAAAAAGGTTTTATACTTTATCTTTTTATGCGAAAAAAATATAACTCAAAATAATAATGATTAAAATCTACGTGTCTCTCGGGACGTGACTTAAGATAATTTAATTTAATTTGTCTTTTAAAAAGAACTTTGCTTTTTGTTTTATAAAAGATTAAAAATGTTGCAAGATAAAAGAGTTTTGCTGTGGTATTTTTTAATGTCCTTTTTTGAAATCGTCGTGCCCTTGTGTGTACTTAAATGGAAAAATAAATTATGACATTATACTTCATTATGTTTTCAAATTATGGGTATGGACATGATTTCTGTAAGGCTAATTCACCCATATTTAAATTAATTCAGATGCTCGGAGATAAATGGCCGGTAACCTCTTACTACAGCGTTACCTACTTATATCGTACTAATATTTAATAATCCTGAAAGCTTATGTGTTTATAATTCAATTAATTTCTGAACAGGTTTGGAGAATATCTGGTATACAAGTAGACCTATGATCTGGATTAACTTCAATATAGGACACGTTTTATCTGTAGAGGTACTTGTGGTAAGTATTTTCACTATACTTCATAAAATATAGCTTGATCTCTGCGACAGCTGTCAGTATCAATACAGTAACAATAGCGCTTGATAGGCTAACAGTAACGTATACGTCAGTTTGACATATGTCGCAGAGATCAAGCTATCTTTTATGAAGTATAGGATGCAAGTGAAACCCCGGGTAATCACTTGTAAGTATGACATAATGTCGTTGTACCGTCAAGATTACAGCATATCTTCATAAACTAAAACCATTTGTCAGATTAATGCTGGCCACCTCTAAAAAAGGCACTAAAAACTTCAGACAAGCCATATTTATATGAAATGTCATGTATCTGTCATCTGTCTACACAGACATTGTCATTAAATACACACACATTTGGTGTATTAATGTATTTGTCTTAGGCGTTTAGAATTAATAATGTTTTGAGCTAGAAGACTAGTCATTATGGGATTGAGTGATAAAGGACAAAATATTCATTACTGTGAGTTAAGATATTCGTATTTTAAAAGCTTAAATTAAGGGTGTTTTACTAGAATATGTAATAACTTATTGCAGTAGTAAATAGTCTCTAAACTACTGCTACTCTCAGTGTTAAGTCAAAGTCCAGCTTTCAAATTTCAGCAAAAGTCGTTTTCATATCTAACTAGTCATTTTCCTTAAATACTAAACATGCCTGCAACATACCCACACAAATGCATGTGTACCAATACCAACCTACCAACATCAACGTATAGCACTACGTAAACATAGACATGGCGGTGAATTCGAAAATTAAAATTAAACATATCTCGTTGCGCGTCGATTTTAAAACACGTTGGCCGGTCGGCGCGTGCGCGATGCACAATTTATTTTTGAATTTGGAACGCAGACTTCGCGCCGTTTTATACTGCATGAGAATTATTTGTGAGTTTTTGATGGTCTAATTGCCATTTTTTTGCGTTTTTGCTACATATTTTTTTCGTTTAATTTTTCCGAGTTGGTAGGGAATGAATTTGAAAAGTATTTTTGATGGGATAGGCTTGCATCAGTCAATTATGTGTAAAGAAGTTACTTAAATTGTAAACACTTTTAATTGTTAAAGCTTAGTTAAATCATCCAGAAAAAAAAAACCGAAATTTTTAAACAAAAAATTATTTACAAAATATTCACCAATCTCTGCTTATCCTACTATAATCATAAACTAACATCATACAGGCAAGATTTCCCAAAGCACAGATTATAATAAATCTATAATAAACCTAACCCGTCAACGCTGGTACGTTACATAACTCCAATAAGTTCTCAAACGACCAATTTACGGTAACTATCAGTTATGAAATATTTTTAATATCGTTCTTCTATAGATAAACGATATGTAGGTAAATAGTTTCATAGTAATAGAATATCGTCTACACCCGTCTGCATAACGTAACGCTAGCAAATAACAAAATTCTCCATCTATCCTCCTTTTCCCCTTCTCCTTCTATTCTTCTTCTATTATTATATCTAACCGCATGTAGATGAATACCAGTATTTTACATGGAGCGGCTGCGTATCTGAACTCCAGAACCCAGTAACTGGGTAAAACGATACCACTTAGCAAGACTGGTCTCAGATTTTCTGACTACCAGTTACTACTGTCCAAGACTCTAAGATCTAAAATGATAGGCGACTTAAGAGTTCTTTATGAGGTTCAGAGGAGTACCAGTATGTACTGGATGCACACCCATCCACGGATCAACCTCAGCAAGCGTTGCTTAACCTCGAAGACACGCTGTTTTATTATTTTACGTTTAATTTTAATCACAGAATCAACTTCTTCTTCTATTTTGAAAACCGATCCAATTTTTTCTCATCAGATTGGTAAGCTTCAGTAAAAATCATACAGGCAAGGTAGGTATAAATGGTATAATTTATACCTAGGCACTGCAACGTTGAATGCATACTGCGGCGTGAATTTCGAGTCGATATAAGCTTCGTATGCACTGCCGAATGTGTAATTTGTTGCTGGCAGTTTTGCAGTTGTTTTTTTTTCCAATTTCATATTTTTGTTTTTGGTATTTCATTTTAAGGGAAGCGGTAACGGGTTAGTGGTGTTGATATGTCACTAGCGGCGTTTTGATATTGTTATGGTCTTGGTAATTTGAATACGGTTCTGTCTATAGAGAAAGAAAAGATTAGAAACACACCTAGAATTATTCGAAGCAATACTTACCACCTACAAGTTTATTCAGTAATATAAAAGTAAAGTCACAGTGGTACAAGTATTCAAAACGGATAAGCTGTAACTACGCAGCAGATTTGAAAAAGGAACTTTTCCTCAAATAAAAACCCTAAAATGCGGCGGCACTGAAATCCAACCTCAACATTTTACAGGGCTAAAATGACCAAACCACCCGTGTACCTATACAAACTATTTGTATGTATGTTTGTGAATTTATACAACATTAATCATTGCTATTGGAAATTTAAATTATTGGGCCTCGAATTTGCGTGCACACGTCATGGTGGTGCAACCTCGCCCCCGCCCCACCCGGTGGGGTGGGTGGGCCGAAGGGGGGCGGGTCACGCACTCCCACCCAACTATCGCCTCCCTAGCCCCCAACTATTTTGGGGTGGGCAGCGGGCATAAAAAAAAATATAATAGTATTCCACCTGCGTCCGTCGGGCGGAATTGGTATTGACATACCGTTAAATATGGATATCGCCGCCATTTTGTTTTATGCTGATAATTTTGGCAACGGATTTTACATTTAAACTAGCTGCGTTGTATACTTGAATTTAATGTTTTATATTGTATTTGTTGTTTCTGTATACAGTTTGGGCCGATCATGTATTGTGTTTAAGCTATAATTTATAGCATTGTACATGGTATTAGTTACATGAATTGGGAAGTCTATCGGTATATTCACTCCATTTTTAGGAAACAGCACAATGGTTCTACAAGCAAAACTTCGTCTAAACACCGAAAGTCATGCAAATCGGAAGAACATCATGAACAAAATTTTTGTTACGAGAACCCGATCCGAATTGTTACCGAGTTATAACTTTTTAATTGTAATCGATTCAAGAAAAAACAGTCTGTTAAAAGTATTTCTTAAGTTAGTAAAAGTAATAAAAAGTGCTTGTCGAGGGCTGGTCTTCCCACGTTGCAAAGTTTCTTACTGAGAAGAGGAATCCTTTTTTATCTCGACGTTTTTTTTTTTAATTTTCGCCGCGGCGCTATCTCGCAAATGCTTCAGTGGTCAAATAAAAACTTAAGGAGTTTTCAAGGAATAAGAAATGCCGTGGAGACTTTAGGTAAAAATGATTATTATTTTTTTGTTTGTGAATGTCGGCTGTATGAATATATGACTAAAAATACATTTTATTAGTCGTTCTTAGATGAGCTAATTAAACTGTTACAATTACATAAAAACAAATTGTTTTCCTGAATTTTAAGGTAACACCTATTTTTGTTTTCAACATTTGAATAAATTTGCATTAAATAGAAACCGTCGGTAATTTACCAATACCTAAAAATAAGTTTTGAGGAAAACATCTTATTTACTCAACTAAAATTACTATTATTCATATTTTACGTTGCGATATAAAAACTGGGTCCGCTAATTGGATTTGTTTTAAAATAAAACCGGTGAATCATACCTAAATGTTTTATTATTAAATGGTGGATTTACTATGAAATTTTACCTCCCTGTATTTTGAAACCGCTAAATGGTTTGTATTTACCTTCTAACATGAAATAAGCAGAACCTCTAAACATATTCACAAAAAAAAAACTCATCAAAAAGAATTACCTCGCCACAAAAAAAAGAACAACGCCTAATCCTCTCCACGCCACTCTAATTCTAAAGCAGTCAAGTTAAGAAAGATAGCCAAGCAACTCCTGAAAAGGGTACACGTTTCAGCGACGAGTAAAAAGATTCAACCGAAGGAGAAGCGGGTTAAACGAAAAAAAACGGAAAAAACAAACGTTTTGCGCTCGGGAAAAATGCAAAAAGAACAAAACTTATAGTTGGCAAGTTTTCCTCAAGTTGGCGTAGTCTCTGCTAGGGCTGCTAACGACTTCCCTGTGTGTATTTTATCTTAATGCTTTCTATAATTAATGCGTTTTTTGTAAATCTAGGTTAATATCTGTTTAAAATAACCACACGGGCAAGAAAACTGAAATTAATCGTCTCTCTATCAAATCGCGGATGCAGGAAATGTGAACTACCTAAGAGGAAAAGGAATAGCGTCTTTTAACGATGAAATGAGACAGTCTTTTTAATACTCGTGCCTTTTACATGGTAGACTTATATGTCACGAAGTTATTTTACGGTTTAATAGTAAAAGTGTTGGAATTGACGCAATAGTTACTTGAGCTAAGAATTAATAAAGCAAGCTACTATATATTATCAACTCTAACATGTTTTTGATCAAAGTTATGACGATCTAATATTTATTTCTTTGCCTAAATCTCAGTATTTAAGCGCCAACCCTGTTACTAAGATCGTGTGAATAGTAAGAGGTTGGCCGGGCATCAGTCCCGGGCGGCAATTATTTTTATTCGCCCCCCACCTCCCCGTTGAGACATCGGACATTTTCACAAAAAAAATAATGTCTCCACCAACTTGGGGGCGATTTAAAAATTCATCTGCAGTCGCAGTGTTGAATCGGATTTTAATGTCGATTTAGAGTTTGAAATTTTTGTATTTTTTATTGCAGTGGTGATCTGGGAAATGGTTGGGATGAGATTTTATGGAGTCCGAATATATATAATGTTTGAATGGAAGTTGGTTGCATAATGTTAGGTGACTATTGAGCTAAACTGCGTACGGAATTTCTCATGATCAGTATTTGTACTTGAATGTCAAATTGAATAGTCAACAATAGGCTGAATGTAGGAAATTGAGGACGCCTTTGCCACTAGCCACAAATAGAGAACGCGAATATCTATGATATTCTGTTATGTCTCATTTATGACCAATTATTACCTGCTTCAAAAAAATCCAAATTCAAATTGAATGCATTCAAAATTTTAAAAATAGAACTTGACCGTTAACGAACTTCCAAAAACAAAACACAATACGCCTATAAAATCTTCCGTTTCAAATTAACCCTTTGATCCATTTTTTGTCTTTCTCTATTGTTTGTCCCTTGAAGTTAACCCTTCGAATACCTGTTGTTTTTCATACATGGACAGAGGGGTCCGTTTTGTCAATCTGTATTACTTTTTTAGAGTTGTTGTTAATTATTATTTTAACGTTTACAAACGAGTTGTTTTATTAATTTCGTGTGATTTGTCCTCGTGTTTTTTTTATGCTTCATTCTTGTTTTGTTTAGATTTAAGAGAATTAAAACTTTCTTAAATTAAAAATATATGAAATTTAGCAATGGAATGATAATATTCTTAATTGAATATTAAATAATCGTTAGAAGAATAACATTTGCGAAATATAAACATGATATTTGCTTTAAGTTTGTACAGCAAGAATGAAATTGTATGAGCTAAAACTCGTAGGCGAAAAGGTATTCAGACAGTACACTGAGCTTAATCCGTTATGGCCGCACAAGGATTCAAACTGCTTCAATGTAATATTTTAGAGTCCCATTCAATCACAAAAGACTGGCGAGACATTTATCAATCCTTTGTTAATTATAAAAATAATAATCAAAATAATAATTATTATTATTTTCAAAGTTCCAAAGGGTTGTGACCCGTGTATTGTTATCAAGCGCATCCAAATACCAATGGACAATGACCTCAAAAAAATGGCCTGCAGCTGCCCAGGCCATAATGGGCGTTTGTTAGCCAATATCGCCAAAATAATAGTACGGAACCACTATTATTATGCTAATATGGCGCAAGGCTATTATTTCGTTCACAGGTACGGAAAGAATATCTTCCGGGACGCTTGTACCCCATTGTGTCCAGTGTTTGTCGTTGCAGCAGGGTTAGTTTTTTATAAAATTTTATTATTGACCGGCGCGTCCGTGACTAATTTTGATGAATTATAAACCATATGGCAGTGAACGGGTTGGGTTTTAGTACTGGCTACCCTTCTATGTTTATAATTTTATTACTATTAAAAACGATTACTACTAGGTACACAATTTTCAATTAAAGCATAATGCCTAATAATATGTATTTATTTCTCTGTGGTATAAACTCCGATTCCTATATGCTTATTATAATTAATTATTTTATACATATTTACATTTGTAGGCATTTACATAACTATACCAATACCGCATTAGGTAATTCTCATAAGCAATTTATTTATGAAATAATAACCAACATTATACTTTGGTATTACCTATTATAAAAACATGCAGACTTCCCTTAACCCTCAAATGCGACGGTGATTTGAAATCCGTGCTCAATTAATCGCGATAAATCAAAAATCGTTTCTCCAATTAAAATGCACCGCATCATTCTGAACACATTCGTTCGATTGTTCCAAAATTGAATTCTAATCACCGTTCCTTTCACAATGGGGCCGCCACGCCCCCACGATGCCCAAAAAATAGGGAAAATGGAGAAAATTTTCCTTTCTCTTATAAAATCGGTTCGATTCTTGAAAGGAGGCGAGCAATTAACTCGAGTATCTTTTGAGTTTAAATTAAGTGAAAAAAAATATGGGGGATGAACGATTACTTGAAAACGTCTGGAGTATTCATAGACTTATTGATTTTCTTAGTAGTGTGTGTAATTTGATTTTCTTTAATAATCTGACTGTGCTCAGTAAGTTCACTTACATTTTTTAAACAAACTTCCTTCATATTACCAATTCACACATGGTAATCTGCTCTTACATTTTCCTTTAGAAATGTACAATTTATTTCAGCGAGATAGAACTTGTAACTACGATTTTTCACTAACAGGCTCTCCACTGCCAATAAATTATAACAAAAATAAGATAAATATCAATAAAACGTACAAACAAGCTAACCCTACTGCTGCAAAGGTCGCGAATGCCCGCACGCAACAAAATCCAAGCTCGGGCTTGTTATACATCTACATATTTTTGCTAAACAAAACCAGTTTTGGTCGGTAACGTGCGGTATTGCACAGCGTGTACCGTTACTTCGCATCTGGTGATGCAACTTTTGATGCCTATAATAACATAATAGTGCACTTATCTTTGGATACACATCCAAGGAAAATTATGAGTGAGATAGCGAAATGGATATAAGTTAGAAAGAAATTAAGTTACTGTTTTTTTGTTAGAAACAGAAGGTTGCAATAAAGAATCACCACTTACAAATGCAAATATCAGCAACAATGGACATACAATAAATTCAAAGTAAGCAAACATCGCTCAAGGGAAACCGTGGGTAAAATAACTAGTTCACAATACTTCCTTTTATACCAACGTCAAATAATTTATAAACAAAAGACTACAAAAATTTGCATGTCCCTACAATTAATTGCGAAACGCATTATCCATTGTCTTCTAGAGTAAGTAATTAAATTAAAAAAATTAAGAGCAACACGCAATCCTATTCTTTTGCTAATTAAAGAAGGAAGAATGAAAGAAACGGCTAAGTAGCAAGTTGGGAGTGTAAAAAAACAAAAGGTCTCCATAGGGATTTGAATTTCGAACGAGAGAGTTTGCGTGTTCGCGTCAGTTCGCGGCGTTCCATTTTTGAATTTTTATTTTTTCGCTAATTGTGTCACGATTTGCTTTTGTTTTTTTATTCTTTTTGTTTTACTGTTGCTTTTGTGGGGTTAAGATATGAATATAATATTTCGATTAGAATGATTTGTCATAGGTGGTTTCGTAGGCTATTGAACCAAGCTTATTATAATTTAATTGTTTGAAATGTTGCTTTGTATTCTGATAAATGTGACAACAATATAAGCAACAGAAAATTTGCTTCATTATAATTTAAAATTAGATAGCAGAGAAACGTATCGTGCAATAGTTCATGAGAAAACATAAAAAATAATATCACTTTTAAAACCAAACAAATATCACCTCCAATCACCCGACTTCCGCGACCTTTTCCATTTTTTCTCGAAATAACCATAAACAGCCGTAAAACTAATATTATAAATCGATTTAAAGTCCCGGAGAACATCTGTTGTCTCGATGCACTCATAAAAATGGTCTTGGGATACCGGAATAAGCCCATCAGGAGTGATTTTTAAAGGTATTTTTAAATGTTTTCGGCAACATGTGGGATGAACAGATGTTGTGCGTCGAAATCTCAGAGTCAACGGATTGATCGATAAAGACCGTTTTAAGAAGTTTTTATGTGCATGATAGGTTTTTACAGGAATTGAGGCGAAAGTTTGTACTTTTTGCTGTTACGCAAAATCGTCTTAGGGTTGCAATCATTTGAGTGCAATTTTTTTTTTTGCTTATATTTTTTTTATTGCACCAAATGAATGCAAGAATTTAGATTCAATTGTAATTTCATAGTCAAAGACAAATGTATTTATTTTAACTGGGCCATCAAGCGGCACTTTTGAACGCTAACAATTATTTACAAGTAATAAAAAATGTTTCTACCGTGCATTCGGTAAAGTAGCTTGTTATGGAGAAGAACGCACAAGAAAATCAATACTTAATCTTTAAAAAAAAAAAGTTTTTTACAATATTTACATAAGTACAAACATTAATAAATTCATATACGCGAGAAAGATGCACCCAGAACTACTATACTTACTACATATAGGTATAAATTATTTACAAGCACTAAATGGTAAATTCCTTCACTTGATAAATAGGAACATGGTTCTCACATACTTACAAATATTGCAAACATAGGTGAATTACCTAATTCAACAACAATGGAACAGTGTGCGAGTCAATTTTTTTAAACAAAAAGTAGTGATGTAAGTGGAAATCTATAATAACTATTAATAGTAAATTAACACCTCGAAACTGCATGCTGCAGTTACGGGTTAAAGTGTGAATTCACTAACACATTACTAAATTCCTAACAAACACGTGATTGGTTCAGAGGTTTCTGCCTATTCGTAGTAGTATTCCAATTATAATCATAGATAATTCCTTTTAATCTTGATTGCTTACATTATTAGATGAGAGTCGTTGAGTGCGAAACTAACAATACTAATAACTATTATATTAATTTTTACTCATTGTCTTTATTAAGATTTAAAAAGTAAAACTAAGAAGGTAAAATAACAACAAATTACTTTGCATATACCAACACAACCGTAAAATATGTGCTAATCGGAAAATGCTAGTTCTCACTATTGCGCACCCATTTCGAAATGCGTCTCTTTAAAAAACAGGTAAGTACACCTCACACAAGAGAATAAAGTTTTGTTTAACAAAACGTATGTTTAGTAAGGAAACCTGTTTTTCTGTAACTATATTGTACTTCGTGTCTATTCATTATGCGATGGTAATTGTCATGTTAAAATCTCCATCTTTGTTTTACAAATTGTGGCCTCGATGTCTTAGAGAGGTGTAGAAAAATGTTTTTAGCTCACGAGTGGTTTAAAATAGATATTTATTTTTTTTTTATCTGTTTTTGTTTATTTGGTTTACGATACGACATTATGGTTTAGTGATTTGTCTATTTGGCATTGAGCATTGAAGGGTTAATAATTTTTTTTAGGAAAACATTTTAAACTTAGTCACAGATTATTTATTACAGATAGTAAAATTGCATACTTATTTTAACAATACAAAAAATATGTTCTATTTTTATTATAATAAGAAGCAATTCTTCAAATCGTCTCAAGCAATTCGCACCCTAAGAAAAATTACCAATTCCTACCCTACCATATGGTAGAACAAAAGGAGAATAGTAGACTCAAAAGGAGTTAAAATACAAAAAAGGTTATAATTAATATCAGTAATTATTCTTTGTGAGATTAATACTGGGTTATTTGTTTTTTTTTTACTGTGATTAGATTGTTAAGCTTTTTGTTTCTTTATGCCTCGCTGGAGGTATTGTTTTGATATATATTGATGGAATTAATTATCTTTTGTCTTGAAGAAATAAATGTGTATTTTTTAAGTAATGTGTGGAACGTTTGTAGAAGACTATAGATCTGTCTGTGTTTTTATGTGAAGATTTGATGATGATGGTGATTTTACTTCGTAGTTCTACCAATATGTTTTATTCTTATATACTTAGGTTACCTACTTGCTATTTATTTAATAGAAATCTGAACGGCATTATGTGTGTGCTTCACATGCATCTTTCCCGATTAAAAAAACAGTCCAAATAGATTCCTATTGTACCTACTACAACTTCTTTTCAACACAAAGGTCATTTTCCTGCAACTCCAAAAACGCCCGCACAATGGGCCAAATTAAAAAAAACTCCAGACAAAAATTTCTAAGACAATTAAAAGAGGGTGCGACACTAAGTCCGATTTAATAACCAATCGAGTCCGACACCTCGAGAAAGTAGCAAAAAATTTCTAAGAAGAAATTCTTCCCCAATATAATTTCGTAATCGTCGGACCGTGCGTCCGGTTCCGGCAAAAAACTGAGATACGACCTTCCAGAGCGTCTTGTCAGAATTCGTGTAGTGTGGATAAGATAGGACGGCCATTCTGACGTTCATTGTAATTGACAAGATAAAAAAGATAGATAGAATTTATTGGACACCAAAATTGTTAAAAGATTTCTTTTAAAATATTAATGAAAGATTTTGGTGGTTTATGGTAAAGTTAAATAGTAACCACAGTAAAACCAAAATTGTAATAAATCATTTACGATATTTTTCAATTTCAGGTAAGTTAAAACAAAACCATTTTTTTCTTTACAAATGTGCTTTACATTTATTTTGTCAGTGTTTTTATCACAGTATAGTAAAATTACCCCATATTTAAAGAATGTAGGCAAAACGTGAAAATGTAGATATTATTATTTACCGTCACGTTTTGTCTAAAACCAATAAACACATCCAGATTTACAATC
This sequence comes from Orthosia cruda, assembly GCA_964057195.1. Classification (NCBI taxonomy): domain Eukaryota; kingdom Metazoa; phylum Arthropoda; class Insecta; order Lepidoptera; family Noctuidae; genus Orthosia; species Orthosia cruda. Next base: position 5,670,367 of record OZ059854.1, read on the forward strand.
CCACAAAACAAATCACAATTGAACAAAATAAAAGAAAAAAGATATGGCACATCCACCCAATTCAATTCGGCGATATGATGTCAATATTTACCCGGGTAAAAGAAGGCGGCAAAAAATAAATTAGGCAAAAGCTCATTTTGCCTGAAAAATCTTCGCAGCGACATCTGCGGCCCGAGGGTTGGTTAGGGGTGGGGGAAACGTGATTTCTTTCCCATTACTATTTGAGCACTTAAGTGGTAATGGCGGACCACTGTGCACTGTTAGGTGGAGTTGAGTAGGTAGGTATTGAGTTTCACTGTGTTGGCAAAAATTGAGTATTTCTAGTGATGTGATTAGAGCGCGTGAGTTTTGTTTTTATCTTTTCTCAGTCTTCTTTTTTCGTAAAAAAAGATAAATCATATGGGTGGTAAAGTGTTTCGTTGACTGTTTCCTTTTCTCGTAAATAGTGACCGTTAGTAAAGGAAATGAGGTGTTCTAATTATGATTCATGGATAGTCAACTTGTAATGTTTGTCGGCTTTGACACAGTATAATTATTATACCTCTTGATTTTCTTAGCATGTTCCTCTTATATAATAAGATTTATTTTTCCATAAAAATAGTGCAACTCAAGAAATTGTTCTAAATTATATCAATCGGAGATGTAGGTATTAAGAGTCTGATACCTAATTGAAATTCCGCTGACCGCCCACAAGAAAAAGGGCGAGAAAATTTCAAAGAAAATTAAACTCGGAAAGGGGTAAACGTCAAAAACTACATAATAACTCATCCCTATCTAACAAAAATCTCTCAGCCGAGGGTTAGGTGTACTTCAAATTAATAGAAAGATAACTCTGGCGGTTTCTTTTATTTTATAAAAAAGCAAGGGTTTCAAACCTTTGGTTTACTTTATATTATGGACTTTGTGAACTTCAACCTTTTGCAAAACATTATTTTTAGATAGCCACGCTGTTATGGAAGTGTTCAGCTCATAATTAATGTGGAATAAAAGCGGAGGGAAATATTAATATTCTAGGAATAGACTCTTTTGTTTCTAGAAAGTAGAGAAATTAAAAATCTAGATCACTAGAATACTGGTTGCTGTTAGTGACGTATTTAGTTAAGTTTAGTCGTTTGTTTATAATGTTTTATTTTTATATAACACAACACTGAAATTTTTTATCTTTTTTTGTTAAATGGTATCTTTTTACCTATGTCGTCCCCATTTTTGTGTATTTACACAGTTTCTTAACATTTAAATGAAAAACCATGAAAACAATTTCACAAAACGCCATGAAAAGTCTTATCTAAAAAAAGAAAAATACGAAAAACAAACAAAATACTCAATAGGACGAGACGGGCGCTAATTTGGACGCAAACATTTGTGAAAATCAAATAAAAGCCGATCACGCGAAACAACCTTTTTTCCATCTCGGCTTCTGCAAATAGGCTTCAGTTTTTTTATACTGCAACACGATTTGATACTTGAGGTTTTTTTCTATTTTTGTTTTGTTGAATTAGGCTGTGTTTTTGAATCAGTATTTTTGAGAAGTAGAGCATTTGGTTGTGTAACGTCGTTTGAATACCTAACGACACAGGAAAGCGTTTGTTTCGAAATAAATCGGTGTCTTGTCATCTAGTGATAGGTACATTTGAAGAGGATTAAGTTATCACATTATAGTACAGGGTTACACAACTAGTTCGCATACAGTAACTAGACTATTGTGTCCAGCAAAAGCAACTGGCATTAAAATAAATTTCTTGGTTTATGCTTTTGCAATGCCTTCATTCGAACATATTAGCATCATTTTTTAACTAACCATTTGTTTTGTTTTCAAAGAAATTCGTACCTACCTCTTACTTTTAAATTGTATTTGTCAGTTAAGAATAGACGAAAGTAAATAATTTTTAAAGTATTAAAATCTGTACTCCTTGTAAACGGTGCCCTCTTTTTCTGGAGGGTGGCACAAAGACGCGGTGGAAAATGAAAAAAAAAGCGGCAGAAAAAAAGATAACTGAATCCCTCGGAGTTGAACCAATCATGGAAATTTCGACGTTTTCTATTGGACGACTCTGTTTGAAAGAAAATTAAGAATAAAATGTTTGTTTTTTAACCGATTAGCTTGTTATTGGTAGGTATTTTCTTTTTTATGTATTGGAAATGAATCTGTCTGTTTTGTGTATGCTTACAAAATATAGTAGAAAAAATATGAACGTTTTTGAATTGGTTTTATTTGTTTAAATTCAGTATTCACTTCCTGTTTAGTAATTAAATCACAAAATAAGGAGAAATTCTATTGATAAGCATATTAAGCATTAAATAAGGTTATCACTTATCAGTGCAATTTTTATTTTATTTAGTGGTCATTTTGTAAATTAGTTACATAATCATATATCCTTTACTATACATAAAACTCAAGATTTCTCCAAAATGAATCATTCAACCTATTAAAAACCACTAAATCTGAAATTGCAACCTTATCATCCACACAAGATGGCACTCAGCCAAAATATACCCTAAAATATTAATAATACATTATATTTTAACACTAAAATACCACGTTATATAAACCACCCCTTATCCCCAGTGGGACGAGGATTTCTTTTACGCGGACAAATTTTTCCATTAATATTTTTCTCAAAAATGATAAGATGGATTACGTGGTTGAATTAACGGTTATTCCCAGAGGTACCAGGTTCATCATCCCCTTCAGTCTTGAGGTTATTTTTAGGGTTACAACCGGCTAAGTTTCCAAGACAGCTTTGCGAGAAAATGGCGGACTTTTTACGTCAGAATAAAATTATCCATACTTATATTATAAATGCGAAACTAACTGTGTTCGTTTGTTTGTGTATTAGTTCCGATTTAGATGAAGTTTGGCATGGATTTAGTTTGAGAACCTGGGTAGGACATAGGATTTTAACCGTTAGTGTGTTGCCTTGAGATAATAAAACACTTCTTACAAGGCAAAAGCAACGGGCAGAAGATAGTATGTAATAAGTAACTATTTGAATGAAATGGAATATTATAATTTTTAGTTTAAACACGTAATTAAACGCCACCAATGGAAGTGATTTATTATAATCACGTGCTTAAGGCACATTATAGAAACACGTCGAAGAGTCTTCAATGAATTTTGATGACTGTATTTGCTTGAAATGCTGATCGTATTGACTATTTATTCAATCACACATCAACGTCGATAATTTTATATGATCTTAGTGAATGGAAAAAGTAATAATAGTTAATCTATTTTAATTCGATCCACAGATTTACTAAGCCCCAGCTGATACATTTTTATTTATTTGATAAGTGACTGTTAGATATTTTGCTGTTTTATATAAAATTAAGTATTAAATAGTTAATTAATTATTCAATTTGAAATCGGTAACTTTAATCATCTATCGTATGAAAGAACAAATGACAATTTTTTTCTTGCACACACAACCAAAACTAACAGAGTTTTCTGTGGGCAACCAGTATAAAATACACAATTAATTATCAATAATCAAATATATAACACAGTGATATTACAAACAAGTCAAAATCAGCCACCACATTTTAGCAAGACAGGGTGCAAATTATCGTTTATTTAGCCCAATATCACATTAGTTAAATTTAAAGGAAATGCATTTGGGCGCTGCGGAAGCCGCAAAACTGCGGTTCTACTGCAGAGATTATTTTGACCAAAATAATCTTCATTTTAATATTTTGTAATATATTGCATAATAGCTTTGTAGTTGAAGGAAAAAGGTATAATGAAATTTTGTCCGTGTTTAGTGTGTTGTGTAACACTGTGTGGATAAATTAGGTGAAACTGCTTTTGTTGTTAACAATTTATTTTAGATCTATATAGCTGGTGAAGGTTATAAAACATGTTTTAACAACATAATAGGTAGGAGCTAGTCACTTATACATTTGAAACATATATTAAACAAATGGGTAGAAAAGTACTGCCAAAATCTTAAATAGCAGAGGTATTAGTGATTGCAGATATGTCATTAACAGACAGAAAGACGCTACTCCCTATTAGGTCACCGACTAGTAGGAAAAACGACATTCTGCCAAAACCAGACCTCTCCGATTAAAATAATTACCGGTTCCTAAGAGAAATCTAATCTAATTACAATCTAACGCGATTTTAATGAATATCGGCAGTAATATACCAGATGTGAAGATTTTATACTACCTTCAAGGTTTTATAGCGAGATAATAAAACAGCTTTCAACTGTGTGTTCGCTATAAAAGGAAATCGATTTGAAAATTATGTGAAATATATAGCGTAACATACATATAGGTATAATATGAGAATATATTGAGAGACGCTCTAGATTATGCTTTAAGAGAATACTCGGTATTATCAACATTAGTCTTTCAGTCTATCCAGGTCAGGTTGAACATCAGCCTAGACATTTCGGCTTAGCACCAACTGTGGTCAACCATAGTTACAATCAATGAAAGAAGCAATTGGGTCTTTAGGTAAAGTTTACATATGCCATTTTGTAGCTTGACATGTATGTTTTGGATTAAGACGATCGTAGAAGAGCTGTATGAGGCATCGGAAGGCATACACTACATGTAGTTGAGAACTACGATGATATATTTGATGAAGAGCTAAATTTAAAAGATTTAAAAAGGAGAACCATTCCCAACCATGTGTTATATTATAAATAACAATTAATTGCCTTAAACCAGACACAAATCCTGACTAAGAACTTCCCCGAAAACTCCGAGAGAACTATGATTTACCCAACTCGGGGACTGAACTTAGAACCCACAGCTTTGTAGTCGCACTTGCAACCTCCTACAAGGCCAAATAAGTTAAACAGAAACACGGAATGCACCAAAGTATGTGTGATATTAGTAGGTACACGGATATCGATTTTGGTCACACAAGAGAAGGCTATGCCACAGAATTGCTTCTAAGAACTTGCGTGGGACGACCAACATGTACTGTACTATGCTATAGATCTGTGTACATTTGCTTATGAGAGGACTAACGTCTTTGGGCTAAGTTGAGTCTTAGAAGGGTAAAGGTGAGATGGTAGAGGATGACATAAATTTGAAACAGAATGAATCTTCTTTGATCTTAAAGGAGATACAAAGAATACAAGCAATGTTTCTAATAATAAACCTATGATTGAAACATTCAGATGGAATGCATCATCAGTAGAACTATAAGAGCGTTATATCTACCACTGGCTTTTATAATACTGTTCTAACCATTTTTTCAATCAAGATTTCAAAATCATCTTTACTATTATTTTCTTTTACATAATCAAGAGTAGGAAGTCCATTCAAGAGTTGATAGTTTCCCGTAGCTGTTATGCTAATTTGTCCTGTAATTAGGATCTCATTATAATCTTATATTTAATTGAATTACCAAAGTCATTAAAATCCTTCAAAAAATCATCATCATCGAATATCAACCGTTTGTCCCGAAAATCATTTACTAATGCAGAATTTTTATCCCCACCACTGCTCCACAGTTTCGCTCGCGGATTCAGTAGAATCATCGTCTGTGTACCATGGCGCAATGATTCTATTGATTTCCACTATCCCCCTGCCCCCTACCCCACCCGCGAACACATGAGATCACCCCTTCACCCCCTATATAAGTACATAGCGCCAATAATTTGCACTGGGCGTGAAACCGTAAAAGGCTATGATGTTTATGTTGGTGTAGGTCATTCAACCTTCGAAAATGACGGTAATTTCGATAAAGAGCTTTTAGTAATTGATGATAATTTTAGTAAGGAAAAATAGGGCGCTGATAACGAATATGTGGTTGTTATAGAGTCTGTATTTAGTTTAATAACTGCGGCTTGAGAGATGACTCAACTTGAGACTCAAAAATCTTGCTGTATTGTTCCTAAAAATCTGCTCTTACTTCTGTAGACTTTATATCATCATCATTTATAGTTACTCCATCTGCTATCTCATGAGAATCATCACTTATATCATTAAGTACCTCACCTAAAGTTTCTTAGCCTACAGCAAACCTAGCCTCTACATCGCTGCTCAAATTCAACTGATTGCCAAGGTACTAAGCTACATACCTATAGACATATCCACATACAATCTGGATTAGCATGACGTTGGTTTATATAGCTATATATAGTGGGCTAACAGTGACGGATGGGATATAAAGCGATTCGAATGTTCTGGATTTAGAATGATGAGACTTGGGAGAAAGAATTTGAAACGCTTTATAGTGGTTGTAGATTTATAGATGGCAATGTTAGAAGCTGAGACAGAAAAGCAAATAATTTTGTTAGTAAGAAAGTTATGAATGACTATTAATTGATTATAGATTCTATAGAACTGTAATTGTAAGCAGTATACGATGCGTTGCCCAATGCGTTTAAGAGTAATCTTTATGTAAAGAAAAATTGCAATAATATCTTTTAAGTTTTGTATTACTGGTTCAAATAAAATTAGTAAACGAAACTCACGACTAGCAATATCATAAGACAATAAATAAAAATAAAAAACGAACTTATTATTATTTTAAGTGTCTTGACTACTACGTCATTTTGAAAATATTCAACATATGACAATGGTAACGTGTCCCTTTTTACCCGACTGCCGAATGAGGGTAATGTGTTTATCAGTCTATGTATGTATGTATGTTTGTTCCTATGTGGCGTTCTAGAGACCAAACGCGTTGGCCGATTTTGATGATTCTTACGTCAAACGATTCGTCTTAACACTGCGAGTGTCCTAGGTTACATAAAAATTGGAAAATAAAAAAATGGCGTATTTTGGGCGCCATTTTGTAGGTGGGAAAATATTTTTTTCTTCCAAACCCATCGTGTGGGATATCAAAATAAAGGGTTTTAAGAGGTAATTTCAAAAATATATAATACTTATATGTTTAAATGTACCTAATTTAAAAAAAACTAAAAAGTTTTAAATAGAAAAAGTTAATAAAAAAACCCGACTGCATCAAAAGCGAACTAAAAAGACGTAAACAAGAAGAAAAACATGCTGTGCAGTCGAAGGATACATCTGGTTTTGGTCAGCCAGCTCGCGAATATGTATCCTCCGACTGCACAGCATGTTTTTCTTCTTGTTTACGTCTTTTTAGTTCGCTTTTTTAACACATTGTATTGGTCGTTTAAATACAATATATCCATAAACATATACAAAGTATCTTAAGAAAAATCTCAACAAAAAAGTCACTAATAAAAAGTTTCATGTTTAAAAGGCGGAAAGGTTCCAGCGAAATTATTCGAATATTTCTCTGCAGAGTTTCAAGAACATTGGACAGAAGTCTTTGTTCTTTTAGAGAATTTTTCACTGAAACTTCAAGTTCCAGTTTAATATTGAGTTTCAGTAGCGACCGGAAGAAGAGAGCGCGAGTTTTGCGTACACCTGTTATTTTTTTTGGTCCTTTTGCTTTAAAATTTATTAAATTTCCTTTTGTGACAGTTTATATCATAAATTATTAGTAGTTTAACTTGTTTTAGGTGGTTTATCTTAAGGATATGCAAACGTTACAAAATCTCCTTGTCTGGCATCATGCAATGTGCTAAAAGTACTTACCTTCTTCATCCGTTTTATTCTTCCACAGACTACCCCCTGTTTTATTCTTAGTCATTAACGTCCATCTAAAGGTTGTCTGGTAGATATCGCTGTCAGCGATAAGGCCGCCTTTGTACCCGTAGAAATAAGTATAATTGTAAAAGAGATGTGTAACTTTAGTTTTTGGTGTACAATAAAGTATATTCTATTCTATTCTATTCTATTCTTGTTTTTGACTATTTTAAGTCTGTTTTATTATTAAAACCAATCTGTCTAGACAACAATTTCGTGAGTCAGTTGTAAAGTGTTTTAAGCATGAGATTTTGAAAAGAACATTCTATTTTCCAATACCATTTGCTACTTTAATATAAAAGCAATAGCCATTGGTGGCCATCATACACCATTATGTAAACGGCGATCATTAAAGACACTTTAAAGCGCTAAACAAGCACACTTCCCCAACTTACTCAAACAAATGCCATATAAATAAACGAGAAAAACTTCTCCAAAGTACATTTTCAAACAAATGTAAGACTTTTTGTCTAAACTTCTGCTCGTATCCAAGTTTTTTGTGCCATTGTCATGCAAAATCTTGAAAATAATTGGGGAGGGCGATCGATGAGTTTTTCGGCCTATTAGGAATGTATAAAAGGAATGTATACAAACTTTTTGTCTGACACTTTTTGGTATAGGGAGGGGTCCGAGTGTTTTCTTAATTAAATGATCTGTGTAAGTATGCAAAATGAAAATAAATCTATAGCTTTTACAAGTTTCTGTGACTGCCAAAGTGCCAATGCTAATTTTGGTCGAACAATCGTAAAAAACAAGACAGTTTTCAATCATGTATACAAGTAATACTAGAATTATACTTTTACTGTGCGTACAGCTAAAGAGTGACAAACCCTGGAGACTGTATTTCCTGATAGCTACAAACTGGCAGTCTTTCAAGCGTGCCCCATCATCGACCACACCATTGCTTACCATCAGGTGAGACAGTGGTTAATCGCGAGCCTATCTATAATAAAAATAGAATATGAAAAACCGTTGCAGTAACAAACAACAAAACACACAGTGTAACAACAGACCTGTATTCCTCAAAGAATAAAGCAGACGTGTGCCAATAGTGAAAGCACATTTTGGCATTGCAAGAAAGTCCCAGGGCCAGATTATTGCCATCAACTATTCCACAAAATATCTAAATTCCGAGCTGCTATAGAGGAATTCCATATAAAGAAAGAAAGAAAGAAAACCAACCAAACCAAACCAATTACACTTTTTCCGACCCGAAGATCAATTCAGTACCTCATTCTCTGCAGTAACGCTTGCAATCTATAGATCAACGACACAGGCAAAGAACACACTTCTTCTTCTTCGGTTCTACGGCTTCTTCTCTTGACAGAGTGGTCGTGATCAGCGTGTTGCAGTGAGACACCATGCCGCCATGATTCGTCTCACGGTGTGACACTATCCTTCCCTACCGGCTGTGACTCGTGTTCACTCATGCAGTGGACCACCTACTGCGGACTTGATCTGGTCGGACCATTGCATGGGTGACCTGCAATCCGCTCAATAGAATCGTTGCCTCGACGTGACCAAAGAACTAAAGAATCTGAGCCTGGGCAAAGCCGATAGATGCCGATGGATGGCCGGGTTCTTGGAGAATAGATACGTTGGTGCGAAATTCATTCCTACTCCAAGAATTTTCCACTAGCACCACATTTCCAGAGAGTCTATTTTATTCTTTTTGGTTTCCCTCAGCGTCCAGGTCTCGGCTGCGAACAGGATTATGGGGAACACCAGTACCCGTATGAACCGAGTTTTAAAGTATAGGTTCCCTAAAACACCCAATAAAGAAACCAAGACTTATTAAACCACAATCATAAGCGAAGACCCCTCTCTGATACCGATAGGGGTAGGAATTCAGACAGGCTATCATTTAGGTCTTACTCAACTATTCCACCATAGGGTTGCTTTGAAAGGTTACGTGTGTTATTACGGGGAATTTTATAGTATGCCCAGTATCGACGTGGGAAAATTTCATTGTTACTGTATTGCCACTGAAAGGCTGAAAAAGGTGTTTCGTTACAACCTGTAATTAGGGTCTTAACATACGTTAGATACCTAGATCGACTAAGTTGCTACTGTAATAATTATGTATCGACCTAAAAGGTTTTATTTCGGTTTGGTTTGAAAGACCAGGTTTTTCCATGGCACAATTACAAAAATGTGGCTTAAAGAAATTCTGTTGCCTATGTTCTCTTTGTGGATCTGTTTTAAGGATCAATACATTGAATTTGTATCTTATAAATCACCATATTCTTTCATATTTACAAATAAAAATAATATTTTAACATTACGAACAGGAAAAGAATACTTGGAAGGATTTGGGAGAGGCCTTTACCCAGAAATAGGACAGTATAGGCTAATATAAAAAAGAAACAAACATACTGTCTCTTAGCAAGCTGACCTATATAAAATATGTGTCAAAAACGTACAAATATAGTACAAAAAAACGACCCACTCCCACATGAAGTCAATAAATTAATAAAAAACGCAACTGTAGACACATCTTGTCAACATTGCCGTATTTAAAAAACTCATTACTACCGTCAACCTGCAATCAGGGGCTTGCAATAAATGCTTTAATTAATATGGACGGCCATACTTTTAGTCTGTGATTAAAACCTCTGTTTGGTTCTAAAGTGTATTCAATGGACTATGTTTACTTTCTCGTCCAATATTGTGAAGGGAAGTTAAAATAAAAAGTGGTGTAAATTTACGATAGTATGACAAATTAAAAAAAAATAAAGAAAACTCTCTTGCGCGGTCATTTAAATAGTCAGTGTTAAAATGATTTTGAACCTTTTAATTATTTCAAAATGTTTTTTTTTTTTTTCATATTATTTGATTGTATGTGTATATGAATTAAAGATACCGTGTGTATGTTGTTAGCGTACCTATTTTAAATAAATAAATAAAGAAACCAGATAAGTGATAAAATAAAGAAGCTGTTTTGGAAAACCGGAAAACGTATTGAAACACCCAGTTGATAAAACACCAAGACAAAAAACATTGTATAAATCTGCCTACAAGAAAAGAATCAAGAAGTGTCTTGATTGACGTCATATCTCGGCGAATCAAATCAATAAACATACCTACTGCTTCACAAAACACTGATATAAACAACAGAAATCAGAAAAACATGACAAGCGAACACTCATTTAACAACATCGTTTTTTACGACTCCCGTTCTAACTACTTATTAAAACAAAAACAATATATTCAAACTAATTGCCTTGCTAAACGAAACAATAAAAATCTCAACAAAAACATGTGATTGAATTATAATGCAGATACAAATGGACGGCGGACGCTCATTGGCTACAGCGAACGTGGAAAAACACGTAATTTTTTTTCTATCTAAGCCACGTAAAACGTACTTGGCTTGCAACGTGCCCCTCCCATTGGTCGGCGCCGCCGCTCGCCGTTGGCCATTGGAGATTTTTTTTTACCGCTTTTCACGTATACGGTTGTACTAATTTTTTTCTAAGAAACGTCGGCCAATAGTGGGGAGGCCATTTTAATTATAACGTTCTATTTTTTCGTGACGCGCAGCGCAGTGTTTTTAAATTTGGAATAGAAGTAGACATGTTGGATTTTAGTGTTTGTTTCGTTTAGAATTCGGCTCACTGTTGCTTTTTTCTTTCTTTTTATTGACGTAGCATAGATTATGTATATAATGTAGCGTTATTGTAAGGATTTCTTCACAATCTAGAGATATTACTACTAGATATTTAAAACATTATTCAATTATATTTAACAGGTAAACTTTCAATTCTCCATCGACCTTCATGTAGTAAATCCCCAAATACAAATATTAGAGGAGCGCCTATTACGCAACTTCCTTCCGCAAAACCATATAGTCACGTAACCCATTTTCACAAACATTTTTCATGTTTTTGGTTTTAAAATAAAATTGTATTTTATTTAATTCACGTTTCGTTTCGTTAAAAGACGTATGAGTAATAGCAAGAGGGTTATAAGAAGTATTAATAAAGATACTAAAATAGCTTCACGTAAGAATCTATTATAAGCCAGTTCGTAATCTAGATGGCAATATTATGATTAGTTTTAGATGAGTATAAAATGAAATAGAAACGTGTTTTTATACGATTTTATTTGATTTGAGTTAGTATGTATGGGTCAAATTTTCAACTCAATTTTAAAATAGTTACCCTCAACAGATTGAGCTGAAATTTTGCATACCCTTATGGTTTGGATGACAATTCATCGTAGTACAAAAGATACTTCGATGAATACTGCTTCATCGAAGTATCTTTTTTACCTATTGCAAAAAAATGTTGCCTGTAGTTTTGCTTTGGTATAATTGAAATAATCTGAGTTCAGTTTAACTAATGAATCACAGTTATAAATAAAAATGTATTGAAATAGGTAAGAAGGTATCTTAGTTCTAAACGCATTAGGTTTATTACTGTATTAGTTATACGTTGTTTTGTGGTTTAATTATTTTAAAATCCAACCTAAATGACACAACACTTTTATTTTAAATCCAAATAAAATAACTTAGGTATTAAGTAGGTATGTTTTTCTAAATATAAAGTCCTTGTAAGTATTTTTCTAATATGGCATAACCAATACGAACATTTTCTGTACGCAATTTATTTGGTCTTGTATTCTGTTTATAGCTAGATAAATCTTACCTATATTATTTTATGTAGGTGTTACTGTCTTATTTGGTATTATTAACTGATAGTAGCCAAACACCAGGACTACCTACTACTGGAATAAAGTTAAATCCTTCATAGGCCTTCTTTGAATCTATACCTAGAATTGAGAGCGAGACTGAGTATGACAATACCAATATTTATTGTCATACGGTTGAGAGACGTAAGCCTTATAACGCACCTAAGTGCACACGTCTTCTACAATAAGGGATTTTGGGTAAAATGTTTCTTTGGAAACAAAGTTGAAAAACAATTGCACAACATTTTTTTCGCAACATCAAATTAGAGGAACTTTGAAAGTGGCGCCAGTGACAGAAAAGTTGAAAGGAAACCGTTTGTTCTGGTCATGTTATGAGGAGGGAAGATAGGTATGCTACTAAAAGAGTTATGAATATACATGTGCATGGATGGAGAGCGAGGGGAAGGCCAAAGAAAAGATGCATGAACTGTGTGAGGAGTGATATGCAAGAAAGGGCAGTCTGCGATATCGTGATCGGGGACAGGACGGTATGGAAGAAGAAAACGTGTTGCGGCGATCCCAAGTAACATGGGATAAGGGCAGGAAGAAGATGATGATGATTATTATTGACAACGATGTTGAGCAATTTTTGTTTACTGGTCCCAATCTGCAACGCAACAATATTGAGTATCTTTTTGTTGCTTTACCTGCAACACTGCAAGAGGTCATAATGATACAACATGTTTCACAACAAGTTGCTGTTTCTCAATTTTGTTTCCAAAAAACACTAGCCGTTTACACTACTAACCTGTATGCAACCTCGTATGCTGTTGAACATGGCTCAGCTGCTTGAATCGTCGGTCACAGTACGAGCACTTGTAAGGCTTCTCTCCGGTATGAACCCTGATATGCTGCACCAGCTGATGGTTGGAACTGAAGGATTTTAGGCACTGTTGACACTGGTGTGGTTTCACTTCTCCTCCTAGGCCGCGTTGGAGTTCTCTGGCGTGCATCTGCATTGCGTTCTTGTGCATAAATATCTGTAACAATTTGTACCTGTGTTATTTTAAGGTTTAGTCGGGGGGTTGTGGACCTAACTGAGTGATAGTTTAGAAAAAACGACAAAGAGTTGGAGGGAATTGTGTCAGAGTGCAGTAGAGAGTTATAGACAGAGATATATACGCTTGAAATGCTGGATGCGGAATAACGGACTCTTTGACAATTCAAAAGTGTTAGGTTGTTACATAATTCAAATTTCGAATGCTTTGAGATTTTGCAAAAAAGGTGACAGATCAGTAGAAAATTACAACTAGCTTCATCTTTAACTGACTCTTTGGACAATTCAAAAGTGTCTGTAAATGATATAATTGAAATAAAAGCTTCGAGTTGAAAATATGTATAGTTCATTGTCTTACAATTTAGAAGCATTATCGTGACTTATTAATTTGAGATCATGACAATCCAATAAATGGAGTATGTTTTCACGTATCTCATGAGTATCGTAATTGTTATTGAGTCTAGCAGTCATAAGAACATGAGATTTCGCCGCAGATTTCCTAATCAAAGAAAATAATTGTTCACGATTTTAGAAATCGGGGGTTATAGTTTGCTTTATCGAAGTGATATCAAAAGGTAAAGTTATGAACTAGGTCATAACTGTGTGTACAATGTTTAATAGATAATAAAATAAAAATAATGTTCAATGGTTGCTATAAGTTTAATCTCTTTCTTAAATCATTTTCATGAAACTCAGAACCGAGAAGCCTTCGACGACTTTGAAGACGAAAAGAGTGGTATCTTTACAATACAGAAACAAACGTTCATCTTTTCATAATGTTAGATCTTTTACGCTTTTCGATAGAGATGATTGTGATGTATTATATTCTATCGGAATGCCTTGATATATTATTGTTCACAACTAAAGTGCCTAACATAATATTAGGTAACTATGTTTAGACATTTGTTTTTCCCTATAGCTATATACCTTCTTAAATACATTCACATACTTTTAAAATGATTAGAATACACGTGAAATCCACCAACCGCAATTGATCCGCTCCGCGCGCTCGAATTAGGTAATTTACCTATGTTGGCAATATTAAAATTGGTAAGTATGTGAGAACCATGTTCCTATTTATCAAGTGAAGGAATTTACCTGTTAGTGCTTGTAATACTTCATACCTGTATAGTAGTGCTGGGTGCATCGTCCTTACGTATTTGAATTTATGTATGTATGTAAATGTTATGAAACACTTTATTTAAAGAGTAAGCATGGAGTTTCTTGTCCGGTCTTCTCCATAACAAGCTACTTTCCCGAATGGACGGTAGAGTCAATTATTATTAATTTCAAATTAATATTTTTGACGTTCAAAAGTGTCGCAGAATGGCCTATTTGAAATAAATAATTTTTGTCTTTGTCAACCCGCACTGGGCCCGCGTGGTGGATTACGGCCCATACCCTCTCGCAGAGAGGAGGCCTGTGTCCCAGAAGTGGAAAAAGCTGATGGTGATGATGACTTTTCAAACCACAATACATTTACATGATTCTTCTTTCCTACAACACAACAGCAAATCGAACTGCAACTACAGTTGAAGAAAAACCTTCTCCATTAAACTCCTTACAGTAAATAAGCCGCATTACCCAATACATACTACCAACATTCAAACAAATCTACGGAAATACCACCACAAGTACATACAGGTACATAACTTATGTACTCTCTATGGTTGGTGTTAGGTTTCACGCGCGGCGTCCTATAATTTTGCCGCAGCAAAGAAATTGCCTTCACCCATACTTTAGATAAGGGGGAATTATAGAGAGTTAATATTATTTAGTGCCATGGGTTAACCAGGCGGTGTGGTTGATTGCCTGCGCTATTTTCTTGGTTGTAGTGACATTGTTGGGTTGGTTTTTAGTGTGGGTTTGTATTAAGTACCATGACAAAGTAACCAATTAGTTGGTAAGTATGGATTTCCTATTGAAGTGTGGGTTTTATAAGTGACTAGCTTCTGCTCGCGTTTTATTATCACAGGGGAACTTTATACTGGGATGTTTTTTTTTATACTCTTTGAACTGTTTTTAAATTTGGAATAGACGTAGTCTTGTTTGATTTTAGAGTTTGTTTTGTTTAGATCATGGTCTATTATTTTTAATATCATTTAGTGCCATGGGTTAACCAGGCAGTGTGGTTGATCGCCTGCGCTATTTTCTTGGTTGTCGTGACATTATTGGGCTGGTTTTTCGGGTGGGTTACCATCGCAAAGTAACCATAGGTAGGTAGTTAATTAGTTGGTTTAAGATTTCTTATTGAAGTGTGGGTTTAGTAAGTAATTGAGCACTGAAAAGTAGTAGATAACTAAGTAAATGACATTATCTTTTCGGAACAGAGACTCTTTATGAATATAACTGACGTTTCTATCCTATGGGGGTATGACAGAAACTACAAAACTCCACCTGCTACAAACCTTGCATACACGTTTTGTTCCGTTCTTATACTGCAAAACTACTAAATACCTATTATGTTTAATTGAGGAAATCAAATACCGAGACAAATTCCCAGAAATCCAAAAATAAACACAAAAGTAGGTAATTTGACAGATCAATTACTTGTAATAATTATAAATAACATAACAATTATGTATACAGGGTTTTTTGTTGAAGTAAAACTTGATCAATTGGTATTTTCAGGTTTATTTATAAGTTGAAAGCTAATAAAGTTTCATTGTTCTGTTTTCCTTCAATATTAGAAACTGCCCCTGCCTTTCACGTGTGTACTAATGAAGAAAATGAAACTTTTTTTCTTCATACCGACCTTGTCCTAACAATTACAAAAACAAAGGTACAGCCGATCCGAAGTGATGCGCTTACATACATTTGCCAATTGGTTTTTAACCTTCGACGATTTCTGTATCTGTCTGTGGCATCATAGCTCCTAACCGGATGAACTGATTTTGATTTCTTTTTTTTTGTTTGTTTAGAAGGTGACTTTATCAATAGTGTTCTTAGCTATGCTTGATGAAAATCGATTCGGCCGTTTAAAAGTTATAGGCGTTTTACTGTTTGAATCGGGCCGTTTTCGCAAGATATAGTGTCATAATTACCTGTTCAATAGATTGTGGATCGAAATATGTCTACTACTAGATAAATTATGTAAATGTATTTGTTACTAAATAGATAGATATTAGATGTACAAGAAAAGCAAATAAATCCTAGTTTTCTTCAAGTAAAACAAAACATTGAACACCAAATTTTCTAAGGAAATTAAAACAAGACAACCAGCTCGTTTGCCTATTCACCTATTTCTAAACTTGACATGATAATAAGCACCCTGAACAGTTGGTCTCTTTTTGACACTAACACAAAACAATAAGGTTGATAATCGTTTGAATGAGTTCAAGAAAGGAAAAAAATACAAGAAAATAGCTGATATAGAAAGAAAATTAACATCAATGAGTAACATCTATATTATAAGTCCTTTTGAAGGAAAATTCCTCCATTCCATTCGGCTTTGTTGCCATGACAACGGAAAAAATCTACTATTTATGTCAATAAAGCCTACTTTATCTATATCTATACTAATATTATAAAGAGGAAAAATTTGTATTTTTGTATGTAACGAATAAACTTAAAAACTACTGGACCGATTTCAAAAATTCTTTCACCGTTGGAAAGCTTCACTATCCCCGGGTGACAAAGGCTTTTTATCTCTCTATTCCCTCGGGAACGGGCACTACGCGGGTGAAACCGCGAGGCGACCGCTAGTTTATAATAAAAATAAACATGAAAATTTGTAAGGATGGATTGATGGATGTTTGTTACTCTTTCACGCAAAAACTACTGAACGGATGTTGATAAAACTTCACAGAAATATAGCTTATACATCAGAATAACACATAGGCTATAAATTATAAAGATATTGGGAGAAGTACTAATACCACGCGGGCGGATCCTAGGGCGGCAGCTAATAAGATATATGTTTCTAATTTCTTGAAGGGTTTTGTCCAGTAAAGGATATCTCTTGAAATGAAGTAGTAAATATAGTAATAAAGATTGTCCTAACGTCTTAAAATTGCAAGTAAAATTTCAAAATTTAAAAAATCCCTGACCCATTTTTATTTAATGCTACATAATTTAAAGATACGCTTCGATCGGCAATCACACGTAATTATGACACGATATCTTGCGAAAACACCCCGATTCAAACAGTTAAACGCCCATAACTTTTGAACGGCTGAACCGATTTTATTCAAACATAGCTAAGAACACTATCGACAAAATCACCTTTCAAACAAAAAAAAAACTAAATCAAAATCGGTTCTTCCGTTTAGGAGCTATGATGCCACAGACAGATACACACATGCACAGCAACACAAGTCAAAATTATAACCGACCCCACCTGAAGTGGGATAGTGCTAGGAAGTAAAAGACGGATAAGAGCTTGTTGTTATGCTCATCAAACTTGAGGGCTTAAATAAAATTGCCCAAAAACCCTTCAAAACTTAAATAATTTACTTAATTCCGTTCCACTATTAGAACAGCAAAAGTTTTATCAATAGCGGTTGTCATGTTAGAATTGTTTAATCTCGACCTAATCTCAGAGTATATATTTTATACGTTTGCCTGTATATTTATTGAAAACCCTTCGTTCGTACGATTGCAAAGAAACGACTTTGGACACGCAACCGTACAGTGGCGGCCGTGGTAACTGATACGTACAATATTGTAATAAAATCTATGTTACGCGACCTGCTGTGTATTGTGGAAATATTAACGTTTGTAAAGGTATTATTGCTGTTTAATTATTTTATTATTGCTGTTTATTTTAAGTAAATTATGTTTTTTTTTTTTTATGAAAGGAATACGTTGGTTAAAGTGGTTATTAAATGCTAGGCAATCATAAAAAAAAAAACATCGTTTTGGTATAAACAAAAAAAAAAAAATTACCTCAAACAAGACATCGGAATTTTGATTAATCCACATTTTTGCAAAACTTATGATACCTAATTATAAAAAAAAAAATACTCAAACTACTTGTAGGTATCGCGGACAACGATATAACTGAACTTAACATTTTATTTGTATAATAATTTTATTCTGTCCCACTCTTGAGCGGAAGGAAAAATATTACAAAAATCAATTAAACACAACATCATAATGTATGTTTAAAAAATTATTAAATTACGTCTCGTGCCTTCCTTGTTTGTTGAAGAGTTATATCTAAAACAGGGAAGAATAGGCAGGTTCTGGTGGATCTTATTGCACAATGGAAAATTTTTAATTGATCTAGTTTTAGTGAACTTATTTTCAAACAAAAACTACACAAATAACCCTAACTACTGTTTTATAATACTGTGAGTAAATGAGTCATAAATTAATTAACTAATTATATTAATCAGCTAAGGTACCGAAGATTGCCCTGCCGCACTTCCACTTCTCTTCTCCTTCGTACCCCACGTCACGCTTCCAGCCGCTATGCTCCTTCTCTGTTACTGCAGTGTATCTCTGGAACTCTCTACCACATTCCCTACGCGACAGCCCTTCTCTGAATGTCTTCAAGAGGGAAATCAAGGATCATTTTCTTTCTGAATGACATAATATTAGTATATTATGTAGGTATATTTATTTTATGTGATCCTAAAATTGTACACTGGACTACTTCTCTTCTTCCTTTTGTAAACGCTCTCTATCACTCTACGGTTTGCTGGTTGAAAACTCTTCTTTGAGTTAAGCTTGCCTTTGCACATCAACTTTATAATCACTCATGTTGTATGTGTCATTTTTGTGGACCATATTGTGGACTAACATCGAAATAAAACAATCATCAATTTAATTATAGATATTAAACTTTTTTTATAGTTGTGAGATCATATTTGTAACATTACACAAATAAAAAATATTCTTATGCTGAAAGCCGTGCAAAAAGCGTATCTCGTTAAAAACTCTCAAGATGTGCCAATAAATCCGTCGTACAGTGTAACCCTTTCACGCGTAGTAGAAAGTGGGCCCCGGCCGTATCACGCAACGAAGGAATTGCAAAGAATTTATGCTTTTGATACGATATGACGCGAGGTCTAAGGTTCTATTCCCGGAAGAACACTTGACTTATTGTTAGTATCGACGTAACTGTCATTTTCTTGAGTATTTATAGTTTACTTGAAATATTTAGTATTGAATATCGTCGGGTTTTAGGACTGTCGTAAAATCAGGAACGAGTTTTTTTTATATTTAATAATATTCTCTCGCTTGGCCACAATCTCGCCTGATGGTAAGCGATGATTTGGTCGACGATGAAGCACGCTTGCCTAGAAGTAACCTATTTACTCTATTGTTTATTGGTAAAATACATTTTTATCCCGTTAATTGGCTCTGTAGGTGCAGTGGCTGAGCGATTGGCTATTGTGCTGAGGATCGCGGGATTTATTCCCGATTCAAAGTTTAAAGTAAATGAAATACCTAATATCTTTTTTATAACATTACTTGTATTTTTTTTAATGTAATTTATCTGTTTATTAACATATTCACTACCAATATTTTTTCCTAGCGCACAAAATAAGGTGCTTTCCACTTTTATTAACAGGCCCTAGAAGATTATAAAAAGTGAAGCTTTAATTCACAAAAATCTTTACAAAAATATGAGTTATTTCAAGGAACTAAAAGTGTCTATAGACCCGTTTAAGTATTTTTTTAATGAAAATGTTTTACTCAAAAACCTTCATAATTCTTCTTCTGAAAACTTTGGAAAGCTAATTAATAAAAATTAAAAATTTTCATGTTACACGGTGAATGTGCAGAATGTCCCCGCCAAGTGGACACTGCTGAATAAAAATTACTTAAGTGCGTAAATTTTGAGGGACTACTTCGTAAGGTAAGAAAACTTATTTTTTAAAGAAGAGTTTTTTTATAAGCCTGTTGCTTATATAATTTAAATTTTAAACTCTGTTTTTGAGGATATGGAATTTCTGATTACCTATATGATTAAAAAGTAGATAGATTGCCTGTTATTTAAAAAGCCACACAAATGTATTTAAAACAATTTGCAATTGATAAAAAAAATTGACCCCATGGTAACAAAAGTACCTATATTATTTGTTATTATGTAAATGAAACCTTGTAATAATGCGTTCAACACCTAATTTAAAATAAAACATAACCGCAATAATAACTATGTTAGGATAAGGATAATAATAAATTAATAATTTTAAAACTGCGACTGTATTTAAAAATAAAACAATTATCATTGAAATATGAGTAATAAATAATAATTAAACGAGTCTGCCGTAATGTTTACTATTTTATTGTTGTAAATACTACAATTTACTACTGCTTATTATGTGTTTATACAGAAACTTCCTTTTTACCTTATTTAATAAAAAAAATACATAACCACAGTTTGAGGTAAAAAACATTGAGTAGTTACCAACTATGGGCATGAGATAAGAATAATCAAGAATAAAAAAGTTTTTCCGCATTCTATAACCAAATCAAAATAGAACAGAAGGTTTTTCCCTAATATGTACCTAGAACATAATTAAAATATTTAAATGGTTTTCTTTACTATTACAACAGATTTTAACAACAATTTAAATGATAAAATCTGATAAATCAAAAGCTTAAAGTGGTCCCGCCGCCTTCACGGACACTCGGACAAGCCCTTAAGGGTATAATTAGCGACATAAAAAATGGAGCGCTTTACGGACATAAAAAAAGTAATGAAATATGCACGCCTCATTTTTAAGTAAATTGTCCCGACACTCAGTATTACTGCTCTATTAAGAAAAATTACTGCCCTTTTGGTTTTAACAGCTCTTTTATTTGCTGACAAGAATGTTGTTTTTTTACTGAGCAAACGTGATTTTGAAGTAAAAGGAAAAAATTGGTAAAAATATTTATGGTATGTGGTTTTCTATTAATAAATCATAGAAGAAAGGTTATAAGAAAACCGCAATAACAGTTATTGTTGTTTAGAAGTCAGTATGATAGATACCTAACAAAATTAATTTATTGGTACAATATAACATCGTCTGATTTAATTTGTTTTACTGTAACATAGGTACTACACACATCGAAAGTGTGCTTTACTTAGACGTAAGCAAATGAATGTCCGATTACAATATCATTGAGCTGAAAAATTGATTTCTTAAAAAGCCATCAAAACCGATTTAAAAATAAACAAACGAACACCAAAATTATAAAAAAGAAATATAAAAAAAAAGTAGGGTACCCACCATGAAAAATTATTAAGGACAAATTTGTTGCGCAACGCAAAAAAATCGGTCAGTAAGGCACAGGAAAACGAGTCAGAGTTTTTTCTTTATTTATAAAAGGCGACCTAAAAAAAGAATGAAGTCAAGTTCAGCAAAAATGCGTCATTCACTCTTTCAGTTACGTTGTACGTGTGTTTTTATTTTTTATTGTGATCTGTACTGTGGGTTGTGAGGGACTTGCGTTTTCATTGAGATTCTGTGATTGTGTAAGATATGTATAACGTGCCATCATGATGTAGTGTTTTTATGGCTATTGATTATCCTGATTAAATTGCTGGTTCAGTCAATTATTAAGATGAGAGAAAAACTTGCTTATTGATGCTCACACAGTATCAAAAAGCTCTTCGCTTCTTGGGCCTATAACCAAACCAAAAAGATTTGACCGCGACGTTTTATTCTGTACTACTCAGCTATTTTCAAAAATTCTTATGTGTTTCGTAAATGTGTACAACAGTAAAATGAACAACATTGTGTTTATAACAATAAGCTTGTCAAATAGTAAATTAATTTCCAAAAAAAACAAACATATCCTTGCGCCAATACGACAACCCGTTAAATTGTCAACAGCCCGTCCACCTAATTAAAAAAGCACACCCACAATAATTATCACTTAACAACTTTCACACGTGTTTTAACAGCTAAAAACATAAAACACACTAGTGAGGAAATCAAAAGCTATTACAACAGTACTGCGGCAGGTGTCAAACCGATCATTAACAACTTATCGCGTCGTGGACACTGCAATTTGTAAGGATATCACAGAGGGTGGTATAACAATTAAAAAATTATAAAACTACACTGTTTTTCTGGTAATTAGTGACTAATGTCAGTCGACAAACGAGCCTTGTAATTTTAGAAACGCAAAATGGTTTTGCTGGCGAGGGAAGTGAAGGTTTTATATGCAGTTTTACTGATATAGTAGGTTGGTTCGAAATAACTTTGTTTTGGGATTAAATACTAGAGAAGAAAGTCTAGAGCTTTAAAGAATAGGACAGATAAGAACTTTCATTTAGGAAGATTGTTTTGACAGTACAGTTTTTTTTGGAGATTCAGATTTATTTTTATTTTTGATAGGCTCGCCTTTGACCACTATCTCATCTTGCCTAGAAGTAACCTATTCACTCTTGACTTAAAGACCCCTAAGTTGTTTTTTTTTTCTTTAAGACTTATTACATAAACAAACGCCTTTTTGAAGTATCTGCCTTTTGTATTGCTCAGTAAAAAGAGCGATTTTTCAAAGAGCTATTCATGATAATACCTATAAATTATGCACTTGCCTTCAGGAAAGACTATTTATTTAAGGCCATAATACTATACCAACAATACTAGTAAGAATAAATAAAATGAATCCTATAAGCAAACAATATTGTTTTTAAACATTTTGTTATCAGTCACCTAATGACGAAATCACGATGTATTTATTTTATTATTGTTCGTAATACTAGACATTACATAATGATAAGATTGTTATAAGATTATTATTGCTAGCTCCAGTAGTAATAATTTTATTCTTTACAAATTCAAATTTGGATTTTCGAATTCTTCTTCTTCTAAATATAAATACATTTTTACGTTTTATCTAAGAACAAATAGTGGTACATATTTAGTTAACAATAAATACATGATTGGTTCAATTCATATTTTGCTACTCCCTCTCCATCCATCTTTCCCCATATTTATTATGGTCGGTTTCCAGTTTAAGTGTATGCAACTGGGTACCAGTATTTTGCATGAAGCGACTGCCTATCTGACCTCTACAACCCAGTGGGTACCCATAATACGATAAATTATGAAATTTGACCCTTAAATCATAAAAATTAAAGAAAATAACGAAACAAAAAAACAGATTAATTTGAACTTCAAGTAAACATACATCGTATTGATCTCCACATAAACATATCACGTAAGATTTACGATACAAATAAAGCATTAATAAATATACAAACACAAGAAGTTACTTTTTGAAATATGAATTTTTATAAGAAGTATTTATCGATTCAAGGCGACAATTACTCATTCGTATCAGCTCAGTGACTCTTTCTTTAAATAAAAACAACCTTGGACAAGAAAGTACTCGTAAACAATGAATAAAAAACATAAATATAACTACCATCCGTTTATATTAAACGGGTTCCAAGCATTTATAATTTGTAAGATCATGATTTTGCAAATATTCAGCAGTAAATATGCAAAAATTTTAATTATGTCAATGATAAAATCTACATCACAAAAAAAAACATTATCAAAAGGACCAATTCGAAGACCGTTAGCGACTCAATACTTTTATAGGACTACCATTATTAGTACACTGCTTAAAACAACAGCCTAAATAAATGCAAGGGGTCAAAGGTACAACTACATAAAGTTACTCTTTGTAATAATAAACTGTCCGCCTCTTAGCATTTAGTATAGTTGTATTTGACCTAAAATGGTTTGCTCCTCCCTTTTCCAAAGTCAATATACTAGCTTGTAACTGAACTGTAGGAAAAAGGCCACTTATATCTTTGATAGCATTTAGACCTTTGTATGCCCTAGAAGAGTGTTATTTGATTTCAGCAATGGTGATGTTCGAAAATCCAAATTGCCTTTACTTTTTGCCATTTCAAAAGCATTTGTCAATTTTTGGCTATTTTCTAATCGCTATAGCGACGCTTTAGTTTATAGATTACCACTTTTTCAAGCCCCTTAGGTCTGACTGGTCTCAAAATGCAAAAAGCAGTCAACATTACAGACAACGCCCACGTGTGAGAAGTGTATAATGTTATATTAATGAGGTGACTAATAGACATGCTAGGCGTTGCACAAGATATTGTTCAAGCTGAAGTAAATGTCAAAGCAATGTGGGGGAAGAAATCAAAGTTATGATGTTTTTACTGGGTAATTTCATTTTAGTTAAATCTTTGTGTGAGGCTTTGAAATTAACTGAAAAGTACCACGACAACACGTCTACAATTCCCGAAGTGTTATGCAGAGGCGTACCTGTAGTACAACTATATTTCATGAGTCATGTTTAGTAGTTCCATGTGATAGAACGCGAGCCTGTTGACATCAACCGGGTACAAATCCAGAATCTGAGCTGCTAATGACAAGTCTCAGATAGAAAAACCTCACACATTTCTTGACCATTGAATCGAAACCAAGACCTCATGCTCAACAGTATGACTTACAACTTCTGCAAGACCAACACGACGATGAACAATAATTATTAATAATACGTATGAATGTATTCAATACACAAATTGTTCTTTTAAGATTTGCTTGTATTTGAGATTTGTCGTAAAATGCTAAATTAAATATTTGTTTTCAAAATATTATGCAATTTATTTCTTGGTCATTTACTTACATAAACATTGTATGTTCTTTAAGAGTCTCGTTTTCAGAAACCCACGTGAGCTTGGTGTATTAATATCTACCGGCTGAAAAGTTAGGCCAAAGGAATACCAACAGACGAACTTTTAGACATAACTTCAAGTAAGTAAACAACCTATAGTAGAAACTAAAAGATAGATGCTAGTTTATATCAGTAACAGAAACGAAAAATATTTGCAACAGTAATAATCATTTCCTATGAAACTAATTCAGAGAAAGAACAAAGAAAAGATGGATGGTTTGTAAGGAAAATGATATGGCGAAAAAAGAACTGACTGTTGAAAAGACGGAAATAAGATATATGGAAGAAGAATATATGCTGCGTCGACCCACAATAAATTGGGATTAAAGTAAAGAGAGGGTTAGTAACATTGAGGTCTACCATTAATATAGTTTAAGTCTTTCATACAGCACTCAATGCTAAGACTAAAATTATTGATTCTAACACACCCAGTTAAAAAACTGATCCTATCCAACAATACTCCTGAGGCACAATATTTCAAGGCTAACCTTCAGAACTTACTGAACCCTACCGATACATCTTCCTTATCACGAGGAACCTCGAACCGGCCTTGAGTGCAGAAGGAGTGTGTTCAAGCGTTTATCGCGATGTGTTTGATATAATGATTACTTATTATGAAAGATGGCCGTGTGCAGAAAACATGCATTTATAAACGGTGACATAAAATAACATATATTGCAGTTTTTGTTGCAGTTAGGAAGTGGGTTGTTATAAGTGTATCTTAGATTCTTGAGAACCTACAAATTAAGATAGATTTGTCGTTGTATATGCGATAGTATTACGCACGTTTGATGCATTCTGTGATGCAGATGATATTAAAAACATAGTATATAAACATTTCACTCAGATTGATAGTCTAGCCATTTTTCAAATACATAATGATGTGGGGCTCACTTTCTAGTCTAACGTAGTGCAGCTACAGCCTATCTGGCCTCCACAAATCAGTAACAAAATTTCAATTAATAACCAATGTTCTACTTGAGAAGAACAATAATATTTGTGTGAAAACTGATATAGCAAGAAAAGAGGAGATTATTTAGATGACGGCAAATAATCAGATCTAAGGAAGAATCGGGACCGATCAGTGTGGCGGCGCTTGGGGGAGGCTTGTGTCCAGTAGGGACGTCATTTGGCTGAAATGATGCTGATGATGAAGGAAGTATAAGATATATCGCGCCAACCACTAATTATTTAGTATAAGAGGAGGCGGATGATAATAATTCTATTTATGACGAACAAAAAATATAAAGAAAGCAATTTTTCCTTCATTGAGTTCAAGAAACTGTAAAACCATAAAAGGCTAGATAAAGTGAACGAAAAGAAAGTAACTTTGTTTTTCAAAGTTACAACAGCAAAGAAACCATGGTATGCACTATTGAAAGATTTTACTATAAGATACCTTATCTTATATTTTAATTAAAATTTCCAAATATGACATCTAGAGTGA
Source organism: Orthosia cruda (assembly GCA_964057195.1). NCBI lineage: Eukaryota > Metazoa > Arthropoda > Insecta > Lepidoptera > Noctuidae > Orthosia > Orthosia cruda. The sequence goes on from OZ059854.1 coordinate 5,696,679, forward strand.
ATACGTTTGTGTATTTTCTATTTTCCATTTATTTTATACTACATATTTTAATGAATTAAATTTCAACCTCACAATTATTAATACTAGGTACAATACTATCTCCATCAAGTTCTAAAAAAACAATCAATGCCTCAATTCCTTACACTATACACAAATCATCTTCAGTCTCTTTTTATCTCGCAAGAGTGAAAGAGACAGCAAACGAGCTAGTTTAGATAGTTGTTAAGATATCGCTATCGCTGCCGCCCACGGGAATGTCCGTGGTCAACCGACAGTGTGGACTTCCTACTCCAATGCGTGTTGCGAATACATGGGGGATTTTTATTTATTGTCTCTGTTTATTTTGCCGTGTGGTCTTAGGAGTTAGCCTATGTTGTGGGTGGGAAAGAGAGCTGAGGTATTTTAAAGGAATTTGAAAAAGATCAGAAAGCATCTTGTCCTAATGGAAATCTCTGTTTCAGTTTTCAAAAATCGGACAGTGTGAAACAAGTTCAAGTCTTAAAGCTAGTTTGTACAACTAAAATTATTACTGCAGAATATTACTAAGCCTACCAAACAGAATGAAAGATCAGTATACGGCTGAGTATCTTCTTGACCCTTCTTATCAAAATCATCATTCACAGTTCAATTTCGACCAGTGCTGGGTTAGGGCCTCTCTTTTCTTGTATGACATAATCATTTAGTCACTTTTATGGGATTGAAAGATACATACTTACCTAAGTAGTTGGGTTAAGTAGGTATATCTTGGGTTACTCTCACGACAACACGTTCTCAATCAACAGAAATATGAAGATATTGAGTCATTCATTTATACAGTACCTACATATAACGGTTACTAGTAAATAATATAAGTAAGTACGGCTGTGTCATTTGGCAGCCATTACAAATCCTTTTGCCAAAGAAATGTTTATGATGTTAATATTCTTTCGCGCTGTCCCACATTTCTTTGATTAACACTGTCAAATCTCTTTTTAGTAACAATTTTTTTTTTTTTTTTAAAACAATCTTTTTAGTATTCTTCTCAGCAAATCCTTTCATTTGATACCCATATCATGGCAGTGCAGAAAAAAATACTAGTCCGCCATCTTGAGCCGCCCGCCATTTTGGATTATAATGAAACAATGCATTGTCATCCAAACTAAAAGTATATATATACAATTATACATACATTGCAAGTTAAATAAAAGTTTGTAAAAAGAATGATGGATGGCAAATACTCCTCCATCATTTGAAGATCTTTGACAGTCGTTACGGTCAGTTATGATCTAGTAAGTCTGAGACTAGTTTTGAAAAGGGATATTAAAGGATATCCCTTTAATATCCCTTTTTATTTATTCTTTCGCGCTGTCCCACATTTCTTTGATTAACACTGTCAAATCTCTTTTTAGTAACAATAATTATTCTTTTTTTTTAAACAATCTTTTTAGTATTTTTCTCAGCAAACCCTTTCTTTTGATACCCATATCATGGCAGTGCAGAAAAAAATACTAGTCCGCCATCTTGAGCGGTCCGCCATTTTGGATTAAAATGACACAATGCATTGTCATCCAAACTAAAAGTGTATGCAAAATTTCATCTTAATCGGTGGAGGATAACTGCTTTCAAATTCAGTTGCAAGATTGGACCCGAACACACATACATACATTGCAAGTTAAATAAAAGTTTGTAAAAAGAATGATGGATGGCAAATACTCCTCCATCATTTGAAGATCTTTGACAGTCGTTACGGTCAGTTATGATCTAGTAAGTCTGAGACTAGTTTTGAAAAGGGATATTAAAGGGATATAGTTCTCGCCAAACTTCTTGGTCGCCCTGAAGTTGGTTTTCCGTTGCGCAAGGCACGGCGCCGTGCTGTTTTTGTATGAGATTTACTACTGCGCAGCCATTGTAGCCAACTTCAGGGCGGCCAAGAAGTTTGCAAAGAACTATATCCTGCTACTGGATTGTGGCAGTCAATTGGCAGTTGCTCCATCTTACTATTATTATAAATGTGAAAGTTTGGATGGATGTGTATGTTTGCTACACAATAACGCCAGAACGGCTGACCGGATCTTGATGAAATTTGGTACAGATATAAATTATAGTCTGGAATAGCATATAGGTTACTTTTATCCCAGGAATATGCTCTATTGGTATAAGAAAACACTTTTCACGCGGGAGAAGCCGCCGGAAGAAGCTAGTGTAGAATACTGGTATTTATCTGTTTAATTAACGTTTGATATCATCATGAACGTAGGAGAAAAACATGGTGAGGCAACCGGCATGTCCTAGAACCAAAAATTCAACGACATGTGCAATCCCTATCCACCAACCCGTACTGGGCCCGCGTGTTGGATTACGGCCCATTCCCTCTCACAGAGACGAGGCCTGAGGCCCAACAGTGGGGAACATTAAAAGGATGATGATGATCATCATGACAATTCAACTAACCTAATCATCGAATCTGTTAGTCAAGTTAAACCAGCATGGTCGACTGTGTGGACTCCTAAGCCAACCTGCAATCTCTCAAAGATAAAAACTCTCTAACAACAAAAAAACTTCACGAGCGAAAACAGCATTTTTTCCTAATTGACACTCCGCTGTTTTACCTTCAAGCATTGTCCCTACGAAGCGAGGCAGGACCAATAAAAAAACGAATAAAAGCCGGCAGTGGGCATCGGTACTGACCTATGTCAACAAACAGAGCGATATGCGAGTGTGTGTAACGATATGTGTGTGTGCACGTATAGACTTCGCAAGAGTATAGAATGTGTAAAAGAATGCATTTTTTGTTTTGCTTCTAAGGTTGTAGGAATGCAAGGTTTTTGTTCTGTGGAATGAAAATCTGTGGTACTGATGGTGTTTTACTTGTTTAACAAATGGTTATTTGAATAGAAAATGTGAACGGTAAATTCAAATTCTCTTCTACTATTAAATACAATTAAATATTTTTGATACTTTTTAGGGTTACTTACCCAAAGGGTAAAAACGGGACCCTATTACTAAGACTCCGCGGTCCGTCTGTCTGTCACCAGGCTGTATCTCATGAACCGTGATAGCTAGACAGTTGAAATTTTCACAGATTATGTATTTATGTTGCCGCTATAACAACAAATACTAAAAACAGAATTAAATAAATATTTAAGTGGGGCTCCCATACAACAAAAGTGTTTTTTTGCCGTTTCATGCGATAATGGTACGGAACCCTTCGTGCGCGAGTTCGACTCGCACTTGGCTGGTTTTTTTATATTAGCTTAGTTGACATTGAAGCTTTTAGGCTGTTGATTGATACTTTAAGATAAAAATAATTGTCTGGTGCAGATTGTTCTTGCTTTATTTTTTTTTTTATGACGTATAACCACTTTTGTACTCATACGCCAACTCATTCAAATAATTGTATTACCACATCTATATATTTTACTATTATAGCTAAATAAATCGTATATAATTAAAAAATGCCACCCACAAAAATAATTATTTTTCATAACTGCCATATCTGTGGAAAAACGAGTCTACAACTGAAGTGCTAACAACGAGACAATGACAGGCGCATTCAGATAACCTCATTTCTTTCTGCGATAGCACACACAGACATACATACACAAATTGACGCACACTACGATACAGCCGCGACTATCGGGATGAAATCTGAGAACGCCATTTAAAAATAATGAGATTTTTATGAAATTAGTTTTTCAAGTGTAATTTTTTAATGAAAGTATGTACTGTTATAATTGTACGTAGATTTGGCGGGATCAGATATATAAATTTTTTAACTTTTTAGAATTGAGCGCAAACTTTTTGCTATTCTTGTAAGTACTTAATATCTGTTACGATTTTCACAAAGCAAAATAATTCCGTACGTTGAGTTGAAAATAATACCTAAAACTGCAATAAAATGATATTATTTGCGAACCGAGTATCCATTTCAAAGAATAACATTATATACGTAAAACAATACGTCAAGAAACAGTTGATTTAATTGCAAAAATAACCATTTGAAAAAGATATTTTAGTAATTAGTTTCTCAATATTTTATTTAGCGATGTAACTCAACTTTAAAACGAAAAGACAATACATAGAATCAACGATGGACGAAGATTAAATCGGATAACAATACGCCCGTAATATTACAAATTACAATTAAGATGTATGTAATTTCATGAAATTACAGTAATCGAATGTAATGTTTTTACCAGAACAATAAATAGCCAATAAAAATTATATTTCAGATATGTGTGTGTGCACTGTCTTTCGTTTCAAATATGTGTGTGTGCGATATGTATGTGTGTGTGTATGAACGGTGATGCAATACCTAATCGTGTTTATCGGAGAAATGACGACGCGTTGCGCATTTTTTATTGTGTTATGTAACAACGTATGCATGTGTTTTTATTATGAGATGTTTTCGCAATTAAGTGTCTGTATTGTACAGAATAATATAAGGTTATTGTTTAGAAGTTATTGTATTTACGATATATAAAATTTATAAAATTAGGAACAAAGAATATGTTTAGTTTATTTTAAATCACTTTTGAAAAGTTCTCTTGTACGTATTTTTACTTATGTTTAAGCTGTGTACTTCTTTAAGTGATAAATTCACGATACTATTCGATATATAAGTTCTTTTATGTAATATGTATTAGTGAATAAGTCGTTGGAGTACCTTATATATAAAATAAAAATAAATAAAAATAAAATTTTGTCGGCTGATGAAGTTGCTCGAAGAATTCGGAAAAACAACTTAGTAATTATCCTTCTAGTGTTAATAACAACTATTAATTACTTAAAGGTTTTACGCTTAAAGGCAGTTATGCCTTAAAAGGATGTAAAAGCATTAATTTTCACGCTAAAATTTTATCAATTTACGGATTTCTCGAAAAACGCCATTAAAGAAAATTACAAAGCGTTCGATCAAAATGAGTATAATTACAAGGCGTTCGATCAAAATAAGTATAATTACAAGGCGTTCGATCAAAATGAGTATAATTATTTCGAATGAAAATAGACTTTATAACAGCTCATAAATTTCATATCCTTCTAATATAAAAGTACAAACAGAGTATAATAATAATTGCGTCGCGATATTGTCAACGTCTTTTATTTAAAAATGCAGGGCCTGCCCGCCCTGTAGCCCTGAAGGTACGTTAACCTTCAGGGCTACATGATAAGGATGACAAAGGCCACTATCACTACGAAGAAAATGACTTGGCAGAGTAACAACTGGCTCACCTTGATTCTTTTTTTAAAAGGTGTTTTTGTACAAAACAAGAGAGCCATATTTTTGCGACTTTTGTCAAATATATCGTCTATATTTTCTATCAATCAAGTCAATGCTTTTTCTCATAACAGTAATGCCTACCCAATCACAATTTAAAAACAATAAAAGTTTTGCTAAACTGCAATTTGAGCTAGCCAGGAAAAAAATACATTACAAAAATAGCAATTCGGTAAATGACATAATTTTCCTTGATACTTTTAACTGTATTGATATCATTAGTAAAATATCGTTCCATTTAATAGTTATGAAATTTTTCATTTTTGCCAACCAAACCTCATCGGAAAACAAAAATACTACCAAAGAAAAAAAAGCTCTTACAAAAAGTACCGACACTTAATTTTCCCATACGTTTTCAACAATAAAATATCAGGAACACAAGGTTTCCCGACACAACACTATTGTACTTTCAAAAGGACAAAGTAATGTTCATACAGTATTCATGTGCGTGCGCAGGTCACGATCACGGACATCGAACTTGCATTTTTAAATCGATTACACCACAATGGGTGCGCGGAATCGAATCCATTTTTTTACACTTATGTATTTCCTTTTCCGATTGTATTCTTAATTAATCGAATTGTGTGTTAATAGTTTTTTTTTCAATGTCAGGTTTTTTAATGTTTGTTTTATTTATTATGTCATTAAGTAGAGTGAAATCAAGTGGCTGAAGAATATAGGTAGTGATAAGTTTTGTAAGTCTCGTGTTATGAACCAACATATTTTATATAATTGAAGCCGGAAATAATAAGTAATAACCCGACTAACATTACAGCTCTATATAACGCAAATACTCAACTAAACCTCGAAATCCCGATAAATCGTGCAAAGAGGAAGATAACGTAATAAAATCGCCATATACGTCCACTGCCGTCCACGTGTCGGGCCATAATAAAAATAAATGGTCTCTACAGAACGAGAGAGTTCGCTCACCTCCCTAACCTAAGACAAGAGTTTGCGCTTACGCATCACGCACACACGCGCGTTTGTAGGTCGCCACACGTATGTACACCAGGCCGCACGCACACACACAAACCACGCCCACATACAAGAGGGGCGCGTGCTCCGAACAAGTTTAGACAAACGGAAGAAATATTATTCTCTTTTTAGGTACAGCATTTGCTCATTCTATTCTTGAAATATGTATTTTTATGGCTTTCTTTTTGTCGTTTGAAATGCGAATAGAAATTGTCGGTGTCGGTGTTTATTGCTATTGTTTGGTACTTTCTTCGATAAGTCATCGTGTTTCAGTTATTATTTTTCACGTTTTGTTGCAATTGATTTATTTTCTTTCCATTGTTTTAGGATTTTCGAAAATGATTTAGATCTAGCCTTAGCTAGCGATTTTATTATTTTCAATAACTATGTTTTTAATCGATTTAGTTTCATCTAAAAAGAGAAGAATATTCTTGTAATTTTAATCAACAATTTTAACATAAAAAATCTACAAAATTAAATGCGCGCAATTCTATGAGTCAACGTCTGTCCTAGAAAATTAATAACAACAACGTAATAACCGATTTTCCTTAGCTAAGAAAACATTTTCACACTTCCGATAACGCTGATTATAACAAAATTTTCAACCTATTTACGACTAAAAGTGTCGTCTAATCGGCATTAAATTACAGGTATGCACTAATAAATACCGATAAATGTTGTTTATTTAACAAAAACCGATACCGTAACTTTTTGCGTGCGTTGCTCTTTGCGATTCTTTCATGTGTGTGAGTGTCAGACTCTTGACCTACGACAACTACGTGAGTGTGTGAGTGTGAGTGGGTTGCGTAATTTTTTCAGTGAGTTATTGTTAAAAAAAGTGGGTTGTGTTACATTGTCAATGTAATATAATATGTTTATTGGAAATTGTAATACTTTTGCTGTTTGGCGGTTTATTGAATGGGTATTTTTTTATTGAGATATTGTAAATATTTATTGAATTGGTATTGGTTTTAGAATGTACATTATAGTATTTACAATTTGTAATGCGCGTACGACATTTGAATGCAAATTTTGCAAGTGAGCTGAATTTTAATGGTATTTGCTTTATTTCTGAAGAACATCAATGAAAGTAGGACTCTTTTAAATACGCTGAAATGCCTGTTACTACAGTTTTTTGAACAGATTTTTTTACACCAATATTATTTTCTTATTTTCGAAAAAAAAAAGGTCTAGAACATATTTCCCCGAAACTTATACCCCCTCTTTGTAGCAAATACCTCCAAAAAAACTTTACAAACGGGTATTGCGTTGTTTTGAGCGTAATATCATAATAATTATCTTTATAACAAAGTCTGAGTCAGGCAGACAAGTACCTAGTACAAAAGGAGTTTATTTTTAAGATCTGAGCACAAAGTACCTCTTGCTGCACGAGTTTGAAATAATTAAATTTTTATTCACTCAAACTGTATTGAAGCTTTGTTAAAAGTTTCTGCGATGTTGCTTTTGTGAAAGACAGAAAAATGATTTTTGTGTTATTTTTAATTGTTCTTCAAAACGTTAAAGAGTTGACATTCAGAAAAAAAAATTGTCACTACATTAAACATACTCACTCTTTAGATATTTGGTAATTCGACAAAAAAGTGTATTTTTAATGTTTTTATGATAAAGTGTAAAATTACTAAAAAGTATATTAATAAATGTGTGTAATACAAAATTAGCTAGCATTCCTTTTTATGGGTTATACGACCGTGCTGTAATTCGGGTTCCGTACCCAAAGGGTAAAAACTGGACCCTATTACTAAGACTCCACTGTCCGTCTGTCTGTCAGTCACCAGGCTGTATCTCATGAACTGTGATAGCTAGACAGTTGAAATTTTCACAGATGACGTATTTCTGTTGCCGCTATAACAACAATAAATAAAAACAGAATAAAATAAATATTTAAATGCGTCTCCCATACAACAAACGTGTTTTTTTTTGCGATAATGGTACGGAACCCTTTGTGCGTGAGTCTGACTCGCACTTGGCTGGTTTTTTTTAGTAACTAATAAAGCAATTTAATGTGCAATGAAAGATTAATTATAAAATATAAAATTATCTACCTAATACTTTTTAGAAAGTTTAAAGTAGATAGGTACAAACATTCTCTTAGGTACAGAAAATCGTTTTAACACCATTTTTATTACTCAATATAGTCTGGCATTATGCAGATGTTTCCGCCATTTTATTTTCTGCACTCGTAACGGCAAATCTATCATGCCTAAGTACTTCAAATCATAAGAATGAATGGAAATGAGAAAGTAAAGGAAATCTTTACGTATAAGTTATATATGATATTGTAAGTTCTTTATTTTTTTGCAATTTTTATTACATTTTGACGTTAGTTTTAATTTAATTATTTTAATTGAATTAAAGTGTGTCAATTGTAGGTATGTTAGTCAATGCAAGAATTGGTTAAAGACAATGAAAAATTATACCCGACGGGATCACAGCAATTGCAAAACTATGGTAATTTACTGTACCTCATTGAAAATATAAGCATAGAAATATCTCAATGAAAAACATTTACTATTTTAAATAACAACATATTAAACAAAAATATTATTAGAATAAAATGTGAATTACATTTAAAACTTTAATTAACGTCAAGTGAAATCTCGGAGATGAATGATTTGGAAAATTATCAACATACCACGATTTCAAATCGAAAAAAACGAAAATATTTAAAAATGGAACCACATTACGTGTTGATAAACAATTTTAAAGAAGAAATTCACTTTAAATTAAAAAAAAAAATATAGAAAATGCTGGCCGCTAAAAGCTAAAAGTTCTTCCCAGCATTCCAAATTCATAATAAAGAAAAAAGACAACCTAAATGTCACACTGACTTTTACCGCTTTGCACTTTGGTTTAGGTTACTTTCTCTAAGTAAAGACTTAAGTTAAACTAAGGAAACGAGTCTATATCAATTGTTACTTAAACTTTTACTTAACTATCTAATTAAGTTGGTGTAACCGGGTGACAAGGTATACTTCTAAAATCTGATTTTTCGCATAAAATGGTGATAAAATTGTTTTATTCTAGTAAAATATGAAAAAGGAAGGTACAAAACGCATCAAAAAAGAAAGTGAAGACTAATTTGCAGTAAAACTAACATTATTGCCATAAACTTATGAAAAAGCTCGGTAATCGATTCCACGAATTTACTTCTTTAATTTTATATTTAACTTTCACAAACCTTCAATGATATAAAAGCAATAACATTCAAAATAAATGTTGGCCATTTTTCCAATTTTATTTTACTTGCAAATACCATTAACAGGAATGTTACCGGAATCTACTGTTTATCTGTTCGTTGAGCGGGCTATAAATCGGAAACTAGTTCGCGGAATTACGCAACAAGCTCTTAGCGGTCATTATAATAAAAAACAAAAATACCTGCATTGAAATACTATCGATTCACATCCAAATCGATTCCATAAACTCATCGCACAACTGTCAATCACTCACAAAACGAAAAAAAAATAACAAAACAGAAAAGAAAATCGAAACGTCACTTCGTTAAGTCACATTGGTTTTTTTTTTCACTGGCAAGGGTATAAAGTTCATTCGGCCTAAAAACTTTTTCCGCGATTTTTTCAACGCGAAATGTGTGTGTTTACGTCAACATGTATTTTTCAAATGTAAGTGTGCGGCAAAAAAATGGTTGTGCTCGACTCCGGCCGTGGGCGTTCTGTTATAAGTACTATAGTTATAGTAGGCACGGCATGGCATCGTAATGCACTTATGTGTACTTGCTAACTTTTTTATTATAGTCTGTTATATCCGAGCGGTTCCTTAGTTTGAGTCTCCGCGCCTTCGACTTCTTGGTGCTTGCATTATTACGTAATCATTTTTTTTTTGTTTTCTGTTTTTTTTTTCAAGCCCAGTTCTTCGTTTTACCTTTTTTTCTCCGTTACAAATGTTTGAAAACTCTACTGCGCCCCTTATCTTGTTAATAATAATTACCTAGTAATAAGTATGTCAGTAAAACAGATTGTACATTATAGTAACTCGGCCATCGCTTTCGAATGTAACAATCGCTATTCGCATTCCTTACTGCATTTAATTATAAATACCTTAGGACAACCTCAAAATAATTATGGGCTACTACTATATAAAAGGAAGAACCGCAAAATTGTTGTCTTTTATAGCAAGGCATTTTTTAAGCTTATGAAGTTTGAACTGTCATAAGTACTACATAATCCCTTGGACTTTGTATTATGTTAATCCAGGATTGCCTTTAAAATCAATAGAAAAAAAAGCAACCGCATAGTTTTTAACAATACTTTTTTTATAAAGTATCAAGACTATTCCTGTGACACATTTCTCGATAGTACACAGCTGATACAGAATGAGTTAAGTTTTTATTGCAGCTCATACTCACATGCCATCAATACTTTTGCCAGTTTCGTTCGACGCCTTACTCTATTACTTTTTCATGAGATGCCATGGACTTTTTTATTTATTTTAAAGAAAAATAATATACAAAAAAAAAATACAGTCGAATTGAGAACCTCCTCCTTTTTTTGAAGTCGGTTAAAAACATAAACCACCACATTTTTTATTGTCAAGATTTTATTTTGTTTTTGTTATTTCTGAGGCTTTTTTACCTGTGATAGACAAAACAAATAGAACTTAGGTAGATTTAAGAGCTCTATAAAATTACTTTTTTTAATGACCTTTGTAATTTACCAACCTAAAAATTTTTTTACAGCCATATCTCTCAACTCGCTTGTATCTTCTAGCGAAAGGATCAAGACTACACCATCGCAGTAAGTGATAGTGAGTGAAAGAGAGGGAATGTCTGCAGTTTTTCATTGCGCGTTGTACGGAGAAGTTTTTTGCCGGATCGTTTTTATATCAGACCTTATTCGATACTTTCTTGTAGGAAATATTTACTTTTTGCACTATCCCGAGACCTGTGCTGGTGGTCTTGATTGCGACCTGTTTTTATCTGTTATTTTTTCTAAGTTTTTAGTGTTTCAAGTTTAAATACTTACAGCTTAGATTTTCTCGCGCGGATGAGAATTCTTTCCTGCTTGGAGGTTAAGTTTTGCTGCTGCAGAAAAATTAATTTATTGTAACCGTCCACTGTTATATGTGGATATATTAGTAGCCTCAGCATAGTGGCCAATACTTGGTAGACTTTGCATTTGTAGTATTTTATCACACTTGGCTATCAAAAAGACGCTTTTAACCGTCAATTTGATAAAAATGACAGCTGGGCTGCGACAGGAACTGGATGAGGATGGCAGAGAATCAGATGCTCCATTGTCCAGCAGTGGATTGCCTTTAGCTGACATACTTCTCATGATCTTCTTGAAAAGATTTTAGTATCGTCTTTTTTACTAGTGACTAGAGTTATTAAAACTGCATATATAGTGGCCCAGTAGCTAAGACCTAGCCTCGTCGTGGGTTCAAATCCGGCCAAGTACCCATGTGAATTTTTCAAATTCATATGTACTTTCTAAGTTTATCTTGGACATCACAGGCAACGGTGAAGGAAAACATCGTGAGGAAACCTGGACTTTTATAGTTAATGTTAAGTCTGAAATAGCCAAGTCAGGGGCCTGTGGGGTTCCCAGAGGCGGCTTAATTAACTCTGACACCAGAGGTGGCCACACACGAAAAGAAGAAGAACTGCGTTTTAATATTTACTATTAAATATTAATACGCAGTTGAAGATTTCTTTCGCAAAGATGGAAGATTTCTCTTGAGTTCATATAGATGTTTTGCATCAACACTCGCGAATTGCGATACAATTCAATGTGTAAGCACCCACGCTAGGAGTTGTGTGGAAGTGCGTAGTATGTGATGTACTGACTATTTATTCGAATGCGTATATCTTTGGAAGACATTATGATCGTTTTTGCTTTTTAATATCAATATCAACGATTTTCCTATCAAAGAATTTGTGCTGTTAGTAAAACTTATAACCATGTTAGCATATACATAAACATAGTGACACTACACAAAACAAACAATATGACAAATAATATCGGATCAGTGGTTACCTATATCACGAAGTCAAACCCTGATTTTTCCATCGACGTTGTGAAATCCCGATGTTTTTCACAAGCTTTTATTTAACTTGCAATGTATGTATGTGTGTTCGGGTGAAATCTTGAAAGCAGTTATCCTCCACCGATTAAGATGAAATTTTGCATAGATACACGTTTAGTTTGGATGACAGTGCATAGTAAGCTAAGTGACGTCATTATAAATCCAATATGGCGGACGGTCTACGATGGCGGACTAGTTATTTTTTGTGCACTGCCATGATATGGGTATCAAATGAAAAGGTTTGCTGAGAAGAATACGAAAAAAGCTTGTTTAAAAAACAAAAAAAAAACGGGTTCTTTGTTTTCTTTTGTGATACTTCTACTGCGCAATAAATCCGTAGGTACGTTTTCTAAGATAGAGACTGAATCAATACTGATCAAATTCACAGAAATTTACCTACCCTACCTCGACAAACATGACCTATGTTATTTCTTGTACTAAACATATTATCGACACAGCTATTTTTAACGAATTGATCGTCAAAGCAAATTGAATATTATGTCTACGGTGAAGGCCGGATATTGCTTATTAAGACAAAATTGTACTTCATACTAGCGATGACTCCTGGGTTTCACGCTATAATGCAATTTATGATACAACTTTGACCATAGATCAAAGAGACGCCTCGACAGCGCTAGAGACTGCAGTGCTATACAAACTAAGCGTGTTAGTGACTGTCACCGATTTCTCTTAAAAAATGACGGACATTCTGAATAAATTCTGCCGAAACTTATGCTCAGAACATAATTATAGGCATATATGTTTCTGTGGCAATAAATACTTTTTCTTTCTGTCTTTTAGCTCATGGTGCGAGACGGAAGAGTCAGCGTTTACTCATAGAAATTGACGGTCATTCTGACTATGACTGCCGAAAGTTGAAGCTCAGCGTACTTGCGTGACCATAAAGATTTAATAACTTTTTTTTTATGTGTGTTCAAACTCGGGACTCTGAGACCCTTCCCGGTCCTTTGAAAGGCGTGCCAGGGGCCGAAGCCAACTCTCAGTGGCCTTTTTAGTATTACTACTACATTTTTATTTTTTTCTGGCTTCTGCCATCGGCACACTCCCGGTATAAAAAGTATACTTTCTATATGTGGTTTAGGACCACGATATGTTCTTGCCGTGTGTCAAGTTTAATCCTTATCTGTTTAGCTGTCAAGATGTGAAAAGGTAGCAGACAGAGTTACTTTCGCATTAATAAATATGGAAGTATCAGTACCATCCCTAGACGGTTCCTTGGTCTGTGACTCTGACAATTTAAATGACAAATATTGTCAACAGAAAAGGTAATTAGTAACAAAATAGCGTAAAATGAGATAATAATAAGTTTGACATATCCTCGCTCCTGTGCTATCAGTTATTAAAAAATTATCGTCAAGAAGTGATTGGCGAAAATATCAAAGGGTTCATTACACATTAATTGAAGATAGTAACCAACCATGATCTATTGGTTAACTAATAGTAAACTTTAATGGACTGTAGACTTAATTAATTACATTCATTAAAACTGTGTTTAAGATACTAAAATTCGAAGATTTATTCGTTTTTCGTGGGAACTAAACCACGATGCCTTGTTATGTTACACAAACCTTCTAAGGTACGTAGCCAGAAGAATGACAAAATATAATTATGATTATTAAGTTACTACTAATATTATAAATGTTTAATACTAAATGTTTGTTTGTCAATCATGCCTTAACAGTTGAACGGATTTGGAATGGGTAGACCATGGCCAAAACCAAATTCAGACCGTATTAGGACATAAGATTTTTTATCCCAAAAATAATAAATTCTATCACGCGGTTTCAATAAAGTATTAAACTACACTACATTATAATTTGCAATATTACAAAATAACCAATTCATCAAAACATATTCATAGCCACATCCTTTCCACACGACAATTTCCTGTGTCAATTGTTACCGTTTTGCTGTAATCACGGCGGAACTCTAAAAAGTGTCCCCTAGTACCTAGGTTACTTAGAACCCATCCAACCGATGAATGTCACAAATAAGGGGTTCCGTAATGATCACTTGTGGACTGTGGAGCGATTATTGTCAATTTCGCTGTCGGTAAGACCGCGTTTAGTGCGTTTAGTTGCGGAACCCGGCCGTCAGTTAGCTGCTTTGTGATTTTAAATTAGACTGTTAATTTTTTTAATTGGTTTTTAATTAAAACCTGTAGTTATTTTGTAATAACTATGCTGAGTATGCAAGAAACAAATCGACTCTCAACGAATTTATTTTTAAAATAAGCCCTAAGCGCGTTACATGGAAAACCCCGAAGTTAGGTAGATAAGGATGGATAGCAAGATCAGGGTGACCATAAGCTCTTAGAGTAAGGTTATTTGTGTGCGTAAAGGACATATGTATATGACTTGTATATATCTGTTCCTTTTTTACAGTCGAACTTTGATAGGGGGATATGATACGGGGACTGCTACCAAACTTAACAAGCCTTTTCCCAACTATATTGGTGTCGGCTTCCAGTCTAACCGGATTCAGCTGAGTACCAGTGTTTTACATGGAGCGACTGCCTATCTGACCTCCACAACCCAGTAACTGGGTAACACGGTATCCCTTGGCTAGACTGGTGTCAGATCTCAAGCTTCTGACTACTCGTAACGACTGTCAAAGATCTTTAAATGACAGCCGGGACCAACGGCTTAACGTGCTTTCCGAGGCACGGAGGAAACTTGGTATGTTGAAATGGTCACCCATCCACGGCCCGACCTCGTCAAGCGTTGCTTAACCTTGAAGATCGACCCGTGCGGCTGTTTTTATTTAGCCACGAGCTCCTCCAGATAAATATGACATCTTGTATGCAAAAGTATTATATCCCCATTTTGGTATCATGTGCCAATATTATATGCCGAGATATTACTTGCCTACTATCCTTGCTTCTAAAACTAGCTTCTTATAAATTAAATAATAAAGCAAGTAATTAAAAATTTATATAACCTAGACACCTCTTAAACTTACTTGGAACAACTTTCTATAAAGATACAAAAATATGTTTTGTTTGACACAACTACATGACCACTTACCATCAGGTGGTATAGTGGTCAAGCGCGAGCCTAACTATAAAAAAGTGACGCATTAGAGGTCAACAACAAGCCTTCGCAGCGTAAAAAACACGCCTTAATTTTTACCTATTTTCTCCAAGAAGTGGAATAAACAAAAAAACATCAGGGGCAAAGCGAATAAGCTAAGAACCATTTGAGTCAAGAACAGAGAATGGTGTTCGTTAGTATCTTTTAATTTCAGCTAATTTTTATCTTCCAGGGACGACTCCTTTTTTACTGTGTAGCACAAGCCATTAGCTGTGATCTAGGAGGATGGAGTGATCTTGATACTTCGAAGATACTTTTTCTCGAGTTTGAAATTGGAAAATGACGTTGGTGTTTTTTTATTATTACTTTATTCGACTAAGCAGTAGGTGATCACACTAGCTAAACTATTGTATTATAATTAAATGGAATAAAGATATATTAGTAATGTTCTTTTTACGCAAAATACGCGCTTGGTCGTGGATTTGCGGAAAACAGCCCATTTTAATCTAACCTAACCTAATGTTCTTTTTGCAATTAATTTAAAGATTGTGCTATTTGAAGTCACAACATTTTTGTTGTCCTTAAAATGACTGGTCCTTGTGAGCAACTGCGTAAAAATTAAATTGTGTTTTATAACTAAATCCTTCAATATGTAGAAATTTATAGATTGGCTGCTCAATAAAGTCAGTTCCAAGCACACATACACTTTGTTTTATACATTTATTTTTTTATAACAAGATCAAGTTGAAAATTGTTATGATTGCGTTATAAAAGTAATCAAGTCGTTACGGTAATGTAATTATTTATTATTTTATTTATAGTGGCGTTAGACCTAAGTTCTTTATTTAGAAATAACAAGCAATGTGGTTTTATTTTACTTTTGAACGGTCTACTGTATAATTTTATTGAGTTCTGTGATCTGATTAAAATACCTGTCTTGTTCTTTTTATGTTTATTTATTTGATAACGGAGGTAGTTTGATTGCAAATCGAACATTTTACTTTGTAGAGTTACAATAAAACACTCAATAGCTGTAATAAAAGCTTGAGATTAGATCTATGCTACTTTAAAATTGGTGCACAAAATTCAATTTAATTTACTGAAAATCGGCTTTTTATTTGATATCGCTCCCAATCGAAACCCATCATTAGTATCCAAAATGTAGTATTAAAAAGGGCTGCATCTATATCATATCTTACACAAAAACTAGTTTCTCAAGCTATCAACTTTCTCCTCAGCAAGTACCAAAACCGTTCCATCCGACATCTGTACTGAAGAAATCTAATTTTTGCCGAGTTTTTCTCTTATTCCGGCGGCCCCCAGAGGGCGGTGTTTTCCCGCCAATTTGTGTGTGCTTGTGAAAATTTAACCGTTGTCATGTCGCACCGTTTCACTTCATGTTAATGAAGTGTTATTTGTGCGCGTCTCCTGTTTGCTTTTTGTGTTTTTCTGTATTTTTTTTGTAACTTTTTTTCCTTGAAATAAAAATGGCGTCTTTTTTTTTCAATAAATCCTTGTTTTTGGTAAATAATAACCAGAAAGTTATTTAAAAAAAATCTTGAACATATTTCGCGCCATCTTCCGTTAATGGTGTATTAAAAAATGATTAATAATAAAATATTCATTACCGAAAAACGGGCAGGTGTCGTTTCTCCACAAAAAACGGTGTTTTTACGACCACTAAGAAACTTTTCTAATAATGTCCCGAGTTAAGAGTGTCCTGCCGCTAATTGCGAAATAAATTTTCAAGTTTTAACCAAAAAACTCTTTCTCATGAGTTACGGGCGAAGGAAAAAAAGATTACGGCGTACGGTAAAAGAAAAATGATCGTCGGTGTCCTGGGTCGTATTCATAGGCGGTCCCCAATAGTTACGTAATTATTATTGTGACCTAAAAACTGTATATAGAATATCTTTTTTATAAAATTGTAGCAGTTCTGGTTCGAAAAGTATGGCGTCTAAAAGTTTTGATAAAATAAATAATCCAAAACGGAATCAAACCTTACTTGTCTTAGAATCATGTGAAATACTGACATGTGTATCAGTGATATTAGTACAATATTAATGTGAATGTCTATACGTTTGTGACTTATAAAGCTTAACAGGCTGTTATTATTAATAGTAACAACTATTATATTGAAACGGTTACACGTGCTATTATGACAGCAGGACTTCAAACAAAATATGATTAACGTCAACTATGTAATAATATTTACGGGAAATCGTTAACAAAAACCTGATCTGTTCTAATTATTTTCAGTTACATAATTAAGAAGGAAAATAATTTGTTTTGTGAACGGCGCTTGGAGTGACTGTTAGATTCTGTTACCTACATCAGGAAATAAGTAACTTAATACTTACAGAAATTGTTTTAAACTGATTCGTTTATGTTTTCTTTTATTAAAGTGTAAATCAGACGTTGTTAGAACAATAATAAATTATATTTAATGTCTTTTGACATAATACCAAGCTGTGACTGTCCCGCTACGGTGCAGAGGCCTTTTCTGATACAAAGAAGCAACGAGCATTTATCGTCACGCTCACTGAATGTTGTTTTATTGGTAATTAAAATACTGTTGTATTTGTTATTTATAATGATACAAAATCTTTCGATTTCTTCATATAGAATTAAAGCTTAACAAAAAGGTATAAAGACTAGTGTCTGACTATGTGGCTCAAGTGCTAAGATTTAGTGGACAGTAATATAAACAATTACCGCTACGACGAACGGCTTTTTCATTTCTCTTAAAAGATCATTACGACCATGTTTTGTAGGACGGATGAATTGATAAGCATTTATTTCCATTGACAGATCAAGGAACTGTTGAACTATTGTCGCAATTTCTATAAAAGACGGAACTACTTATTCCATTTTTTTATTTTTGTAATAAGAAGATACAAAAAAGATAAAATCTATCTTTATCTTTTTTATTTCCTTTTCGTCCTGGCTATGAATACGGCAATAATGGGTTGGAAGAAAATTATGAGAGATAGAAGAAAAGTGGTAAAAATTACCAAAACGGGATGGGGTGATAACTTGACGTCATTTTGAACGTTAGCGTTTGTTGTGTCACGTCTTGTTGAAAGGGGTGGGCAGTATTTAGAGCGTGACAATTATTGTAATATTTTTTGCTTTGTACCAATTATATTTTGTTTTTTTTTGTTATTGATAGTCTCGCGTGACCACCTTCTCACCTGAAAGTAAGCAATGATGTGATCGAGAATTAAGTACACTATCGTTAATTCGTCTAAATAAACTATCATCTACTAAACTAAATATAACTATGAATAACTTAATGAGTTGGAGAATCTTTAAATTATTATATCACTTGCTTCTGACGGCGGCTTTGCCCACGTGTAAAGTGTTTTCTTATCCCAAGGGAACATTATACCAGGATGACAAGTAGCCTATATGCTAATCTAGACAATAATGTATCTCTGTGCCAAATTTCATCCGGATCCATTCAGCCATTCTAGCGTCATTGAGTAACAAACATAATCCATCCACTTAAACTTTCGCATTTATAATCTTAGTAAGATATATAAATAATATTATTAAGATTCTAAAAATATAAAGGAAATTTTAAGTATACATACCTATGTACCTATACATAGAACTTCGTTTAAAAAATATGTTACATTTCAGAAATTAGATACAGTTTTAGTTTTTTTTGGTCAGCACCTATGTCTTGTAAAATAATCTTACTAGTATTCTAAAAGTGAAAGTTTGGATGGATGTGTGTGTGGATGAATGTTTTTTACTCAATCACGCCAGAACCGCTGAACGGATCTGTATGCAATTTGGTAAAAAGATAAATTACAGTCTGGAATAGCACAAAGGATACTTTTTATCCTTTTGACTTTCACGTGGGCGAAGCCGTTGGCAGAAGCTAGTATCTAAAATAATCTTTCTTTTTTTGTAACTTTCGAAATTATCAGATTTCGTTTTAGAGAGGTTATAGTACATTACTGCAGCGGCCAGCAAAAGAGGCATTGATGGACGAACGTGTAAATACGTAAGTCCATCAATGCCTTGTTGTAGCCAAGGCATGTATAGTACTTTTCTCTAAGTAGTACCTAGAACTAATTTTGTCAAAATCAATGACGAACAACAATAATTGTTCCCGCGTTAGTGTTCATTTGTTTTTTTTTCAATAAAAAGCGTTCTATTTGCAAGCCAGTTCGAAATTTAAATAAAACCTTTGATAGGTTACCTCCTTGGTGGCCATGCTTCGGAGGAAAAGATCGTTCCATTTTTAAATTACACGACAGATATGAGTTTACTATGGAATTTATTTGGCCGCTAGACACGACAGATATGGATTTTCATACAACTTTTGCCGGCCGCTGCGCACATGTATTCGGCCAGTACAGCAATTGCGATTTATCTCAAAAAAGGGTGTCAAAATAATGCTCAAATTTCCAAGCATGTTTGAGAAAAATATATTCTGAAACCGATACACGGGTACAGTACTAAGAGTTCTAATATAAGCACGGAAAATTCGCCACTAATACAACGGTTCTTTGGAAAAATCGATGTCATAGTAAATTATTCAGCTCAGTCCAATTATGTGGATATTGAAATACAGTTCACCTTCAGTAAATATGTTAACTAACTAATAGCTGGTCGATGGTTTTCTTTAATTTGAAGAAGAAAACAGTCGGGCTTGGGCCTGGTTCCATAAAGTGCTTCAAACATTCTTTTGGAATTACTTTACAAAAGTACACCAGGGTTTGTGACGTCAGTATAAGAAAATATTTAATAAATAGTAAAAGACAATATCTACAAGCAAAACTAAAGCTAGCTTACTAGTTAACTAACTAGTACCTACAGTGATTATATATGTATCTATCTGAACCCCAGTTTTTAAGACAAAACACACTACTCTACGAAAGTGTCACATCACTATAACACCTCATTCTAAATTCAAAAAGCCGTAAAACATTACACCTAATAAGATTTTATCGATTTACTTCATAAAAAGATAAAAAGTCTTAGGATCCTTCCAAAGCTATTAACTTTAAAAGCTGGCTGGTCATTATACGTTCTTTTTTTAAACGGTCTCCCCCCCTCCTCCCTTAGAACACTTTTCATAATTACCGCTCCCTACCTCCCCTTGTTACAAGATGTTACAGTTAGAACCGTTTTAAAAAAAACAATTTCATTATCTTTGCTTCTGTGATTTTAAAACGTCGCGTTCGGGAGTTCTTTTTTTGAAAAGTTGTTTTTGTGAAATGTTTTCTTTTTCTTTTTGTGGGCTAAGAAGTTTGATCTAAATACGTTTCCGTTGACAGATTGTTTTGATTAAATAAGAGACCATAGAGTATATGTAATTGAGTCAATACCTAGAAATCCGTGACTCATTTGTGGATCAACATCTTGCTAAGGATAGTCTTAATAAAAATAGACCAAACATATTGTGTATATCGTGTGCATTATTTATACCACTGAAATGGTACCATTGATGCTGTTCGAGGATGTAATCAAATTGTGACGTGTAGTTACCTAGGTAGACACTTCGTGATATCTAGGCAATGTTGCTTAAACCGTCTTATTCAGTTACTACTTCTGTTTAAACCGCAAAATTAATATTGCTACAAACAAAAACCGTCTCAAGCTTCAAAAAAGTACAAAAAACGTTCACAAAACACACTCATTCTTTTTCAGTGCCAATAAACAAGCCAACATTCAAACTGGAAGAAAAAGAAAACTTCTAAAAACTCAAACACTCAACATACATCATTAAAAACATTTTTGAAACAATATTTATACTTAAAGGGGCCGCGGAACAAAAACTAAGACAACTTAACCGAATTGATTTATACAAAAGTACAGTCGGAAAGAAAAGAAACAAAGCAAAAAGAGACAAACACATGTCGTACTACGACGTCGAACGTCAAAATCGTCTCAATTTCGAAAACGAAAAACAATTGGGATTTGAATTTTAAATTCGCTCGGTCATTTTCGGTGGATTTTTTCGGAAAGCGGCACTGTAATAAATCTAGATGCAATAACGATAAATTCATTGCGAATCGACATGCAAATGTTGAAGGATTTTTTTCGACTATGTGTATCAATGATATACTTTTGTTTTGTGTTCTGAATGCTGTGGAGTTGCTTGTTTGGCTTTGATTGCTATTCTTTTTGGTGAAGTGACGTGTTTTTGTGTGTCAAAAAAAACATGTTTGTCTTTACCGCCATAGAATTAAAAGAATAACATATCGTAGTTATTTCTTGACAACTAAGTAATACCTATAAACTTAATAAGTCTGAAGACTACACAAGTATTCAAGGACTTTGTAAGCAGACGTATATTTTAATTCCAAATAATATTATTTTTGTCACCTATCAAAATGTTTGATTTCTATTATGTTTTCATTTCCAGATACTTACAAATTAATATCGTTTGATTTTGTTACTTTGACACCTACTATTTATCGAAACGTTCTAGTTAAAACAGCGTACGTACTGGTATGTTCTTAATTTTAAAATGTTTTTGTTGTATGTTTTTAAATGTTTTTATGGTTTACTAAACTGAGTATTCTGTCTATTTATCTATCCCTTCTTAGGCCATAAAAATAACTGTATTTTTTTTTTCAAGAATATATCAACTGACAAGGTGATTTAAAACAAAAAAAAATCTATCTATCTGTGCAGGCTTTCAGCTCATAAATATTTATTTAAGAACGAAACAACTAACAAGGAAATTTTCTCAAAAAAATTGCTTGTTTCTCGACTCCACTGTTTTCGTCGGCGCCGCCCACAAAAGATCAAGTACCGACCGCGTACAAAGAGTGCAGTTTTTATTTTGCCCGAGTACACTTTTCCGTTTCGGCCGACGTGGCGGGCTCTTTATTTTTTTCAAGCACCTGTGCTTTTTTGCATTATTTACATGACTGTACTTTTTTAAAATGCACGCTCTACCCTGTTTTTGTAAGAGTTTTACGTAAAAAGCTGTTCTTTTTCCTCGTAATTTACGAGTAGTTCATGCAAAAAGATTAGGTCGGTTTCAGCGAATTTATTGTCATTTTAAAATGCAGGTATATCTACACTGTTTTGCTTTGCATGTGTACTAGATTAAAGAAAAAAGAAAATTATAAGAATAAAGTCTAGCTTATTTTGTTTCTAGATACTGCATTTGAAGGGTACCGGCAAAGAACAGGGCATGTCACAAGTTTTCATTTTTCTATTTTTTATTGGCAAGCAAATCTTTATCTAAGGTAGTTTTATTCTCAATCTTTATTTTTTTTTCTCTTTCAGTCCATCCAAAGGTTGTCTATAAGAGATTGCCCTGTGCGATAAGGCCGCCCATTCTACACTTATCTTTATAAATGGTTTGTTCTGTAATTATTTAAGTGGTGGACAATAAAGTACATATATAATAAATAAGGCGCCAAAAAGAAATTTTTGTTTATGGCCGAAACGAAAAGAACCGGGAATGTCCATGACATACCGGTACATACCGGTGAAGAAGAGGATAAAAATGCCAAACTTCTAAACTTTTAACTGCGTTTTTCTCAAAATGTTTTTTTAGGCCATTCTCTGTTTTTTGCCCTTTGCGTTTTGTACCCTTCATTTTGTCTCTAAAACCTATTTTCACATCTATTCCTATATCACCTATAAACTTATGGGCAGGTAATAAAAAAAGCGGCAAAATCTAGTAAACCCACCTACGAAACACATGATTAAATCCGATATCTCAATACCTTTAAAATTGCAACAATAAAATGCAGATGTATTACATCCCGTAACAAGTACTTCCTGACTTATCATACGCCACCTTGTACGCAGATGGTAACACGATTTACAAAAAAAAAGAAAAAAAAGAAAATGGCGGTTGAATCTCGATTAAATAAATTGTTAACACGCCCGCGGCGTTTTATCGCAAGATTTTTTATCTTCAACGATTCTATGCGAAAACGCTTCCCTAGTAATGAATATGCAACATTTAGATTGAGCCTAGATATTTTATAGTTCCTGTAATATAAAAAAGAAGGCCTCGCGCCACCCACTGCTTAGATCCACGATAAAACACTTTAGTACTAGATAAAGTTGTATTTATTGGGGGCGTTACGCTAGCGGGGATTTTTATAAAAATTAAAACTCACCTTATAATGTAAAAAGTGTTAATAGCTATTGGTAACGTAACCAATACCCAGTTTATTTGGGGACTGCGATTAAGCGACTGTGTATGATAGCCTTCATTTATAAGAAAAACGCTATTATGGAATTGAAAAATCTAAAATTGAAACAAACACACATAGTCGCCGCTACGCGTCCCCTACTCTTGGAAGATAACAATACACATTGAAACAGATGCCAACTCACTCGCTGAAGTGTCGACCAGCACTCCTCGAGGGTTCTCTCGCTGATGCTCTGGCCAGACCGCGCTTGTTGCTGTGAAAAAAATGGAGAAATTAACATTTAAGTACATCATGAAGTATCTGGTACTCTTTATGAAATTTTTAAAATTTGTTACTTTTCTTTTTTATGAAAATATAAATAAAAGATAGATATTTAAAATTACAAAGAGTTTCAGATACTGTGTGTGTGTTTAAATAGTTAATCAAATAAAAGCGCGATAGTTTTAATGTATTTCTTTTTAGTAAGACAGCACAAATAGAAAAAGGGCAATTAGTTTTATGAGAGTTATGAATAACAGTGAGCTCCATCGCTTTTGTGAAAGATATAATAAAAAATAAGTGCTAGTATAATAAAGTGAAATGAAATAGAAACAAAACAGAAAAATGAAGCTCACTTCAGAAAACGGCACTATGAAAACTCATTCAAATGAATTATATTTTATAACAAAAGTAGGTAGAAGTGACTGAATAAGTAAAGGTACTCTTCATAAAATTAAGCGAGTTTCTATTATAAGTCGCTCATTAAATTAATATTATCGTTTGCAAAAGATAAATGTAATTTTTAAAACGCAATTATTTTATTTCACTTCATTTTCTAGTAGACTATTAAAAAAAACATGTGAGTTTCCATAGCAGACTATTTATAGAAGAAGGAAAGAAAGAAAAATAATAATTACATCGATATTGAGGCTATTGAGGACATTTACCAGAGCGAAGGGTAACATCGCGTTGCGATCACCGAGCGGGGTTTCTCCTGTTGGCGACTGCTGTTGTGGCTGCGTGTGGAAATAAAGAAAACGTTATTTCTTTTTTTCGAAAAAAAGGATGTTATTCTTTGCAATAATTAATCGAAAAATAAACTTGAGGCATGCGGAAAAAGATTGGAAAAAGAATGAATTATGATGTTACATTTCCGAATTACAATTCAAAAACTGTAGTGGTCTTATTTTGAATATTGTTTGGTAAATAAAAATTATTAGAATTATTTGTAGGTAATTCGGAAATCCAAAAGATGATTTTGATTGTTATAAAAGTTTTAGTTAATGAAGATGGTACACATCGAAACATGAAATGAACAGACGACATAGATGCGGAAGAGGACATTCTGTACAATGTTAAAAACCCTCTAAAAGCAACATAGCAACATTTTAATACAAGCAACTTAAAAGTTAGATAAACCCATATCTTACATTAGTAAAAACAAAAAGATACACTTACCCAAACTAGGGTGTTACCAAGTCTACACAACACTTCGTGCACATGCTGTTAACCAAGGGTTAAAAACAAAAATTTAATAAAACGCTACAACCGGTTAAAATAAAGATCAATGTCCACTGAGATATCTTGGTAAATGCTATTACAATACTAATGTATAACATTATGTGATTATGATTGGTTACAAGTTATTGTGCTGATATTACTGCATTTTCCAGTGTAACTTCTTTAGGAAGTTATTATTTTATCTATTCGTTTTACGATAGTGACTTTTGATCATTGTAATTTTATATCAGTTTTTTTTTGTTCAGAATTATAATACACACTGATTATTGAGCATAAATAAGTTAAAGAAAAAATCGTGCAACTTCATTTCAGATAGTTTTCTTTTTTTATATCTTTTTTTTATAAAACAGTGGACAAAATCTTCCAAAAAGCGCAACATAAAAGTTATAGCGCGATGAAATCGCAAAAAAAAACGCTAAAACTAAAAATTAAAAAATGCTGGACAGTCACGACATTTAGAGTTAAAAATGTATTTACATCGATATTATTGAGTGACGATAGTAAATTTACCAGCGCAAACGGTACGAGTGATCTCTCGCTCATAGTGGAGTCTGCTGACGGGGATTGTTGCTGCTGCTGACATCCAAAGAGGCGGCGTGAAAAAGAGACAGTTGTACGTCAGTTTTTTGTAGTTTTACTAGATATTGGAGGGATAAAAATACCTTTTTATTGGGAAAAGACGGTTTTTTATTAGTTTTACCTCAAAAATATAGTTCCTTTTTTACACAAATCATCATATTATTGGCCATATATAGAACAGCTTCAAAATTACTACACTACCTACTAATGACTTCCGTAGTTTTTTTAGTTTTTTTTTAAATATTAAATCGAAGATTCAGAATATTATGATTGCAGATTGAAATAATTTTCAGAGTCGTTGTAGATTTTAAAAGCTTCGAATCATTTGTTCACACTTTTTTCTTATGCGCTAAACACGGAAATGCCAGCGGCGAAACATCGTCAACAAGAAAAAAAAACAATAAAATTCATTATTTTGATAGCAAACCCTTGACTCAACAATAAAAATATTAATAAATCAAATTTTAATTAACTATTCTCCTAAAAAACTAAACCACAAAAGCGCAACGCGACGAACCGTTAAATCTCAATTTACGCAAAAAAACCGATGAATGCGGAACACGAATCTCACAAAACCGGTTTCGTTATTCAAACAGAAATTTTGTGAAACAAAAAAAAGATTTGGAAACAAATAACTGTCAACACCCCTTCGGTGAAACAAAAGAGAAGGAAAAAAATTAAAAAATAAAATGATCGCGTCCCTAATCCGTTGTGCCGTGGGAATCGCAAGGTGAAACGTATCTAAAACTAATTTAAAATGTAATATTCTTTCGTCTGTTGTTTTCGAATTTTAAATTAAGAAAGTTATTACTATTTGCGTATTTCTTTTTTGCTGGAACATTTCTTCGTTTTTTGAAATTTTAAATTTAGATTCGTGTTCCTTACGATTTGAAAATGGAAGGGAAACTAGTTTTGCGGGCGGAATAGAAATGTTACGTTGAAAATTTGACTATAACATTTTTAGATACTTTAAAAAAGGTCTGCAGTATTTTGTTTGTTTTTGTGAAATAATGAATCAACTTATATTATCCGAAGCATTTACACATACGATCTGGAAATATGCACAAAACAATACAAATAAAAAGTAAGATGGCCTAAATCGTCCGCCAAAATTTTTCCTGCCAGCTATTTGGTTTTTTGTATGAATATTTTAATTTCGTCCAACCAATTTAAAACCAATAATGTTAATTATAAATCGAAACATACGTTAGTGTCAAAAAAAAAATCACAGAACGAAAACGCCAAACACGAAATAATCAAACCATATGCCCAAAACAAACAGTCATTGAAAAAGAAAAAATAATCGACATTGCCGACAAGTTGATCACAGGTAATAATAGAATTATCACAGATTATTGTTATTTACATATCCTTTGTAAAACCGGATGCGACATAAGGACACAAAAAAGATTTTAATAATAACTTTGACGAAGGACCTTAACCCTTTCTTGGATAACAAAGCTTTACAATATGTTGCCTTGGCTTGTTTCTTTTTTTAATTTATAAGGAAGGGATCATTCAAATTTGGAACGGGTTTCACCTCGGAGTAATCTGATGTCAGTTGATCAAGAATGTTTGTAGAAGATAGACGTGATTTTAAAGTATTTTTGTTTTTAAATAAACACGTATTTGTTAACTTTTGATAGTAATGTTAAGTGATGTGATGAAATGTTAAATACAAGGACTGTGAGACGAGTTTCAGTGAAAACATTTCAGTAATTTTCTAACTTCAGGTAAGTTTCCACCGCTGTCTTGCCGTCGGTGTTCACTGTATTCGTGAAAACATTTGAAGCTTCCACATTTTTAAACAGTTTAGATTCTAGGTATTTTCTAATCACATCACCTTTAATTGTTAACTGAAAATTAAATCTAATGATAGGTATTTGTTTTTCAAAACAAGAATTTTATAAAAGATTTAAAGAATTTTCATAACACAAAAACATCCTGAAATTCCTGTCAAAAAGTTATAAAACAAAAAACTCACCTGAATTTCATTCACCAGCTTTTCAGTCATAATCTTGTGGTCAGGTGTTGCTGGCGGCTGCGGCGTCGGAGGAGCCGGCCCTGGCTGGCTGTGGACCTCCCCCAGCTGGTCCTGGCTGGGAGAGTCTGGCCGGCTTCTGTTCCAGAAGTCCTGCATCTTGAACTGTCTCTGCGCCTCAGCCGCTTGCTGCAGGGTCGGGATGTGGAGCGATAGAGGGGCAGCGCGGAGGTCAAGCGCGCTCCCACCAGCGGAGGCCTCGCTGTTGCCTTCGGCGGCTGTCATCTTGAAGGAGTTTTGGAGCCAGCTCGCCACGAAGTTATCCTCCTCTTTGGGAGGTTCCAGCAGCCTTGGGAACGGCGGCGCGGCGCTTGGCTCAAACGCGCCCTCGCCGCCGACCTGCTCGCCCTCCTCAGCTATTTTCGGTACTTTAGCCTCCCGTGGTGAGCCCTCCTCTACCGCTTCCGTCTTCCGATACTCATGGAGGTCCCTGTACCTCTCCTGCAGCGCTAGGGATATGTTCTCATTGAAGTATTTCAACATTAATTCCAGTTTCGGACGTATCGTCACAACGAGGACATGCGATCGCTCGCAGTTCTTTTATTCACACTCTTTTCGTACTCCGACGATGTCTTCGGATCTGCAAGACAACAATCTTTTTAGCGCGACGCGTCCGAAAAATATTGCAAAAAGTTAACGCGGTTCAAAATTTATTTTAATTTTTCGCGGCCGAGTCACCCCCGGAAAAGCGCAAGTCCCGTGGAAAGCGGAAACGAGACCTTCTTGAGACGCGGGCGGACGACGACTAACTTCTTGGTGGAAAACTTGAGCGTCGCGACGCTTTCTTGCGGGGTGGGGCGGACGCGCGCGCCAGGCGAAGACGCCGGTCCAACTAGCAAGACGCGGCGCCGCCCCCGCCGCCTTAGACGTAGCCAAGAACATCCCCACCGACGCCGGGCGCACGCGCCCCGCGTTTTTTCCGCGGAAAAATGCGTCCGGTCAAGGAAAAGACGGCGCGGCCGGCGACGAGCGGCCGCCGTGTGAGCGCGCGCCCCCCCTCGCGCCGCTCGGACACACTCGGACACAATTTCCCCAAAAACGCATGACGGACCACTCGGACTACGGCCGAAATAAGAACTATTAAAAAGGGCGCTAAGGACGCCGCAGGGTGGTCGCCCCTCTCGCTCGCCCGACCCCGAGCCTATCCCACCCTTGCATGCTAGAACGGGACAAGTAGAGCTCCCCATTTTTTTCTAAGCCGCTATTAGTGAGGGAGGAAATGAAAAAGAATGGGTTTCTTTGTGATTTTTTCTTAATGACATCGGTCTCGCTCGCACTTAGTGGGTTCGTATATCGCTGTTTCACGTAGAGTTTTTGAGGATTTCTTTTCGCGACGCCTCTTTTACTATTGTGTTTTTTTTTTCTATTCAGGCGGGGCTTAGCTTATGGGGATTTAGCCAACGACATTTTTGTGAGATTTAACTTTTTCCTGTTTTACCTAAAGTTGGGGCAGTGGGTTGCGGAAGTTGTTTTTCCGCCTTCTTTACTTATTTACTTTTTCTAACTTGGAGGAAAGTTATTTGCATAAAGTTGCTGAAATCTTTTAACATTATGCTTTTCTATTTTCAGGTACAATATCACTTTTAACCAAGACTTTGATAAATGAGTAGTTTTTCTCAAGTTACGTTCGACCTAAATACACAATGTTTGGTATCTATGTAGGGCGCTGTGTTCGCAACCCCGCGAAGCTTTTCCTTCGCGAAAATCCCCTTTCGCTACCCCACGGCAGATGGCGTAACAAGCTACGAAAATTTTCTTCGTCTCATACTTAAACGTAATATGATCATTTTTACTTAATTTTTTGAGAAAATTTTGTCAAATTAAGTTTTGGGATTATAAATTATTATTTATTCTTTTCCTCAAATGTAACTTTACCAATTAGTTTTATTTAGGTGTAAGTAGAATGACTTTATTTATTGAATGCACAGTGCTGCCCTCTACACCTTATTTATAAGGGATAATGAACTAATTTTCTTTTATAGAATTTTTTCTTCGAGGTTAAATAAAGGGTTTCCCTTATATTATCAAAACGTAATTTGATTTATTTTAGATATTTTTAATAGAATTGTGTTTGATTTCTAATAAAAGCTTTTGTTTGAGCTTTTATATTTGTTCCTTAGGAAACTAGGTCAATTGTTTGAAAAGCGATTGAAATTTGAAACTTTATTTATCTAGAAACGTTATATAATTAAAATTTATTTGAATTCGTTTTAAAAAAATATGTTTTAAAATGTAATACTTATTTATTATGTTTGTAAAATACTTTATAACAACACCGTTGATCAACAACGTATGTTGAAGGGAGGGTGTTACGTTTTTTTACCTAAAATAATCTCTATTTAAAACCAATGGGTAAATGAATTTATTAATAATGTCTTTAAAAGTACGAGTAATTATAATAAATTTAAAAAAGCCTTATTTTATCTTTTAAAAATTGCCTGTGACTTAGTACCCAATGTCTAACTTAAATACACCAAAACTTCAACACCACCATTTTATCTGAATATTAATAAAAATACTTTTAAAAAATAAACGCATTTTTCTATCACCACACCTTCGTACCTCCCGCTGTATTCCAACAAATCATTAGCAAGTATAAATTGCCTTAACGATATAATGTGCAGGAGGGGCACACATGGGAGTGACTATGACACGGTGTCTGCACACGGTAGGTATTTGAAATGACTTAGAAAAATGGTACGTATTGTGTTCTCAAGGTGAGGTGATTAGCTGTGAGTCGGTAGTTAGATAGACTTGGTAGTTATATTTAATGGGTTTATTTTTTTACTATTAGTTGGATAGTTTAGTTTCTAAAACAAACACTACATATTATACGTTTAATAGTGGCATTCTGCACTTTATTCTAAGTGTGTAACAATTTATGTTGATTTCAACTAATTTTAAATTTAGAATTGGGAATTAGTAAGTTCGTGTTAGAGCATTCTTGTTGTTAAGAATATATTGAATTCTTAAACTTAGATTTGTAATAGATTTTTCTTAGCAATTTAAGAAAATAAATACATATAGTAGCCCATAACATTCATCAAAATAAACTAAAAGAAACAAAAATCTTCGCGAGCGCTCTGTAGTGAAGCGCGAGGGTTGAGAAAACTCCGAGGGAAAGCGTTGGATGGAAATAGTGGCCGATAGATGGCGAAACTAGTTTGGAATGTCGAGGTTCTAATGCCAATATTAGCGAATTCTGAATGATTGTAAGTATTTTTTGCGATTTGCGACTTTGGGAATCTTGTTTAAATTTTTAGCAGCTTCTTCATTCTAATATTTAAAATTGATTTAGCTAATCTCAATTATTGACAGGATTTTTTTTGTAGCTATGGATGTAGCCTATCTTTTATTCTCTCCTTGGATAACAAAACATAGATTTTCTACCCAATTTTGAAACAAAAACTTATCTAGATACCGACATAAACACAAGAAAACTTTTTAAAGTTTTCTCTATGATGTAGGAAGTGACAACGCACTGAAGACGCTAGATGCCGCTACTATTAGCAAAAACAATCCTCTTCTTGAGATAAAAATAATAACTGTCGTTGTTAAGGACTTATTTACTATTAAAAACAGAGTTCGATAACGCTGTCTGAAAAATTTTAAATTGTACCTAACAAAATATATTTTTCAAAATGTTGTGTAAATAGTTTTATATGTATGGTGACCTTAAAAAGTAATTCGATGAAAAGACTTGATTTTATCACATCCAAAACTATTCTGCCTTAAAATACAGCCCTATCTTGAATGATAAGATCAGAAAGGTGTTTTGGTACATGTAATGATGTACATCAAAGTGAAATAAAAAGTTTTTCTGAATTCCTGACTATTATTTATTTATTTATTTAGACTTCATGCACAAAAGGTACAAAGGCGTCAAACATGGACTTCTTAATGATAATTATGTTACGGGTAAAAGATTTCTCGAATAGTTAACCGACTATGATGAAACATATACTTATAAATAAATGGTTCTGATGAAAGTGGTACTATCGAACTAATCTGATGATGGTGGCGGAAGGTAGGCACTGGAACTCCAAAATAAAACAATGTATACGACTAGTAGCCCGAAGAATTGCCAAACTAAAGTGGCAGTGGGCAGGGCACTTTGCTCGCCGAATGGATGGCCGATGGGGTAGAAAGGTTCTGGAGTGGCGACCGTGAACCGGAAGACGTTGCGTTGGAAGGCCTTCCACCAGGTGGACCGATGCCCTGGTGAAGGTTGCGGGGTTCCGCTGGTTGCGAGACGCACGGGACCGGTCAATATGGCGACGCTTGGGGGAGGCCTATGTCCAGCAGTGGACGTCTTTCGGCTGATATGATGATGATGATCCTAGTCGTGTTTGGGTTTATTGGACTTGTCATGAGATGTACTTTGACTATAAATCATTTAAATTGTAATTTGGGGTAACAAAACAAAAAAGAGAATAATAAAAACTTGGTGGCATGGTTTCCAATATTTTTAAAGGTTCTATTCAAGGACTTGATTTCGCTTTCGTAAATCGTACCGTATTGATGAAAACACATTTTAACACAAAATTAAACTGTCTTAAAAAAAAAACACTACGAAGCGAAAAATTACTTTCTTTTTCGAACTCGGTGTCATTGGTACCGATTGTTTTTCGGCACCGACTTCGGAAAAGAAAGTTATTTTTCACTTTGTAGTGTTTCTTTTGGAAGACTGTTTATTTTTATTTTATGCAAAAGTAATGAATGATACTTCTAAACTTGACAGGACAGGTGTCTGAACGGAAACGGCCAGCAGACGCAAGCAGACTTGTTGCTAAATTAGAGGAGAGGTTATTTTGGACCAACTAGAGTCCTTGCAGCCTCAGGTGATAAATAATTGATGAAGGAGACTAATGGGAATACAAAGCAATCTTAGCTTGACGCATAAGAGCGTCTATAAAGAGCTGTCTGCGAAACGACACTTACGAGTTCTCAAATGAGTATCTCAAAAACTTCTTGAGGCATGAATTTGTATGAGTTTAAAGATTCATAATGTAAGCCATGATCTGACTAGCATCTTTTCTACTATAATATCCTTACCATCATTGAGCCAGTCTAAACAGTGAGTGGTTCATATGCCTTTTACTAACTACATATTATTATGTTGAGATTGGCTTGCAATGTTTTTTTTTATCGCGTTTGACCACTATCTCGCCTGATGTTAAGTGATGATGTGGTCGACGGTGAAGCACGCTTGCCTAGAAGTAACCTGTTCACTCTTGAGTTAAAGACCCCTAGATTGCAGCTATCAGGAAATAAAGACTCCGGCAGGGAATTCCACTCTTTAGCTGTACACACAAATGTATTTACAAAACGCTTTATACGTATGGGTGGGATTTCCACCATGTACTCGGTACTGATGGCGCATTGCCGTACGATTTGTAGTCCGATGATGGAAAGGTTTAGGCGGCAATAAATTGTGCAGTTCCGTCGCACACTCCCAGAAATAAAACCGATAAAAATCCGACAGGCTGGTAACTCGACATCGATGTTCAAAGCTCCGGAGCTTTGAGTTAACCAGTGCATCGTTGCCGATCAGCCTCTTTGCCCGTTTGTCAATCATCCAACGTAACCGGGTGCAATTGGATACCAGTAATTTACATGGCATGACTACCTGTCTGACCACCACTTTCGGGCTGCTGATAGCATAACGACATTAATCAAAAAACTTCTCAGCCTGAGTAGAAATAACCTTAGAATAATCAGAGGAACAATTACGGGCCATAACCTCTTAACAAACACCTTTTTAATATAGGCGCCACAGACAGCCCGCTTTACAGAGGCTGCCTTGACGATGAGGAATCAGCCGGCAACGTCATCCTGGAATGCGAGGCCATGGCTTCTTAACTTGAAGAAATCCTCGGAACAATGAAATCGCTCCGGTAAACCTGTGAAGCCACCAGGAAGCTTCTGTGCTTTTGGGCGGAGGCTAGCTTCTAGACTCGCTGTGTTAGCCAGAACACAACACACACAACGGACCGAATGAGAGTCTAAATGTGGAAAAAGGAGTCCCCGTCATCATTATCATCATCATCATAGCATAAAGACTGCCCACGATGTCAACTTTTAACAGTCATTAAGTCAGAAATGAAAATGTGCCTTTCAATAGTACTGGGATCTTGATATGCAATGGATGCCAATAATAATGCTAGTAAATCTAGTATTTAAAAGTGCAGGCAAACCCAACAGTGGGAAGACCAATAACATGGAGAGGAGACCTTTGGGCCTCTTACGGTGGAATGAGAGTATACCAGGGTGAACTGTTCACACCTGCGTACCCCTTTAGAGCGTGCTAGTGTGGTGTTATGTTATGAAATGGTGTAAACAATAAACAGACATGCGATTGCAGCTATCCCGATTAATTTGCCGTCATTGATTGAAGAGTTCTGATATATATCTCCGAAGCTCTTTATCAGATCTTGATGAAATTTAAATACGACAACATAACAAGCACCAGTTTTCAAATCATAAAAGAATCATCAAAATCGGTTCACCCAGTTAAAAAGTTTTGCTTAACACACAAAAAAAAAACTGTCGTATTGATAACCTCCTCCTTTTTCGGCAGTCGGTTAAATACTAGATACGTAGTACATGTATTTCTTTCAAGACTGAAAAAATACTAGATATACGTACATATAATTATGAGTAAAAAGAAATAGGCCTTACAACTTAAAATGCCAAGGATTAATAATGTGTTTACCATCTTCGTAACGGACAGACAGACAGTCGATCCTAATAATAATATCGAATTAAACAATGAATCGAATGGCCCGCGTGGTTGACCCTACGTTTTAGGGAGCCTTCTACAATGGGTTTGTTTGGTTCACTGCGGACTTTTACATGTTAAATTTTTATGTTTTTGCGTCGTGTTTTTTTTTTGGAAAATATTTATAAAATATAGTTAATATTGTGTTGAGAAACTACGATTTCTAAAATGGCTTTTTTTCAATGTTTACTTGTCAGTAGCCTCCCAAACTTTCTTAATGGCCTTAAACTTTGATTGAACAACATTTAAAAAAAATTGCAACTTTTAATCTTTTTGGACGTGCGATGAAATTCCTGTGTAATTATAAGTTTTTCTATTGATACTGAACAGTGTCGCAATTATGATGTGGACACAGCAGCATATCTTTGTATAACCTTACCTAAATCGTCGTTGCATTTACTAAGACCAACTATACATTGGCTTATTTATTTCTAAATGCCTATTAAAACAACTTTTTACTCCACAACCACTCTTACAAAACAGCGTACAAAACGCAACTAATTAACAAAACATCCGAACCAATAAAGTAGAAAGGTGTAGCAGATCTATCACTGATACGGGCAGCCCGATTTATTCCCCGGCCAAGTGACAGGTTAAAACGCAACTTATCTTTATCTTTGAGTAGCTTGTAAAATATTTAGCTTATTTAGCTTAAGTGAGTGGTATTTTTAAGACGGGTGCTGGTACGGTTTCTGGGGAAATTGAACTTTATTGACAGTTCATGTTTGTCTCTGAATTTTTACGTTAACAAATAATGATAGCATTTTTTCTAAAAATTGTTACGTTTTTCTACCTAGTTACTCGCACTTTCATTCAATCAGTTTCAGCACATTTCTTGAGGATGAGACGAATATTTCTAATACATTTTAAAATTAAGGGCTTGTGTTTTATTATATTTTTTTTATTGATAGTATAATCTACACCCCGCAGAAATCTGGTTAGTGCCTAAATTTTTATTTATTTTTTTGTTTTCTCCTCCACCGCAATGTTATTTACATTTTTTTATTTAAGATCATTTAGCCAAATATTCAAAATATCCTTTACTTCGAATTTAAAATAGCAATCAGCTTAACAAAAGCAACAAAAAAAAATCCTTCAAAAATTACGTTCTACAAAATCATCACCCAACACAATTGACCTCATCAAACGTGTCCACTGTAGAAGCGCCGCGACAGCTGCTCACGACCATTGTTACTTTTATATTAACTTGCATAATTTCCGGCAGCCGTATCGCACATTACTATATTATATAACGGTGTTGTATAGTATGTGTTATTATGTATAGGTTCGTTCGTATTTGTATCGACTTGTCCTATTTTTTTCATAGTCTGTTTAATTGTTATTTTTTGGAATATTCTAAACTTAGACTTCTAAATCTTTGTAGAAGATAGTAAATAAATATATTACACATAACATCAAGCTTGTATTTCCTGAAGGGAAGGCAGATGTGAACTGTATATCCACATTGGAGATGATACTTAGGTGTAAACATTGTTGTGTAGGTACCGAATAGAGTCGCAAGCCGATTTCCGGCCACCGTAGGCGCGGGCTTGCAGACGACCAGTAATGGGTAACTCGCCGTCCGATTAGGACCAGGTCCGAGTTGACGGCGCGTAGTGTTCCACGCGCACCTCAAAGAGATGTCCGCAAAAACTGACGGAGTCCGCTAGTGAAGTCAGGAGGCCGACGCTTGTCTGGGTCGCGGGTAAATTTGAAAGAGGGTTACCGCTTCCCTGGTACAAGCAACTAAAGGAACACGGGTGGGGTTTAGTCAGTAAAAGTCTGGCATGCCCTCACGCTTCACCCACAGCGGGAGAAGTCATTGGATGACTACCCAACTCAAAAAATAAAACCGGCCAAGTGCGAGTCGAGCTCGCGCACGAAGGGTTCTGTACCATTCTCGTAAAAAATCACGTTTGTTTTATGAAAGCTTCAATTAAATATTTATTTTATTTTGTTTTCAGTATTTGTTGTTAAAGCGGCAACAGAAATACATCATCTGTGAAAATGTCAAAATACGCGCTTGGGCGTGGAGTTGCGGAAACGGCCCGTCGAAACTAAACTAAACTAACTGTGAAAATTTCGACTATCTCGCTATCACGGTTCATGAGTTACAGCCTGGGGACAGACGGACAGACGGATCACGGAGTCTTAGTAATAGGGTCCCGTTTTTACCCTTCGGGTACGGAACCCTAAAAAGAAATGGTACTACCTAAGGAAAGTAATATTCTGATCGGGATTGATCTGAAAATGAAATCAATGTTGCCTGTGGCTGTATTAGTTCATTAACCAATTACCTTGAACTGGAAGTAAGCTACTACTTTTCAAGGATAAGTTAATAGGTTTAATTATTCTAATCTTTGAAAATTCCCCAATTTTGAATGACACAAAAGTACCTATACTCTCGCCAAGATGAAGGTATAATATTTACTAAGAAAGCACTGACAGCTCAATCAACTGACAGCAGGGGTGACATTTTAGGTTTCCTCTAATATAATCTGCCAGTTCTGTGACCTTGGATATTTTATGCTTTCAATCTACCTTTCATCTGCAGTAACTCAGTTTAATCGATTACAAGAGACACAACATTCTATGTCGATTTCGTTTTATTTTTGTTGTTGAATAGAGGATAGCCCTAAGAAAAGCCGTGTTACTTTGTTATTAAACATTGTATCTTTAAAATGGCTGGATTATAAGTATTTCAGTTTCTGAGCCACAGAAGACCACCACATACAAATTTACTTGACCCAACCTTTTTTTTTTTGGTAGTATCTCATCCAATAACTTCTCCCGCTTATTTCCTTGGTGAAGCGGGTCAGACTTTTACTGACTAAAACCCACCCGTGTTCCTTCAGTTGCTTGTGTCCGGACCGCGGTAACTCTCTTTCAAATTTATTCGCGACCCAGACAGGCATCGGCCCTCTTGTCCGTTCTTCTCCACGTAGGCTTTTCCGAACGGATGGTAGAATCACTTTATCAGATCCGGCCTTTGCCATCCCCCAAGCGACGCCCTGAGCCGAGGTCCGACCCCAACTGGGGTAGCCCTTAGTGCTGTCGCTTTAGGTTTAGAAACTTTAAGCCTGGCCGGAGGCTACTTAGCTTAGTCTCCACAGGTTAGTCCGGTTAAGCAGAGGACGGCTACTTTGGCCGAACTGCGAGACGCCAAGTAAAAAAAAAAAAAAAAAAAAAAAAAAAAAAAAAAAAAAAAAAAAAAAAAAAAAAAAGGCATCGGCCCTAGCGGACCCCGTCAGTTTTTTGCGACATCTCTTTGAGGCGCGCATGGAACACTACGCGCCTTCGACTCGGGTCTGGTCCTTATCGAATGACGAGCTATCCATTACTCGCCCGAATCGGCTTGCAACTCCCGACGCCCAGGGCATCTCCTGCGGTGGCTTGGGGCGTGATGGCGTCTCCGTTGCGTCTCCCTCACGCATTCAGCCTCCTCCTTCGCGAGCATTACTGCTTAAGGAGGTGACACCTTCCCATGCCCTCTCGCCCCGTACCATGACTTAACCAGGGCCGGACGCGAGAGGTCGCCGTCGCCGATCGCCTGCACGAGGACACGGCGTTCAAGACCTCACTCTAAGAACCCTTCCTTAGTACCACTAAACCCATCAAAAATAGTACCTAGAAAGCAATCAATCTACATCAAACAATACAATAGAATCAATTAATAATTAAACTAAAAGCCCATTTAAAACTACAGTCTTTTATTAACGTTACAACCATTAGTAGAAAAGCCCATGGTTTTAAATATTTAATTCCTATTGTAACCAAAAAATGATAAAATGACGTCAGGTGGAATGTTCCCACATTGGTTATACTAATAAGCTATCGCGCTTGTTTAATCAAAGGGTATAGGCAGTACTCTTCAGGTCTCGTAATTACAAGTTGCAGTATTCCAATTGCTAGGCTGGCGGTGTTTGAATGGCTATTGGACTAGATTAAAATTAAATCGTTCTATACTCTATTTGAGATAATATTAGACATTTAAATAAGCATATTTTATAGCCCGGTCAACCGATTTTGACTTCTATTGCGTTGGTTATACGACAAATGCTAGCTGTAGTAAACAGTTGGTTTTGGTAACAGGTTTATGTTTTTTATGTCTTCCTTACATTTACGGGATAGAACACAAAATCAGTTGAACGGACTGTAAAAAAGGTTGTCAAAATTTATATTCAAATGGAGTATAGTTACTTTTAAAATATTTTTTTATGCCGAGTAGTATGTACTTATATTAGATACCTGATGTCTTCAAAAACAGCAGCTTTCTGCTCCCTGCAGGACTTAAATGGTACTAACGAAAGAGTCTACTTACTGATCGGACAAAATCTTACACAATATTATAAATGTGAAAGTTTAGATGGATGTGTGTGTGGATGTAAGTTTGCTACTCAATCACGCCAGAACGGCTGAACGGATCTGGATGAAATTTGGCACATTTACAGATTATAGTCTGGCATAGCACATAGGCTTATTTTTATCCCGGTATAATGTTCCCTTGGGATGATAAAACTCTTTTCGAGCGGGCGAAGCCGCTGGCAGAAGCTAAGCCAGCTATAATAAGCCATCACCTCGGAAAGGAGAAGAAAGAGAAGAGCTATGCACATCTGTTCTGTGGCCAGTAAATAGGGTATTTATTTGCCACAAAACATACATAACGTTCTTAACCAGGTTCACCGACATAGCCCGAAGAATTGCCAAACTTAAGTGGCAGTGGGCAGAGCACATAGCTCGCAGAACGGATGGCTGATGGTGCAGAAAGGTTCTGGAATGGCGACCGCGAACCGGAAGATGTTGCGATGAAAGGCCTCCCACTAGGTGGACCGATGACCTGGTGAAGGTTCAGGTTCAGCAGGTAGTCCGCTGAATGCGAGACGCACGGGACCGTACAATGTGGCGACGCTTGGAGGAGGCCTATATCCAGCAGTGGACGTCTTTCAGCTGATATGGTGATGATGATACATAACGTTCTTAAAATTTATATATCGGACAATAAAAGAAAATATACCTAGCACCAGACAAGGTCGGACAAAGAAAAGGAAGGTATCATGACTTGAAAACCTAGCGAAGATCGCAATCCTTATAATAGACCTTACTAATACAAAATTTGTTCCATATTCGTCTAAAATCATCAGTGGTAATATGTATGTACTGAATATTTTTGTTACACCATCAGAAACTAGAGATTTCAACGAACAAAAATCCCCCCCGACTTTTTTAAAAAGCCATATATTTTGACGTGAGAATTTTCGATTGAAAATTTGGGTGCTTTTTTCGATATTAAGTCAAAATAAGGTGAAAATATAAATATATTAAATCAAAAAAATTACATTGTTTTTGGGACATAAAAAGTTATCACAAAATTTCGAGACTTTTTTTTTTTTTACTTTAATTCTTTACATAAATTTTGAGGTTATGTGAAAAAAGTGTAAATGCAAAACTTGTAGATCTTTTTATTACCTATAACTTTTTTCCATAGGACTTGTAGTTTTGTCGGAAATCGAGATAAACAGTTTTCTACCCTTAAAAAAATTTCCTTTAATTTTTGTTATATTCTCTTCCTTTTCCAATGGGTTTCATCCTACTAAAATTTCTTATCTTTTCATCAAAATTTATCGACCCTGGTCTATATGCGTTATATGTATTTAAGGACACCGCTTTTAATTTAGACAACTATTATCCTTATGTGACAAAAACGCTTTTGAGTATTGCCACTCTCACGAGTCTCGCGTTTGCGGAGTTTTCCTGAAGATATTTCTAGCTAGACTTGTTTCATTTCTAGACGCACTGAACCTTCTTTCCGCTTCCACAAACAAAACGAACAAACACCGATCCATGTCTCATTTAAATAATTATTCTATCAGTTCACACATCACTTTCTCACGTTCTAGTCTTAGAAACTCTTTTATCTCTGCATCTTGTCTATGCCGTTCCCATAAACAACAAAGAAGGAACCCCATCAACCAAAAACAACCGGTTCCTTTTTGTTTTTTGAATTTAGAAACAAAAAAATGGCGACATTATTAGTGCCCTTATACACCTATTGAATTGAAACGTTGATTTGCATAAATTTAAGGGTCAAATAGATCCTGTATGGTTTTTTGTTTTTTGCAGGGTTAAGTGCAACGGATTGATGAAAGAGGTCTAGTGTTGTGTTTCAACTGGTTTTGAAGGGTTATGATATTTGTTAGATTTTTTTAGATGTGCTAGTTGTTTTGTGTCATTGAAGATGTATGGGATTCTGACAAGGTGTGCAAAAGGGGTTCGGATTTGTGATGTTGCTGATAAGGTACCATTTAAAATTATGATGCAAAATCACGCTTCAAGTTACTTAATAATAAATTATCATGATCAATATTAAACATGGATCTCAGATTAAATTATTTATTTATAGGGAAGATGTCGTAATGTTTACTATTTTCTTTGTGGGCGTAATCAATTCGACAAGTGAGTATGTAATATTGTTGGCATTGCACAATGTTCATAATGTTATTCTGTATGGGAGGGCATCTAAACACGTGTGCCAAATTTATATATGTATGTATGTTTGTTTTTATGTGCGTACACGCATTTCTCCGAAACTACTTATCGGATAGTAATCATTAAATTTTTATTGGATTAAGTATCTCTTAACTTAGGGCACAGTACAAGTTTCATCAAAATCGTTCATAGAACTAGAAATTTTCATAGAACCGAACTCCTTAGCGACAAACAGCACGAAAGCGTAAAATAAGTTATAATGGGTATTTTGTCAATCCTATAGGTAAAAAGAGAGCACATAAAACTTTTTTACAAAAAAAAGTTGTTTGATCTCAGACAATCGAGAACCACAATTTGTTTGTATTTAACCTTATTTAACAGATTAAAAACGATTTTTAATTACGTATTCTTTGAAGACTATATGGAGAGCCTCAAATTGACATTCGATGGGCGATAAAGAATGTTACAAAATGTATGGCATTAGCATGTGCCACAGAAATTTCGGATCCCTGGGAACTAGACAAAGAAGACGATTTGGTGCTGTTTTCGAACTTATGCATGTCATTAATTTTTACCAGATAAAGTGTTAAAGACAATTTATTCAATTGCTTTAGTATTAGTTATTGTAATTCATTCAAAAGAAAACCTCGTAAAATAAAACTATTTTTTACCTACTACTGAAGGATACACTAAATTTTATCCTAATTCAAAATAGATACCTAATAACTTAACAAAAAATATACCTACCTACCTTCCTATCCAATTAAAAGTCAATCATGAAAAATATCCGTTCGACGTTAAAAATTGCTTCTAAATATAGAATTGAACTAGCATCGGAGGGTTGTTCAATAAAAAGTCGTGGGGGTCATAACGACCGCCCGCTCACGCACCGCGCAGTGGCGGTAGCTTCATAGAAGCCCAAAAGCCTGGCTTGCCTTACTAAAATGCTCGATAGAGAATCAATATCAAACCTGAACTATTTAAAAGTTCGCGCGCTTAATTCTTATCAAAATAACACAAAGTATCTACCTATGCCACACTACTTCACATAGCGATTGGTCGCGCGCAGAGTTTCGCATTTGCAGTTGTAGCATCTACATATAGCTATCTCGCTTACACGCACCGGCTTTTACCGGGCTTTCAAATACTATATCTGTCTCTTTCGCACTTATAGCGATGTGTCGTATAACGAGTTAGAAACTTGTGCGTCTTTGTAGACGTTCAGTTTGAAGATTTAAGCAGGGCTTTGCATGTGAAGTTGTACGCGTATCCGTGACCTTGTCACCTTGCCAACTCTGCAGTGTTGCCGTTTTAGCGACGTTGTGAGATCTTGGAGATTTTTAACGAGTTTGGTGACTTTTTTAAGATTTAGCAAAAATAAAAACCAGCGACTTTTGAAAATAACGAATATAAATATTCAAGCAATATCTTAAAAATAAAAAATTTGCGACATCTAGCTAGATTTTTCATATAACTGGCGACTTATTTTTGCCAAATGACAACACTGCAATGACCCGAGTGCAACTCACTTCAGTTCATATCTCTTAGTACACGGTTACCAACTTAGGGATTTTGTCCCTAAATTTAGGGACTAGAAGTGTTAAAAGGGAAATTTTTGGGGACTGGAATATTTTGGGGATTTTTTTAGGGATTTCGAACAAAACTTACCAAATCGAAAACAAAGCGTGTGTTTTCTGTTTTGTGCGTAGAAAGGAACGCACGATATGTAATTCATATCCCCTAAAAAGGTACATAGTATCATGATGGTACGATTTTCCTTATAAATCGGGATTATGGATCGTGAGTAAAACTTAATCATACTGTGGACACGATCAAGAACTTCATCGTACATATGTATGACTTCAAAAATGAGACGTCAAATGAAAGGAGCAACAGGATGATGATGTGGTTCTAGAAATAATTAACAAGTTTGCATAGTTGTATTTTTCATTTTTTTTTATCAACTTAATATGTAACGTTATATTTACCTACGAAATAATTTAGGTACTAAATAAGTATGTAGGTATAACACATATAAAATTCTATTTAGGGATTTTTAGGGAAATTCGGAAAAATTGGGGAATATTTTTGTTTATAACACAACAACACAGGTAACACTGTCTTAGTAGTCTGTGCCATTGTCATTGTCAGTTTCATTTGCTTGAGTGGGAAAAGTTAGAGTTTTTTGTGTTTTCTTAGATTTTCTCGGTGATACAATTGTTTTGGTGACTTACCTACAACAATGGAGGTAATTGTACCTTGTGAGGATTTAAAATGCGTTCAAGTTTTGATTGGCGAAGATAAGGTAAAATCTTTAAACTTTGCTCAGAAAAAACAGTTAATTTCTTCATTAAAACCGACGCCTAATCTGTCTATTTCTCAGACTAGTAAATCGCATAAACGAAAATTTAATAGATCAGTGTATAAAACTAGTTGGATTGTTGGCTGTTCGC
This sequence comes from Orthosia cruda, assembly GCA_964057195.1. Lineage (NCBI taxonomy): Eukaryota > Metazoa > Arthropoda > Insecta > Lepidoptera > Noctuidae > Orthosia > Orthosia cruda. The sequence continues at coordinate 5,740,017 of OZ059854.1, forward strand.
ACACTAATAAGTTGTATTGCTGGTGCTGCATATTTTTTTCGAATGAAGATTCCGTTTGGAATACATCTGGTTATAATGATTTAAATAACATATCTGGCGCCATTAAAAGGCACGCAAATTCCCATAAACACCTGTGTGCAATGGTTTCTTTCGGAAATTTTGGTAAACAACGAATTGAGACATCTATATCACGCCAGATATCTGAGGAAATTTCAAAATATAACACGCGCGTTGATAACAACCGTAGTGTATTTCAAAGATTAGTCGATATTGTTTGTCATTTAGCACAACAAGAACTTCCTTTAAGAGGTCATGATGAGTCCAAAACTTCATTAAATAAAGGCAATTTTTTAGAACTGGTCTCGTTAATTTCAAAATACGATGTCGTTTTAGAAAAGCATATGCAGCATCAGGAAACTGACAAACCGGGGCCGAGTTATTTATCTAACAAAATTCAAAACGATATTATTCATTCCGTAGCCGATGTGATGCAAACTTGCATCGATTACGAAGTTAGGCATACAAAATTTGTTTCAATTATTATTGACGAAACCCCCGATGTTAGTCATAGAGAACAACTGTGCTTGATTCTGAGATATTATTATAAAAATGAAATTCATGACCGTTTTTTGGGCTTTCTTAATGTTTCGGAAAGTCGCACAGCAGACTCACTCTCTAATATTATTTTAGAATTATTGAATAGACATGATTGCATCGCTAAATTAGTAGCGCAAAGCTATGACGGTGCTAGTGTAATGTCTGGTGTAAGAAATGGAGTGCAACAAAAAGTTAAAGATGTTTGTCCACAAGCAATTTACATTTGGTGTAATGCACATATTTTGGCCTTAGTGTTGTCTAAATCATGCAATAGAATTCAGGAGGTTAGTTTATTTTTTTCAGCCCTTCAGGCTTTGTGTAATTTTTTTAGTAATAGTACAAAACGAGCTGCTTTTTACGATACTCATTGCAGCAAAAAATTGCCTAATGCTCCCGCAACTCGTTGGACATACATGTCGCGAGTTGTAAACACGGTTTTTGAACAAAAAATTAAACTTATTGAGTTGTTTTCTGATCTGTGCGACAATCCACAGAACTGGGACGGGGATACGATTTTAGCTGCGGAGAATTTTGAAAACACTTTGCGATCTTTTAATTTCAATTTTTTTCTTTTTATTTTTCATCGGATATTTGAAAAAACTGACTGCTTGTACAATATTCTACAAAAATCACAAGTTGATGTCGGTTATTGTATTAATAAAATAAAGGATTTTCAGGCATGGTTACGTGCTGAATTTCAATCCGAATTTGATCAAATTTATGAGAATACTTTGCAAAATAACTCGGCTCCTCGTTTGAGACGCAACGTACGCTGTGCAAAAACGGAATACAGACGACTTTTTGTAGAAGTAATTGATAACATTAATACCGAAATTACTGACCGATATTCTGAAATTTATAAATTAAAGTTTTTCCAACTGCTCAACAACAAAAAATTTGACAATTATCACTCACATTTTCCTACAGAGGAATTAGATTCATTATTTGACATTTATGCAAACTATTTCGACAAACAAACATTAAAAAGCCAATTGATTTGCTTGTATTCTAGTCCTGATCTGAAAGATCGTAATGTTTTCGAATTAATTGATTTCATTCATGAGAATAACCTCGAAGATGCCTTTCCCGAGCTGTTAAAGTTAGCGTATCTTGTTGTAACTATTCCGGCTACCAGTTCTTCCGCGGAACGTGCTTTTTCGTCTCTTAAACGTATCCATACCTATCTGAGAAATACACAAGGTCAAGAGCGTCTTTCCGAATTATCAATGATAGCTATTGAAAAACAGTTGTTGGTAGAATTAAAACGATCACCAACATTTTACTCTGATGTAATTAAATCATTTCTTAAGAAAGATAGACGATTCCAATTAGAATATAAATAATTTATTTAAATTCCTTTTTACATTCTATCTAGCTATTTTTTAACTTTCGGTTTTGTTTTTTTTTTCGTCTGTAACCTGTTAGTCCTGTTACGAAGCAAGCAACTACTTACCATTACTTTGTTCCCTCAAGCAATGAAGCAAACCAAACGGCTTTTTTAAAAGCCACCGGAGGTATGCAATTGCTGATATGTTTATTATATTCAATCTAGCACTAGCATGCCTTCAGTGTGCTTTGGTTACCTCATTCACCGCACGATGGCGTAGAGCTAAATTGTATAAATAATGGGTGGCTTGCTGCAAATTTGTCATTCAACATTTCGTCACTCAACCATCAGCAGCAAGCCACTCCTGGGAATAAATTAAGAAACAAGAAGCCCGAAGTTTTACTCATCAATCAACAATTCAACATACATACAGTCCACCCTGACCCAGTAGTTTATGAGAAAATTGCGATGATACATATGTAGGTACCTACATACACAGACGAAAAGATTTTTTTTTTTTTTTTTTTTTTTTTTTTTTTTTTGAAATCTTTTTAAATTTTAGTGGGCTTGCCTTATTTTGAAACCCTAGGCACGCCACTGGCACCGCGACCTATTTTTAATCATTTTTGGAAGAAACCCTGAAGGGTTAAGATTGGATAGTGTGGAAACGGCTCGCTATTATTTTTGTTTTTTAATTTAAATGTGATGTGAAGAAACTAATTATGGTTTACTAATTTTAATATCGTTTAATAAATAACAAAAAGGAACTCTTGTGCTTTCATTGGGAAAAACTGGTAAGTGACTATTACTCTATATTTTTTTAGTGATATTTCAATATTATTCAGCTTCGTGCTCAATTTAATTAAATTCAAACACTTTTCTTTCCAACTGTACCTTCCATTGTTTACGTATAATCGAAGAATCGTGTGCATAGCGGCACTTTTTAGTAGGTATTTTTCGAGTCGAGCACAGAGTGACTAGAGCGTAGGGGGACTAACCGAAAAAAACGTATTAAAAAAGAAAATAACCGACTTCCAAAACAAAACACTACAAAGCGAAGAATAACTTTATTTTCGGAAGTCGGTGTCTTTGGTACCTATTTCTTTTCGTTTTATTATTTTTCTCTTTTTAGTTTTGGCATCTTAAATTACCATGAAAATACGCATTATTAAGGATAACTTAAAAACCACTCGTCAGATCCTAATCAAATTTAAATGGGACCACAAGCACTAGATTTCTAATAAAAACAGAATCATCAAAATCGGTTCATAATTGGTCTAGTATTCGCGTAACAAACATACAAAAACATACAGTCGAATCTGAATTCGACTATATGTTTTTGAGCGAATACTAGACCAATTATGATAAGAGGTTCTGAAACCTCTTCCTTTTTGAACTCGGTTGAAAATGCATGTTTGGTGGATGCAAAAACCTAGTGGCTAGCCAAATCAAATAATACAATATCTACTGCGTGTATATTAATATAGATGTATATTAATTTAAAGAACTGGTATAAAAATGATTTTGTATGATGATGATTTACAATCAAAATAAAAACAAAAAAAGGTAAGGCCGTCTCCACACCAGTCAAGTCACTAAAACATTATTGATGCGAGTATTCCGTGACAAGTGTACGTACGAACAAAGGCAAGTGTGTCTGTTTGTGTGATCGATAACTACGAAACGAAATGCGTAGTTTTCTAACAAATATAGAGCTTGTATTTTTTTGTTGATAATTTTATTTGATTGGACTAGAAAGGTTTTCGGGTCGATGAATAAGAAATTTCTTTGAGGACCTCGTAATCATTGGCAATCTCATCATAATCACCATCATTTCAGCCGAAAGATTTTCACTGCTGAACATAACCACCAAGTTGGAGGGCCAAGTATCGCCAGATCGATCGGTCCACGATTCCATCGCATCGCCTATCTTCAAACCAGTCACTAAGTATCATGGTACCCCTGGGTAAGACTGGTGCCAGATTTCCCGACTTCTGATTTATTGGTAACGACTATCAAAGATCTACAAATGTCAAGACCAACGGCTTAACGTGCTTTACGAGCCAAGTCTAGCTAAGTATTGGATGGTCACCCATCCACGGACTGACCTCAGTAAGCGTTGCTTAACCTCGAAGATCAACGGCGATCATTATGTAGCCATGAGATTCTTCGTACACAGCCGTAAAGTTACTTGAAAATGTTTTATTTTGTCATGTTTTTTTTAATGTTACTTGTTAAAAGTAACATTTAACCACGACAATTTTTTATTGCATTCTACATAATTTATCTAGTAGTAGGCGCGCTTCGATCGACAATCTATTAAACACTTAATTATGACACGATATCTTGCGAAAACACCCCCATTCAAACAGTAAGACGCCCATAACTTTTGCATGGCTACACCCATTTTAATCCAACATAGCTAAAAACACTTTCGATAAAGTCACCTTTCAAACAAAAAACACTAAATCAAAATCAGTTCATCCGTTTAGGAGTTATGATGCTACAGACATATACACAAATACACACGTCAAACTTATAACACCCTTCTTTTTACGTTGGGGGTTGAAAAATAACCCTGAGAAACTTACAAAACCGATAAAATCAAAAACTTGTACTGTGAACTTAAATCTGTGAGTAGTTATTATCATTCTAAGGTCAAAAGCGAGTTCGAGTCAACAAAAATTTTCTTAAAATACTGATACTGGGATGTAGGTAAGTATGAAGATGCTGTAGACTAATCAAATCAACCAAAATGAGCACAAGGCGTTACTAGACAAAAACCCTTAAATAACAATAGTTGAAAGAGAAACTGTATGTGGTATTAAAAAAACCTTACCCAACGTTGTGGGAGGAAATTCCTAAGACGGAATTAGATCTATTTTGAGCAATGCACGTGTACAATTTAATTGAAGAAATGGGTTACAGCGATAGGTGACAGACTGGTTACTTGATTGTTATGTACTCTCTATTATGAACTTTAACCATGTATGAGATATTATACATAGGTATCTATCCATGTATAGTATCTTGTACCTACCGAATTACCTACTTTGATAATTTTCCATCAATGAGGTCAAAGGAAAAGTATTTTGTTGCACAAAGAAAGCAGAAAGAAAAAAAACACTGCATTTGTGACCAGAGACACGAGAGATAAAGAATAAAAAAAACAACAAAACAAAAAGAAGCAATGACTTGAGTAGCAATCCTAAGATTAAAAAGAAATAAAACCAGTAAACAATCTCTAGCAAAACCGATGAGCAGATAAATGAAACATAAAAATAACAGAATAATCAAAAATCTCATAATCACTTTTTAAATATTCATACAATGCTACAAAGTAATATTTTCATAAACTCGATCTCACTCCATCAAATAAAATATAACCCTTTAACAAATAAAAAACATAGGCAGGATACATAAAAAACGAAACCCCTCAAATAGACCGTTAAACAATTACAGCAGTATCAATCTACAATAAAAAGAAAAAAAAAACTTAAAAAAAGAACAAAAAACGACCCTGTCCAAACATAGCGTGTCAAATCCCACAGTTTACTAAACGGGCTACCGTTTATGAAAAAATGCCCACGTGTTAATCTTCGCACGTTTATAAAAAATGGTAAAAAAAACGCCCCTCCTATCGGTCGACCAATAAAAAGTTGAAAAAATATGTTAAAACGGCTGTTAGAAAAAAAAATAAGTTAATTGGCGGCGAGCGTGCCGCCTTTTTTCTATTGAGGGCTTTTTTTCGACCGTGGGGTGCATTTTTTGTCCTTATTAAGAGTGTAAAGCTGTCAAATTGTATTAGAATTATAATTTGTATGCGTTTAACGCTGCATAATTTTATGGTAAGTTTATTATTTTATCGATTTTTTTGCAGTTAAGAAAAAAAATTGTAGGTTAGGTTTTTTTGAAATAGTCAAGTTTTCGCTTAAATAACCGTTTCTAATGCTAATCGCTAAATAATTAACATCGTGTTTGTAAAAACAATATGAAGGTTTTTGTGCTCAATTTATTATTCTAAAAACATTTTATCGTATAGTTTACGTTTCCGATGACCTTTAATGTCATATAAGAAAAACGAATAACACAATTATTTACAAAAGCGACATCTAACGGAGAATAGAATAAAAACTTGATTGTTCTAATAAGATTTTACAATTAAAAATGAATTAAAAAACAAAACCGAGGAAGAAAAAAAAAATTTTTTGTCTCAAAAACCACTTTAAAAATCTTTTCCAAGTGCCCTAATTCCAGTTGGAAACCCCAAGCTTCCGCACACTAAATTCTTATAAGGATTTTTTAAATTTTTTCTAACTGGTTATGTGCCTAACTTACCTAATTAAAAACTAAAAAAAAAATACACTTTTTATACAACTCATCTAAAATACCACGAATGTTAGTCACAAAATCGGCCATAGTATTCTACGAAAACACTTTGAAGATCAAGAAAAAAAAACACTTGACTCTTTACCAGAAAAAAAGAAAAAAGGCAAAAAGTCACTATTATGTAACAATGGAAAATTTTTACCTCGTTAGTCTGAAAAAACAACCGCCCTGCACTGCGTCAACTTATAAAATTTCCATTTAAAACACGCAGTATTATTATCTTTTTTCTAACGAAAAAAATGCACTTTAAACCTGCACTGAAATAACATAAAAACCTTTTGTACATACTCCATTTTCAACTCAAAATCAAAGAAGTTTAGAATTGAGTTTCACTTAAATATATTTCTGTTTTACGCCATTTTGATTTGAGTTTCGAGTTCCTTGGTCTACTTTATAGGTTAGTGATGTGACTTTATTACTTTAAGATTTAGTCAAGATGTTGAAATCTATGACTCAGGGAAGGTGATATCAGAACTACTAACTCACCCTTTTTCGATATATTTTTGCTACTTGTGAATCCTTTCCAATGTCAAGTAGATGGATGGCACCACTGAATAGTAATTATTCAAATGTAAGTTGTACGAATTTATTTTGTTACATTGGCTTTATATTTAGTTTGAAATCTACGACAAAATTATCGTTTACCTGCTTCGCACCAACCACCAGAAATTGAATATCAGAAACAAAAGGCGGATTCTTAAAGGTTCATCATATTGAAAAATAATCGTAAGTACTTACCCACTATGGTAAACTCGGGCAAATAGCCAAATTTCTAATGTATCATGAATTTGTTGACAAAGGACAGAGAGAAATGAAGCTTTTTAACAAAAAAAACACCGGCTTCTTAAAAACACCTCAAAACACTACAAAGCGAAAAATAACTTTCTTTTCGGTTGTCGGTGTCTATGGTATAGTTCTCGCTAAACTTCTTGACCGACCTGAAGTTGGCTACAATGGCTGCACAGTAGTAAATATCATACAAAAGCAGCAAGGCACTGCGCCTTGCGCATCGGAAAGCCAACTTCAACGCGGCCAAGAAGTTTGGCAAGTACTAAACCTATTTTTTTCTTTTTTGAACCGACTTCCGAAAAGAAATTTATTTTTCGCTATGTAGTGTATTGTTTTGGAAGTCTGTTTATTTTTTCGTTAATAAGTTTTATTTTTTCTTTTTAGTTTTGTTATCTTATTTTTTACCGTGAAAAAAAAACGCATTATTACGGACAACTCAAAAACTACTCGTTAGATCTTGATCAATAGTAGATTTAAATGGGACCACATGAGAAACACCAGCTTTCAAAAAAAAATAACATAGAAGTCTAAAAAGCTTTGAGATATCACACATAAAAAATACAGTCGAAATGAGAACCTCCTTCTTTTTCAAGCCGTTTTAAAATGCAAAAGTGTACATTTTTTTTACTTTACCCTGATACATTCAAAACTAAATCATGAAAATCATGCAGTGAAGGCTCACCAATGAAACCAGAGGATCTAGATAAAACTGTCATTAAATCAGCGATGGCGATTGTCAAAATGCCAAAATGTAAGGAATTGATCACGTGACATTTCCATCATCATCATCATATCAGCCGAAAGACGTCCATTACTGGTCCTCCCCCAAGCGTCGCCACATTGACCAGTCCCACCCCCGCAACATTCACCAGGTCATCGGTCCACCTGGTGGGAGGCCTTCCAACGCAACGTCTTCCAGTTCGCGGTCGCCACTACAGAACTCTCGACACGAACTTCTGCCCCATCGACCATCCGTTCTGCGAGCAATGTGCCCACTGCCACTTAAGTTTGGCAATTCTTCGGGCTATGTAGGTAACCCTGGTTCTCTTGCGGATCTCTACATTTCTGATTCGATCACGCAAGAATACTCCGAGCATAGCCCTCTCCATTGCCCTTTGGGTGACAGTCAGCTTTCTGATGAGGCCTATTGTGAGCTACCACGACTCAGAGCCACCACGGCCATTATTTCCATAGCGCTTGGTAATCCCATTTTTTTTACATTTTACCTACCGCTATCACGAGGGTTGATAAAAGGCCACTTCTATAAAGCCGCAGAAGATCAATAGGGATGTTTGCTGGGTAGAAAAATGATAATTCTATTTAGTCCGTTGGTGAGATTATCAAATAATATTGGACCCGTATTTTTTGCTTCACCAAATCATTAAAAATCAAGCAAAAAAGTTCAGGAGTGGGGGCTTGTGACGTCACTACGTCAACATAAAGTTTGAGTTTGATTCACCGTGGTGTAAGGATCAGTCAGCTAGACCCTGCATTACCGGGTGCTAGCTGTCGAGAGTGCACCAGGCGTTTAGGATCGCAAGAAGATATATTTAACGCCGTTCGGGGAGGCCTCCCCCCTTAAGCCCCTTATATGAACATCAACTCCAATTTGCATGCCTAAAAAGCCGCAAAAGCCTTCTAAGACATATGACCTCCTTGGAAGCCAGCGCAACTGACGAGAGATGTAAACTGTGGAAAACCGCACATCCTGCCCCTCCGTACTTCATCACTCCGGCAGAGCATCTGCAGTTCTGGAAATCCCTAAACCGTTTGCGGGCATAGGTTGGTCACTGTAGAAAAATTCTGGCCAAATGGAGTCTCATAGACCGGCCTAAATCACAGTTCCAGTGTGAGGCCCAGTCGCAGGATATGCCCCACCTCCTTGTCATCCCTTCATGCCCAGCCGCCTGCACCTTTCAGGATCTAAACGTGGCAAATGACAGAGCTGTCCAGGTGGCCACATACTGATCAGACAAAATTTGAGAATAGTTGATTTAAAATTTGAGTTTATCGACACGAAAAGAAGAAGTCAGTATAAAGTGTACTAACAGCGTGACGTCACACGATATTTTAAGGCATTGTATCTTCGTCACTTTATGTTTACGTGTCATAAGAAAAAATACGTGTCCAATATTTTTTATTTATCTACCTGACGGACAAAAACTAGTTTTCAGTTAACATCCCTATTCTCGCACCAACTTAAACACATTCAAGACGCAATCTCATCTTGGCTGATCAATGTCAAAATATGTAGGATTCTGCAGTGTTTTTGACGGGTGGAGACTGGAATTAGAATGTAATCGTCCCTTAAAATACAGGAGTTTCCCCTTTGGAGTAACTAAAAGCATGTAAGCTCCACTTTTGTAAGCTTTATTGACCCCTATGTCACTCAATAAAAGAACAACTTGTTAATTGATCTGATAATAATCTTTTGTTTCATCCAATTACGTTTTATTTTTATTTAGTACCTATCTTTTAATCTTTTTTAAGTTGATCCAATTGCTTTGTCTATAAGTGGCACTTTTGTAGAACTATCGAAAGGCATTCAAGGCCCTTATTTATGACTAATTGAGAGAAAATCTCTCTAGATTTGGACAGGAAGAAGCTAAATTTACTGATCGATGTGTTTTTTAAACTGATCTCGTGAAATAGAGGCAACCCATAGAGGTTTATTAAAAATCCTTTAAAATTAATTTGTAAGATTTGACCCAAATAAACCTTCCATCTATCTCTTTCCATTCAAGGTAACTTGGAAGAGATCGCAGAACGCAATAAGGCCACCTGTTGTATGTTTTATTTTAATTTTAAGGTTTCTTATTGTATTATTTATCTTGGTGTCCAATGAAGTATATATAAATAAATAAATAAACATTGCGAATTAAATAAAAACACGTAAAACAGAAGATGGTGTACTCCAACCTCACCACTTAGGTATATCATTTTTAAGTGGAGTTTATGAGATGTTTAAGTGGTTTAGGAGTTTCTTGTGCATTCTTTTCCTTAACAAGCCACTTTTCCGAATGCACGGTAGAATCAACTTTTGTTACTTGTAAATTTTAATTATAATTTGTGTACGACGTTCAAAAGTGCCGTTTTTTGGCCTAGTTATATAAATATATTTGACTTTGACTTTGAGTGTGATATAATAAATAAGAAGCGTAGCCATCAAACGAGCATATATTCAGAATTTGTGCTGGGAATAGTAAATTTTAGATGAATAACTACAGAAATAAACACTTTGCCTCACCCGGGAATCGAAACCAGGACCTTAAACTCAGCAGTACGTAGTCCGTACCAGTAAAAAAACCTTTTTCATAAAGAAATAAACCGACTTCAAATGCAAAACACTAATAAGTGCAAAATAACTTTCGTTTCCGAAGTCGGTGTCCTTTTGTATCTCTTGTTTTTATCATTTTTTGGCATTCGGTTTATTTTTTTGTGAAAATGTTTTTATGTTTCTCTTTTTAGTTTTAGTACACCATCACTAAAAATAACAAGTTCTACAGTAAGGAACCTAAAAGAGTAACAAATAACCCATAATAAATAAATTAACACATTAATGCTGTTTGTCGCTAAGGAGTTCGGTTGGATGATCCTTATCTTGAAAACTGCTAGGCCGATTTTGATGAAACTTATACTATTCCCTAGAATTAGAATACCGTTTATTTGCATGGCAATAACATACTCATCAACATCCCGACTTGGCCCTCTGTTGAGCATAGTCCTCTTTGTCCTTGTGCCAATCCCCACGTTCCAGTGCCAGCCTCATCCAGGTTCTACGCGTGATGGTAACAATATCCTCTGCCCATCTCCCCACTAGACGACCATGGCATTAATTTCATCTATACTTTTATAATAATATTTTATATTTTACCTCGGCAAGATGTACGGTTCCCGTGAGACAACTTCCAACTAGCACGCGGGCGAAGCCGCTGGCAGAAACTAGTTTAAAATAAACTGAACTGAGTCGATCGATTGTGTTTAGTTTGAGTCGAGATCGACTCATATTGCACATGAACATCACTATCTGCACTAGTGTGCACGTTATCTCAACGTGCAGTTGATAAAATTTTGAAAAATCCACAACTTTTCCGCGATAACCCCGCCCCGTTGCGAGGAAAAAAAAGCTCTAGTGCTGTATTCATAGTCAAGATATTTTTTAGTAGAAGAACCTACTCGTCATAATGAAATAACTCCGTTCAATTGAGTTTACAATGATGGAATGTCGGTATATTTGTGATTAAAAATTATGGTTTCTATGTTTATAAAAAAAAAACATCGAAGGATGTGTGACTGGGTACAGAATGTCTACATCTACCATCATCATCATAATCTGTGTTCAAATCCGGACAATGTGACTTTTCAATTTATATGAAGTTTCTAAGTTTATACTTACTAAGTTTTAATTTTTTTTATACAATAAGTTTCCGAAAAGTTGGCAATATGGTCAAATTGCCAAATGCAAGCCCATCAAGACTTAAAAAGTTCCTTTTTAGGTACTTGTGAAAACTTAAACTTCAACTTTTCCAGCAAGGCAAATACGAAAAGTCATTCATCAGTCGTGCCTACATACTTGATAAGATATTGCGCTTGACAATTGCCCAACCAAACTAGCCAAATAAGCCTAAGCAAACGTCCATCATACTCATCTTATGAAACCCTAAAACGCAAGAATACGCTTAGCAAACAAGAAATCATACGTGCAAGACCCATACAACAACTCTATATCTATCCATGATAATATTATTAATGAAAAACTCTGATCTCTGTTTGTTTCGTTTTCTCACCTAAACCGCTAAACCAATTATAATGAAACTTGAAGACATGAGATGGGCTTTTTTATTCCGGGAGTTAAATCTCTGGGAATAATGTCTGCCTTTCACACGGACTAAACCTCTAAAAGAAGATAATAATAAAAAGGTTTATTGCAGAAACTTGGACAACTTGACAAAAGTGACGTACAAAAGGAAAACAGAATCTATATAAAAAATTACAAGCAAAATCTCAAATTAAACAAGATGAGACTTGAACTATAACAAAAAAAAAGAAACTTAGAGATACATCCTAAAATAGTGTGCTGTGAGAGCTAATACCTACACAACGTAAGACCCACACTATGAATACAGCGCATCTTATAAATAACTGTGTTATCTTTGAATAAGTACAAGTTGCATGTATGTTGCAATCATAGAGCTCTTTGTACGAATGTAGATAAAGAGCCACTTCTATTCGCACAACGATGAGAAACGCACGTCTACGCACAAATTGAAGTATGCTAAAGTAAGTATGGCCTATACTTTTTTCTTGGTAGAGGAATTTTTGTCATTCTGTATAGTTTTTGTGATTGAAGAAAAAATTAACCTCCTTTTGTTTAAAACATGTTGTGATACTTGTGTGATATGTGAAGTATGTTATAGACCTTTTAGACCTAAGTATTACCTACTCCTTTGAGATTACAATAATTATATATAGCATACCTCTGCCGGGCGAGCACGGTCTTTGTGATAGGATTGAGTCACGCATTTTATCAGGTTTTTTGCTCCCAAACTGTGATAAAAATGTGTGATTCAAGCCTGTCACAGTAGGCCGTACTCGCCCGGCTGGAGTGGCGACAGCGAACCGGATGACGTTGCGTTGGAAGGCATTCCGCAAGGTGGACCGATTACTTGATGAAGGTTGCGGGGATCCGCTGGATGCGAGACGCACGGGACCGATCTATGTGGCGACGCTTGGGGGAGGCCTATGTCCAGCCTATATTACATATTATTATATTTTATGACTTCTTTGAGACTAGAAGATTTATATATAATATACCTCAGGAGGCCTAATAATCCCTAAAAAAAGTAATTTTACTTTTGCATGTGTCAACTTTATCTCAGAGATAAAAAAACTGACTGGCATACAGATTTTTTTACGTATTTCAAAATTAGTGAAATTCTGCACCCCGATGAACTCTGAATTGGAATTAGGAAAAATACTTTTAGTGCATTTATGTACCTTCTTGGGAGCATTGACATCTAAATGACATTGTTTTTGTTTAGACCTTGTAATATTTTGGTTTACCTTTTAAATAAGTATATGAGTACTTAGACGGTTCTACTATCTAGTATGTACGTAGGTATGTGGTGAAGGTGTGTATTTAAATATATTTTAGATACAGTAAGTATAACAGCTATATTGCCTATCTTTACAATAGGGTGTCATAAAAGATGACAAGTATATGCTTCTAAGACTGAACATATACATAATATGTCGCACTATCACTTTTGCTGAACAGCCAAGGTTTCCTGTGTTTTCTTTTCGTTTATTTAACTTCTTTTCAGGCTGCCATATTGTTAAAGGACAAACTTTTTCCCACGACTTCCCTCCATTAGCCTAAACTACTGAAACCATATTTTTTCCGTCTTCTTCTTTTCGTGTGAGGATGTGGTCACCTCTGGTGTTAAAGTTAATTAAGCCGCCTCTGGGAACCCCACATGCCTCTGACTTGGCTATTCAGACTTCTATTAACATTATAAGTCCACGTTTTATCAAGATGTTGCTCATTAGTACAAAAAAAAAAAAAAATTGCCAAGTGCGAGTCGGACTCGCGCACGAAGGGTTTCGTACCATTATCGCAAAAAATGGCCATAAATCAAGTTTGTTGTATGGAAGCGCCACTTAAATATTTATTATATCCTGTTTTTAGTATTTATTGTTATAGCAGCAACAAAAATACATACATCAACTGTGAAAATTTCAACTGTTTAACTATCGCGGTTCATGAGATACAGCCTGGTGAAAGACAGACGGATAGTGGAGTCTTAGTAATAGGGTCCCGATTTTACGCTTTGGGTACGGAACCCTAAAAAGTATCATAATATAACACTTAACGATAATGTAGCTCTTTAACAATCAAAGATAAACATAGAAACGAACAAACAATTTTATATTAGTTTAAATTATTCTAAGCTACGTGAATGCAAACCAGAATTTTGTTTTTTTCATAGCAAAGTCGCCGACCAACCAATGGTTTTGTGGTCGTGGTTGATCTTGTGGTTATAAAGTTGAACAAGTCTAATATTTTAAGCTTAGTCTATTAGACAGGCAGTATAGGTTTTCAGTATGAATACTTTTGACATGGTTTTTGGAATGATACCAACCATACACACTATACGTCACTGAGTTGCCAGCTCGTCGGTTTTTTATTGGTTACGTTTCGGGAAGTGTGCGATGGAATTGCACGATCTAATACCACCAAGCCCGTTTCATCATCGGACTACCAGACGTACGGCGATGCGTCATCGGTACATGGTGTACATTCCACCCATACAAACAAAACGTTTTGGAAACACTTTTATGATGCGTACAGCTAAGGAGTGACATTTCCTGCCGGAGTCTGTGTTTCCCGATAGCTAAAATCTAGGAGTCTTTAAGTCAAGAGTGAATAGGTTATTTCTAGGCAAGCGTGTTTCACCATCGACCACATCATCGCTTACCAACAGGTGAGAAAGTGGTCAGTCGCGAGCCTATAAAAAAACATTTTTGTGAATATTATTATTGTGTGTACAGCTAAAGAGTAGTAGTGTTTCCTGATGCTGTATCGTTGTATCGATTTACATTATGTATTTTTTAAGTTTTTGAAAATTACGATAGATCTTAATTCATGAAGATTCTTAATTCAAATTCTGTATGAATTAGTATGAGCTAAGCAATCTAAACAGCCCAGATTTTTTTATAAATGATTTTGAAATTAGAATGTAGATGGGTCTATGAACGCTATTGGAATGCTAATAAAAATTACCCATAGACACTTTAAGGGGTGTTTATTTTAATGATTTTGCTTCTCGTGTTTCAGGATGCATTGATGACCTACTGGTCAATGGGAGAGCTGCATGATGCCATAGCCATGAGCAGTCGATGAATATTTGAAACCTGTTGTTAATGCTGGTAAGTGTCTCAATATAATAAAAATAGGACTCCGTCTGTCTATGTAACTATCTGTCACCAGGCTGTATCTCATGAACCGTGCTAGCTAGACAGTTGAAATTTCATAGATGATGTATTTCTGTTGCCGCTAAAACAACAAATACTAAAAACAAATTAAAATAAATATTTAAGTGGGGCCATACAACAAACATGATCATTTTGACGTTTTTGCGATAATGGTACGGAACCCTTCGTGCGCGTGTCCAACTCAACAAGTGAAGGAAAACATCGTGAGGTAACCAGCATGTCCTAGAACTAAATATTCGAAGACACATGACTTCTACCAACCCGCACTGGGCCTGCGTGGTAGATTGGACGTATTCACATTGGGCACCCGTTTTAAAGGCACCTGAGATAATGGCACTTGATGTATTTCACATAAGGCACCTATCGATATTTTTCGTAGGTGCCAAATGTGGAATAATTTATTATTTATTCCAGTCCGCAAATACTAATAATTCTTCATGATTCTGGCCTCTTGGTAGTTTGGGTATAAACGCTTATAAAAAAAATTGTAGTTAACGTTTCAGTGCTGTGGACCGAAGACAGGAACGCCGGAAGGCTTATACTAGTAATTTTGCGGATGCCGAGCCCGCCGAAACGAATGGGTAGTGTAGCTTGCATCCAGGCTCGATCATCCAAGGCCATTGAGATGGATGTCAGAGTGCATTCAATAATTTCGTATTTTTTTTTCCAAGCGATGTGGCTGCTTCCATAAAGGGGACGTGTGGAGAAAATACATACAATATTGTCCAAAACAGCAATACCTAATAAGAGTAAAAGCCGAATGAAGGTTAATTTTGGAGAGTCTATCCGAAATATCATTAAAATGATTAATTTAGCCATCAATGAGTGAAGAACAACTGTCTTCCAAAATTGGGGAACCTAGGAGGTGCAGTGAACTTTTATCTAAAATTTTGATCTCTGGGGTTATTGCGAAGAATTTCTGTAGGGTCGGTTGTCTGTCGGTATTGTCACTAAGAAAAAAATCACATTTGGAGTGGTTGAGGTCTAGGCCGATGGATTTAAACTGCTTTCAGGCATTTTAAATCTGCTAAAACGGTGTCTACGTCACCTCCTAGTGTTCCATCATCCAAATACCATAAGTTAAATTTGGAATTTAGTTTCTGAATAATGGCATGAATAGCCAGACTGCAAATGACTGGCCCGAGAGGGTCACCTTGTTGGCAACCAACTGAAGATTGCAAAACATTTTCTTTGTACAACAATTTTGATGGGTGCCTTAGCATTGCCACAAAAAGCCGAAAATGTCTGGAGGCTCTTTTTTTTGCTTCAGCCTACAAAGTGTGTGTGTCTAAAGTGGAAGACTCTTTACTGATTTTTATCGAATTTTTGATTATGACATCCTAAGAAAAATAAACGTACCAACACTAGTAAGTATACTGATCCGTAGGTGCCAAATGTAGAATTAAATTTTATATAATCAATTTTTTTATTTACATTTTGAACCTGCAAAAAAAATCGATAGGTGCCGTAACTAACTATGTGGAACACCTCAGGTGCCGTTAAAGCGGGTGACCAATGTGGAATACGGCGTAGATGACGGCCCATTCCCTCTCACAGACAGAATGCCTGTATCCCAGCCGTGGGAACAATTTAGGTTGATTGCGATATGTTATGCTTACCTACATTCATGAAATAATATGAATCATGACTTCAAACATAATAATAGTTTCGTAATACCTATTAAAATGCAGCATTTTACTAAGTTATAGTAAACTGACTGTGGTTATAACCTTATAAGATTTCAACAAGAGTTGTATAAAACCTAATGCATATTTTTATCGATAGTTTATTTAAAACTTGAAACTCGGAAAGCTTTCAATTAATCATCTCGTTATTTTTTTTTTCTAAAATTTACTGTTTTTATTATTTCAGATCTTTCGGCGACCGCATAAAGTTAGATGCACTGTAGTATGCAGAATCAGTAACAGACTGGCTAAGGTAATTTTCCCAAAATGTATTTTTTTCAACACACTTGCTCATAAAGTGGCTCTAATTTCACCGCAATTAGGCACATAATGATACCTGTAATCAAACTGTGACTTTTTCATTACTATTATTCAGAAGTGAGTTATAGAGTTTTTTTTTTTAATATTTATCTTTTTTATTTACATATGTACATTTATATTTATTTAATTTATTGGTTGACTTGATTTGTTCTTAAAAAAGTTTCGATACAAAAAAGATCGTGCTCAATAGTATACAAATAAATTAATGTACCTATTGTTTGCTAATTTTATGCAACTTTGTATTTAAATAGATAATTTCAACTTGTACGTGTTTAATAAATAAAACTTTCACTCAAATATAACTTTTATTTTTCTCTGTAATAAAAAAAAAACTTAAAATTCCCCATTTTCTAGGTGGCTAAAACGCTATCCGCGAAAAGCCAAATATGAGAAACCTCATAATTTTAGTCTATGGCCGATCGCCATTGTTAGATGCGCCCGCATCAAACAATTGAATGAACACAAACTGATTAATTTTGCCCGCCATTGCGAAAATTTTTCATAACTCGTTTTCACTGTTGAAAATGATTTTTTAGTGATATTTTCTTCACAAGTGTGTTGAAAAACATCGTATGATACACGTGTGTATTGATGATTACCATCCTCAGCTCTCTTAAGACCCTCACCTAACGGCTCGGGTCTCAATGGCGCCTGAGCGGTAATCACCAACATTACACACTTGTACCATAATGTACTATTTTGTACCGCACCGATAAAAATAAGATAGTTCCATTTCTATTCTTGTTACGCTAGACTTTTCATCTTTATAAATAGACCAGCAGGTCAAATCTGCATACATCTTGCCGTGAAAACTTAGGTATAGTGCTCGCCAAACTTCTGGGCCGCCCTGCAGTTGGCTTGCGGATGAGATTTACTACTATGCAACTATTATAGCCAACTTCAGGGCGGCCAAGAAGTTTGACGAGAATATACCCGAGTTACGCGTGGCACCGTACCACGATTTAACAGCTCACTTCGTGTTCACCCCCACCTAAGTATTCACGTTGTGATTTTTACGAAATAACACCACTAAACTTTTTGATCACATTTTCTACACCTAAGAACATTTTTAACCTACGACGGAAAAAGAGGGGTGTTATAAGTTTGACGTGTGTAACTGTGTGTTTGTTTGTTTGAAAGGTGAATTTATCGAGAGTGTTCTAAGCTATGTTTGATGAAAATTGGTTCAGCTGTTTGAAAGTTATGGGCGTTTTACTGTTTGAATCGGGTGTTTTCGCAAGATATCGTGTCATAATTGAGTGATCAATAGATCGATAATTTTACTTGTTTATTACCTAAACCAGCTGACCCCCGCGGCTTCACTCCCGTCATCTGGCTACCTACCTACCTACCTATCTACCCTACCTACCTACCCACTTACCTTATCAACTACCAACCTACTCACCTGCCCTACCGGTCAACCTACTTACCTTACCCTATCCTACATACCTACCTACCCTACCCTACGTACCAATTTGTTAAACTATTTATTTGAATACGAGTGTAACCAACTTTTGTTTCTACCGGCGATCTAATTAAAGTTTAGAACACAAAAGCTGCCATTGTGACTTAACTATGATAGTGAAATATATTCTCTTGCAGCCTTTTTTATAGGTAATAATGAGTACTTTAATTATCTAGTAGATAATGTTTATGTATCATCAATAGTTTTCGCAGTGCACGCCTTATAATGAATATTATAGGTAAAATTTTGCTACTTTGGGTTACATTATTGCAATTTTCATAAGGATCTCAATTTTTTTTGAAAATTAATTATAGCTTATGTTACTCGGGAATAATGTAGCGTTCTATAGGTGAAAGATTTTTTTAAATCGGTCCAGTAGTTTCGGAGTCTATTCGGTACAAACAAACAAAAAAATATTTTCTCTTAATGTCGTGGTGGCCCAGTGGCTAAGACCTCGCCTCTCATGCTTGAGGTCGTGGGTTCGAATCCGGGCAAGTACCAATGTGTATTTTTCAATTCATATGTACTTTCTAAGTTAATCTTGGTCATCGTTGACAACGGTGAAGGAAAACATCGTGAGGAAACCTGGACTTATAGTGAGTTTGTTATAAGGCTGTGCTCCATTGGTGTAATTGCTGCAAGGAGTTCCAGTGCGAGGATAAACTAATAAATAAAATAAATAATAATATTGGTTTAGATTGCATTGTCATTAATTAACTCGAAAAATATGAAACATAAAATATAAATTATATCTATTTTTTAATTTCAGAAGCAGACCAACCTAGACCATCACAACACAAGAATTCCGACACTAATTAGAAAAAAACCCTTCCATAGCAAAAACAGCAATCCAATTAGACAAAATCTCGATGGAGATACAATTCGATATCGATATTCCAATTACCCACACTAGAGGTCGCTAACGGCGAAGTGTGTTGCGCCGGCGCACTGTAGATAAATCTTTTTACTGCACACTTCGATTAGAAAATTCCTTTATTAATTGACTAGCTTAATTAAAGCTACTGCTAAGTTTTCTTCCTTGTGCTAAAATTACGTGAGGATTTTTAGTTGATTATTATGCAATCTTTGATCTGCATGCTTGGGGATATTAGATTATGTTTTAATAATTAGTTTTATCGTAATTATTATCAGGCTGTTTCATCATGGCTAGGTCCATTATGAAACGGTATTTTCCCAGCTCTTGTTGGGGTAAATAGGATAGAATTCGTCTCTTTTCTTTTTTAACCGACTTAAAAAAAGGAGGAGGTTCTAAATTCGTCGGATTTGTTTTTTCACTTCACAGGTGGTCCCATGGTCATCAGGTCAGGATCTTAGAGAAATGGAGGGTATAAATATTATAGGCATACATATTGGTTATAAATGATTTTCATGTTAATTGGTGTAGTTTTTTGTTTTGGAAGGCGGTTTGATTTTTTGTCAACAAGTTTTTAAAACAAAAATATATTGCAAGGAAAACAGCCCCTAGGAAACACTAGGAATTTCTCCTGTATCGTGGGTGCGTTTACAAAAATTTAAGCTTATATACACAAAAAGCTGGACCAGGAACCACTATCTGCAGTCCAACTGGAAGCAGCTGAATACCTGATCCACAACTCAGTAACTTGGTAAAGCGATACCCCTTGAAGTCTCTGACTACTAGTAACGATTGCGACATTATTTTCTAAACTAATACCAGAGTCTTCTCAATATGCTCCTTTCTATTATTAATTTTATTTATTATAGAAAATATGTATTTTTATATTACCTATATACTCTTGTACTCATGTTACGTTTTTAATATTATTTATTTTTTATGCACCTGCCATGCTATCCCCCGCATTTGGTTGACTGGTAGAGAATGCCTCAGACATTAAGTCCGCCTATGTAAGTAGTTTTATGTTGCATGAAGTTTTAATAAATAAATAAATTATCTAAGATATACAAATGATAGCGGTTTTGATATATTTTTCATCATGGGCTTCCAATGAATGGTTATCTAAGGAAAACAGTCACAAACACCACATTTGGCAATTTTAATCATGACTGCAGTGTTAGCTGACGATGTTACTCTGCTGAACATTCCTTTAAGGCGCAGATACTAATCAGTAGCTGATTTCAAATGAGAATCACATCTAAACGGCTAGTCGTAATTTTTTGGAAAAATATTATGTTACATAAGACCGTTTTCTTAATAATTTCATGTAAGAAAATTTTGAGTTTTATCCGTATAACATAGTGTAATTAATTTGTAAAGTTACGTCTAACACGGACAAAACATGACAATCGCACCAAAACTGCCGAGAGTATTTTAATACAATTGTCACCATCTAAATACAATTTAATTACCTACATTTTAATCTAAGGCTTTTTTAAAGTCATATAATAGCAAGGAAAGTTAAAAAAAACTACTGAATTATGGGTCGAGCGGGTGTGAAACGAGCTCGCGTTTTGTTCCCTCAAGATTGGCGACTGTCGTCGTCGTCCATAGACATTTTGCACAAAAGCCATGGATGAGGGAAGAATCTTGTCCATTTTTGGGATAGATGGAGCCATATATCAGGCTATTGTTAATTTTCACTACAGAGGGTAAATTCTACTATGTAAATGTAAAAGTTTGTGAGTATTAATATGGATGAATGGATGTTTTTTTACTCTTTCGTACAAAAACTACTAAACGGATTTGAATAGCATACCTATCTTTTATGCAATTAGTTGGTTTCTTTAAGATAATTTCGACTTTGACGCGGATGGAGCCTGGAGTAACAGCTAGTAATTTTAATTATTAAAAAGATGCAAAGACCCGGCAATTGTGACGACTCTAATAAAGCCATAAGCTAAACAGGAGTTTTATGGTGATTTAAAAACGAAACTTGAAGTCAATTAAAAGTGCAACTTCACTTCATACCGGAAGCAATACTCTTACTCGTACCTTACTTAATGTTTTACAATGTATGACCGCACTTAATCTCTAGAATACTCGGAAAATTTAACTCCAATCAATAAACTAAAATACCGCACTCAGTTTTATGATTACTCTTCCCATCTCTGAAGAAAATATATTTTTTAAGACGACCCTTTTACGAGACCCAGCCAACGACTGTTTACAACCACTAATAAATAGTCTAGCCTCTCACAACATAAAAAATAAATTGCCAACAAACCTAACATTAGATTCCAAAAGGGCCTCATAAACTCTACGGTATTAGAAAACAGATTAAGATAAAACTAAGAAAAATAAATCAACTGCCCACGCGTCTCGCGACCTAGCACAACGGACACACACAGCGGGAAAAGGACGAAAAAAAAGGACGGAGCAAGACAAAAAAATCGCAAAAGCGACGCGAATATATCCGAGGCGAATGACCTGCGAAAAATAAGACGAAAACGAACTCCCGCGCACATGTGCGTTCGGCCATTTTTTTGTTTCTGTCCCTTTCTTACGCCAAAAAAGGTAGGCGTGTGTGTAGGTGGGAGAGAGAGGGGAGATAAAAGAAAGCGCGCGGAAAGAGTTGGCGGTCGTTCGCGCTCCGGTTTAGTTCCGAACATTGCCGCTAGGTGCGCCAGTGCAGCGGGAAAATTTCTTCCTGTTTTGAGTTCACGCGTTCCTTTTTTGAGGAACTTTAGCTGCGCTGCGCATGAGTTTGCGATTTATTTATGAATCATAATAATTATTGATTTTGATCGTCTACATTTTCAAGATGTCTATTAGTAGTTTTATTTAAGAGAGAGCGTGATACACAAATATAAAAAAAATATTCGTAAACAAGATTAATGATTGGGCTAATCTCCATATATTCTAAAAGCTTCGTATTTAAACATAATAAAGCACCTAAATAACAGATATTGCTCGTACTCCGCTGAAACTCCATGTGTACCGGGATAGTTTAATAGACACTTAAAATAGCCCATTCCTTCCTGTTTGGTGCTGTTTTACACAACTACGTAAAGTCAGCTAAATAACTTATGTGCATGTCCTTAAATGATTATATTTTTTTTAGGACTGGAAAGGGATAGGGAGCTCCAGATAAAGTGACATTTTATCAGCGGTAGGATAGGATAGATGGATCCTCTTTTCCGCTCTTAGATTCCCATTTGGTCCGTTGTGCACGCAGGCCTTCTATATTTGAGAGGATTCCCGTTGGTGGATGTCATGTGTCATCGATTTTTTGTTTCTAAGTCATGCCGGTTTCCTCACGATGTTTTCCTTTAGCGTTTTGAGAGCAGTGCTGATGACTGCGAATCACGGCGGTTACCACTAGGCCTCCACTGTTCTTTTCTATCAGCGGTAGTGATTATCAAAAAACTTCAATTGTTTAAGATTGACATGACGTCATACGCAGTGCCTAAATTCCTGCAACCAAAGGGACCTATGTGTTGCCACCGACGCGGCGAACCATGCCGTGAAAGTGGCAAAGTCTTGGGGCAACCAAATCTGAATGACTGTCGTACCAGCGACACAAAGAAGAAATGGCTATTAAATTAAATTAATTATTATAATGAAATTATATTTTGACTGAATTAGATTTTATCCCTGACAGAATCACATTTTGTTTAGAGTCTAAGGTGTCGGGTGGGACTTTAAAATATATTCTAAATAAGTAGGATCAATGCAGTGGTAATTCGTTCCTTGCGAAGTATTTGTGGTGTAACCTTAAATGATAGATTGAGGAATGAAGTAATAAGACAACGTTGTGGTTTAAAAGAAGATGTAGTGACTAAAATTGAAAAGAGTATGTTAAGATGGTTTGGCCATGTTGAGAGGATGAATGAAAGGCAACTAACGAAAGGTATTTACAAGGCAATGGAAACGCCGGGATGGGAAGCCCTAGAAAGACATACACAGACCTTATTGGTGATGTTCTTCAGAAAAGCCAGGTGCGCAGTAATCATAACCGGCGTGTGTACATATGAATGTGAGTGAAGCAAAAGAAGTATGGAAGGATCGACAGGTGGCGCTCAGTAGTTTCTGCCTACCCCCATGGGAAAAAGGCGTGAGTTTATTTATATATGTATAGTCAAAATCAAAATTAATCAAATAAAAATATTTTTATTTCAACTAAACCATTTAAAGGACTCTATTTTTGAATTGTCAACAAAAAAAAAATGAAACTAGGTTCACATTCGCAAGCGTCAGTAGGTCTCTATGGAGAAGAACGTGCAAGGAACTCCACGGACACTCTTTTCCATCGAATATAGGTACCTACATAATATCAAAGCTTATAGAATTATGTCAAGGTAAGATATAGGTATGTATTGTCTACAATAATATTATTAATATCTAATTTCATTGCTCCACTTACTTTTTAAGGCATTAACCTTTATGACAAGTCGATATTAGCTACCTAGATGAGGTACCTACTACATGTTCACAGTATTTTAAAAGCTACCGGAGAACGAGCTATTTGTGCCGTCTCGATTTGTTTCGAGTGGTTTTCAAAGAAAATGTAGAAAACCATTTATTATTAAAATATTCTTACATAGCAATATTTTTAAATTTGACAGAAAGGGTCCTCAAGTGACGTAAGTGAGCACTATGAAAGGATTTTGGCAATTCCACCCCTAAGGGGGTAAAAAGGGGTTGAAAGTTTGTATGAAAAATCTAATTCCTTCGGCTAATATTGTTTAAACTTTGCACGATTAGTAATATAAATAAATGATAAAGGTCGTCATTATTAGTTTTTTGAAACTACCCCCAATAGATGATTTAGGGGGAGTTGAAGTTTGTATGGAAGAATCTTCTTCCATACAAACAGAATTTCTTGGGTTAATAAACCACCTGAAACTTAGCACAAACACTAAACTAAATTTTGCCTAATGTTTTGTCCTGTAATTATTTAACTGGTGTACAATAAAGTATGTAATAAATAAACAATAAAGGTTGTCATTTGTAGTTTTTCGAAGTTTAAAGTTTTGTTGAAGATTCTTATTTCTTGGGTTAATTAACTTAAAACTTGGCATAAATAATCAACCTAAGTAAATATTAAGGAAATTTACAAAAGCCTGATATTTTGATGGGACTTTAAAATATAACCTAAAATTATAACCTATGTCGAACGGTCTGCCTTCGTAGGATTCTGGAGATTTTTCGTCACATTGCCAGGAAGGACGGACACAACCTCGAACAGCTGATGGATACTGGCAAGACCGAAGGGAAACGTCCGAGGGGTCGAAGTCCAATCAGATGGTCAGACCAAGTCCGCACATCGTTAAATACCAGGCTGTACGATGCTCTCCACGACGCCAAAGACAGAAGCAGATGGCACAAATTGGTGAAGGAGAAGTTAGTTCCACAAAGACCAGGGAAACACGACCCTTAGTAATGAGGAACACGATGCAAGGAGGAGGAGGAATTAACCTATGTAAATAATAAAGGTAGTCATTATTAGTTTTCCGAAACTAGATTTTTGATCGCCTTTACTGTCTTAACGAGGCAGTTCATGTCTCTAGCTTTCACACCTTTCCACTTTTAACTTTTTTATATTTTTCTAAGAGCGAAGGAAGCGAAAATTCTTATTAATCGACAACTCGGAACTGTCATTGATTCCAATACATTTCCATACGTATATGCATCCGTTTGCATGCACAAACAGGTTTCCGTTTGAGACTGTATATCAAAAAAATCTAGCATTAATAACCACTCTAAGTCTAACAATTTTTCATCCTAGACATATAAACAGTATTAAAACTGTTCTCCATAATATCTTCCTTATACATTTCTTGTGATATTCAAATTGGAACTTTATATAGAAGAGGGTAGAGTCTGTTTTGTCTTAGAGTATTCTAATGAATCTGTCGACCGATTGATTTAAAAGCTTGAAGGAGGGTTTTTAATTGATGCTTTTTCTCGGCATATTTATAGTGCTCTTGTTAAGGTGCAGTACGATGTTATTGGTAATGTTGTTTTACAATAAGAGGAATATTGATGGAACCACTTATTAGGTAACGGTGTCTTTGTGGAAACTAATTGACATAAGGCGTTCATAATCAATTTTCTCTTAGAAGAATTGTAACGGGCGTTTTCTTATTTGTTTTTCTTCTTTAGGATAGGTATTTTTTTAAAATTTTTTAAAATTCTGAGATCTGACACCAGTCTAACCAAGGGGTACCGTGTTACCCAGTTACTGGGTTGTGGATGTCAGATAGGCAGTCGCCTGTCGCTCCATGTAAAACACTACCAGTGAATAACAATACTCAGCTGAATCCGGTTAGACTGGAAGCCGACCCCAACATAAAAAAGGCTAGGCAGATTGATTTAAAAGTGAGGAATTAATATATACATCACAGTCTCGGCTGGGCAGCGTTCGGGAAGTTGCGCGGTATCTTCACGTCCAACTTACCACAGTGTCTCAAGACGAAAGTCTATGACCAGTGTGTGTTGCCAGTTATGACCTATGGCTCTGAGACGTGGTCGCTCACAATGGGCCTCATCAGAAAGCTTGCAGTCACCCAAAGGGCAATGGAGAAGGCTATGCTCGGAGTTTCCTTGCGTGATCGAATCAGAAATGTAGAAATCCGCAAGAAAACCAGGGTTACCGACATAACCCGAAGAATTGCCAAACTTAAGTGGCAGTGGGCAGGGCACATTGCTCGCAGAACGGATGGCCGATGGGGCAGAAAGGCTCTGGAGTGGCGACCGCGAACCGGAAGACGTTGCGTTGGAAGGCCTCCCACCAGGTAGACCGATGACCTGGTGAAGGTTGCGGCGATCAGCTGGATGCGGGACGCCCGGGGCCGGTCAATGGCGACGCTTGGGGGAGGCCTATGTCCAGCAGTGGACGTCTTTCGGCTGATATAATGATGATGATGATGAGTCTAGTTAACTAAAGCCTGTGTCTCCGCATATATCCATTAATTTTACAGTTTCAATCAGGTTGAAAAAAAAATCTTGAGGCTCCTTTTACCAATGCACTAAAATAGTATCTTGCACATTATAACAGTCTTCATCCTCAGTGTGTTAATTACTTTTGTTAGTAGTTAGTTAAAAAACCGTTTCAGCATTTCGTAAGCTACATTCGAAAGATTTAGAATCAAATCACAACTTAATTAGAATAAAAACAGTACTTCTCCTTAACATCAAACAAGTTTACTGCGATCTCTGCCAGTGCCGCGACCGAGCGAGATTGAGGCACATTTTTATAGGCCCCATCTCGAAGGCTTCCTAATTCACCCGCCATATAGTAAGTCTTAGCTAGACCATAAAATAGAAAGTTAGTAGGGACTAATAAAGACAGCATGTTCGTTAAGTGAGCAAAGTAATTAGAAGAGTTTTAAATTAATATAAGCTGTTCTTATAACAATTAGTTTTTTATTTAATTTTAATATTATCAACATTTTTATAACAATTTGTTCGTTTCTTTTTTTATTATAAACCTTTTTATAACAATTTGTTTGTTTTTTTTTAATATAGAAAATTAGATGACATATTATTGATCTTTTATTCACCTTTTTTTTAATATCTCTGATATTTTATTTTTATTATTGTATTCATATATTATTATTATATCATAGAAAATTACATGTAATGCAATTGATCTTTTTATAAATTTGATTATTGTACTTTGTTTTTTCTTTTGTTTTAATAGTGTATTAATAATTATTTTAAAATAAATGTGGATTATTATTGTTTTGAATTTGTAATTTAATGACTTATTATTTGTTTATTTCTTTTTTTGAACAGGTTTTTTTTTAATATCTTTTTAACAATTGTAATGTTTTAATGGTACCTACTTAATGCTATTCTTTCGAAATTTTCTACACAATTTATGTTGTTTTAAAAGAAATTTATTATATTATATGACCAAATGAAGGCTGCACTCATGACTCAGGCTGCACTCAACACAGACATAAATCTAACTAGATAACACATGTCCCTCCATTTATATGAAAACCAAGCGTACCAGTTTTTACCCGACTACCGAAGGAGGGTAATGTGTTTATCAGTCTATGTATGTATGTATGTTTGTTCCTATGTGGCGTTGTAGAGACCAAACGCGTTGGCCGATTTTGATGATTGTTACGTCAATCGATTCGTATTAACCCTGCGAGTGTCACTGGCTACATAAAAATTGGAAAAGAAAAATATGGCGGATTTTAAGCGCCATTTAGTGGGGTGAAAAAATATATAACACTTATATGTTTAAATGTACATAATTAAAAAAAAATAACTAAAAAGTTGTAAATAAAAAAGTTAATTAAAAAATACAAAAAACCCGACTGCTTCAAAAGCGAACTAAAAAGACATAAATAAGAAGAGAACCATGCTGTGCAGTCGGAGGATACATGTTCGCGAGCTGGCTGACCAAAACCAGATGTATGCATGCCCAGCATGATTTTCTTCTTATTTACGTCATTTTAGTTCGCTTTTGAAGCAGTCGGGTTTTTTGTATTTTTAAATTAACTTTTTCTATTCAGTCTTTACAGCTCATTATGGCATAAAAGGCTAATTTTTCTAGATTTCGGTGGATTTCCGGTGACGATAGTGCTAAATGAAAATCTTATTATCATATTTGGCACGCGAAGTACATACAATCGCGTCTTCTAGTTAGATTTATATCTGTGCTCAGGAAAAATTAAATTCTATAGGTGAATTCTGAAAGAGACTGAACTGGCCCTCTATTTTCTCCAGTTCGATGGTATAGAGAAAATGGTTTAATATGAGAGCTTTCTAAGACGATAACGAAGACACGTCTGGACGAGCTAGATAAACCGATGGTCCACTTTAGATCTGGGCCGAAGCAGCTACAAGTCAAAGGACTTTGCTCAGCAGTAGAATGTTACGAGCTGGCAACACGACTTTATTTCGTTTATTTCCTAATGACTTGTCATTCTTAAGAATCTTTTTTAAGAATATAGTGCTATTTTAATAGTTCCACTGCATTTGAAATTTTCCAGGCAGAAAAAGTCAATCACCTTCCCAGACCTAAAACAACAGGCCAAGTGCGTGTCGGATTTCGCACATTTAAGGTTCCGTACCAAAGAAGAAATCTAATTTATCAATATATTGATATTTGTTATTAAATTATGCGTAATAATAAACATTATCACCAAATTTCAAGTTCGTAGTTCAATGGGAAGTTAAAAAAATCTTCGGAACAAAATTGTGTGACAGACAATGGACAGACAGACGGACAGACAGACACGTGAGTGACAGCAATGGGGCTCCGTTTGAACCCTACGGATACGGAACCCTAAAAAAAACCTGGGATCTCTCAACCACAAAGTACGCGGCTGTTAGTTGTCTGAATTTCACATAACTTCAATCAATCAGCCTACTCTTTTCCATATTATGTTGAAGTCGGCTTCAAGTCCAACCAGATGCAGCTGAGTACCAGTATTTTACATGGAGCGACTGCCTATCTGACCTCCACAACACAGTAACTGGGTCACACGATACCCGTTGGCAAAACGGCTTAACTTGGAAACTATATAAATTAGGAATTTAAAATTCTCATAAGGTTTATTAGATATACAAATTTCACAACAGCCCAGCAGCCGCAATTTTCGCGCAAGCGCATTGTCGAAGGCGTACGTCTTGTCGCACTTCGAAGCCTGGTTGAAGAGAGAGGAGCGCATCTTCTACAGGCTCACTCAGGTACTGACTGGGCACGGTTGCTTCGGTGAGTACCTAAATAGGATTAGGCGAAAGATCACACAGAAAAATTGCCACAATTGTGAGGGGGCCGTTTCCACTCGGAGAACAAGAAGTCGTTGAGGCAACCGCCTCTATGCCAACGCCGAAACATCGCCTGCATCACAGGTTCTACAGGCTCACTCAGGTACTGTCCGGACACGGTTGCTTCGGTGAGTACCTAAATAGGATTAGGCGAAAGATCTCACAGACAAATTGCCACAATTGTGAGAGGGCCGTTTCCACTCGGAGAACAAGAAGTCGTTAAGGCAACCGCCTCTATGCCAACGCCGAAACACCGCCTGCATCACAGTTTCACAGGCAGGCGGGACTCCGGGGTCATGGGCGGTCACATTGGGGACTCTGTTTGCCCATCAAATGACTACAGGAAAGACGATGGCACAGTGATCACGTGAAGCCGTGCACAGCGAGGCTCAGGGGAGGTGCTTTTTTAGTCTCCTCAGATATATGCCTTAACAGGCGTTGCACAGAGGAGTTTCTAGGGTGGTCTTTTAAGAGGACACGTGGCCCCTTTTACGAGCTGATAGTGATCTTCGGGGTGGTTTTAGTCAAGCAAAGACCCTACACTCCCTGATCTTTCTTCCAAAGTTCCAGGCGCCTTTTGGAGGATAATAGAAAAATGCTGATGGCTTCTTAGGACTGGACCCGATAGATGCAGATTGTCCGCGTAAAGGGGTCAACCAACCACAATCCTCATTAATGTGAGATCGATTGAAGAAGAAGAAAGAATATAGATTTACAGAGACTACAAAACGCAGGCTCTGAGACGTGGTCGGGCGTGAGAGGGCTATGCTCGGAGTTTTCTTGCGTGATCGAATCAGAAATGTAGAGATCCGCAAGAGAACCAGGGTTACCGACATAGCCCGAAGAATTGCCAAACTTAAGTGGCAGTGGGCAGGGCACATTGCTCGCAGAACGGATGGCCGATGGGGCAGAAAGGTTCTGGAGTGGCGACCGCGAACCGCAAGACGTTGTGTTGGAAGGCCTCCCACCAGGTGGGCCGACGACCTGGTGAAGGTTGCAGGGATACGCTGGATGCGAGACGCACGGGACCGGTCAAAGTGGCGACGCTTGGGGGAGGCCTATGTCCAGCAGTGGACGTCTTTCGGCTGATATGATGATGACAAAACGCCACAATGCTCTTATAATCCTGTACTACCAAAGCATTCTTCAAGAAAATCACCTTTATCTCAGGAATCTACGCAGTCTACGCTAGTATTATTTAAAACAGCCTGACGTAATAAAGGTAAGCGGTCTGTGAGCTCAAAAGAAATATAATAACATTGTGTAGACCGGGTCTGCCTGCTCGCCTAACCAGTTTTAAAAACGTCTCACATGACTATAATACTTAGACATTATTGTTTCTTATTAGATTTATTCATTATGAAGGTTTTTATAAGGTGAGAGGTGTTAAAATGG
The DNA here is from genome assembly GCA_964057195.1 of Orthosia cruda. Classification (NCBI taxonomy): domain Eukaryota; kingdom Metazoa; phylum Arthropoda; class Insecta; order Lepidoptera; family Noctuidae; genus Orthosia; species Orthosia cruda. Next base: position 5,770,652 of record OZ059854.1, read on the forward strand.
CCTAGATAAAAGATATTCTATCTATAATTACGATAGTCCAAATGTCCAAAACGTGTGTATTTTGGTTGCTTTGGCTACTTTTGACAATCATTGTCGGTGATAGATTGTACATTGTCCATGGATCAAGGAAATGTGAGGAAACCTGGCCTTATATAGTTAATGTAAGTCTGAAATAGCAAAGGCAGAGGCCTGTGGAGTTCTCAGAGACGGCTTAATTAACTCTGACACCAGAGCTGGCCACATCCTCATACGAAAAGAAGAAGAAGCTCAAGGAATTAACAGTTTCTGCACTTATTACTATCATCATTTGATTTTCATATTTTTTTTGCTTTCATTTGGATTTTCAATACAAAGAGTGAAATTACCAGAAAATTAATAAATTATCATTTTTGATATATCTTTCAGATTCGGGACCCTAGGGTCCTGGACCTTTGAAAGGCGTACCAGGGACGAAACTCGCAGAGGCCTTGTTAGACATGTAGGATGAAATGTGCCAACAATTTGAAAAAAAAAAAAATGTGATTTATTATTATTAGAAACCTGTAGATCAACATTTTATAAAACAAAGATTTATTACGAGGCTTACTCGTATCCCGCCGACAAAGTGTTACGCAATTTGGTGGGTATATTTAAATGTGCAGAAGTGTTTGGTCCGAAACATTTTTGTTTTCTTACCTTTTCCGAATGTTGTGGTCGACTGCTAGTCTAACTGAATGGAGCGACTATGGAGCGACTGCCTATCCGACCTCCACAACCAAGCAACTGTGGTACCAAAGTTGTCAAAAAATAAAAGGCCCGCTTTGACATCTATAAAATACTTAATAATAATTAAACTTGAAGCTTGCGAATGATACTCGTTGTTATAGTGTATGGGTAACATAGTCATTAATTAGGATTATGAATTAGATTTTTCAATTTCTTACGTATAAAGATTTCTTATTTAAAATGAGAAACGTCAACGGACTTCTTAGATATTGGCGACTTTACACATAAAACACACACTATTTTTTTACGTAAGGTAAGGTAGGTTGAGAGTATCTTATGCTATTAAGTACCCCTATGTACACCGTAATAAAAAAACTTCAGTCGGTGTCTTTCGTAAGTACCAATTTTTTTGCGTTATGGACACCGACTTCAAAAAATAAAGTTATTTTTCACTTCGTAGTTTTGTATTTGGAAGTCGGTAGTATTTTTTTGCAAAAAGTTTTTTATTTTTCACTTTTTAGTTGTACCTACCTAATAGGCAAGTCAGTAAGGTAACTATAACGCCAGAATAGATTTCATGAAACTTGAACATAACCAGTGAAATGAGAGATCTGCATACCCCTTAAGAGCGTACTGGCATGATGTTATGTTATGAAATGGTATAAACAATAAACAGACATGCGATTGCAGCAATCCCGAGAGATTTGCCGTAATTTATTGAAGAGTTCTGTTGCATATCTTCGAAGTTCTACATCAGATCTTCACCAAATTAAAATGGGACCAATTTCGAAACATACTCTTTTAAACATAAAAATAATTTTCAAAATCGGTCCATAATTGACGGAGATATGCGAGAACATACAAAAAAAAGAAAAAAAAACAAACATAATGTCGAACATAGAACCTCCTCCTTTTTGGGAAGTTCCGGTTAAAAAGATGATGATGATGTACCCCGTAAAATTATTAGTCAGACTTTCAGCTTCATGACTCCGTAGACGACTGTCCATTTGTATTTTTCCTACTCCTCCGTTATTCTTTTCTGATAAATTTCGTTGCGGGATCCAAGACAGTTAAATTCATTCTCCGGGACTTCGTCGAGCTTCATTGCCTCGGCGCTTTTCTGGTGGTCGCCATTGTTGATTCTCGCTTTCAGGAGTTGCAGTGGTTTCGGAGTAGTGCGGTGGGTTTGTCCCAAAAGAAGACGACTGTCAAAGATTTGCAAATACACTGCCCGACTCATGTGGAATAAAACGAGTTTTTTACCGACCTTTTAAAAAAGGAATTATAAATTCGATACACCTACAACACCGTTAAATTTTGTTTGTTTTAATCCCGTGTAGGGTCGATCCGGTACAAATAAACCGACTTTCCAAGCAAAACACAAGTGTAGTGCAAAAATAAGTTTCGTTTCAAAACGATAAAACAATAGGTACCAAAGACACCGACTTCCGAATTGAAAGTTATTTGCACTTTTTAGTTATCAGTCTCTCTTTTCAGTCTTTTTAGTCTTGGAAGTCGGTATTTTTTTTGCTAAAGGAATTTAAGGTATGGAAAGTCTTTGCCAAAGCAATGGCCGAATTCTAAGTGTAAGTACCAACTTTAGTGTGCTGTTAATAAAATCGATCAATCTGCCTAGCCTTTTCCCAACTATATTAGGGTCGGCTTCCAGTCTAACCGGATTCATCTGAGTACCAGTGTTTTACATGAAGCGACTGCCTATCTGACCTCCACAACCCAGTAACTGGGTAACACGGTACCCCTTGGCTAGACTGGTGTCAGATCTCAGGCTTCTGACTACCCGTAACGACTGTCAAAGATAATCTTTCCGAGGCACGGAGGAAATTCGGTATGTTGAAAATGGTCACCCATCCACGGACCGACCTCGTCAAGCGTTGCTTAACCCTTAACCTGTTAGCCACGGGCTCCTCTCTTAATGTGCTTTTAATAAAGATATAAATACACGTATGTATTAATGAGTAATGTAGATTATAGACACCGAGGTGGGTAAAGGTCTATCCACACATATCAGTGCCGTGTCCAGGACGTGGATGGGCCGTGCCCCGTCAGGGGCTCAAAAAAATATCGTTGAGTACATTTTATATGAACTCGTTCACACACGTCCGTGCTCGGGCCGTACACGGGCCAGTGACGAAGCTTCAATGATTGGGCCCGGCCCTGTCACGTCCCAGGCACGGCTCTGATATGTGTGGATTGATCTTAATTATTATACAGTACAAATGAAGTAACTAATTTCAGAATCAAGGAAGAAAATTAAGTTGTAATTAGCAAAGTAGTAAAACTGTTTCTCAATTTATAGTTTCCTTGATTTTATTACACTTTTCAGAGAATAGCTCAACAGTGTCCGTGCAAATTAAAACAACTAGTATTAAAAAATTATAAGTAAAAAAAAAAACTAGTTCCAGTCTAGACTTAGAGACCATGTGATATTCAGCTATAGGTGGGTCAGGACCAATTTTTTGACGTAATCGCAATTTTAGGTAGGTAAGTGGATATTCTATTTATCCACCTAAAATCTTACAACTATTTACACTTATAATTATATTGTGCTACATTTATTTTCCAGTGTGACACATTACGTCAAAAATTTGGTCCTGACCTAGCTAGCGATCGGAATTGGTAAAGATTTTTTTTTTTATTTCATTATAAATAGGCGTGCATTTCACCACTATCGCGGATAAGCTGATGGTAAGCGAATATGTGGTCAACGGTGAAGCATATTTGCCTAAACTTGAGAGTAGGAAGTAACAAAGAGTGTATCTCCTTCTGGAATGAGGGCTAGCGTTTTTGTGCTCACCAGTTGGCGCCACTGGCAAGTAAGGTTATTAAATATAGCTGTCAAACGTTGTTATTAAGCGCACGGAAGCAAAGTTTGAATTAAAATCATTTCCAATGCCGTAATAGCGCGATTAAAGGTAAAATTGATTATGCCGCAATTTAGCGCAGCCCTTTTTTATATAAAAAAAGGAGAATAACATTTTCCGAAACATAAAACTCTATTACAGCCGATTAATAAATCCCGTACCTTTCTTAATCTGCCAGATTTGGAAAATATTCACTACAATAAAAAAGAACTCGCGGCAAAAATCTAAAAACGGTGACATTTGACATTTTGAAGACCTCACTCTACACTAGCGCTCCTAGCGGCAAATTCAAACGCGATAACCTCATTGGCTTCCTTAATAGCTTCCCATAAATTTTCGCGACTCTTTCGTTCTTCTTTCTTTTCGTGTGAGGTGTGACCACCTCTGGCGTCAGAGCCGTCTCTGGGAACCCCACAGGCCTCAGACTTGGCTATTTCAGACTTACATTAACTATATAAAGTCCAGGTTTCCTCACGATGTTTTCCTTCATCGTTGCCTGTGATGTCCAAGATAAATTTAGAAAGTACATATGAATTTGAATAGTCACATTGGTACTTGCCCGGATTTAAACCCACAACCTCAAGCACGACAGGCGAGGTCTTCGCCACTGGGCCACCACTACAGGCAGAATTAACTATTTCGTTTATACAATGTCACTTAGTCTAGTCCCTCAGCTAAATTTGATCAAAATCTATTTGAAAATAACTAACAATATCAGCAAACAAAATACAGTAACAAACTTCAGACTAATCCTATACAAGAATGTTGTGAAATAAATGATGGAGTGGCTCAACAGGACTAATAAATAAAATATAAGGCATTATAATATTATACTGATTGACTGGTCCCATTGAGTTTGATCCGGTTCGCAGTTTGACTAGGTCTACCGCATGCGATTTTGTGTCTGTGTACTAAGAACTTTTCAACAAAAAAAATAATGCGGCTTCCAAAACAAAACACTACAAAGCAAAAAATAACTTTCTTTTCGGCAGTCGGCGTCTATAGTACCTAGATTTTTTTTGTTTTTGACACCGACTTCCGAAAAGAAAGTCTTCTTTCGCTTTGTAGTATTTTGTTTTGGAAGTTGGTGTAATTTTTTTGTTAAAAAGTTTTTCATTATTAAGGAAAACTTAAAAACTACTTGATCTTGATCAAATATAAATGGGACGACATGAGAAGCACCAGTATACAAATAATAAAAAACATCTAAATCGGTTCATAATTGGCGGAGTACTCGCGTAATAAACATACAAAAACATACAGTCGAAATGAGAACCTCCTCCTGTATGAATTCGGTCGAAAAAATTGGCAAACGAAGGATACTTATACATTTTCTTTTAAATGGGCGTAAAGGGAAATGATTTATTTGTGTGTTTGTTGAGAATTAGATGATTTAAGTATGTTGTCCATGTAATTGTTGCAGGGCATTCCAGTGCGCTGCAAGGCATTCCAGTGCGAGGATAAACGAATAAAATAAATTTGTACTAAAAATATCTTTCAGAAATTAGGATACCCTACCTACAGGATTTAAGTTGATGGTTGTATCCGGAAAAGTGTATAGTAAAACATGGGTTATTAGAAAAACTTTTTGGTATTATAATTATTATACATTTTTATTTGGGAACCATTTATTTATTTACTTGAACGTTAAAGACAAGTTTAAAAAAAAACATTAAAAATAAAATTAATAAAAACAAGCAACAATAATAATATCTATAATTACACGGCAGTCATACGCTCATCTCACAATACTCCAGACAAACAGAAAAAATCTTCTTCCATTCGTCTGCGAACACATCACCACCATAAAATGTTTTGATGATCCTGAAGATTCTACTTGCCATACAAGGAAACGACAATTTAATAACATTGATAAGCTTACGTTGACCACTACGTCAGCTAATGGTAAGCGATGGTCGAAAATAGAGCACGCTTGCTAAGAAGCAGCCTATTCACTCTAAAATCTATTTCATCTCTAAACTTCACACAAACCTCGCTCAAAACTACTCTCGCTACAAAAAATCCCACCAACGCATTGATCTACAAAATAATCCTAGGTATAGCCTACAAGTTATGCCAGCCCCCCTCATCCCCACTGCCGGTGACTCAGATCAGCGCGCGCGCATGTTTTGCAACCAAAATTCTACCGGTTCGAGACAATGGCATTATTAATCGTTAGACGCCATGTTGTTTTTAAGTTGGAGCGGTTATGTATCTGTTGTTATGTTGATTCGGTTTTGGTATTTTTGGAGACTATTTCTAGATATTAAAATAGGTTTAAGTGGATTTATTGGATCAAGCTGAAATGGTGAGTAAGAATCATAGAAGTTCGTGGACGCTTATGATAGTTTCCTCAAGAATAGAGTATAGAGCAGTGGTGTCCCGGTGGTAACGTCACCGACTTACGTGCCCTTAGGTCGTGAGTTCGAACCCAGGCAGGCGCTTTACTTTGTGTAAATTATTTCATCACGATTGCTCTTAAAACGGTGAAGGAAAACATCTTGAGGAAACCGGCATAACCTAGAACCAAAAATTCGACGACATGTGAAATCCACCAACCTGCACTGGGCTTGCGTGATGGATTACGGCCCATTCCTTCTCTCACAGAGAGGATGGCTTTGTCCCAGCAGTGGGAATATTAAAAGCCTGATGACGATCATTGTTAGGTATGATACAGATGGGACTGTGGCAGATTATGTGCCGCGTGCGAGTTTCCAGGTTCGATTCCCGGATTTAACAGATATTTTCTTGACAGAAAAATCTTGAAAGCAACTAAAATACAATAAGCACCTTTGTGCTCTTCAATCTGTATTCTTTATTTTCTCTGGAAAGTGTTATTGTGTGTACATAAATAAATAAAACTATTAATTTGATGCCTGTAAAATGGAAATAAACTTGCCCCTGCATAGACAATACCGAATGCTAATACCGGAGCGTTATAAATTATATATGTGACGGTACTTCTAAAGATTTCGTTCTGAAGAGAGCTATGGTTTCGGATTACTCTGACAGATGTCAACTTGACATAACACTAAGCATACGTAGTATTTCTAAGTAGTCTGTGGCACTAGGTTTTGGCGCGAACAAGAGAGCACCGGACAGGAGTTGGAGTAAGAAGAGGGCGGGTTGGATTGAGTTGTGAATTGGTGATAAAACCTAAGGAGAAATACAGTGAGAGTTACCGTTTGTTCGTATAGATCAAACTACGTGCTTGGTGGAATGTCAATTACGTTATTCTCCAATACATAACGTGATTAGTTTTATTGTGACCCTAGGTACATACAAACAAACGAACTTCTCGTTTATCTAACTCCTCCTAGTCCGAAAAGAACCCATGCAATAATGCCTGTTCCTGACAATTACAAAGTCTTCCCTACATATGTTTGAATGAATACGAACATAAAATTATAACAATATAAACGTCTTAATATCTGCCACTAAAAGTGCCACCTAAATCTAGTTCGACATAAATTAGTCAGGAGGAAAGTTGATGAAACGACAGTGGCAAGGTGCCAGCAAAGAGAGAAAACTGGGATGACAAATCCTGGTACGTCATACAACTTATATTAGTGAAAGAGAAGAAAATTATTTTCTTGTTTTTAGGGTTCCGTTCATCAAAAGAAAAAAAAGAATCCTTATAGGATTACTTCGTTTTCTGTTTGTCTGTCCGTGTTTCAAGACCTTTCTCTCTGGAACGCCTGAAGTTATTAAGTTGAAATTAATATGATATACTCAGGTTTGCAATCCCTTGGAGCTGTTATCAAAATATACAGCCGTTTCTATCACTTATTTGAGGAATCGTAAGAGAATCAAAACCTAAAGGGTACTTCCCGTTGACTTAGAATCATGAAATTTGCCAAGAAGTAATGTCTTACAGCACAAGTAAAGGGAAAAATCTGAAATAAAAAAAAAACAAGGTTTTACCTTATTTGCTGTTGGTAAACTGTCCGCGACCTATATTGATGTATAGGGACAACGGTTTACGACCGGTCAAGTTAATTTTGTCCCTTCGTTAGAGCAATGTTCGGTTCTTTCATTGTTTATGGACGTAAGTAATGTTACCTAATTATTTTGGTGAACGTAGCTGTTTATACGGAACCCTCAGTGCGCCAGTCCGACTCGCACTTGATCGGTTTATCCGCAACATTAACATAGTTAAATGACTAGGCTTAGAAGTACATTTTATTTGGAGGAGTATTATCGAGAAGAGATAGTTAAAGTCAGTAAAGACGGAAACACACTTACGTGTCGTGGCGTGGCACGGTATCGATCAATCAAACAACTCTGTTCCAGCTCCTTTTGATCTTTTTGGGATGGGAGATCATCCAATGACTTCTCCCACTCTGGATTAAGCGGAAGGGCGTGTCAGACTTTAACTGATTAAAAACCCACCCATGTTTCTTCAGTTGCTTGTGCCAGGGCCGCGGTAACTGTCTTTAAAATTTATTCGCGACCAACTCTGTTAGGCTACGTCATAACACAACGAGTTTTGTAGCCAATCAATTAAGATTCTGAGTGCATCGTCCTCACGTATATGAACTAATGTATGTTTGTAAATATTGTAAAGCACTTTTATTTAAAGAGTACGTGTGGAGTGAAGTTACTTTTCCGAAGTAATCGGAATCGAAAAAAGGACGGTAGAATCAATTATTATTACTTGTAAATTTAAAATGTTGACGTTCAAAAGAGCCGCTTAGTGGCCTTATTGATATAAAGAATTTTGACTTTGCCATGCCTTGCCACTACACAACTGCGCCATAAGGCGCCACGCACGCCACGCCACGACACGTAAGTGTGTTCCGTCTTAAGCCAGCTTAGGGATCTATGGAGTTAAACTTAGGATAGAACTGTGACTGCGTGCCTGGTCATCTAAACCAAAAAAGTAAGCAAAATATCAGCTTAATCGGTTCGGGATAACTGTTTTAAAAATCAGTTGCAAGATACCTTGATAATTTTATAAAAGTTTATAAAAGGTGTTCCAACCAAAAGATAAACACCCAGGTATAAATCAGACTAATCAATCAGGTACAAATTGCAATCGATCCGTAATAAAATCGTACCTACAACTGCGCCTACGCACAATCGTGACCCGTCCGCCTGATAGCTTGGCTTCGAAATGATATAAGATTTAGAAATGGTGTTGAAAGTATTAATAGTTAGTATAAAAGGCAAATTAGTTAGCTATTGATTAATTTGGAAAAAAGTAAATTCGAGAAAAAAAAAAGAAATGTGAGTGTATTTGTTACGCTCACACTGTAACGGCTAAACGAATTTAAATGAAACTTGACATATGAATAGAGTATAACTTGCATTAGAGCATAGGATAATTTTAATCCCGGTATAATGTTCCCTTGGGCATATTTTTTTTTTCACGCGGGCAAAGCATAACCTAGTATTGTCATAAGAGAAACAACTGTACACAAAACCAAAGAGGTTGGGTAGATCCTGCCTGAAAAACTTCTTAAAAAAAAACAATTAACTGACTTCAAAATCAAAACACTATTAAAAACTTTTTCACAGAAAATAAACCGACTTCCAGAGCAAAACACTAAAAAGAGCGAAAAAAACTTTCGTTTCGGAAGTCGGTGATTTTGGTTACCTCTTATTTTTTTGTCGTTTTGTTACACCGACTGCTGAATTTTTCAGAATCAGAATCAGAAATCTTTATTAATAAGTCATAGGTGCCTACAGTTGATGAAATGTGGTATCTACAATAATAAAAATAATAATCATGATTAAGTAACATACATAAACTCACGCCTTTTTCCTATGGGGGTAGGCAGAAACTACAGAACGCCACCTGCTACGATCCTTACATACTTCTTTTGCTTCATTCACATTCATACATCTAGTCATACACACACGCCGGTTATGAGTACTGCGCACCTGGCCTTTCTGAAGAACATCACCTATAAGGTCTATGTATGTCTTTCTAGGGCGTCCCCTCCCGGCGTTTCCATTCACATCTGCCTTGTAAATACCTTTCGTTAGTCGCCTTTCATTCATCCTCTCAACATGGCCAAACCATCTTATTTATTTATTAAAACTTCATCCAACATAAAGGTACATAGGTCGATAATGCCTGAGACATACTCTACCATCTTAACATACTCTTTTCAATTTTAGTCACTACATCTTTTTTTAAACCACAACGTTGTCTTATTACCTCATTCCTCAATCTATCATTTAAAGTTACACCACACATACATCGCAAAGAGCGCATTAAAATTTCTACTGCATTATTCCTACTTTCATTTCTTTTTCGCCATACCCAACCTTCACTTCCATACATAAGTGTAGGCACCAGCATGCTGTTGTGAACGGTGAGTCGAGCTTCCGGAGACATCGAATTGCTGGTCACAACCGCATGTATAGCACTATTCACTTTATTCCCTGCATTCACTCTCCTTTCCACATCCTCTTCAATCTTTCCATCTCTTGTGAACATACTTCCCAGATATACAAACTCGTTCACTTGCTCCACACTCTTATCATTTATTTTCACTCATACCTTTTAACTTAAAAGCTTCATTCTTCACAGTCACCATGTCTTGCAACTGTTCTGCTGACGATGCAAGAAGTAACAAAAAGAAAATAAATTTATAATATAATAATAAAACATTAGTCCTACAAAATAATAATAAAAATCATCAATCAATTAAAGCATACATTTTAAATTCCAAAAAGTTGATCGCAATCAAAACTAATCCTTTTGAATTTCAGACTTTTAACTCTGTCAGAAAAATTTAGTTCCATCGTTAATTTTTACCCGACTTCACCGAAGTCAAAAGGAAAGTTATATTACCTATTTTTATTTAACAAAGCAGGTTTATTTATAGCCGTACCCACTGCATTTGAAAGGCATCAAACCTATTACCTAATACTACCTACCTACAGAAAAGGCGTGAAGCCCCGTCGTCTGCGCCTACGCATCTTCGTGACCAGTAGACGACTACACCAGTACTGTTAGGTATTTACGATTTTAAATATTTGCGATTGATGCATCTCTCACGCTTTCCTTGAAAATGTGGGTAGGGTGAGCTATTGAGAGGATTTTGTTGGTATTTATTGGATTTCTAAGTAAAAGGGAGCCTTTTTAACCGACTTCAAAAAAAGGAGGTTCTCAATTCGTCGGAATCTTTTTTTTTATGTTCCCCGATTAGTCAAAGATCCCTGGACCGATTTGAAAAAATCTTCTTTTGTTTGAAAGGGGAACAGGTGGTCCTATGGTCATCAGGTCAGGATCTGATGATGGAATCCTAGAGAAATCGAGAGAACTCTTCAAATGTTATAGGCATACATATGGTGATTTTGGTATATTCATCAACAATGTAATCATTTGCGCTCAGAAAGTATCATTTGGTGAAATGGAACTGATGAAGAAGACCACAGATGGCCACTGGAACTCCGAAAAAAAAATGTATTCTAGTCGTCTTTGGGCTTATTGGAATCGTCATGAGATTTACTTTGGCTATAAATGATTTTCATGTTTATTGGAGGTACATAAAAAACTAAAAAGAAAAAATAAAAAAACTTTTTAACAAAAAATCAAACCGGCTTCCAAAATACTACAAAGCGAAAAATAACTTTCTTTTCCGAAGTCGGCGTCGAATAACGGAAAACAATGGGTAAAAAAGACGACTTCGGCAAATACATTTTTTGATTTTTATTAAAAAGTTTTTTGATTTACCATTTTCTACTAACAAAGTGATAGTCTAAGTGCTGGGGATTACAAGCCTCTTACAGAGAGGGTGCACTAGGCTGCGATAATACTTATAATTAAGTACCTGCCTAGGTATTTCCATTACCTAAATAGGACACTGAACAATTAAAAGCCAGGGCGAAAAAGTACCAGAACAGCTAGAGCTCTTAGCAACGCAAACCTCCAGGAAAACAGTTGCATCAAATAGAAAATCTAAAACCCAGAAGCGAACACTACAATTCGAAAATAAATGCAACCTCGCATAAAACCAGTACCCATGTTTTTGCGTCCAGCACTATCTACGAACGAAGATCAAACGTTGAAACACATACATTACCGGGTATGTATACATACATTAAAACACTCACACATCTAGAACACCGATGTATACGCAACGTTCTAAAGAGCTGTGAAATATCGGCAATGTTTATTTTAACTGGCTGAAAGAAGGCAATCTGGTGTTTGTAAAGCATGGTGCACACGTTACGAGATAGTTGGTGCGGGTGAGGGGAGTGGATTATCATTGTAAATGGATTAATGATTTTAAGGTGGGTGTTGAATGCAAAGCTTCATATTTATAATTAGGAAATAGCTGTAGGTCAGATCATTCTTTCATTGCTTGTTTAAACTTTCAGGCTACAATTTGCATAAAGTATTTTTTTTATCTAGGTATTTTGGGCCCAAGATAGAGTGCATTTTTCAATACGAGCCCATCATACAAAATATTGAAAATTCCGATGTGTAAAAAAACGAATCTCGTTTAACTTCCTTATTGAATCTTGAGACCTAACAACTAAGAATTAGATACAGTTCGAATTAATATAGAAACAAAATACAACCTTATCAGCTTAAAATAAAATAATTTCAACAATCTTTTTTGAATTGCAATACTTAGACAAGGTTTAATTTCTTCAAAAATGTTTCTTAACGGTCTAAAATAGGTTGTCAGTTTTCATACCAATAACTCCCCACCATGTACACTACTCTCAACTATCGAATTCTATTTTTAATGTTAAGATCGGTAATGCGGGATGCAATTTTATGCACAAAATTCTAACGTTCGCTCGCTGCCGCCATTTTTCAATATTTAAATTTAGATCCAATTCGCAGGAAGCTTGCGTTCTATTTTCGAAATTTTATTTATTCCTAGGCGTGGTTTGGCCAGTCTTATGTCTGAATGAATATGATTGAGCATTTATCGTGTACATATGTATTGAGTATTCATGAATACATATGAAGAGCTAGTGGCTAAATAATAAAAGCTGCACGGTTCGATCTTTAAGGTTAAGCATCGCTTGCCGAGGTCGGTCCATGGATGGGTGGTCATCCATAAAGCACGCTGAGCTGTTGGTCCCGTCTATCATTTGGCAAATCTTCGGCAATCGTTACGGTAGTAAGAAACCGGAAAATCACACCAGTCTTGCTAAGAGAGTCTTACCCAGTTAATGGGTTGTGGAGGTCAGAAGAAAATACTGGCACTTAGCAGTATCCAGTTAGACTGGAAGCCGACCCAAACATAGGAGGGATAAAAAAAATGTAAAAAACTTAAAGCCGACTACAAAAACATCGCGCTCTGAAAAGTATGAAACAAGAAAATATTCCATCTGACATTCTTAGGGTATTTTTAGAGGATAACCGTGGTCATCCCTTCTTTTGGCTTCGGCGTAATAGGGACGTTTCTTTGGTAAAAACATGAAAATTGTATTTAGTCCGTCAGTTAGATTATCAAATAACATTGGACCCATATTGTTTGCTTTATCAAATAAATAAAGAAAAATAAAGATAAAGCGCACCAAAGTTCAGAAGTAGGAACTTATGACGTCACTTTGTCAGTATAAAGTGTAGCACACCGTGACGTCACACGATATTTCAACGCACCGTATCGTCGTAACTTTTTGTTTACGTGGCAAAATAAAAAATACGTGTCCAATATTTATAGGTTATCTAACTGACGGACAAAATAGATATTTTTTGTCAAAACGGCTAGGCAGACTAATCGTTTAAGACGAATACATAGGACATAGGTACTGAGCACGCATATGTGTACGTACATAGGTATAGAGTATTCATTCTGTGTTAACATAAATATTTATAAATTCTATGTCTGATCATTCGTCCGTTTAATTTTTTCGTGGGCGGCACTCAAATGAGCTGTATTGTCTATGGCTAAAGTAAGGAGGAGGTATGTCTATGAATTGATTTGAAGTTGGAGTTGTACTATTATTTATTCTGTGGTTGTAGCTTTGTGAATATTAATGATTTAATGAATAAACGTTTTGAATAGTATTTGAAAAATCAATTCAACTAATTGAATCGTGGCGATGCTTGGGGGAGCAGTGTGTGTCCAGCTGTGGTCGTCTTTCGACTGTAATAATGATGTATTGATTTAAGAGGAAATACGGTCGCAGACATCCGACTGAATATCCTAAGTAAAAAGTCATAATTCGAGGTTTGGCTCTCGCCTATTTCCTCCTCCAATACTGGACCAATTTATAAGATATTCCATAAACTGAAAAATAAAGTTATATACTGTGCACCTTTGTTTTCTTTTTTAATTTATTCATAGTTGTCACAAATTTGTACACTACGCCTCTGTCGACCCCCCTCCGGTGGGTTCCCGCATTGTCGAGGCGGGGGGGCTCAGTAACCGTGGCTTGGTCACCCACGGTGAAGCGAAGAGGAACCCGAGGAGGGGCCGCTCGTCAGGGCTTTTGCCGATTAAGCCATGGAGTTTTAGTGGGTTAGAGTCCCACGTAACTGCATTATCTCCCCGTGGTAGTGCAGTATGCATGAGCATTTCGCCACGCAAAAAAATAAATAATAAGGCCTCTGTTGACAGCGTAATTTTGAGCATCATTTGAGTGTTCTAGAGCTTCTAAAGATAATGTATCATCAAAAAGGAAAACAGGGACACAATATATATCTTTATGACTTTTCATATGGAAAAAGTTAGACTTAATGCTTGCTAACCATTTTTATTTGAGAGCAGTGGTAGTCCACTGGTAACGGCCCCGACTTACGTGCCGCAGGTTGTGGGTTTAAACCCAGGCAGGCGCTTTACTTTGTGTAAATTATTTCATCACCTCTACTCTCAAAAAGGTGAAAGAATACATCGTGTGGATACCGGCGTCCTAGAACCGAAAATTCGAAGACATGTGACATCCACCAACCCGCACTGGGCCCGCGTGGTGGATTAAAGCCCATTCCCTCACACAGAGATGAGGCCTGTGTCCCACCAGTGAGAAACTTAATAGTCTGATGATGATGATGACCATTTTACAGTATACAAGGACAATATTGAGAGAGAGATTGATACTATTATGTCAAGCCTGAGAAAAGACTCATCATTCCAGCCGAAAGACATCCACTACTGGACATAGGCCTCCCCCAAGCGTCGCCATACTAATAGGTCCTGTGCATTTTGCATCCACCGGACTCCCGCAGCCTTGAACAGGTCATCGCTCCACCTAGCCAAGTCTTCCAACGCTGCGTCTTCCGGTAAGCGGTCGCCAATCCAGAACTTTTTAGCCCCAACGGCCATCCGTTCTACGAGCAATGTGCCCTGTCCACTGCCACTTAAGTTTGGCAATTTTTCAGGCTATGACGGTAACCTTGTTTCTCTTGCGGATGTCTTCATTTCTGATTCGATCACGCAAAGAAACTCCGTGCATGAAAAGACTGCCAGTGGACCTTATTTTATCAGACTTTTAACACACATCCAAATTTCCAACCAAATGTTCTTAAAACTCAAGCAACAATAGATACTTAAGTATTTAATCATTGATCCCCGAGATTTGTAAACAAAAGAAAACGTCACTCATCCTGAAACCCTAACCTACCCCAAATCCGTTCAGCGTGAAGATAAAACGCATCAGATATTAAAACACACGAGAAGAGCATCGGGAATGCAACGCGCGTTATTTTTAACAGATCCCAACCTTGAATTTTGTCGGTATTTTTGTATGCACTTACTGCACTTGGCTCCAAAGCGAATGTCTGGTTTTGATCGTAAAAAATAAGAAAGAAAACGAAAATTTTCCGTGAGTTTTGTTGGCACTCTTTAAGCCTCTGATCGTCCACTCCTTCTATTATGAGGGAATAATAAAAGAAGTGGACGATTAGAGATTTTCGAAAGTATGCTGGAAGAGTTTTCTGTAGAAATGAGCAACACCTTTGTTCCTATTTTCTGTTTCTTCTTCTTGTATTTTTATTGTAAGTATGTACAATAAACAGACTTGTGCATTAATTGTTAAATATTTTTTTTATTTCTGGATTCTAAGTCAAAGAAAAAAATAAAAACAATTCCTCACGAACTGTGAAAGAATAGTAAGCTCATATATCTATACTAATATTATAAAGCCGAAGTTTGTTTGTTTGAACGCGCTAATCTCAGGAACTACGGGTTGGAATTGAAAAATTCTTTTTGTGTTAGATAGTCCATTTATCGAGGAAGGTTATAGGTTATATAACATTACGCTGCGACCAATAGGTGCGGAGCATAAACGAAAAATGTTGCAAAAACGGGCAAAATTATTCCTTTTTGAAAGCTCCCGTTGCGTGCGCTGCGTAAACAGTTTAAGTTACGCAACAATCATGTATGTAGGGTAGATAGGGTAGATGGGTAGGTAGATAGCCAGTTGACGGGAGCGACGCCGCGTGGGACAGCTAGTAAGTTATAGAAGACAAGAGAAATCTGTTCCTGTCCTCTTAAAATCCTAGTGTAACATCTTGAGTAAAAGGAGATCAACGAAGATTATCGCAGTCTACTCTTAGACATAGGCTTCTCTTTAGTTCGTCTAATCAGCCTTCTTCTGCATCATGTCTTTCTGCACAGTACCTAATACAGTCCCATCCGTACGTCTTTTTGATTTCCTCAATCCGTCTTTGGGGCTTTGTTCTAATAAATAATGAAATATAATATAATAAAATACTAGTATATTAAAAAAACTTTTTTGCAAAAAAATACTACCGACTTCCAAATATACCTACGAAAGACACCGACTTCAAAAAATAAAGTTATTTTTCACTTTGTAGTTTCGTATTTGGAAGTCGGTAGTATTTTTTTGCAAAAAAGTTTTTTATTTTTCACTTTTTAGTTGTACCTACCTAATAGGCATGTTAGTAAGGTAACTATAACGCCAAAATTGATTTCATGAAACTTGAACTTAACCGGTGAAATGAGAGATATGCGTACCCCTTAAGAGCATACTGGCGTGATGTTATGTTATGAAATGGTATAAACAATAAACAGATATGCAATTGCAGCAATCCCGAGAGATTTGCCGTTGTTTATTGAAGAGTTCCGTTGTATATCTCCAAAGCTCTTCATCAGATCTCCACCAAAAAAAAATGGGACCAATTTCGGAACATACATTTTCAAACAAAAAAAGAATTTTCAAAAGCGGGCCACAATTGACGGAGATATCGGTGAACATACACAGAAAAAAAAAATGACCAACATGAAGTCGAACATAGAACCTCCTCCTTTTTGGGAAGTCGGTTAAAAACTACTAATCTATCACTATTCGGCTACTAGTATCTTGATTCAATTATGTATTAGATTTTATGTAAATGCAAAATAAATAAATAAATCCAGTTGTAAGAAAAACTTATTTATTTATCCTCGCACTGGAACGCCTTGTCGATAACAAGGAGATTTTTCTATATTAAAATCATCAATAGTCATATCTCGACGTCCATTGATTCCTTTGTACACGAGATGCCGTTTGGATTCCGATTCGATTACCCTTTGGGTACGGTACCCTAAAAATGAGGTCAATGTCAAAGTGTTATTAACCCTATTTATTATTAATGATTGATTTCATGAAAATAGTGTTCATTGGTATCGAAAAAGTAGCAAATATCTTAAATCTTTATTTTACGCTTCTACTCACAGGTATAAATTAATTGTAAATATAAAGAAAGGATTTAAAATTAAATATGATTTCTTTGAAATTGTGTAACCAAGCGCAATACGAAATACATAATTCAAAAGCGCCTTATTTGGTAAGCTGAAGACTACAGACTCATTTAAAGTAAACATAAAATTAGATTTATAGGTATTTAAAAGCTGTCTTACGCAAAAGTACTAATTTTAGGTACTTATCCACCCACAATCAAAAATAACATGTCATTAAACAAACGACTTTCATCAAAATCGGCCTCCAAATTCAATGATGTAACGCCAAAAATAAATCACATTATATACGAAACTTTGTAACTAGGTAACTATAATATAAAACCTACCTACATAGTTGCACACAAATAAAAAACCTTAAAAGCGTACCAAACATTAGACACACATAGAAAAAACCGTCAAATACGTTAGAAGCACACATTTAAAAATCGAATCTTACTCACGCGCACATGTGGTTCTCGTCTCTGATTGGTTAACGCCCGCGCAGCGCAGATTTCAAAACATACGTTAATGTTCATTTTTCGACGTTCTATTTTTGTGTTGGTAAGTTTTTATCCCTTTTGCTGGTGGATCGAATGGTTTTGATACTTTCTAGGTCATTTGATAAACTGAGTTATGCAATGGCATATAGACTTGGCAACATTGAAAACCGTAATTTATATGACAAAATAAATGAAGTTATTTTTCTGACTGTAGATTTTTATTATTATTAATCTTTCTATTGCTTACCTAAGTGTTGCATCTATTTTCCTTATGTATCCTAAATACCTACTCAACATAGCCATCGATTCCGGTTTCTTATTAAGTTTAGAATATCATAAATAACTGTGTTTTAGCTACCTTCGATGTCTTAATTAAGAATTTAAGTTGAGTATTGGTCGAACTCTACTTTGCCTGGACACCTGATTTGTCATTCAAGTAGCGTTTGACACGTTTTAAACTACAAATGTCTATACAAAAACCGGTCCTTATTTAATTGTAACTAATATCATTTAACAAGTAACCCGGAAATCTAGGCATCGATTCTGCTATATCGAATATACCGTACCGCTAAAAAGGCAAAACCTATCTACTGGTCAATTAAGAATATCAAGCTATCCCGAATCCAGATACTGTTTATCACCTACTTCCTTTTCCAACCCAAGCTGTAAACCAGCAACTATGTTTACTCGCCTAGTGTTATATTTTTTTATATTAAAGAGGACACATAAACCAGTTTACTGTTTTCTATTAATAAAACAAGATTTCTCAGAATCACTGTGTACACCTGGTCGTTCATATAAATATATAATTAGATGATATTTATATTAGAAATAAATTTGATGAACTGCTTCGTTGGATGCTGCTGAGTATCCTAGGTCCTAGGTTCTACTTCCGGGTCGGTCAAGGGTTTCCATCTGGCAATTCTCAATATCAGCACAGAGTTTGGATTTGTGCCCGGGTGATGGCAATAGACTTGTCCCCTATACATGTGATTTAAATATAACTGGTGAAATGTGGCTTTACTATTGGTATACTCTGCCTAACCTTTGAGGATTACAGGCGTAATGTTATGTAGAAATAATTCCAATCTACGGCTAACGCAAAGAATTTTAAAATGACAGCACTGTCACGTGCTTTTTATTACTGTTTTGCATAGAAGTTTTATTAAAAATGCAATCTTGTTGTCTATGTTTGCAATCTTGTTCCCTTGTATTATGTTAATTTTGCAAATTATGTATTTTTTTATCGTTATTACTTCTTCGAATGCCGCTTTAAGTTGTTTTACCTTTTGATATTTAATATTATTGCCAAATCATCATAAACTATCTTATTCAATTATTGTATTTTCTACATAGATTTCAATATTAAAGATACAGTTGTCCATAAAAGAAACACGGCAATTTTAATGTCATCATCATCATTAATTCATCATCATCACCCTTTTAATGTTCCCACTGCTGGGACACAGGCCTCCTCTCTGTGATAAGGAATGGGCTTTAATCCAACACGCGGGCCCAATGCGGGTTGGTGGATGTCACATGTCTTCGAATTCCTGGTTCTAGGACATGCCGGTTTCCTCGTGATGTTTTCCTTCACCGTTTTGAGAGCAGTGGTAACGAAATAATTTACACAAAGTAAAACGCCTGCTTCGGTTCGGACCCACGTCTTACAACTTGTAAGTCGTGGCCGTTACGACTTGGCCACCACTGCTCTCTTTTGTGGTGAGTTTGCTTCGGTCTAGTATGACTAAATTGTGGCGTCAAAAAAGGCATGATTTGCCATAAAGTCAATGATATTGTCAGTTTTTTGGAAAAATCCAGACGTAACAGTTATTTTTATTGGCTTTTCAGGCTTGCAGAAAGCTTGGTTTAAGTCATTCTTGAAATTCAAAGGTTATCACTTTGTTGATGATCAGTCGATGGAGACATAATAGTTATTTATTTTATGAGCAATGTTTTCATACTAAAAACTTTAAATTAGACTTAAGACGAGCCGACAAAGCATTTATTTTAATGAACAAAATTATCCAAAACTGACTTAAAAAAGTACCTATAAAATATGTTACCAAGTATAAACATGTCACTTAATTTCTGCCTATTTTTTTTTCAAGATTTTAAATTCAAGGTCAATAAAATTAAAACATAAAAAAAATATAATTTAAAAAGTATCAAAACCTCTCACAGTACACAGCTCCTTTGTGTTTTTTGGCACGGCAGCCAAACATTGGTTTATGCGATGCATCCCAGCGCAAGTGTGAGTGTATCTCGACTTATACGCACACAAAACAACACTTGTTTGTGTGTGTGGGTGTGTATGTTTGCTAAAACATTTACGCAAGGAAAACATACAACGTTTAGGATAATTGCTGATTTGTTTGTGATTTTATTAAGTGCATCTTGTGCGCCATGACAGATTGGAATCGGGCTACGATTGGCCTAGAAATTATTGCGCACGTATTTCGTAAAAGCTTTTGTTTGTGCGCAGTATGGTAATCGTAATCGTTTTAAATACTCGTCATGCGTGTATTTAAAACGAAATTTGCATAGAGATCTTTGGAAAAATTACAGACAGAGTAGAAAAGTTAGAGAGGTTTGTAATCCTACTTCTATTCAATACCTTCGTGAACGCTTTTAATACTTTGTCCCGAGGGGTAAACTCTGTCGCACTTCTACTTCTCTTCTTCGTACCCCACGTCACACTTTCAGCCGCTTTGATGGCTCCTTCTATGTTACTGCAGTGCGTCTCTGAAACTCTCTGCCACATTCCCTACGCGGCAGCCCTTCTCTGAATGTCTTCAAGAGCACAATCAAGGATCATTTTCTTTCGGAATTACATAATTATTGTACTTATGTATGTATGTATATTTGTTACTTATTTTATATTATTCTAAAATTGTACACTGGAGTACTTCTCTTCTTCCTTTTGTAAACTCTCTCTATCACTCTAAGGTTTGCTGGTAGAAAACTCTTCTTTGAGTTAAGCTCGCCTTTGTACATACCAATACATTATAATCACTCTATGTTGTGTGTGTCATTTTTGTCTACAATAAAGAATTAAGAATCAAATCTACTTGAAAAGCAGAATGCAGGTTAAGAGATCTATAAATGAGTTAACTAAATAACATACCACCATAAATTCTTATATCTTAGTGGTCAATACATTTTATAGATCTTTGTGAAATTTTTGTGTGAAAATATTATTTCTGTATTTCTTTAAATTAAACAAAATCATCAACATCATTTATTTTTTTGACCTTCCGCAATTTATTAGACTACTCCATATTGTTTTCGGGCTTCACTGCCCCATGCGAGAACCTTAGATATCCGTGGCGAGAACTTTAAAAACGTGAACATACTTTGGAGAGCGAGAACTTGAGAACAAATATTATTCATCTGAAAATTTATTATTATTTAAAACTCCAATTACAATTACTTCTATATTCTACTAGTCGAACTATTGTTTTTCGAAATTGAGACTGTGTCGAAATAATTGACTGTCGAAATTCAGACACTCACCTAGAATGCCTTCTGGTGCTTCACAAAGTGGACTTATTTATCTTCTTCACTTCCAAGCCTTTGAAGTGAAAACTTCTTTAGCCTTGTTAAGCGTTTTTTTGCGTCACCGACATGCTAATGTGACGTCCTTTTTGTTATTAGCCGCCAGTTATTCCAAAGTTTTAAGAGGAAATGCAGTCGCAGACACCCGACTGAATTTCCTACGTAAAAAGTCATAATTCGAGGTTTAGCTCTCGCCTATTTCCTCCAATATTGGACCAATTTAAAAGATATGCCATACACTGAAAAATAAAGATATATACTATGCCTCTATGTTTTCCTTTTTTCAACTTAGTACACTAGGCTTCTTCTTCTTTTTTATTGACAACGCAATATTGAGCATCTTTTGAGGGTTCTAGTACTTCTAAAGATAATGTACCATCAAAAAGGAAAACATAAGGGCACAGCGTTCTTTATTTTTCAGTTTATGGAATATCTTTTAAATTGGTCTAATATTGGAGGAGGAAATAGGCGAGAGCCAAACCTCGAATTATGATTTGTTACTTAGGAAATTCAGTCGGATGTCTGCGACCGCATATTTTCCTCTTAAGCTTTTTTTCTGTCGGCTTCAGTCACCACGACTACCTACATTTTTATGCGTTTTTATTTTCTTTGCCAGGTATCACACACTATGGTCACCATAACCATAAAAAGGGCCCTGATTAATACAGCACTCTACCCGATATTTACAAACTGTGTCTCTATAGTATTGTATCGTTTTTCCTATAATCGTCCTGTTGACATATATTGTCAAAACACTCCATTGTTCTAACGTGATGTTTTCGGTCTTATAAAATAGACAGACTTGCAGAAAATTGGTACTAAAACTTTGTTTTGCTTGGCTGATTGTTTGGAATCATTCTTCCTGTGGTTCTAAAGTTATAAGCTTTGTTTCAACTTTTGCACCATTTTTGTCTCCAGGCCAATCATGTTATCATGGTCTTCTTTAGCTTTGAGTAGAGAAATTATTCTTCTTTAGCACACTATCTTCTGCGAGCGGTTTCGAACGCGTGAAAAGTGTTTTCTTGTCCCAAGAGAAGAATATACCGGGATGAAAAGTACCCTATGTGCAATTCCTGGCTATAGTCTATCTTAGTGCCAAATTTCATCCAGATCAGTTGAGCCATTCTGGCGTGATTGAGTATCAAATAACAACATCCATCCATCTAAACTTTCGCATTTATATTATTACTAGCTTCTGCCATCGGCTTAGCCCGCGTGAATAAAAAGTATTCTATGTGCTATTCTCTGTGCCAAATTTCATCCAGATCCACACACGCACACACACACACACACTCACAAACTTTCGCTTTTATTATATTAGTGTGATGATATAGTGTGAAGTAATAAGATTGATGCGATATATTCTTCTTTTGCGTATGGCTGGTACAGTTTTATTTTGTTGGCCACTACTTACTTCGCCACTTCCACCGTCTATTGTTGGTGGCAGCGCCTATTGCCTTCCTATATCATCATTAGGATCTTTGTGGTTTTCTGCTATTTGTTCCTTAAAACTAACAAAGCAAAGCAGTGTCTCTGATACAAAAATCGAACACAAACCTCACTGCCTTACATTTGTTGGCTGAGCAAATGCCACGATATTAGGCAACTTCAACTACTGTGACACACTGCCTTATATTATTTATCTAAGTGTGTCAAAGATGAGATAATACTGTTTTGGATGTAATATATAACAAATCATTTATTTAATACCATAATAACCGATTTTGGCAGATGATCTCGTCTCAATCTCAGTATGATATCACCTGCCTAAATCTAAACGCACACTGTTCCAAATCCTACCAACTTATTTATATATCGTTATACATTTTTTTAACAAATTTATAAAACACGATAAGTGGCACAATTTTTTTTAAAAAAAGTGAAAAGTAAAACCGATATTCGGGGATATTTGCAGTAGGTCATTAAGATTTTTCTTTTATTTTTTTCTCCCATCCTGTATATTATGTATAACAATAATATATCATCATCATCATCACAAGCCTTTCAGTCGAATGACGTCCACAGCTGAGGACTGGCCACCCTCAAGCGTCGCCTCATTGATTGGTCTGTGGGGCTATGCTTGGGGTTTCCCTACATGATCGAAACAGAAATGAAGAGATCCTTAGGAGAACTCAGGAAACCGACATAATAAATACCTAACAGTTTTTATTAACTAAAAGATACTACTATACCCTACTTATCCCATCCAAGATAAAAACTAGTGCATATAAAGCCGATCAGCCTACAAAGTTGTTAGACGCAACACATTTTTCTAACTGTAGTACAAGCTCTGATATGTATCAGGTGACTGCGGTAACTGTGCTACTTGACTGGCCAGCCGATAGATTTTGAATAGGTAAAAAGAGAGGCACGAGGTGCAGTGGGTTTGAAATGCTATAATATAATTTATCTCCTACCTTGTCTATTATGTAACACATCGCCTAAGAAATTAGTTTCGAAATATGAACATTTATTCACAAGATTAAAAATAAAAATATCAAAAAAAAACAAAATTATATATTAACATTTACGAAATGACTTTTGTATGGATCAGTATGTAACTGGCAGAAAGATACTGAACCTGTAACCTCTCAAAAAAGCGCGCGTTGATTGTGTGTATATTATAATCTGAACGTTTCTACTAAATTGTTGTTGGAAATTATTTGCATTTATTTAAGTAAGCTCATCAGGTAGTGGGAAACGAATCGTTTGTGTCTCGCATAAAAAGGTTTTATTTTAACGCTAGCATGTAGCTTTCGAAAAAATTGGCTACATCACTTGTGTTAAAATCTTGACTTTTTATGCTCGACACAAAATGTACTATTTTGATAGATGACATTGATTATGAAAAGCTTAATTATGGTTTTAGCTTTTTTATATGTTATTCAGTGGACTGTTTATGATGTAGGCTGGTAATTGATACAATTTGATTGTTTTATTAATTATTTAAGTGAATACGTGTTGGTCATAGACCACAGGAAATAGGAAGGAACGTATGTCAGTTCCTTACAACATATAACAAATTATTACAGATAATACTAGAAATAAAATAACTTTATTTTGCCATCATCAATTTTATTTCTTCAGAATGTTTTCTTATAGAAAAGGCTGGACAATAAGTGAAAAAGTTTTATGTTTACAATTATGCAGAGCTTTAAGCACCTATGGCAGCGACCTGGTAAAGACTGAGTAAATCCGCTAGATGCAACATGCACAGGACTGATCGATGTGGTGGCAATTTCTTTTATTTTTTTTCATTCAATTACTTCTCCCGCCCGTGTTCCTTCAATTGCTTGTTCAGGGCAGCGGTAACTCAAAGAGAGTTACCGCGGCCCCCTAAATTTATACACGACTCCATGTGGAGACATTTGAGGCAGGCCTATGTCGCAGCAGTGGACATCTTTCGGCTGAAATGATGATGATGCAAGCGACATTTAAGATGATTTTTTAATTAATGTTGATGACTGTTGATTACAGTGCAGTTTGATAAATCAGTTAATGATTATCCAAGCAAGTGGCCACAGACATTACCAAATTTGAAGCCAAAACGTTTGAAAGTTAACCGTGCCTGTGTCATAGGCAAATATAAAAATGTCTTGAAATATCCTTAAGAAAACCAGTAGGTAATATCGGTATAGCTGACTTGAGCATGTCTTGAGTAGCTGACGATGTATAGGTAATAAGCCGACCCAATTACAATTTTGTAATCTTTCCTTGATACGGCGCATCGCATCTACCTCGCTATATCGCATAGCTTTTAGTGGACGTAAATAATCCGAGGATGTTGGATAAAGTCCAAGAAAATCTGGTTAAAGTGTATAACATCTGTATGGGGGACGATTTACACACGATTTCTATGTTCCTTGTTCGACTGGCCGTGAATAAACTTTGAGATTATCCAGTTGTTGGAGGAAATCTTTGGTGTTTTGTGTTGAAAAGTTTTAAGGTGTAAGACGTCTTTGAAGATATTACAGTGAGAGAGTACTGGTCATAATTAAGATAGGATACATGGACCTATTTTCCGCACTTAGAATCGCATTTGGTCCGTTCTGCGTGCAGGCCTCCTTTCTGTAAGAAGAAATGGGCCGTAATCCACCATGCGGGCCCTTGCATGTTGGTGGATGTCACATGTTTTTGAATTTTTGGTTCTAAGACATGCCGGTTTCCTCACGATGTTTTCCTTCATCGTTTTGCGAGCAGTGGTGATGAAATAATTTACACAAAGTAGAGCACCTGCATGGGTTTCTTTATCCACGACCTACAACTTGTAAGTCGCGGACGTTACCACTGGGCAACCACTGGGCATCACTGGCCATTTATTGTCGTATAGCCAATAAAATGAGGGTCAAAACCTTTGATAGCAACATAAGCAGTAACGGTAAAATACGAAAAAGATAGCTACCTGAGCTGGACCTACACTAATATTAGGTAATGGGGTGCCGCAACGGTGATCAACAACTTTTTTGTTTTATATTTTGTTTTGTTGTTCTTTGTTTAGTGTCAGTGACTACTAACTTAGTTACAAGTTTTACTAACTATTTTTAAATCTTGATACTTGATCAAACAATTATGCTATTCTATTCTTTCACGCGCCAACTCAGCGCGCGAGCGGTGACAACCCGC
Organism: Orthosia cruda; assembly: GCA_964057195.1. Classification (NCBI taxonomy): domain Eukaryota; kingdom Metazoa; phylum Arthropoda; class Insecta; order Lepidoptera; family Noctuidae; genus Orthosia; species Orthosia cruda. The sequence continues at coordinate 5,796,521 of OZ059854.1, forward strand.
TGGCGGAGCGGTGCCGGGACCGCGCGAAAGTGTAGACATTAATCGCTATAAGTCGGTCGAGTGAAGGAAACCTGTCCAGGACTTCACGCTTAACACAACAATAGCGATTGCGACCACAACACTAATAAGACAGTATATTAAACAGCCTTCTTCTTCTTCGTTTCGATGATTCCTTCACTAAATTTTCTTCGACTATTCAGCCACGTCGATAGCCTTAGCGCTAGCCTCACAAAGGTCTTGCATGGTGCAGTTGTTTTTACATAAAGAGCAGGACAGAACATGGGGCATCGTCTGTGGATTGGTTCCGCAGTCACACTATGGCTGATTGGAGTATCCTTATATTAAACAGTAATCATTATTATAAAAGCCGATGGTAATAAAATCATTATGCCTAAAGCTAAGATGCCTAAGCTCACGTATATTCTAGTAAGCTTTCATATACACTTGCTACAAATTAGGCTATACCTATAATTTATCTCGAGGCGATGATGCAAAACATCGTGACAGAACGTTCACGTTTATTAATCAATTTCTTAGCGTATAATTCTGGAAACGGCCACAGATGGAGCCACCATGACAGGTGATTCTATTTATTGCTATTGTGCACGAAATAGTAATTAGCCTAAAAATGAGGACGTTCTCAAACGGGCATATCTCCGATATATACTAACGGATTAGCAAAATTATTTTTATATCCGAAGGAAGTGTTTTTCAGAAATGGTCTATTTAAATTTAGTTAAGATCTGATGAAGAATTTTGGAGATATACAACAGAATTCTTCAATAAATGACGGATAATCTCTCGGGATTGCTGTTGCTTTATACAGTTCAACCTGGTACACTATCATTCCAACGGTTAAGTTCAAATTACATGTTGTTTGGGTAATGTATTCTGCCATTACTGTTGGCATTATAGGTACCTTACTATAGAACCTGTCCGTTATGTACCACTAAAAAGTGAAAAAACAAAACCTTTTTACAAAAAAATACAATCAACTTCCAAACAAGTAAAATTTCAAAATTTTAAAACCCCCGACACATTTTTCTTGAACATAGCTAAGAACACTCTCGACACAATTACCTTTCCAACAAAAAAAACTAAATCAAAATCGGTTCATCCGTTGAGGCGCTATGATGCCACAGACAGACACACAGATACACAGACACACAGATACACAGACACACAGATACACAGACACACAGATACACAGACACACAGATACACAGATACACAGCAACACACCTCAAACTTATTACACCCCTCTTTTTCCGTTAATAAAAACACTACATAGTGAGAAATTGCCTTAATTTCGGCAGTCGGTGTCAAAAAATGAGGAAACAAAAACAGGAACACCGACTGCCGAAATTTGTAGTGTTTTTATTTGGAACACGGTAAAAAAATTATTTTGCTATATGAAATACTTATTAACTATAGTTAACAAATATGAAAGATTTAAAAAATATATTGATCATAGGCGAAGTTAAAACGTCAAAATTGAGAATTAGAAAGAATAGTCCGTGCCATCTGACGTCAGAGGGCACGATGCGACGCCCATACTACTGCCATAAGTGCCATGTAAGTCGGCGCGCGGCGTTTTCATAAAGAGGGACAGATATTTTCTTTCAATTATTATAATATATCTCGTTCGTTTTTCGATCAATTTTGATTCTGATTTTACTATTAATATTCAATTTTAATATTTTTATCGATAAACTGGTCAATTTTTTTTTTCATGCTTATTCAATGAGATTTTACTAATAGAGACGTCTTAAATCAAATATATAAAAAAAAAAGTCAAATTATCACCGCCGTGCCCGTCGGAGTGGGGAGCGTGAGGTTTTTTCGTTACGGAATTTCTGGATACGGTCCCCGCGCTCAAGGCCCGCGATAGAAGCTATGCAATAGCTTAAATGGCGATATTTAACTTTAGCTATCTACATAGGAACTATAGAACTTGTAACTTTATTTCTATCATTGAGTAGGTTATAAGATCATAGAGATATAAATAGGGCCCCGTTGTCAGACAGATATAAACATACTGTTCAAACGTACGTTCGTGTCGTAGCCACACGCAGAACGGACTGAGTTCACTCAAGCTGGTCAGCTTATGTTTGTATTTCCGCGCAGACGTCGGTAAAAAGTATTTACATCAGTATATAATCCATAATATCATTTTGCATGTTCCCTATTGCTATCGTGACGATTGGTTTCTATGACAGTGTGTATTCTAACCATCGTTTTTTATATGACAAGCTAACAGAACCTAAAGAAAGTAGACTCAGTTCGGGCAGAAAACGATGCACAGAACCAAGAGATGACCGCTTTTTGGTGAGTCAGGCGTTGCGGAAACGTAAGGCGTCAAGTGTGGACCTGAAGAAGAGCCTTGAAGAAGTAAGAGGAGTAGAAGTTAGCTTGGCTTATTAAGCTATTAACAGAAGCTTTTGCAATGAAATTTAGGATAATAATGTGTTTGAAGGCAGATCGGTTGTAAAAAGCTTCAATATTGCCACGATGGGAATTGGCCACAAATGGTCATGATGTAAAAAAAAAACTTTTAACAAAAAATACAACCGACTTCCAAATAAAAAAACAAAAAGTGAAAAATAACTTCAATTTCGGAAGTCGGTGTTCTTGTTTTATTTTCTTCGTTTTTTGACACCGACTTCCGAAATTGAAGTTATTTTTCACTTTTTTGTTTTTTTATTTGGAAGTCGGTTGTATTTTTTGTTAAAAGTTTTTTTATTTTTCACTTTTTAGTTGTGCTACACAATTTATATAGGGTTCATATTCAAAATAATTGTAAGTTACTCATAGGAAACAAATATGAATATTATTTTATTGTAACAGAAAAATAACAGAAAGGAATTATTAGGGCAAGTTTAAATAGCATACATTTGTACAATAAATAATTAACATTGATCTAATTGAAACACCTGGGATAGTAGAATACCATCACCACTATCACTACCTATACATACTTCAAATAAAAAGAAAAAAAAAAAGTTTTGGCTAACCTGTGGTGCAGTAAGTTCAATAATATTTTATTATCATTAATTCATATATGACACTATGTGAATAACGCCTAATCATTCATATCTGTTACGTAACAGAAAAAAGTGATGGATAAAATAACGTATATGAATTAATTGCACGTGTCTAACCTACAAATCTATTTATTTCCACATTAATTTAAATGTTATACGAATATTTTATATTTATAACAATTAGCACAACACAGTTATTTCCTAGTATGGGTAATAAAACAGTAAACTTACTTATCGCTATTTTAAACGTCTCACATTAAATATTTACTTTTAAAAGTCTAATTTTCTTCGACAACGAAACGAGCTGAGAAACTATATTGAACAAAATGGCCGATCATTTATTTTTACGTCGTGTAGTGACAGGTAGTGGACTAATTTTGCCAGCATATCAAATTTCTTTATTACCATGGTAATAATGTTAAAATAGCATAACAGAGAAGAATAACAGATATGTGTAAAATCAGGAGACTCATTAATAAATTAAATTTGAAGAACAATAAATAGTATTTTATATTTTGTTTAGTGAAGTGTTGAAAGTTTAAACAGTATTCTCTGAATATAGTTTTTTTTTTAACCTTTGTGTAATAGTTAATAATTAAATTATTATTTTTAGTTAACAGTCAAAGACGTGGACATTGAGTACTTGTATGAAACGGAATCTACGCAATGTTTGGTTTCATTTTTTTTTAATGAATTGTTTAGCTATATCAAATTTTTCGTTGTTTTTTATTAAATTCAAATAAACATTTAATCTGTTTGTTTATGAAATTCTAGTCAGTTGTATCTCATTATAAAAATAATTGGGTTGGACACTATGACAGTATAATTATTACAATTATTTTGAATATGACCCATAGGCTAGGTACCAATAATGCCCATAGTGAAACCAGAATAAATTTACCCAATAACATGAAACTTAAACAAATTCGGTCGAATAAGGGTATACTAAGGTGAACTGTTTACACCTGCGTACCCCTTTAGAGCGTGCTAGTGTGATGTTATGTTATGAAATGGTGTAAACAATAAACATAAATGCGATTGCAGCTATCCCGAGTGATTTGCCGTCATTTATTGAAGAGTTCTGATGTGTATCTCCGAAGTTCTTTATCAGATCTTAATGAAAATTAAATGGGACCACATGACAAACACCAGCTTTCAAATAAAAAAAAAGAATCATCAAAATCGGTTCACCCAGTAACAAGTTCTGAGGTAACAAACATAAAAAAAAAACTACAGTCGAATTGAGTACCTCCTCCTTTTTTTGAAGTCGGTTAAAAACATGGAACTCCAAACAATCACCTATACTTAATTTAAATTATAAGCCCGAAGGAAGATCCTTTCGAACCGACTCGGCAGGGTAGCGTTTAGGAGGTTGCGCGGTATCTTCTCGTCCAACTTACCACAGTGTCTGAAGACGAAAGTCTATGACCAGTACGTGTTGCCAATGATAAAATATGAGAAGTGGTCGCTTACAATGGGCCTCATCAGAAAGCTTACAGTCAACCAAAGGGCTATGGAGAGGGCTATGCTCGGAGTTTCCTTGCGTGATCGAATCTGAAATGTAGAGATCCGCAGGGTTACCGAGATAGCCCGAAGAATTGCCAAACATAAGTGGCAGTGGGCAGGGCACATTGCTCGCAGAACGGATGGCCGATGGGGCAGAAAGGTTCTGGAATGGCGACCGAGAACCGAAAGACGTTGCGTTGGAAGGCCTCCCACCAGGTGGAGGTTGCGGTGATCCGCTGGATTCAAGACGCACGGGACCGGTCAATATGGCGACGCCTGGGGGAGGCCTATGTCCAGCAGTGGACGTCTTTCGGCTGATATGATGAGGAAGATCCTTTCAACCACGTTAACACATTTTCTTAACCGCTAACTTACAGCAATCCCAATCAAACAAATATAACTTTTTCTCTGTACCAACAAATCAATTACAGTTTTAACTGTACAAGCTAAATACATTCCTAAAACTTTCCAGTTAACCTATGGCGTCATAAAATAAGCCCACTTGAACACATAGCTACTTAAAAGTCATTATGAGCTTGGTTTAATGGCCAATAGACAATGACCAATGTTGGTTGGAATGATGGATTTGTGATGTTTGGCCAAATAATATACAAATATTGGCTATAATAGTTGTTAGTAGAGTATTTGTTTCTAACCATAAAAAATTTACTCTCTAAGTTTTTATTTAGCTTGCAATGTATGTGAGTGTGTTCGGGTCAAATCTTGCAACTGAATTTTAAAACAGTTATCCTCCACCGTATAAGATGAAATTTTGCATACAGGTTTAGTTTGGATGACAATGCATGGTTAGCTAAGTGACGTATGGTTATCGAATGAAAGAGTTTGCTGAGAAGAACTCGAAACTTTTTTCTATAAACTTGTTTAAATAAAGATTTTTCAATATTATTTTTATTTATGAACGGGTTGGGGGTCCAAAACCTGTTCCATACTTTTAATTATAACAGCACTACCATTCAACGTGGCAATTCTGACAGCGTTCTGGGCACGTTTCCCATTGAAGATGTTTTTGATGCACAATTAGGTAACCCTTTTCCCTCTTTCCTTTGTATATAGTTATGTTTTGTTATTAGTCAATAAATCTGCCTAGCCTCTTCCAACTATATTGGAGTCGGCTTCCAGTCTAAACGGATTCAGCTGAGTACCAGTGTTTTACATGGAGCGACTGCCTATGTGACCTACACAACCCAGTAACTGGAAGATCCCGAGAAATGTCGAAGACGAGAATGATGACCAGCTCGTTCTTGTCCTACTGTTGGAAGCAGAGAAAGAACCTTTTTCATATACCTAGAGATATTGTTTTCTTTTTTGGGAGAAGTTATCGTCGGAAGTAATAATACGATTACGATAATTCTGCCACTGGTAGAGAAAACTATTGTCATAGGCTTTATTTTATCTAAAAACCGGCCAAGTGCGAGTCGGACTCGTGCACGAAGGGTTCCGTACCATTATCGCAAAAAACGCCAAAAAACACGTTTATCTACTCTCATATCGTAATATTCGAATTATAAAATTAAAAACGAGTTTATATTGGCATACTTTATAAACACAATACCGAAATTTAAAAATAGAATCTTATTATAACACTATTTCTCTAACAAAATAATGCTATAATAGTAGTTTATGAAACTGTTGCATAATGAGGGGTATTAAAACATGAGTGTGTGTTTAAAAACCGAGCCGTAGGCGAGGTTTTTAATAGCTTTCACACGAATGTTTTAATACATAGTTATGTGCAGTTACATACACTACTTTATCTACACTCATAAATTGGGATTGAACCTACTAAATACCTCTTTTTGCATTTTCCATGCCATAAAATCGTGATAGCATTTGTCATATACTTTTCTCGACTTTGCTGGTAATAAATTAAGAGTAATTTCCTTCGCCGCATCTAAAATATCGGGCGGAGTCAAATTTTCTTCACATTCACTGATATCAGACATTTCACACACAATAATTTAAATAATTCATGAAATTCAGTACAGACAAACTTGCATATAACGTATGAATGGCGCCAAAACCCAGCACATCACCGCATTAACCGCGCATGCGCTATAGCTTAAAACGCACTGCGATCTTTATTCGGGCGATTTTTTTCCGCCCATTCTGCGACCTATGTAATTGTATGAAGTTGTTGGCATCGGTAACGAAATCGTGCGGAAATAATTCCGCAAGAAAGCCGTGTTTTGCCACAGAATCCACCGCACCACGGCGCGAATTTTATTCGCCCGAATATTTTGAGCTCTATGAACAGGTAGAAGGAAACAAAATTCGCGCGAATAAAAATCACAGTGCGTGCTATGTCTAAAGCGGGCATTGTCATAGACAATTTAAAATTGGAATCAAATCTTTTTATAATAGGTACTATAAAATGGCATTACAAAAAAAATATTGACGGAAACTCCTTAGTGATTAACTTCTTGGATTTGTCCTGTATCGTAATAGAAAAAAAAATGTTTTATAGCATTATTTTGTTAGAGAAATAGTGTTATAATAAGATTCTATTTTTAAATTTCGGTATTGTGTTTATAAAGTATGCCAATATAAACTCGTTTTGAATTTTATAATTCGAATATTACGATATGAGAGTAGATAAAACAATTATTTTCTATTACGATACAGGACAAATTCAAGAAGTTAATCACTAAGGAGTTTCCATTAATTTTTTTTTTGTAATGCCATTTATAGTACCTATTATAAAAAGATTTGATTCCAATTTTAAATTGTCTATGACAATGCCCGCTTTAGACTTAGCACGCACTGCGATTTTTATTCGCGCGAATTTTGTTTCCTTCTAGCTGTTCAAAGAGCTCAAAATATTCGGGTGAATAAAATTCGCGCCGTGGTGCGGTGGATTCTGTGGCAAAACACGGATTTCTTGTGGTATTTTTTACGCACGATTTCTTTACCGCAATGCGAACAACTTCATACAATTCCATAGGTCGCAGAATGGGCGAAAAAAATCGCGCGAATAAAGATCTCAGTGCGTGCTATGCCTTAGCGCATGCGCGGTTAATGCGATGATGTGCTCGGTTTTGGCGCCATTCATACGTTTTGCAAGTTTTGCTGTACTGAATTTTATAAGTTATTTAAATTATTGTTTATAAATGTCTGATATCAGTGAATGTAAAGAAAATTTTACTCCGCCCGATATTTTAGATGCGGCGAAGGCAATTACTCTTAAATTATTACCAGCAAAGTCGAGAAAAGTATATGACAAATGCTATCACGATTGTATGGCATGGAAAATGCAAAAAGAGGTATTTAGTAGGTTCAATCCCAATTTATGAGTGTAGATAAAGTAGTGTATGAAACTGCACATAACTAGGTATTAAAACATTCGTGTGAAAACTATTAAAAACCTCGCCTACGGCTCGGTTGTTTAATACCCCTCATTATGCAACACACACTCATGTTTTAATACCCCTCATTATGCAACAGTTTCATAAACTACTATTGCTGTATGGGAGCCCCACTTAAATAACTATTTTATTCTGTTTTTAGTATTTTTTGTTATAGCGGCAACAGAAATACATCATCTGTCAAAATATCAACTTTCTAGCTATCACGGTTTATGAAATACAACCAGCGGGGCGAGCATAGCCTCTGTGATAGGCTTGTGTCACGCATTTTATCACGGATTTTGCTCACAAACTGTGATAAAAATGTGTGACTCAAGCCTGTCACAGTAGGCCATGCTCGCCGGTCTGGTGTCAGACGGATAGACAGACAGACAGACGGACCGCGGAGTCTTAGTGATAGGGTCCCTTTTTTAACCTTTGGGTACCGAACCCTAAAAAGAATCGATTCATTCAGCAAAGCAGAGAAGCCGTTAAAATAGAACTAGTAACTTACACTACCGTTACAAGAGATTTTAGACCAATAAACCTAGTCTCTAAAACTAACAAATACTAAAAGTTATGTTGTAAGAAACTTACAATTAAAATCATAAAACAGTATTTAATAATAGTTATCCTTTTAACTTGGTAATAATTACAACAAAGTCGTGAACCAAAACGAAATTATCTTTTTAAAATCCGAATGGCGCGGAAAAATGCAGGAAGTTTTCGAATGGTCTAGATTATCAGCTAGCTAGACCAGTATTAAGTCTATTAGACCTAGCTATTTCAATAGTACTTATGTTTTTAGATCCACTCTGTGTGGCCTATTTGCATGCTAAAAAAGGTGCGCTGTAGTACGATAGCTAAGTTTGTAAGCGGTAACATTCTGATTTTACTAGTGGGATTTCTTTTAATCTGTTTAATTTTCTTTTGGTTTATTTTAAAATTCAAGTCAGTATAGTTTTTATTTATTAAATTAACAGAATCAACCAATTAACTACAAAGTTAATAATTGTGAATTGTTTCTTTCTAGTTAGGTACTTCAAAAAATGCTTGGATTTGTGTGTATGTTTTTCCATTTTTCGGTTTACATATTTTTTTGCGTATGTAGTAGGTACGTATAGAGATGTAAATTGAAAAAAAACACCAAATGTTATTTTTTCACAATTTTGTAAAAAATACATGAAAAAAACTTGGCACCATCGTTTTTTTTCTACATTTGGTTTTGTTTTTCAGAAAAAGTGAAACACTAAATTTGGTTGTTTTGTTTTAATTAAAGTTAAATTATGTATAAATCAATGGGTACATATTATTATGAACTTAAAAAATACTTAATTAGGTACAAACAGAATCATATTTTCTTTGTAATTAGGCAAATCCCCACTTCCCACTTCAGTGGGGGTTTCCAATATTTTAAGACATTTATGTACTACTAGAGGACGCCTCGCGGTTTCACCCGCGTAGTTCCCGTTCCCGTGGGAATACAGGGATAAAAAGTAGCCTATGTCACCCGGGGATAGAGTAGCTTCCTAACGGTGAAAGAATTTTTGAAATCGGTCCAGTAGTTTTGGAGCCTATTCGGTACAAACAAAAAAATCTCAAAAAAAATTCTTATTAAACAAAAAAAAAAGTAATATCATCTCATATACGATAACCACCTTACCATAATATTTTTATTTTCGTACTCTTGAAAAAAAACCTACTGTTTAATTTAATGTTTTTTAAGCGTTTTTTTTTTGGTCATCTCAGAAAACAAACCGTTTTTTTAACAACTCTAAGTACGTATTAGTGGGCACATCAAAGGTTGATCCCTTGACGTGCTCACTGCTGAGACAAAGGCTTCCTCTGCGTTAGAGGCATTGGGTTATAAGTATAACCTACCACGCAAATTTTTTGGTTTACTTTTTTATTCCATTTTTAACCGACTTCCCAAAAAGGAGGAGGTTATTAATTCGACAGTATTTTTTTAATATTTTATACCTCAGAACGTTTTACTGGGTGAACCGATTTTTATCATTCTTTATATATTTAAAAGCTGGTGCTTGTCATGCAGTCCCATTTAAATTTCATCTGATGAAGAAATTAGGTGATATACATCAGAACTCTTCAATAAGTAACGGCAAATCACTCGGGATAGCTGCAATTGCATGTCTGTTTATTGTTTTCACCATTTCATAACATAACATCACACTAGCACGCTCTAAAGGGGTACGCAGGAGTGAACAGTTCACCCTGGTATACTCTCATACCACCGATTATGTTTAAATTTCATGTTACTGGGTCAATCTATTCTGGCTTCACTTTGGGCATTATAGGTACCTAGCCTATAGAACTGGTCCATTATGTACCATAATTAAAAAGTAAAAATAAAAAAACTTTTCACAAAAAATACAACTGACTTCCAAATAAAAAACTACAAAGTGAAAAATAACTTCAATCAATATATTTTTTTTGTAAAAAGGTTTTTTAAACAAAATATTGTTACTTGCCAAAATGTTAGACAGATTTTTGGAACGCAACAAGTTTTTATAGTAACTCTATCACCAATAAAACTAAAAAGCTCCAGTAAAAAAACAGAAACGCATCACAATCTTTACCAACCACAACGAAACGAGTCTACATTTTAAATTCAGCATAAAATACAGTCTACTTACTGGCCTTATAAACTTAGTCTACTTAGGTAAGTTGCACCGTTGGCTCAGTGATTAAAGAGCCTGCTATTTTTATCAAGAAATCTCTATTTGATTCCTGGTAACATTAAGTACAACATTTTTCCAACTACAGAGACGGCCTTATTGAAATGTATGTAAATTTGTATATAAATTGACCTGCTTGATATGTTGGAGAACGTTTCCTTTGTGGGGAGAGACACGACAATTAAAAATAATAATAAAAATCATTTTTTCAGATCTTTGCTTATATAAAATCACAGTAAATTATATGTACTGTAATTTTATTGAGATAGACAGCTTTTATTGAAACAGATTGGCAGCGGTCAGCACGTGTAGCCAAGTTGAAAATCTACAATCTATAACGCTAGTAGAAAACGCATCAATGTATGGGAATGACACAATATATAAACGTTAAGATAATACAGATAGAAGGCGTTAACGATTGTAGAAAGATATTCGATACGAAAAGTTTGTAACTTGGCTTGTGCTAGTGGAGAAGCGAGACTTTACATCACGATTTTTTTTTAAACAAAATTCATCATCATCTTCATGTCCTAATCCCATATTACTTGGGGTCGGCGCAACACGTTTTCTTCTTCCATATCATCCTGTCTCCCATGAGTAAATAAAATAATATGAAAAAAATATCAATATCTGTTTTCAGATAAATACCTTAACAGGTTTAGCCACACAATTAGTTTGTTATGTTGATAAATGTTTCTACACCAAAAATCCCTCCAAAAAGGAATCCAAAACCCAGTAGTAACAATAGCTCTCACAAAAGTGCCAAACTTGTATAATATCCATACCCTAAACATAGTCGTCGGTTTCTGATTTAAGAAAAGCAGCCAAAATTTGTTAATTATTGTCAATTCATTTAGGAAGCGTTGTTTTTTTACGTTTCACAAGTAAGAATCCAACTTTTAGCGATAAAGATTGTCAAAAAGTAGAAAAGTTTTAAGATTGTCAAGGCCACGTGGTCAATCTCTAAAATATTTTACTCTTCGAAAACCATTATCGCTGAAAAAAAAAGCATCTTCTGTCAGCCTTATGCTCACTTGAGCTCACTTTTATACGTCCCCTGCATAACGTTAGACAATGGACACAAGCGCTAAGTCCACCACGTATGCATACAACGTACTCTAAACAACTTATTGCCTTTAAAATGGCGTTACGTAACAACTTTGTGCATGGCTGTGTGCATTTCTGCATGTGTGTGTGCATGCATGAGATTTTCATTGCGTTAGAATTTTTCCGTTTATTTTTATGTATATTTATTTTATTGTGAAAAATGGTGTCATGAGGAAAATGGTGTCTATTGCTTTGAGTCGTAAATGTGTTTTTTTATGTTCTTATCGTATTGTTTGATCTTCAAAGATTAAATGCTTTTTGTAAGTGAATATGTCATGGACCAAATGATTAATAAGGGCACTATGTATAATGCCCGGGCATTATTTATCTAGTCAAGTCAAATCGGGCAATATAATAAATATTGATTGAAAATTCAATATTTATCACATTGTCTGGTCATTATGAATATTGCTATGTAACGGTTGGGCAATTCGATATGGTCTATGAATTAGTCCAAGAGTGAGCGAAGCGAGCTCGGGAGCTTTGAGCATCCAAACACGGATAAGTCATCTCCTTCATGTGTGTAAGGTTACTTTAGACTCTGCAGATAGAAATAGGAGCCCCGGGGCTCAACCAGGGGCTCCATAGACTTTGTTGCTTAAATAATAATCGTACTTACCTATTTTATATTAAAATCAATGTCAACATTAAAATAATAATAAAAAAAAACATGTTTTTATTACCCAGACGTAAGTGATGGGCATTATTCATAAACATATTGGGCATTTTTCAAATTGCCCGGGTATTATGAATAATGCCGAATTAATCATTTGGTCCATAACAAATACTTCTTTAGAACTTCATCTGTTATACAATTTTTCATTCATATTTTTTTTTGTGTTTTGTATTGTAGGTCGCGTATACCAACAGGGACAAGTGAAATTGACATCTGCTTGAGTCAAAATTAAGTGGGCATATTGCAAAAAACACGACATAAGCAGATAAGTAGGGTGAACAAAAAAGACACCGGATTTCAATTTCAACGACGATCTAGTAGGTAATTAGTGTCTGACAATTTTGGGGCGGAGTTGACAATTCCGTTGTTTAAATTGTATCGAATCTAGAGTCAAACTGGCTTCATTTATTCACTTTTATTATGCGTATAGCTTTGGAGTGGAATTCCCTGCCGGAGTCTGTGTTTCCCGATAGCTAAAGTCTAGGAGTCTTTAAGTCAAAAGTGAATAGGTTATTTCTAGGCAAGCGTGATTCACCGGCGAACACATCATCGCTTACCAACAGGTGAGATAGTGGTCAAGCGCGAGCCTATAAAATATACAACAAAAAAGTGTGTTATAAGTTCGAAGTGTGTACCTGTGTGTTTCTTTATTTGTGTACATGTGTTTGTGTATCTGTCTGTGGCATTATAGCTCCTAAAGGGATGGACCGATTTTAATAATGTTTTGTTGTTCGAAAGGTGGCATTATCGGGACTGTCCTTAGCTTACTATGTTTGATGAAAATCGGTTCAGCCGTTCAAAAGTTACGGGCGTTTTACTGTTTGAATTGGGGTATCACGGCTAACCGTTTAGACGTGATTCTCATTTTAAAATCATCTACTCAGGAGTATCTGTGCCTTAAGATATCGCGCATAATAAGTGTTCTAATAATTAAATAGTTGTTTTTTTTTATAAAATAATACCAGTTGATGAAGCATAGAACGTTTTTGACGCAGAAAAGGGAGACCCTTGGTCAGTTGTGAAACAGAATTTAGGTAAGCAAGAATACCAGCCTGTACCTAACTATACCTTTAAGAAGAAATATTCATATATCTTTGTCATTAGAAAATGATGTAGGTAAGTTGCACATAAATAAACCTTAGTTAGCTATTACATATAATAAAGAAGAAAGTGCCACGTCCCACTAAACTAGAACAGCGTATACCTAAATCAAAACGGCAGTGCAATAATCTTAAAGTGACTGGTCGGCGCCTACGCAACCTAATGGTTTTAGAGACCTTTGACACCGCTGGGGAATGTGAAGTTTAACAAGAATATTGGTAAGAAAGGTAAATATATATGTAGTACATTATGTTAAGTTATAATATATCTAAGTATTCCATACTACCTCTTTCAGTTAGTTAATCAATAATTAGCCTTGACGACTTAAAGATGTTTTTCATTTATTTATTTTATTTGCGATGGCTATACTCTTGACTCTAGTCCAGGGGGGTGACCACAAGCTCTTAGATTAAGGTTATTTTGATATCGAGAAAGTGACAGATGTATACACGTCATATACATCTGTCCCTTACTCTAAAGCTCACTCCATCGTCTGAGCCTGTTCACTCTAACTTTGAAGAGATTCGGGTTGAATGCGTTCGGAAATACAGACGCAGGTAGAGTTCCACTGTTTCGCTGTGCGCATTATGAAGGATGTTTGGAAGCGCTTGGTGCGAATTGGTGGTATGGCAACCAGGTAAGGATGGTAAGTTGCCGTGCGTCTAGATGTCCGATAGTAGAAAGGGGTCGGTGGGATGAGGTCGTGTGCCGCACGATGTTTTCCTTCACCGTTTTGAGAGCAGTGGCGATGAAATAATTTACGCAAAGTAAAGCGCCTGCCTGGGTTTGAACCCACGACCTACAACTAGTAAGTAGCGGCCATTACCACTGCTCATCACTGCTCTCGAAAGACATGTATGGGTACTATACTTCCTATAGTCACACATAATTATGGTGGATCCTACAAAAAAATAAGTTGGCATTCTTTGTATTGACTGGATTTTTTTTAGGTCAATAAATTTTCATATATCAAACAATAGGACAAGTAGAGATGTGTCCAAGGAGAGAAGATATAAAATTGGAAGCTGTATTTTTCTGCCACATTCAAGCTACTATTAGTAGAAAAATATCCATGTACCTTGTCAGTTTTGGTCAATATTAGGTCAAATACCTTGTAATTATTTTAGCTTTTGGTAGATAATTAAGATTTAGGTTATGGGGTGGTGGTGCAGGGTTCGGACCTGTCCTTGCAGGCAGTCCCCAGATGGGGCGATGCCAATCTAGTCAAGTTAAATGCTGCTAAAACGCAGGCGTGTCTTTTTTTCGCTAAACCAAGATGTGACCGTGCCAATAACTGACCATCTAGAGCTTTCTTCTTTTCTTTTCTTTTTAAAAAAACATTGCCCCACACTAGGAATTTCTCCTGTATCGTGGGTGCGTTTACAAACATATAAACTCACATGCACAAACACCCAGAGCCGGAACAACTATCTGTAGGTCCTACAAATATTTGTTCCGTGCGGGAATCGAACCCGCGACACCCAACACAGCAGTCAATCGCTCAACCACTGCGCCAACCGTGCGCCCTAGGTGCGCTTCTAGGTGTTACGTTGATATCGACTCTCAATTTTGGCCCATACATTGAGGCTAAGGCTCAGCTGGCTGCCAAAAAATTGGAGATCCTTACAAAGATGAGAAGGCGTGAAGTATCACGCCGGAACAGCTGCTCAACTTGTATCAAGCTCAAGTTCGATCATGCATGGAGTACTATTCTCATCTCTGGGACGGATCTGCCAAATACCAGCTTGATACACTAGAGTCGATTGAAAAGCGGGCCAAAAGGCTCATCACAATGAGGCACTGATCAAGTCAAAGGTCCAGAGCCTTAACCATCGTTACCAAGTTGCCAGCTTGTCGGTTTTTTTTATCGGTTACATTTCGGGGAGTGTGCGATGGAATTGCGTGATCTTATTCCATCTATCCCGTTTCATCATCGGACTACCAGACGTACGGCGATGCGCCATCGGTACATGGTGGGCATCCCACCCATACGCACAAAACGTTTTGGGAACACTTTTATTATGCGTACAGTTAAGGAGTGGAATTCCCTGCCGGAGTCTGTGTTTCCCGACAGCTACAATCTAGGGGTCTTGAAGTCAATATTGAATAGGTTTTTTCTAGACAAGCATCACCGTCGACCACATCAACGCTTATCATCAGGTGAGATAGTGGTCAAACGCGAGCCTAAAGAGAAAAAGAAAAGAGGTACAACAAAACAAAAAAAATGCAAAGCTTGTCAACAAACCTATGCAGAGCAAACGTAGAGCATACCAGCAATTTATTTTCCGATGTTTTCCTAGTATTTTACTGGCATCGGCTTTATTTAAAAGAAGTAGTCGTGATCTCATTTGCAACTACATGAATAGTACTTTCCGCCGCGGTAGAGTTACTACGTTTGCGTAAAATATATATATATATATTTCTTTTTTCCTTTGGTTGATTAACTATTTTTCATACGGGCGAAGCCGCCGGCAGAAGCTAGTTTGTTATAGTTTTATCATCATGATCATAATTATTACCTAACCTTTTAATGTTCCCACTGCTGGGCACAGGCCTCCTCTCTGTGAGAGAGGGAATGGGCCATAATCCACCACGAGGTGGATGTCACATGTCTTCGATTTTTTGGTTCTAGTTCTAGGACATGCAGGTTTCCTCACGATGTTTTCCCGTGGGGGTAGGAAACTACAGCAGGCCACCTGCTGCAATCCTTACATACTTATAAAAATCTACATTTTATTCGATATAGTCATGTTTTTGACGCCTTAGAGGCAGAAAAGGTTATTCTACTGTGATTTGTGTGTGGTCTCGGAAGCCGCTTTGTATAATTTATTTCATCACAACTGCTTTCAAAACATCGTGTGGATACCAGCATGTCCTAGTACCAAAATGTGGAGGGCAAGATTGTGCCATCCACCATTTGGCATCGGGCTCGCTTGGTGGATGACGTGGCTTTTGTGAGGAAGGCCTGTGTACCAGCAAGAGGAACAAACCTAGTCGTAATAGGCTGATTAAGATTCGAATTTAGATGAACGAAGTTTTATGTAGTAAATCACACTTCACACTAATATTATAAAGGTAAAATTTTGTGAGTGTGTGTGTTTGTATGTTTGTTACTTCTTCACACTCAAACGGCTGGATGGATCTGGATGAAATTTGGCACAAAGACAGATTATGTCTGGAATAGCACACAGGATACTTTTCATCCCGGGAGTATGTTCAGTTGGGATAATTTTCGACAGTCACGCGTGCGCAATTTGAATAATTAATATCAATCAAAGTTTCAAGAAAATATCACAAATCAACAGAAATAATTTGCTCTTTCTATGTAAGCATCAAGCTAATAGAAGAATACAGCTGGGCTGACGGCGTTTGGAAAACTTGGTCGAGTCTTCTCATCACCTATGCCACAAAGCCTGAAGACCAGTCTTTACGGGGCCGAGACGTGGACACTCACAATACGGCTGGTTCATCGGTTCAAAGTTGCTCAGCGAGCTATGAAAAGGCTCCGAGTCTCTAAGGGATCGAATCCAAAACGAGGTGATCAGAACCAAAGTTGTCGACATAGCGCACAGAATAAGCTAGCTGAAGTGGCAATGGGCCGGCCATATAAGTCGTAGAACAGATGACCGTTGGGGTAGACGTGTTCTCAAGTGGAGACCGCGAATTGTTAAACTTAAGGTGGGACGCCCTCAGGCTAGAAGGAGTGACGATCTTCGCGGGGTGGCTGTTAGCAGCTGGATATGAGTTGCCGAAAATCGAAGCAAATGGCGTGCAATTGGAGAGGCCTATGTCCAGCTGATGATAAGGATAATGTAAGCATCGATTCAGCAATTTTGCAACATTTCCAGCTTTCTTTCAATGTGATATAATAACAAACCTACATTTTTAAACAAACAATATTTCTTACTAAATCAATGAATCATTTCAAATAAATGTAGAAGCCTAAATAATGGTATATTCACGCCAACAAGACAAGACGGTAAGCAGTGAAGTAAACGTGGTACCATTGTGCATACACTTCCGCATCTGTTCACCAACAATTTTATTTGATTTTCCCTTTGAATAGAGAAGATATAAAATTTATAGACACTAGGAAAGTGAAGTGCTTGTTATTTCATCGTGTTCATCGATTTTGACCATGCTATTTTATAACCTATGTATTTTTAGGGTTTAAAAAAAAATAACAACGATATTATTCGCTACTTTTGGATAATCCTCCAAAACGACTAGGATGTTTAAAAATATTTTCGCACAGAAAAATTAATGGCTAGTTCTTCATAACTGAAATAGCATATGTAAAACAAAGAATATTTAGTAAACAAAACTGCTCAAAAGGAGGTTCAATATTAATATTCTTGCTCCGAAGGGGGCACGGCCAGTACTGCGTTAACATTGGGGCGTATATAGTGCCTTAACATTGGGGAATGTATACGCCTTAAGTTGCCACAGAAGAGATGTGAAAGGAGAGTAAGGAGGCGTCTGCTCCACAGTGGGATAATCCAGCTATAAAACCAATATTTATTGTAAACGACAAAAGGCTTCGTGCCCAAAAGGGGCCAGTTATATTTCTTTACTAGGCCACTAATAAAAAAAAAGCCTAGATAGCGTTTTAATGTGGTGAAATCTAATGTGCTCGGTATCACGTTAGGTTCACTAAAATTTTCTTTGCAATTTTGACTAGAATTTTAGTCACTCTGGTTCTTTTGGTAACTTTGAATTAAACATCTAAATTTTATGATTCTTATTACAAAAAATCAAGGGAACCCTTGGGCTCTAAAGTGCGAGTGTTTGAGTATTGAATAGTGCTTTGGCGATGTAATCCGTTGACGTTCCAAGTTCTGTGCCGTTAACAGTATCAAATCTCTTGTGATTCGATCTAACCTATCGCCTTTTAGAGACTACAGTTCTAGTCCGACTAGTATCACATAGAATCTAGAGACATAGTATAGTCAGCCTATTACTGCTCTACTGCAAGGCAAAGGAGTCTTCTCATATAGAGAAGATTATGAGCATTAATCACCACATTGTTCAAGCTGGGTTGGCGACTCCAAACTTATATTGATTGTAATGCTAGGTTTCTTCACAATGGTTTCCTTTCATCGATGTCAGCGTAGTTTAAGTGCACAATGAATTAAAAAGGTACATTGGTACTTGCCCGGATTTGTACCGACAATCTCAAGCACGAGAAGCGAGGTATTTATTACTGGCAGGCCACCAGCACCCCAATAGCGTAAGTGAATTCGGCAAGGAAAAGGGTTTGTCCCCATGAAAGATTATAACGCTTTCATTCGTGAAGATACTCTTCTCAAAATAATCTAATAAGTTTTGGCAATTTCAAATTATTTAAAGAGTATTTGTCATACTCTTTCATGGGTCAAATCCTTTCCCTTGCCGAATTCACATAATCAATTCGGTTGCAGGAAATTCCTGGGTTACCACAAAGTTAAAACAAATGCCGGCTAGAGAATGGAACTTGAATCCTTTCCTTAGGACTGAGGACTTCATGCTTGGCTGGTTTCTTTAAGACTACTATACAAATGTAAACTATGATTTGAAGTTCTATTTTAAGAAATTCAGTAAGTAATTATAAAACGTAAAGCTGCGTCTACGCTAGACGAGCCGAGCACGAATTCGAACCGACAAAACACCGAAAAATAAAAAATGAAACACAAAAAATTTAACGACGTAATGTGTGTGTATGTGTAATGTAAATTTGGACCGACTTACGAGCCTCGAACGCCGCGGACAAAGATGCCGCAAACGGCTCCGCTCGTGCTCGGCTCGTCTAGCGTAGACGCAGCTTAATTATAAGAAAAAGTCTATTACCAAAATTAAGCCTCTGAAAAAACGAGACAATAGTTCAGATACCTGTTTGGATTATCTTTAAACTTGCGCTCTGTAATATGAAAAATCTTTACTTTCAGATAAAAAGGTTTTTCGATTTCAAGCAGTTGCGTTTATTTAGAAACTTGAACTGCTTAAGTCTGGTGACAAACAGCCAATAATCTTACACCACGCTTGCTGCTAGGGTGAGTTTTACTCATACTTTTAGCATGCCATGCAAATCTTCACTATAAAATGAAGAATATGGTCCATAAATCTAAGAACTTCTATAGGCCCTAGTAGGGGATATTCCTGAACATTTCCGAAAATCCACGAACCAAGCCTAAATATACCAACTTCTCTTATCCACGCTATACATAAACCTACCCATACTTTCAGCATCCATACAAAGCCCCAATCCAGAGAGAGACTGTTTACAGTTCTAGCAATCTGATAGGACCGTATAGGACGAACTTTAACCAAGTTGTCCCGAGAACAGCCGAACTTGACCGAAGTCTACCTTCACCAATTTTTAATTAACCAACGCATTCTTCTTAACACCTCTGCAGACCAAGCACTCCAATGGGCCCTAATAGGCTTACAATGCCCGAAAACGCACGAGCTAACGAACCTTTAATACCCTGGCTTTACGTCTACTGACGCTTGACCCCCGCTAGTCAATAGGACCAAACAGACAGGCAATACCCGAAGATTCACCGAAACTAAGACTCGACCAGTATCTTGGTCGAGTCTAGGCTGCAAAGTCTTGAACACTGGCGCCGAGTTGCCAGCCTGTCGGTTTTTATTGGTTACATTTCGGGGAGTGTGCGTTGGTATTGCATGAACTAATTCCTCCTACCCCTTTCCATCATCGGACAACAAGACGTATGGCGATACGTAATCGGTACATGGTTGACATCCCATCAATACGCACCAAACGTTTTGGAAATACTTTTAGTATGCGTACAGCTAAAGAGTGGAATGCCCTGCCGGAGTGTATGATTCCTGATAGCTACAACCTGGGAGTCTTTAAGTCAAGAGTGAATATGTTTCTTCTAGGCAAGCGTGCTACATCGCCGACCACATCATTGCTTACCATCAGGTGAGATAGTGGTCAAGCACGAGCCTATAAGTAATCTAAAAAAAAGTAATGATTGTCGACAACACATGAACGTACCCAAAGCCAACTTTTTGTCCACCGACGCATGGCTTCTCAATACACCAGACTCTCAAACTATGGCATTATTTTCTATCAGATTACCTGATCCTGAGAACCTATTCGTCATGTTTCATAGAAAGTCAAAAAGTTCACGCCTTCTAAACGCCCCCGCTCCGCCTTCGTTATGACGTGGCTTTTAGTGGGGATAGGCAAGGAGTTTCGTTCATACCGTGAGAGAAAAGAAGCGGGATGTCTGAAAAGACTCGGACGGTCGATTTCTTAATGCTGGGAGGCTTGTTGGGAAAGCTATGGCAGAAAGGCCTGTTGCTGATCGTAGAATAATGGATTTTCGATTTAATTTGCAGGATTTTAATAAAAAAGCTGGCATTTTTTTTAGGAATTATATGTATTTTATTTGCAGCTTGATCTACAAGGCTGTAGAAGAACAATTCTAAAAAAAACTTTATTGTCTTTAAAACGATTAAATACGCTGGTAACATGTATAGGTAATTTAAATAGTGACCGTTTTTCAATAGATTTTTACTAATTTGAAGAACTTCTGAATCATTTTCATACATCATTTTAAGTTTGAAACCCATTCTTTTTAACGTTTTTCGTCTCACTTTAAATTACTTAAAATCTAAACAACACAAAAAATAAAAACATTCATAAAAACATGTCTACTTTTACTACTTACTCAGAAAAAATACACAAAAAATACAACTAAAAAACGAATAAAACACGTTGAATGCAGAAAAACGATAACAATTTGCAAATTAAGAAGTACTTCAGTTTGTAAGTATTTTTAAATTATCTTTACCTACCTATTTCTTTTACATTATTAAATGAAGGTAACACATGTGTGTTATTACGAGGAAATAATGTCGAACTATCAAATAATCATAAAAAGCTATAATTGATTTTTTATGTATTTTACTCAATACTCAACACAATCCTTGAAAAAACTAGTAGTAAATAAATATCTACCTATTTGCTACATTCATATTTAAAATCTTTATTAAGAAACAACAAAAAAAAATTGTAGGTAAAAGAATATATTTATTGCAATTGAACTTTTCGGATATATCTAAACAGAAATTAATAGATATTGAATTTAATTTGATTTGTTTTTAAAAACAACAAAAGAAAACTTCTCTTGAAAGTCTTTCAATGAATAAATTCATTCTCCCGACAAATATTCAAAACAATAAAAAATAAATAAAAGTAAAAACCGACTAACCTCAGTTTCCGTTCAACACAACACAAAAAGTCCGAATCTTCACTCACATGACAAATTAACGAAAAAGATTTGCTTACGAAGTCTTTGCCCAGTTTTAGCGAAAAACTTCATTCAAGAATGCGCGCCAAAATCTTTATCGACACGACGACGCACACATTTTTATTTCTTAGTTACGCAATTTTAATTTTTTTCTTCCAATTTCACGGAACGGCGAGCATAGATATTAAAAAATATAATAAAAAATAAAATCTAAAACCAAGTCATTTCACATTGATAATTTCAAAATCACAGTTCCCAAAATAGTCTGTTTGACAGTCACATTTTCGAAAATCGAACGCGGGCGAAGCGGCGCGGAGCTTGCCGAAAAAAACCGAAAAGGCGCGAACACATTCCTAGTTCTAAAATGGCGTTATTATTTTGAATTTTTCATAAAATATCGTTGAGTTTTCATTGTATTCTTGGTGGAGTGTCGCGCGCGTGTGCTGTTTCAACACATTATGATCTAACACTGGCTGACTCTCGATTGCAGAACATACTTATTCTAAGTCAACTTACATTCGTTCATATTTGCCTGCGGGGCGTAGGGCTGTGCTAGGATGTTAGAACCTAGTTTAATGCCTTTATGTTTCCGTATTCTTTAAGTAACAGTACTTCTATTTATGAGTTTGCTCTTGTTAGATTTAAATTGGTTTAATTTAGCTGTGTTTTGTTTCGAAACAATACTGACGTCTATTTTAAAGAGTCTCAGTATATTTTTAGCTTACCTGTAGAGGAATAAATACACTCGACAAACACACATAAAAATCAGCACATAAAGGTATATTTCCTTATAACCAGATGCATTTCAAATGACAATAAAACGGGCACTTTCAGAAACAACTTTTACATAACTTCTGAGAAATCTAGGCACTGGCCTGCAATAACCCTCTCAAAAATGGTTGTAAAATCGAATTATCGCAAATCACGGCATGAATAAAATAACGTAACGCTTTTAAATAGATATTTATAGCGGGTTAACAACATTGTATCGAGCAGCCAGCCCTATTTTCGCGTAGTACAAGAACTTCTTGCATATAATAATATGTTTTAGCCTATATTGAGCGCTTACAGGCACCGACTTAGTTTGCGAGAGAGACTGCTACTCGAGTAACCGCTATTTTTAACTTAATCGTTATTTCACTTTGATGCGGGTGGGAAAATTGAATTGTTGTGATTTTGCTTGTTTATGTGGAGACAAGTTAAGTAGTCAAATTTTGAGTTAAGTTTTAGTTTTTTTGTGAGCAGACTTTGGGACTATTTATGCGAAAGTTGATTTTATAAGGAAATTTCAGGAATAATGTGGTATAATACATGGTAACTTAAAAATATTTTTTCAGCGTTTTCTTCGAAATATGGTTTCAAATGCAATATTTATATCAGTTCACAGTGACAGTTCAGTCACAATTGACAAACACAAGAATTTTAAGATTGTCGACGGCCTCTTTTTAGATTTTTCTTCTTATTATGATATTCTAGGTAAGTACAATAGACCTTATTCTATACTTGAATATTACCAAATTATCTTCTCCCGACCAAAATACTAAAAACTAACATCAACCGTTATAACGAAATAGCTGCTAACGCACATCACTAAAATCCGTTATTGGAACCTCCACATCACTACTTAGTTGTATGCACCGTGCATTGGCCTGCACTGCCGCATTCTAAACTAAACACAAAACGTCTTACAAACCCTTGTATTCCGCACTAAAATGATGCTTAAACTTTAAAGTTTAGAGTTGCATATTGATTGTTTTGTAGCGTAGAGATATAGGCTACAGTCAAAAAGATTTTTAGAAGCTAGGCTCTTATACTTATTTCACTATGAATTTTAGATAGGTATAGTTGTGTTAGATATAGAAAGAAATGTTCGCTGTCTGTGTGTTTATATACGTTTCTAGGACACGGCAAAATGTTAGAAATCTTCGATACTGAGAACTTTATATATTGGTCTGTAATTATTGGGAACGGTTTTTAGAACGACTTAGGTGGGTCGGTTTTTGTGAAGCAGAGACTTTTTCGAGAAAGTAAAATGTAAAAGATTTTTGGAGAGAAACTTTCTATGTAATCAAATCTATTTAAGTTGGCGAATTTTATATTAAACTTCGTTGTTCCCGTTCCCGTGGGAATACAGGGAAAAAAGAGCCTATGTCACACGGGGATAGTGTAGATCCCAAAGGTGATTTCTTTTTTGGAATCGTTCCAGTAGTTTTTAAGTTTATTCTTTACATACAAAAATACAAATCTTTCCTTTTATAATACACAAACAAAAAAAAAAGATTTTTTTTTGAAGTTTTTTTTTTCTTATTTAGTACCGAACAACGCACTAAGAACGGGAGTCCGCTCTTAACTCTACTCAAAACTAGTTGACACAATCTTCGATGATCTTATGAACCTATTCCATACCCAGGGCCTGCCAACGCAGAGGTAGGTTCATGTCCCACCTTAGAGACTAGGTTTAGATGTCCAATCGTCCAAAGCCGACTAAATATCACTGGTTTAAAAATTGACCGCGACAGAAACAGATTTTCTTCTGTGGCGTGTCCTCTGTTGTCAGTGTTAATTAGGCCGCCTCTGGGAACCCCACAGGCCTCTGACTTGGCTATTTCAAACTTACATTAACTTTATAAGTCCAGATTCCACGATGTTTTCCTTCATCGTTGCCTGTGATGTCCAAGATAAACTTAGAAAGTACATATGAATTTGAAAAGTTACATTTGTAACTTGCCCGGTTTTTAAACCACGACCTCAAGCACGAGAGGCGAGGTCTTAGCCACTGGGCCACCACGACATCTACAGAAAGAGATGATCTGATGGCTGAGCTTTTCCTAAACCGAGAACTCAATTTTTTTCTTAACGTTTAGTTTTTAACCGACTTCCCAAAAAGGAGGAGGATGAAGCAGGATAACTTCGTCGTTAATGAACCGATTATGATGGTTCTTTTTTTGTTGGAAAGTGATATCCCAAGGATGGAACCATGATAAGGAAACCAGATTTGATCCTATAGAAATCGAGGAAACTCCTCAAATATTATAGACATAGCGATTTTGGTATTTACAGCATCAAGCACTCAGAAATTATCATTTGGTGAAGTGGAACTGATGAAGAAGACCACAATGGCCACTGGAAATCCGAAATAAAACAATGTATCAAACGACTACAAAACACAACAAAACGAAAAATAACTTTCATTTCCGAATTCTTTGTCGAATAACGGAAAACAATAGGTAGTACAAAAGACGCCGACTGTTGACTTACAGGTGAATCTGCTATCACACAAAATTATTTCAGCACTAAAGCTCTCCAGCACTTCGATGAAGCATCAAGCAATCAATCAAACTGCCCAAAACACCGAGGTCTCTTTTTTATAAATATTACCTTTTCGTTAGGTAAGTTACTCAATATAGCAGCAGCAGCAGCTAAAATTAACTTGACAGATAATACTAAAAGATCGTTTATTCATCAAGTGCCGAAAAACCAATCGATTTTACAAAAATGACTTTTCCAACCACACTACAAAACCACATTAACCACTAATAAAACCAAACAAGATTAAAAAAGAAACAACAGATTTTTCCACAAAGATCGACCATACAGCTAACGCCATCTAGCGTCGCAAATCCGCAACCACTACATAGATCCAACACTACTCATACCTGAATGTAACTTAGTGTTGAGCAATCGCCCACGGCTGAGTCATCATTCTGCTAACTTGAGGTCCTTTCACCAACTTTTGTGTTAAGTTAGAATTAAGTATTTACATTCGTAGTCCGTTTTTATGAGGAGTTTAGCTAGAATTTGAAACCGTTAAAGTGTTGTTAGGAATTTATTGGAGTAGGTATATGTGTAGGATTTAAATGCAAGAATCTCAGAAGCAACTTTATTAAGTTTAAAATGGCGCATTTAGTAGAGAAGTTAATTAGCATCACTTAAAACTGTCTTGCAATTAAAATAGACAGTAAACTTCTTGAATGGTTGATGCTGAAATGTACATTTTAGTTAACTAAAGGATACCTTTCATATTTCATCATCGTTCATTTGAACTTTTACTAATTTATTTGGAGTCCGTGTAAAATTTCTTTTGATTTTAAAACTAATCTTTGTAAATAACAGTTCGGTAACAGTCAACACTTAGAAAAACAAAATAAAACCGGCCATGTGCGAGTCAGACTCGCGCACGAAGGGTTCCGTACCATTAGCGCAAAAAAAAACTTTAATAAAATCACGTTTGTTGTATGGGAGCCCCACTTAAATATTTATTTTATTCTGTTTTTAGTATTTGCTGTTATAGCGGCAACAGATATATATCATCTGTGAAATTGTTGACTGTC
This sequence comes from Orthosia cruda, assembly GCA_964057195.1. Taxonomy (NCBI): domain Eukaryota; kingdom Metazoa; phylum Arthropoda; class Insecta; order Lepidoptera; family Noctuidae; genus Orthosia; species Orthosia cruda. Next base: position 5,822,605 of record OZ059854.1, read on the forward strand.
TAGCTATCGCGGTTCATGAGATACAGCCTGGTGACGGACAGACTGACGGACAGTGGAGTCTTAGTAATACGGTCCCGTTTTTACCCTTTGGATACGGAACCCTAAAAATTTATAAATATCATTTTATGGTAATATCCTCAGATTAGCCACCTCGCGAATATGTGATTTTTTTAATTAACTTTTTTGAGTATATCTTATGGGAGACCTTCCGACGCACTGGGCGTTGGAAGGTTTCCCATAAGATAGAACGAGGACTTGCTGAGGGTGCGGGAGTCCATTAGAAGGGAGAAGCAGAGTCGATGTGGTAACGCTTGAAAGAGGTCTGTAGTTTCTGTCCAGTAGTGGACGTCTTTAGTCTGATGATTTGTCAGATAGGTTGCCAATGAAAAATATGTGGTCATTCCATGAATAAACTGGGTCTTAGCTGCATCTAGTTGTGGCGACCTCTCGCTTCCGGCCCTGGTCCAGACCATGGTACGGAGCGAGAGGGCATGGGAAGCTGTCGCCTCCTTCTGCGAAGCAGTAATGCTCGCAAAGGATGAGGCAGAACGCGTGAGGGAGACGCAACGGAGGCGCCCTCGCGCCCCAAGCCGCCGCGGGAGACGCCCTGGGCGTCGGGAGTCGCTAGCTGATTCCCGGCCACCGTAGGCGCGGGCTTGCGGACGGCGAGTAATGGGTAGCTCGCCGTCCGATAAGGACCAGGCCTGAGTCGACGGCGCGTAGTGTTCCACGCGCGCCTCAAAGAGATGTCAGCAAAATTGACGGGGTCCATTAGGGCCGATATCTGTCTGGGTCGCGGATAAATTTGAAAAAGAGTTACCGCGGCCCTGGCACAAGCAACTGAAGGAACACGGGTGGGTTTTAGTCAGTAAAAGTCTGACACGCCCTCCCGCTTCACCCAGAGCGGGAGAAGTCATAGGATGATTTCCCACCAAAAAAAAAAAAAAAAAACAGCTGCATCTAGTTAAATTAGTAACCAACCCCGATATTGTTGAGAAAAGGCTAGGCAGATTAAAGAGACCCTTGGAAAAATAACACGCCAACAGTGTACTCTGTAGTGTAGAGAAAAAAATTCAGGGCTGTCGACTACAACATTTTCTCGAAGAGTTCTCTCGTTCCTAGATTTGCTTAGAAACCTAAGCATATGCGCAAACACTTGGAAACTCAAAGTCAATATTATGATAGGCTATTCACGGTAGGTTTCGTAGGAATGTCAGCTTGCCAATGAAGAATGTGTGTCTTGTAAAAACTTGGTGTCACCACTGAACTGGGTATGGTTGGGAAGGAGTTCTACTTGGTGTTTTAGTTTTGCAATGAAAATGATAACTCCTTCGAAACGAAACTTGCAATAAATTATTATAAACGTAAGAACTTTTGTATATAAAAAATTGAGTAATTTTACAAGACAAGTTGTTAGATTAAAATAATGATAAATGATTTTATTTCTGTAAGTTGGCCTGTACAAACACCTTTACAAGTCGATCATATTTTTAAAAACTAGATGAGGTCGGCGTTTCCTATCTGACTACTCAGAGAAAAAGGCCGAAACAAACTCAGAGGTCACAGTCTCTTTTAAAGTCGAGACAAAATCTTGGTTAGATCATGTAGAATGATGTCTGAAATGGTCTTTTGAGGCAAGAACCAGCCAGATTGAGTGTACTTGTCCAGTCAGTGCACGCATTTGTCAATAACCATGCAGCTCAACTCAAAACTCAAGAAGCTCAACGATATGACGAACAATACCAAATAAAGGACATTCGGGTAGGCCGCATAAACTATTCATACTAAATTTGATTGGAGATACTTCAAAAACAAAATAATGTTAAAAGAATGCTTCTTTCAATTGAGAAAAAAACAGTTATTACATGGCAGGCTTTTTAATCAAAATTACCTTATATCTTCAATAAACGTTAAATTGCTTATTCATATCCCTTTATTAATAACTAGCCGATGCCTCAGGGTTTCACCCGCGTAGTTCCCGTTCCCGTGTGAATACAGGGACAAAAAGTAGCCTATGTCATCCGGGGATAGTGTAGATTCCCAACGGTGAAAGAATTTTTGAAATCGGTTTAGTAGTTTTGAAGTTAATTCGATTCATACATAAATACAAATCTTTCCTCTTTATAATATTAGTATAGAAGTATATGTTAGTTATATCATACTGCATTGCTTATAGTCTGTTATTTTGTACATGAGTTTTCCCGTGAGCAAACATTACAAAGTTCCATACAAACTTTACTTACAATTTTCTTTAGTTTCGGCTTCTGTACGTTTTGTGACCGTTAATTAATGATTTCTAATTAAGTTCATGATAAAGATGCAGTGATGTGTATTATTAGCCTGTCGCTCTAAGTAAATTATTAAAAAAAAGAAACATGATAAACATAAGTACTTACTTACTCCTTACAAAACAAGTAGAGCATCTTCCCAACCGACAACCATTGAACTCGCATCAATTTTCTAACACCATTACCAGCGCCCGAGCACGTTTTTGTCAAAGAAAAATGCGTCTTATTACATTACGACAGTCGTGTCGTGTCGCAGTGTTTTGCACGCATTTGTCTGAGATGCATTTGTCGTGTCGAGCGGTTTACACGGCGGGGTAATGTCGGTTTTGTTATTCTTTTTTTGGTTAATATTTTATGTTTCCTTATTGGATGATTGGGTGTGGTCATGAATGATATTGTATTATTTTTCTAGTGAACATATAAAATTGTAGGGCGTCGTATGGTGAAGGGGGTGACAAAAAACTGAATACGAAAAGTACAGGGTCGGTAGATGTGGTGATGTTTGGGTAAGGCCTATGTCCAGCTATGTAAGTCTTTCGGTTGAAATTATTATGATTAGCACTACGATGCATTGCAAATAAATCTTTGACTTTGACGAAAGACATATTTTTAACAAGTAGTATAATACTCACAGCGTATCTTTGTGTCACTGAAATTGGCTGTAAGACCCTGCGCAGTACCTACATTTGTGTCAATGTTGAAGATGAAGATAGCATTGTATAACTGCCTCTTTCACTCGCTTAAGTTTGTCGCATCATACTATCTCGCTTACTCTATGCAGTATACTCGATGACAAACTGATTCTTTCGCAATGGTTCGCAGAGCCAACTTCAGAGACACAAAGATCCGCTGTGACTACTATATCTTGTAAGCAATCATACTCAACTTAACCATAACTTAATAACTAGTGTTAAAGTAAGATGCTTTATGTGATACTTATGAAAATAGTTAGCAAATTATCTGCCTAGACTATTCCTTGTATGTTGGGCCTGCCACAGTCTATCTGACCTCTACAACCCAGTTATTATGGGAAATAGTACCCCTTGGCAAGCAATGATCAATTTTACACCCGATTTTTTTTTAACATGGCATCTTCTTCTATCTATATATTTAAAAGAGAAATTATGTATGTATGTTCCTTATAGACTCCGAAACGGCTGGACCGATTTAAAACATTATTTCACCGTTGGGAAGCTACACTATCCCCGGGTGACATAGGCTACTTTTTATCCCTGTATTCCCACGGAAAGGGCAACTACGCTGGTGAGACAGCGAGGCGACCGCTAGAAATCTATACATAATTATGCAGTTTAAAATAAAATGAGAGCCAAAGATATCTAGAATAGATTAATGAATGACAATGTGACTTCTTAATTATTTCAGGAAACGCGAGATGAGACAAAAGAACAACCTGACGGGTGAACCAAAATTCTAAAATCCTTTAAATACCACACTATTCCCAAACCCCGCAATTCCTGAAAACGAATAAAACTGCAGTGGTTACTACCAGAAAAGCATCGAAGCAATAAAGCTCGACGAGTTCTGTAGAAGCAATTCAACTGTCTTGTATCCCGCAAGGGAATATATGAGAAAACGGAGGAGTAAGAAAAAAACTAAATTTCTACTTCCTTTTGTATCAAGTTGGGGACAGAACAGAACCTATAATGCAAAACATAGGAAGGTACAGTAATAAAACATATTTCGAGTTATTTTCAGTTCTAACTCAGGGGGAAGACCAGAACACACATTTCGATTATCGGGTTCGATATTTTGTAACTCGGAGTTTTATTTAACTCAAGTCTAAGATTGAACTTTGTCAGCTCAAATTCTCTTGCAATCAATCAATCTGCCTAGCCTTTTCCCAACAATATTGGGGTTGGCTTCCAGTCTCACCGGATTCAGCTGAGTACCAGTGTAACTCAAATTCTCTTCCATTTGTAAGTATTTCAATCCACAAGTCAATGCCACTTTGTTCTTTTAGTTTGCTTGTCTACTATCAAATCACCGGGACCTTTGCATTTGCATCCACTAAGTACTAAAATCTAGCATAAACACACCATCATAACTTAAGCATCGAAACAAAAAAACATTTACTTAAGGTGCTTGCATGGTATTACAAACTTGCTACTAGTATTTTTCTATCAGTTTTTTTTATCGCTATGAAATATTGTAGTTCAAAATATACTCTTGACTGTGGTTTTCTCAAAATTTTGTTTTTTTTTTTTTTAATTCTAAGGATGTTTATGTGTATACCTTCTCAGCTATATTTAGGTCGGCTTTCAGTGTATCCGGATTCGACGTGGAGGATTTTTTTACTTGGCGTGATTCCAAAATGACTTCGATGAAATATTTCGGATTCCTTTTTCTGTATAATAAAGCATCACTTTCAAACTGCATAGACATGGGTTCATTTGGTAGTAAAAATATTGTAATTTTACTAAATTATTCAAGAAATTAGTCTTTCAAATTGACAACCCAACTCTTTTCTACGGTGGCGGCGTTTTATCGGCGGCAAGCGCCGCGACCAAACGCCTATGAGACTTGCTCTCCACGTTATCCAGCGCCTTAACCCAAGTATTAGTCAATAAAACAGTAGGTAGGTAATCACACTTTTTCCCCCGGCGTGCCTCGCATACACCCATTTAATATAAAATGACATTAAGGACACGATAATGATTCAACTAACGTACCGGCAAAAAAATATTATTAGTTGTTAATATTATTATTTATTTTTTTGTTTGTAGCTATTATGGAAGCGATTAGGCGAAGTTTCTTGTCGTTGGTAACTTTTTTTCTGGGAAAGAAATCTTCTTTGTGATTTGTCGGCGTTAATTCATTTTCTGCTTTTATTGATGGAGTTTTCGATTTGATGAGCGGTTTTCAAGCGCCATGTCAGAAGTTCGATTGTCGGGTCGAAAACCTAGCCAGAAATGTACAGACAAAGTAACATTTTCTGGCCAGGTTTTCAAGCACTAGTCCTTCAGTGAAAACACGGAGTATCATTCTATCAGGGATAATGTAAATCAAAAATCCATTTTTTTTGGGATTGATCACGTAGCATTTCAATGATGACTTACTTGACTTAATGTCCAATGTGCTCTGGATGGGGCAGAGGGCATCCGCAGTAGTATTCGTCCTTCATCGCGATCGATCTTGAGCTCCTCGCTTCATTTCATTCCACGTCCTACCGATGCTCGTCGCTTCTGCCAACACGGTGCGACGCCATGTTTGACGGGGACAACCATGCTTTCTTATGCCTTGGGGTTTTTTAATGCAACGCTTGCTTGATTATATGTTTTCTTTTTTTTTATTTGTGATGGGTTTGCTCTTGACTCTAGTCTAAGTCATATATTTCTTTTTCTAAGCGCTTGGTGCGAATTGGTGGAATGGCAACAAGGTAGGGATGGTAACTTGCAGTGCGTCTAGATGTCCGATGGTAGAAGGGGGCTGGTGGGATGAGATCGTGGAGTTCTTGAGCACACTCACCGAAATACAGTCTGTAGAAGACCGACAAGCAGGCAACCTTGCGGCGATGAGCCAAGCTGTGAAGCTTGGTATCCACCAGTTCAATGTCGATGAGCCTCTTAGCTCTGCGTTCCACCGAGTCAAGCGCGGCAAGCTGATACTTTGCTGAGCCATCCCAAAGGTGGCTGCAATACTCCATGCAGGATCGGACTTGCGCTTTGTACAGAGTTAAAAGCTGTCCAGGCGTAAAGTATCGCTTCACCCTATTTAGGATGCCCAGTTTTTTTGCCGCAATTTGGGCCTTGTACTCAATGGAGGCGCGGAAGTTAAGACTGGATGTCAACTCCATGCCTAGGAGCTCAAGCCGATCAGTCACTGGAACAGACGCACCCCGAAAAGTAGGCGTCCGATCGAAAAGACTCCTTTTAGCGGTAAAAAGACACGCCTGTGTTTTGGTGGCGTTAAAGGAGACCAGATTGTCATCACCAATTGTCATGATCAGAATCTCTTCGCAGCGTGTGGCCAATCCAACTCCACTTGCGACGCTTGATCTTGCGGTTGATCGGGCTCTCGTGGCATTTCTCGAACAGCACATGACAATCCCTTTTTGGACGCTTTGATCAATCGTTATCGCTGGCAGAACTTCACTTTATAAAGGCATATTGTGTCATTTTCTGCTACTAATTGGAGTTGGTCTTTTATTTGAATGTTGACTAAAAGAGTGTCCAACTATCCATTGCCAACTGCTACACTAGTACTTGTATTTTTTTTTCTTCAACTTATGTTGTTCCACGGCTGGGCAAAGTTCTGCCATATTCCACTCTGCCCGGTTTTAGAGTTTTCGTGGTAATTTAAACAGTTTTTTTTTTTTTTTAGCTATAATGTCCCACTGCTGGGCTAAGCTTTTCCCCACATTCTTCCAGCCAGTCAACTTTATGCCTTGCCTTGTCTAGCCAATCCGGCAAAAACGAGTCCAGATCGTAAAGCTAGCGTTTTTAGGCCCGCATCGGCTGCGACATTTTCGACACTACAATCGATTTCTTTGTCTTGTCCATCTATCTTGACCCTATATTTGACGGCCTTGGTCTTGGCCCAACTCATCGTCAGTCCAACCTTAAGCCTTGTAGTGCTCAGTTCTTGGAGCATTTCTTACAGTTGCTCTGCTGTAGGAGCAAAAAGCACTATTTCATCCGTCAACCGGAGATTTGATAGCCTTTTACTACCGACTCGAATACCCTACCCAGTCCACGAGTCCGCCAGTGTTTTGAAAATCGCCTCCAGTGTACTTGTGAACAGTATAGGAAAAAACTGGTCTCCCTGCTTCATCCCTTTGCTAATTTTGAATGTAGCACCCAACTAGTTTAGTTTAATATTAACCGTACTATTGTTGTAAACGATTTTCAGTATTTCGATGTAGATTTCCTCTGTACCTTAACTTCGCAGAGTAGACAGTATTTCGCTGTGTTTGATGCTTTCAAAGGCTTTTGTGCAGTCTACTTAAGCTAGGTACAGAGGTTTTTGAATTGCCGAATGTTTATCCATTGACTGGTTTAAAGTTTGCAGATGCTCCGCTGTGGAGAAGCGTGGGTGAAATCCGGCCTATTCTGGTGGTTGAGGCAAGTCAAGTATTAGCGTCGAAGCGATTGTGGATAGCCTTTATTAAAAAGCCTTGTAGATATGTGAAACCAAACTTATAGGCCCATCGTTGTTTATATTGCATTTTTCATCGCTTTATGAAGGAGAACAATGTTCGAGTGACACATCTGGGTTGGAATATTGCCTAACCTCACCAAATTATTCAACACAATTCTACATCGTATCATTCGTATTGAATAAGTTGGTGAAGTGAGGCAGCAGAGTGGCAGATTTTCAAGGCTTCGGTTGTAATAACAACCTCTCTAAGACTCTTGTCATAGTGTTTCGTCCTCAACACTGTCTACTTCATATCCCGTAATAATATTGGGATGTTTTCTGGGCAATTTTATCTACCGTTATTTTCTGTTTCGGGTGGTGAATCACCCGTGTAGAATGAGCTGCAGTGAGTGCAGATGTAAATATTTGTCTGCATGTTGTGGTCTTTGGGTCCATTTTTGTGTAGAAGGCTGTTCAATTAAGGCTTATTCCGGAGGGTTCCCCGTTTAGCTATTCTTAGCGAACGATGTTTCTGAAAAGCAACTTGGACTAGGTGTTTATTTGTGTTCCTAAATACCTTCTAATAGCTCTCTTTACTTGTCTATCTGTTAGCCTATGTTGCGCTGTTCCCATTTCGGGGTATTCCTCGAAGCGCGCCAACTTTGAGCGCACCAAAAGTATTCCTCGAAATGCACCAACGATGGAATAGAGAAGAGCATGAAGGATTCGTAATAATTGATATCGATAGACGTTTTAAAATTGAACTGTCGTAATTGTTTATTTATTAAAACTACCAGGAAAGCAGAAATAAACTGGAACTAGGCGCTTAAGGGAATTACTTGTTTTTTACACACATATTTAGTTTAATTGATATAAATGCTTTAAGTCAAACTCAAAGCAGTTTCAAGCAAAAATAAGGTAAATCGTTTTTTTAGATCGGGTTATTTGATGCTTCTGTAAAAAGAAAATGTTCAGCCCTTACACTATACATTTGTGCAATGTCAGTTGATCTATTTCCTGGTTAATGACTTGAGGCTCACCTTCATATATCTACCTACCATAGATATCTACGGGTAGGTAGCAGACTACTATTTGTAACAGACTGCGTGTGTATTTTGCGTGTCTAACTGTTACGAATTTCATTCAAAGCTGCAGTATCCGAGCATAGTTGCTCAGTGATTTACGCTCCCGACTCAAGAGTCGTAGGCCGTGGGTTCGAACCCAGGCAGGCCGTATTACTTTGTGTAATTTATTTCATCAACGCTGCTCTCAAATAGTTAAGGAATTAATGATTTTGAAAAAACCGGCATGTCCTTGGATTAAAATTCGAAGATATTTGTGACATCTACCAACTCTCACTGGGCTCGCGTGGTAGATTATGACGCATCCTCTCACAGAGAAGAGACTTCTGTGTCCCAGAAGTGCAAAGCATTATAGGCTGATTATGCTATTAAGCTGCAGTATCCATTATTGTGTGACCAGTGTGTGCTGCCAGCGATTATTTACGGGACAGAGACGGGGTCGCTCATAATGGAGAGGGCTATGCTCGTCGTTTCCTTGCGTGATCGAATCAGAAATGAAGACATCCGCAAGAGAACCAAGGTTACATAGCCCGAAGAATTGCCAAACTTAAGTGGCAGTGGGCAGGGCACATTGCTCGCAGAACGGATGGCCTTTGGGCCGAAAAGTTCGAGAGTGGCGACCGCATACCGGAACACGCAGGCGTTGGGAGGCCTTCCATTCCATCCAGGTGGAGTGACGATCTAGTCAAGGCTGCGGGAATCCAGTGGATGCGAAACGCACAGGACCGATTAGTGTGGCGACGCTTGGGGAAAGCCTATGTCCAGCAGTGGAAGTCTTTTGGCTGAAATGATTATTATGATCCATGATTAATATATTTCGAAAAATCGCCGTGATATTATGTTTTTGATTTAATTTAAAAACAGCCTTGTTCTTAAAAATGTTTGAGATAATTCTCTAATTCCGTGCTGTTGACCCGTCAATGTGGTGACGCTTGGGGGAGGCCTATGTCCAGCAGTGAACGTTTGCGACAACGCCCTGATTCAAACAGTAAAACGCCTATGACTTTAGGACGGCTGAACCGATTTTCATCAAACACACAAACAACATTTCATGAGCCACATTTCAAACAAAAAAGAAACAAAATCGATTCATCCATTGCGAAGATATGATGCCTAAGACTGATACACATACACACAGATACACACGTCAAACTTATACACCCCTCTTTATCCGTCAGGGGTTAAAAACTAAATTCCATTTCATCATCAACTACCGAGTCTTTTCCGAACTGTTTGGATCGGCTTCAGTCTAACAGAATCTATAAATCATTACAGACTAACCCTCAGTTTCTGAATTAAGAATCTGAAGTTAATCATTTTTAATATCTCCTTTAGCCTCTTTTTCTTTTCGTGTGAGGATGTCAGAGTTTCAGGGTTAATTAAGCCGCCTCTGGGAACCCCACAGGCCTCTGACTTGGCTATTTCAGACTAAAATTAACTATATAAGTCCAGGTTTCCTCACGATGTTTGCCTTCACCTTTGCCTGTGATGTCTAAGATAAACTTAGAAAGTACATATGAATTTGAAAAAGTCAGATTGGTACTTGCCCGGATTTGAACCCACGACCTCAAGCACGAGAGGCGAGGGCCACTGGGCCAAGATATGAAAACCTATCAGATTTTTCTAACTCCAAATACTCAGACTAAAATTCTTTATTTTATGTTCTCTATTCAAAACTGGCCCTAAATTATATCCAGCCAGTCTATCTAAAGATTTTTCTAAACAGAAAATCTTATTACTAGTCTTGGCTTATATTGTCATCAACTTGTCATGCGATGTAGACTCAATGATTCATCTGATGAAAAGAGAGCGGCACTTAGGTAATGAGGTAGTACCTCTATATATGTTTATGCCACTCAACAGTGAACTACAGTCGTGAAGGGTGAACATGTAAAAAGGGGTCTGACTTTTTTGGTCTGTCTACATATCTGTATTTCATTTAATATTGAGCTTTGGTAGTGAAAGGTGAACATGTAAAAACGGGTCTTACTTTTTTGGTTTCAATGAGGGACGATGATTAAAATAGTGATGCATTTTTATTGCTGTATATAAAATTATTACTTTGATTGATTAAGAAGAGCATAATTTTCTTCTCCATCTCTGACTACCCTCATTGAGAAGTAAGTGTAATGATGTTGAAGATGGTCTATTTTGTAGAATATAAAAGTCTCTTTGAAGAAGCAACGTGTTTTCAGAAGACATCTAATTCCTTGAAAAAGTTTTTCTCAGAAGTAGCCGTGCTACAAGTGTGTAGTAAAATCTTAACTAAACTATACTAAAAACTGGTTTTCAGAGAGCCGTCATTGCTTCAACTCAAGAAGCCGAAGCTAAAGAAGCTGCAACTGCATCAAATGCACCACCCCACTCCAACAACCCCTAAAAACTCCAAAGCCTATATTAATTAAATTAAAGGACGATAATTAAAATAAACTATCGCATCGGCAGTAAAGCCCCATCCATAAATTCCGCAAACCGATGGGCGTGACCGATAGAATTTAATACAAAATACGCCATATTGATGTATACATTTTTTCGGCCCCCCCAACTACCCACCTCCCTGCATAATTGAGCGTTGTGAAAACTATCACGTTAGTAAATGACGCCCCCCTCTCCCCCCCCCCCCGCAGTTTTCCAACATGGCGGAGATCAATAATTTGGCTGGGCAATGACTGTGATGACTTGGACATGCGCAAAAGGCACGCACGCCGGAATCATCGGCAAAACCTGAACTTGACTTGGCGAAAACGAAAGTTAGGGCGAATGTTTCTACACCGTTCTTGGCATTCGATACTAACACACTGACGTTCTAAGTCACATGGTCTTTATTTTTGAGACGAGAAATTTTTTGAGACATTTTTTTTCATTTTAACGTAAAGGATTTTTATATAAATACTTTTGATTTAGAAAATAAATAATAACCTAAGTTTAGAGACGAAGACGAAGAACCTAATGTTAAATATAAAAAAGAACGTAATGCAGAGAGTAACATGGACGAATTCGGGAATGATGCTGAAAAAGATGAAACAGCCGATACGGCTCCCGTAAGTGCGAGCGAGATAATAGATGTCAATTTTATTTTAATAGCCGGCGGCCATTTTGCTCATTATATAATTTAACGTCATGTATGTACCAAAAAAGAACGTGAATATTTTAAAATGAAAAATGGTGAAGTTAGAAATGAAATTATCATGTTTTCTCTAGAACTTTAAGCTTTCAAGTGAAATGACTTGAAACCACCGCGTGGAAAACAAAGATGGAGGATATTTTCATTTTTAGTTTCATCATTTTGCGAGAAGTATTATCTTACCTGAGTGCTGTCTTCTCGGTGACGAAATAAGTCTGTTTCGTGTTGTAAAGTTGTAAAGTCGTGTATATCTTCTGTATAGTCTTGTATATATTCTTCTGTCTTCTTTTCTTCTTCTCTGTCTTCTTCTACGTCTTCTTTAGTATTGTCAGTTTATTGTATGATGCCCTTGTTATGCCCATTAATTATACATACTCATATAAAACGTTATAGGTATAGAAATAACGCAAATATTTAACTAAGTCTTAACGTTAATTTTATTTTAATTTTGTACTATTTAAACAAATCTAGAAGTCGTTTCAACAGGTAGGTAAACTCGGTAAAATTTAGATTTTTTTGTAACTTTTTGGAGTAATTTTATCTTACCTTTTTTTACTTATAATTTAAGGCCAATTTAAGGCACAGAATTTGTTCTTTTGTTTTGCTTATTTGTTTTCATCCACCAATGTCGGAGCGGTTGATGAAATTGGTCGAAAGCTTTTCCCAAAACTTAGTTGCCAAATATTTCAAATATCACTTAGCCTTAACGTGTAGTCCAGAGTCTTTCACTAAATTACTTTTCACTAGATATATATAGAGAGTTTTGTATATAAAAATCAATTTAAATTATATTCAAAAGTTCCAAAATTAACCAGTGTTGTTTAAATGTACTCAAAAAACGTAAGATTTAAATTCTCTTTTCTATTGATTCCTTGTAATAACGGTTGATATAAACTTAAAACTTGTTCTATTGCGAAAAAACGTGTTTCTTTATCGTCAAATGGCGCTGGTTGTTATTTGTTTTGCTAGATTCCCCTTAGCTATGAAATCTTAGCTTTCTTCAGTTTCTTGCGCATTTAACTTATTTTAGTCCGCGTCTATAGTGCCATGGTCTTCTGCGCGGACTTGCCATGTGGTCTTTTCTTCTTCTTCTTTCTTATTTTTGATAGCTGCTTCTCCCGGATGGTCGTTGATGTTAAGAAGCCCTGGTACGACAAATCCGAGTCAAACTGCCTTCAGTTGCCTTAACACTAGTTTTACAGTAAAATTAAACCGGTTGATTGAAAGTCTATAGAGTTCAAGTGTTGCTGAATACTATTGATTACAAATTCACTTAAATACTATTATTTATTATGATTATGGTGTGTTGTGGAGAAAAATTAAATAGCGTCTATTGCATAAAACTATTTCTGAATGTGTCGGCGGGCGGCAGCGGTGCGTAAGACGCATGCGCGCAAAATTTCGAATTTTGTCACCAAATTTGGTTTTTTTTATTTCGATTTTTTGAATTTAGGCCGTTTTGTGATGTTGTTTATTAATTGTTGTAATTTATTAGTGGGTTTTTGTTATTTTTTGCGCGGTAGGTGTCTCGCGCTGCGTAGGTGGTATACACGCGGCGTCACCAGCCTCGCCGGCCACACTGATGGGTAGCATGCAATGCTGCTGCATCGGCGACCCCTCGGGCTGTGGGATGAGGGTCTCCTGCCACCCACCTCACCCCGATGACTCGCGTACCTCGAAATCATCAAATAATGATTTTACGTGTTTATTATAAAACTCAGAATGTTTGCCTGTGTGTGTGTGCTATCTAGGATATTCTAAGCGCAGCATCCGTGTGTGTATCATATTTGTTTGTTATTTGGCCTGTTAGAATAAAGTATTTACTGAACATTATATTCATAAAGAGCTTTATGGAAAATGGATCAATAGCTTTTATGTACTTGTGTATTTGTTGTATACTTGTATGGTAGTGTGGCTCTTGAAAACGTACATACATTAATATGTATGGTCGCGGGTATATAAGTCATGTCGCGTAGTATTATATTCATGCTGTTACTTACAGGGTAGGTAGGAAGGGTGGGTGTCGTTATTAAAAGTGCTTCATGTTTCTGAATGCGTTTTACTGAACGTGAACGCGCGCGTTATCGGTATTACGTCTGCATGACTAGACTTACTAGACTAGTATGTACCTACACTAAACTAACGTTTACCGATTGAAGCAGTATTTTAGTTATAGTTATACTTATCTACCTCTCTTTTTATTTCGACACTATCTAAACAAAATCACATCAAAAAAAAAACAATGATCCTTTTAACCACTGCACCTAAGGTACTAACAACCATCCCTTCTAAATCATCTCCAAACAAGCCTTCATCTACCCTCATTTCTAATCCAGCAACACTAAACATCAATTTGCACCACCCAAAATCATTGACACTACAATCACTGCTAACCCCCTGAAACATAGCGTGAACTTTGTTAATAGAAAATGCGGCCACAACTTTTCAACTACCGAATGATTTCCACATTGGAAATTCCACTCTAGGCTTTTTAGACAAGGTTGGTTTTTGAGCTTCAAGGTCGAAATGCTAATCGGATTTTTGACCGTTACATTTTCCCTTGATAATGGTAAATTAGCTCCGGGTTATTGGTCAATGGACAAATGACCTGCTATCGGAATGTTATGGATTCCAACTTGTTTGTGGACTGATTTGATAAAGAGTGGATTAAGTGATGATTTCTTAGGACTTTGGTTGACGATTTCCTAACGATTAAAGATTACTGTTTCAGGGACCTAATTAGGATCTATTTTTAACCCCCGACGGAAAAAGAGGGGTGTTATAAATTTGAGGTGTGTTGCTGTGTATCTGTGTATCTGCGTAACTGTGTATCTGTGTGTCTGTGTATCTGTGTATCTGTGTATCTGTGTATCTGTGTATCTGTCTGTGGCATCATAGCGCCTCAACGGATGAACCGATTTTGATTTAGTTTTTTTGTTTTTGTTTGAAAGGTGATTGTATCGAGAGTGTTCTTAGCTAAGTTTAAATAAAATCGGTTCAGCCGTTCAAAAGTTATGCGCGTTTTACTGTTTAGATCGTGATGTTTTCGCAAGATAAATGTGTCGGGGGTTTTTTATTGTTTGATATTTTGCTTGTGTTATTAATGGTGGAAAATTATATTTTCAAACGCATGTTACTAAAAGAGTTATGAATATAAATGTGGATGGATGGAGAGGCAGAGAAAGGCCAAAGACAAAAAAAGTCAAATGTATTTATTTCAACTAGGCCATTAAGGTCTATCCACACATATCAGGGCCGTGCCCGGGACGTGACAGGGCCGGGCCCAATCATCAAGCGCGTTCAAACAAACTAACAAACTCTTCAGTTTTCATAATATTAGTATAGATAAATCTGTAAGTAACTCTGTCTCTCTGAGACCCTGGGAACGACATGGAAAGGGGGGTGGATGTTTGTATGGTGAACTAATAATTTATCAAGTGTAAACAGCCGAAACACCTAAAATATTATTGCGTGATATCAAAAAAATTGGCTATTCGAAGTACAAATGCTACGGAAACGAAGTTGCGGGCAACAGCTAGTACAAAATGTTGCTTATGTTAGACCATTTTTGGCAGGGACTAACACTCTCGTATTGTGTCGTATTGTAAGCGTAGTATCGTAGATTACCATTCATCAATTGAAAACGTTAGCTACAGGCACCTACTATAGCTTTCGGCGTATTTTCAGACAAGTTCAGGTGTTCAAAGCGAATTACTTGGGTCAACTCCGTTTGCGGACTATATTAAGGGCACTTCGTGTATTAGTGAAATTTGCTAATACATAGAAGTTAACTTTTACATATATTGATTAAGTAACTTACTACATGCGTTAATTAGTCATAGACATTGAGGAGAACCAAAGTTACAGACATAGCCCGAAGAATTGCCAAACTTAAGTGGCAGTGGGCAGGGCACATTGCTCGTAGAACGGATGGCCGATGGGGCCGAAAAGTTCTGGAATGGCGACCGTAAACCGGAAGACGATTCGTTGGAAAAATAGAAAAATGGCGGCTTTTGGGTGCCATATTGTGGGGGCCCAATTTTATATTCCATCTCATCCCATCGTGTGGGGTATCAAATTTAAGGGTTTTAAGAGGCGATTTCAAAAATATATAATACTTATATGTTTAAAAGTACCTTATTTGAATAAAATGTTAACTAAAAAGTGTTAAATAAAACAATGCATTCAAAAAATCAAAACACCCGAAACACCCTGCTTAAAAAGCGAACTAAAAAGACGTAAACAAGAAAAAAATTATGTTGTGCAGTCGGAGGATACATTTGGCTTTGGTCAGCCAGCTCGCGAATATCTATCCTCCGACTGCTGGACATAGGCCTCTCCAATTGCACGCCATTTGCTTCGATTTTCGGCAACTCTTATCCAGCTGCTACCAGCCACCCCGCGAAGATCGTCGCTCCACCTAGCCTGAGGGCGTCCTACCTAATATGGCACCCAAAAGCCCCCAAAATTTCTATTTTCCAATTTTAATGTAGCCAGTGACACTTGCAAGGTTAAA
This sequence comes from Orthosia cruda, assembly GCA_964057195.1. NCBI lineage: Eukaryota > Metazoa > Arthropoda > Insecta > Lepidoptera > Noctuidae > Orthosia > Orthosia cruda. Next base: position 5,838,712 of record OZ059854.1, read on the forward strand.
AAGAACAGATTGACGTAAGAATAATCAAAATTGGCCAACGCTTTTGTTCTCTAGAACGCCACAAACGAACAAACATACATATTATATACATACATACTCGTACTTACATACATAGACTAAAAAGCACAATACCCTTCTTCGGCAGTCGGGTATAAATAATAAATTTAGTATTGAACACTTTCTTTTTTGAAGTCGATCTTATCATTGTATTTTACAAAGTAGTGTTTTTAATGTACATTTTTTTTTAATTTGTAGAATACAAAAACCAAAGACAATTTTTTTTACATCTATCCTTATACCTACTGCAAGCTTGCCTAATTTCCAACAACTATTGTTTGTTGTTGACGGTTGTTGATTGTTGAATACCATCTTTACCTTTTAAATAAAACAAAGCAATAGTTAATAAATATCATTTATTTGGTTTTTTATTAACGACAAGAAGAGTTGATGAAAAAATGTTGTTGATGAGATTATGTAATGGTTCTTCTTGTTGTTGTTGTTGTTGACTGTTCTAATTGAAGAGATTGACTAAGATTGGTTAGCATTGCCTTTGTGGGTGCACAATAAAAGTATACGTATTCCCGTATTTCACGGTACTGTATCCTTGTAAGTTGCTTAATTCGGTCCAATTGTCTAGTACCACAACTCTGCCATCTGCCCACGATACAATAATCCCGGCATCCCGGCAAGTCACTGTCACATCTCCGTTCTGGTAAAAGATAAAACAGTACGTTATTAAAATACTAATAAGATTATAATAAGCAGTAATCCTAAATTAACTGTAGTAAGAAGAACCGTGGTCAAGCTAAACGGAGATTAGCCAATTAGGAAAGAGATAGTATAGCGCACAAGAGTGTGCCCAAACACAGATGAACTCTTTGTGCCTTGGTGGAACACTCGTAGTCTGATGGGAAAGCAAAGCGGCATGACCGGGGAGGGATCAGGCGCAAGACACATGCATTTACGTGCTTTCCTCGTGCCTTGGCAAGCACGCAAGGGATGTCACACCACCAACTGCCAAACTCCGGGCTACTAGTGATACATTTATATTAGGAAAACACAATAAAACTTCTTCAAGGTCGGGCACGAGGAAAACTGGCAGAAGAAAGTAGTAGGGGATCGAAGGAGACAAACATATTTATGAAATACTTGAACATATGCCTAGCCTTGTAAAACTGCGATGCGGTAGAAATAACAGTATAGAGTAACGCTTATAAGGGAATAGTAAAAGAAAGATAATGTATCATTATCATCATTAGCATTTTCAATGTTCCCACTGCTGGGACACAGGCCTCCTCTCCGTGAGAGAGAATGGGCCGTAATCAACCACGCGGGCCCAGTGCGGGTTGGTGGATAATGTATCTATGAGGCAAAACACAAACATACGTCACGACATCGCATCGCGAAACAACGTTCTATCGTGTGGTTTCGGTCTTTCTATGGACTAGCTTTTACCAGCAGCTTCACCCACGAAACTGTCTAAAATTATGCTAAACGATCATCTTACCCGGTCCTACAATAAATTTCTTCCAATTCGGTTCAGCAGATTTTGAGTGAAAGAGATACAAAAATCCATCCTTCTACACTCACAAACTTTCATATTCATTATATACCTAAGTAGTATAGTTATAATAATTCACTTATCGGTTCGGTCTTATCAGTGCAAGTCTTTGTGATTGGGCCGGCTGTAACCATCAATACGCCCACCATCAAAATTGCCAAAGTCACGATTTCACGAACCGAAACATGTTTCTTGTTTGGTTACTGCAAAAAGAAAATTAGTGTTAATTGGATTCAGAAGTAGAGGAAAATACCCAATAACCTCCATTTTGTTTTCTATCTGTAATATCTCAGTGGCAGCCTGGACTCTGAACTTGTACCCGGTTAATAGCAATATGCTCGGTCCCTATACATAATTGGTGAAATGTGGGTGTACCATAGGTAGATCTCTGCCTACCCTTCAAGTAAATACAGGCGTGATGTTATGTATGTTAGGATCAGAGTTTTGAAATCAAAGACTTCGGGACTATTCCTAAGGTCTAACAGCCGAAATACGAGTAACGGACTGTATTTGAACCGGCAAGAAAAGTATACTCACTCACATATTGCAGTTCAGTAACGTTAGTAGGTTTTATTCGGATTTCCGTGTGGTTTGTCATCAGCTTGGTTTTACTCGTATTTATTGATAACCTTTTCGCTTTCGTATACCAGTTGTTCAATCATACTCTGTAACGTATCTGGGTCTTCGCATATTAGTATGAGATCATCGGCGAATCTAAGATGGTTGAGTCGTGCTCCATTAACATTTATTCCGTAACCACTCCACTCTAGTTGTCGAAATACATGCTCTAGGGGTGCAGAAAATAGTTTTGGTGATAAGGGGTCTCCCTGTCTAACTCCACGTCTAATGGGAAAACATTCTTCTGCCCTTTCTGTGCGTGTTTTTGCTGTCATATTTTCGTATATGTTTTTAATTATACGTAAATATTTATTATGGACTCCTTGTAAGGTGAGAGCCTCCCACATTTTTCCGTGTTTTAAGGAGTCGAAAGCTTTGTTTTAGTCTATAAACGCCAAGTGATAGTTAATGCCATATCCGTTGCATTTCTGAATTAGCTGTTTTATGGTATGAATGTGGTCATTGGTTCAAAAGCCACTCTAAAGCCTGCTTGCTCTTTTGGCTGGTTTTCGTCCAAAGTCTTTGTCAATCGTTCCAGAATTATCTTAGAGAATACTTTATACATACACCGCATGAAACATAATTTTACTTGATAAGAAGGGGAAAACCGACGATATTTATAACTACAGACCCATTTCGCAAAGGTCGAAAAATAACAAATGAACACAACAGTAATTATATTTCAGTTTATCAATGCGACGATAACCTCTGACCTAATCGAAGTAATTCACTGCAAAATAATACCCAAAAAATTAGATAGTAAGTATGTTCATTATTTATTTATGTTGATATGTTGATTATTCTTTTTCGGTAAAACCCGTTCTAATGATCGGTATAAGTATATTTTGGACAAAAACATTAGAATGACGACACATTTCATCGGGTATAAATAAGGAACCAGCATTAGGAATAACACATTCCTTGCCTGACTTCAGGAGCAGCAACACTTCTTCAAGAAATATATGTGAGTAGATTTGTTTTGTTATTTATTTACTTTCTTATCCGTATTTATTTAAAGGATTACCTATATGTTTTATTATGTGTTTTTGTGCCTATCTGACCTCCACAACCCAGTAATTGGGTAACACGATACCTCTTGGCAAGACTGGTGTCAGTTCTCAGGCTTCTGACTACCCGTAACGACTGTCAAAGATCTTCAAATGACAGCCGGGACCAACGGCTTAACGTGCTTTCCGAGGCACAGAGGAAACTCGGTTCGTTTGAAATGGTCACCCTTCCACGGAGCGACCTCGTCAAGCGTTCCTTAACCTTGAAGATCGACCCGTGCGGCTATTATTATTAAGCCACGCGATAGTCGATTGAATATTGTTTTGTCTAGCCTAGAGTCAATTATCTTTTGATTTCATCGTAGCGCGGATTTAAAGACAGTTGAACTTCCTACATGAACTCGTCCTCGTCATCAATGTTGGTTCTGGCTTTCAGGACTGCATGTGAAATTCACAATGGCTGCTAAACTGCAGGTTTGTATGCAGTTGAAGTTACTGCTAAGAGGAAATGCCGGTTCGAATGCAGTCCGCTATTTCGGGTGTTATACCTTAGGGATAGTCCCAAAGTCTTTGATTTCAAAACTCTGATCTTAACATACAAAAGTTAACGCCTGTATTTATTTGAAGAGTAGGCTGAGATCTACCTATAGTACACCCACGTTTCACCAATTATGTATAGGGGCCTATTGCTATTAACCGGGTACAAGTTCAGAGTCCAGGCTGCCACTGAGATATTACAGATAGAAAACACAATGCGGGTATTTCCATCTACATTCTACTTCTGAATCCAACTAACACAAATTTTCTTTTTGCAGTAACCAAAGAAGAGACAGACATGTTCCGGTTCGTGACTTTGGCAATTTTGATAGTGGGCGCATTGATGGTTACAGCCGCCCCAATCACAAAGACTTCCACTGATAAGACCGAACCGGTAAGTAATAGTACATTACTGCAGAATCCAGTAAGTAAGCCTTCCTGGCCAAATATGAGTTAAACGGACCGAACCGCAGGTGAGGTCCGGTTATATACGAGGCCAGGATGGCTTTCTTACTGGTTAAGGCTTGTATAATGCTTTTCTCAAAAATGAAAGAAAGTTTAACAACAAATTCGTTTAATTAATATTTTATCTACGTCGGTTTAGTTATATTCGATCTACAAAATGAACAGCGGTTTCATTATGATATCCAAAACGACATCGGATTCCATTATGCGAATCGTCATAAATTCTAAAACACAAGCAATAGCATTCTGAACATACAGCCACGTACCTTTAATATTACTTCGAAATCGAGACAATGTAAATGATGTTTTTAAAAATGGAACAAGTTTAGAACAAAAGTATCACTATTTGGCTGTTGCGGCTACAAGATCTATGCCTTATACCTAATAAAGACTAAATAAAAAAATAAAATAAAAGTGGACGCGGGATAAACCATAGTCAGTGTGTAGTTAAGTTTCTATTAAAAATACTTATTTGTCTATATCTGTGTTTTGTTCCTTCCTTCGTAGATAATAGTACATTATGGTACAAGTGTGTAATGTTGGTGATTACCGCTGAGGCGCCATTGAGACCCGAGCCGTCAGGTGAGGGTCTTAAGAGAGCCGAAGACGGTAATCATCAATTCACACGTGTATCATACGACGTTTTTCAACACACTTATGAGGAAAATAATATGGTTTTTTAATAACACCTATTTCACTCAAAAAAAAAAAAAAGAAGATTGGCACTCGTATTAAAAGACTGACCATAACGTAATAGTTGCATAAATAGCTATTAGGTTAGACTCATATTAGGGCAATTGCTGATAGATATTGTGATCGATTTACCGGGGGCATTTATTTATATTTGTTTGCTGTACAGCTTGATTAATGGACTCGAAAATATATCTATCTCATAAAATGCCATAACAAAAAGAGAGAGAGAGATATACATGGTACCTATTAACATGTTATAATGGCTAAACTCTAATCTGTGTCTGGTACTATTATGTAATTGATATAATGTTTCATATCGATATCGAAAACCGTTTTCGATATCGATATCATTAGTACAGTTTGCAAAAGTTAACATGTTATTTAGATGAGCATACTAACAACGAACGCGAAATAATACTTAGAAAGAGAGGTAGCGCATATGGTTCCTATAGTTTGTAAAGTTTGCGTTTTTTCGTAGTTTTTACGTTTTTGCATTGTTACGGTTTTAATTTTTGACTTATTCGTTCTCGCACGCTAGTAAGGTTTTCATTACATACAATTTTTGTAATATCGGTTATTTTTATATAGATATCGATATGATATGATATCTAACACATATCCGATATAAATTACGTTTTGATATATCCGACCTATCCCTACTACTGTCCAGTAAGTAAATTACATACTTACTTACTGGACAGTAGGAGATTCCAAATTCAAAATCTCGCTTCTTCCTGGACAGTTGTGAATAAGTCTCCGGTAGAATTCACTTTCTGGATACTTTTTAGAGATGTTATGACAACATTTCGTGCCATTTTTGAGAAAATGATTATTACTATACTACTTATATAATGAATATGAAAGTTTGTGAGTGTAGATGGATAGATGTTAGTACCTCTTTCACGCAACAGCTGAATTGATTTGGAAGAAATTTATGGTAGGTGGAACCGGGTAAGGTGTACCTTTAGCATAACTTTTGACTTTTATGCGGGTAAAGCCACTGGCAAAAACTAGTCCAAAGAAAGACCAAAACCACACGATACGACGATGTATCGCGACGCGATATCCTGACGTACGTTTGTTTTTTGCCTCATAGATACATTATCCACCAACCCGCACTGGGCCCGCGTGGTTGAGTACGGCCCATTCCCTCTCACTGAGAGTTGGCCTGTGTCCCAGCAGTGGGAACATTGAAAACGCTAATAATGATGATTTTACTATTGCCATAAAAGCGTTACTCTATACTTTTATTTCTACCGCATCGCAGTTTTACAAGGCTAGGTATATGGTCAAGTATTTCATACTGTGTTTGGCTCCTTCAATCCCCTACTAATTTCTTCTGCCTGTTTTTCTCGTGCCCGTCCTGAGTTCGAATTCCAGGTCGGGTAAAAAGTGTTATTGTGTTTTCCCATTACAAACGTATCACTAGCAGACCGGAGTTTGGAAGTTGGTGGTGTGACATCCTTTGCGTGCTTTCCGAGGCACAGGGAAAGTACGGAAAGTCATGTGTCCTGCACCTTATCCTTCCCCGGTCATGCCATATTACCTTGCCATCAGACTACGAGTGTTCCACGAAGGTATAAAGAGATCATTTATGTTTGGGCACACTCTTGTGCGCTATATTATCTCTTTCCTATTTGGCTAATCTCCGTTGAGATTGACCGCGGTTCTTCTTACCACAGTTAATTTAGGATTACTGCATTTTATAATCGTATTAGTATTTTAATGACGTACTGTTTTATCTTTTGCCAGAACGGAGATTTGGCAGTGACTGACCGGGATGCCGAAATTGTTGTACCGATGGGAGATGACAGAATTGTGGTAATAGACGAATGGGGTAATTTAATCAACTACCCCGTACACTATAGTAAAACTGGGAAAACGTATATGTATACTTATACGGCCGAACACAATGCTAACCAATCTTAGTCAATATCTTCAATTACAACAGTTAACAACAACAACAAGAACCATTACATAATCTCAACAACATTTCTTCATCAACTCTCCTTGTCGTTTACAAAAAACTAAATAAATGATATTTACAAACTATTGCTTTGTTTTATTTAGTAGGTAAAGGTTGTATTTTTACGACCAACAATAAACAACCGTTAACAACAAACAAAATGGTTGTTGAAAATTAATTAAGCTTTCAGTAGGTATAAGGATTGATGTTAAAAAAAGTCAATAAAAAAATCAAAATGCCCGACTGCTTAAAAAGCGAACTAAAAAGACGTAAACAAGAAGAAAATCATGCTGTGCAGTCGGAAGATACATCTGGTTTTGGTCAGCCAGCTCGCGAACATGTATCCTCCGACTGCACAGCATGATTGTCTTCTTGTTTACGTCTTTTTAGTTTGCTTTTTAAGCAGTCGGGATTTTTGTTTTTTTTAATTAACTTTTTTTATTACCAAGTATCTCACCTCTTTTTACTAATGGTTATTATGATTCCTGGTGATGATGATGATTACATAGGGTGTGTCGCGTCACATCACCGAGTATACATGATAGCAGATCTTATTATAAGCAGTCTAGAAGATTCCAATCGTATAAGAATAATCTCTGCATATTTCCTTTTCAACAAACTTCCGACTTACAGGCACATACAGGACCATTAGAACACACGTCTGTCTTCATCACCTGTGACAAACTTACAATGATTACTGATGATGATGGTGATTACACAGGATGTGTCGCGTCACATCATCGAGTGTAAATGATAGCAGATCTTATTATAAGCAATCTAGAAAATTCCAATCGTATAAGAATAATCTCTGCTTATTTCCTTTTCAACAAACTTCCAACTTACAGGCACATACAGGACCATTAGATCACACGTCTGTCTTCATCACCTGTGACAAACTTACAATGATTACTGATGATGATGATGATGATGATTACACAGGGTGTGTCGCGTCACATCACCGAGTATAAATGATAGCAGATCTTATTATAAGCAGTCTAAAAGATTCCAATCGTATAAGAATAATCTCGGCAATACCTCCTTCTCAACAAACCTCCAACTTACATGCACATTTAGGACCATTAGAGCACACGTCTGTCTTCATCACCTGTGACAAACTTACAATGATTACCTATGATGATGATGACTATACAGGGTGTGTCGCGTCGCATCACCGAGTAATCCGACAGATTAAGGGAGCGCTCGCAAAATTCTATATATCATTATTAACTGCATGCGTAGCAGTGAACGGTACGGTCAGCGAAAAAAATGAGTTTTTTTCTGAAGTGGTACTTTTTGCTTTGGTTGTGAGATTCATAGTGCGATGTTTGGTGGATCTTATGAACAGCATGGGAAATCTTTTAGCTGAGATGGGAGGAGGAACAAACAGACAGACAGACGAAATCATAAAATTTGCGTATTTGTTATTAGTAACGTAACTATATACTTTCACACGTTCAAAGTCACATCTCTTCAAAGTGAGAGTGAACCCCACTGCCCCCTGACTTGGCTATTTCTGACTTACATTAACTGTATAAGTCCAGGTTTCCTCACCGTTGCCTGCGATGTCCAAGATAAACTTAGAAAGTACATACTCGTATGTATATAGATAAGTCACATTGGTACTTGCCCAGATTTGAACCCACAACCTCAAGAACAAGAGGCGAGGCCTTAAGCCACCACAGCAATCATCAGAGAAATCGTGCCAACGACGAAAGTAGCGTTTATCGACGGACTAAACAGGACAGACGGACACTCAGTCTGTTATCTGACAGGTGTGTGACAGCAGTAGGACTCCATTTGGACCCTTCGGTTACGGAATCCTAAAAATAGTAAAAGTAAGAAAGAAAACATTTATTACCAAACACTGCATGTGTACAATCTTAATACTAAATAGTGTCAAACACAGATGTGGCTATATGAGTACACTCAGTGTGGTAAAAGGAGCGGGCTCAGCAAATGCTGATCAGTGTGCAGCATAGCTACAACGCTGGTCAACGCTGATTTACAGCCCGCCTCTCAACGCTTAACACAAACATATAAATACCTTAAACTAATCTTAATACTACTTATACATATAAATGCCCAAAAAAAAAACAGAATACCCGTAATAACAATACCTAATCTTATTAAATATAATTCAAAACCTACCAAATGCATTTAATCATTATGCCTAGTTTGTATGAACAGAGATAGCATCAGTACAACATTACTCTATACATTTCTTTTTGAGAAAAAGCACTGCTTCTAGCAAAAATTTATACGAAAATTACGCCTTCCCATAATAGTTTTTGCTGACGCTCTGTCGCTTCCCGACGTTCGTAAGCCTCGTGAAAATGGTGTTGCATGTAAAAATTATCAGAAATTAATAAATATATATTGGACGTCCGGGCTTAAAGCCGTCGCGTAAAGTATTGCCCGTTTATGTAAATACATGATCAGCCTGTATATAATGAAACATTTTCACGTTGATCTCCAAATAAAATATGATGGTACCGGTGTATGTGTTGATTCCGAAGTCATTGCAGGTAAATGAGTGTAGTTTGTAATTCTCTTTGTGAATAATGTCGTCTGATAACGCTTAAGGGGACTGTTAATGTATTTTTAAGAACGGTCGCATTCTAATTTCAATATGTCCAGAGACCACACACAATTCTAAAGGTAAAGTTCCTTTGTTTTAAAAGTATACCATCGTCGATTCAATATAAGACATCGGTCGCATTTCAAAATTATCGATACAATTTATAGAATGGCTGCCACTTCTCCAGAATTGAGTGAAGTGCCTCAGGCTACAAACCGCAGAGTATTTTCGTCAGAAGTTCTATACAAAGTGAGGTTCTGATTGTGGTATCGATTGTTAAAAACTTCAATATGTATGGGATTAACAAATGACCACCAAAATGACACATGCTAAATCCCTTGCATTTTAATGACAGTCGATATCACGATAGAATTGCACTTTTTACCCGACTACCAAAGAAGGGTAATGTGTTTATCAGTCTATGTACGTATGTTTGCTCCTATGTGGCGTTCTAGAGACCAAACGCGTTGGCCAATTTTGATGATTCTTACGTAAATCGATTGGTCTTAACCCTGCGAGTGTCACTGGCTACATTCAAATTGGAAAAGAAAAACATGGCGGATTTTGGGCGCCATTTTGAGGGGGAAAAAAATATTTTTTTCGTCCAATCCCCTCGTGTGGAAATTGGAAAAGTAGCATGTTATGGAGAAGAACGGACAAGAAACTCCATACTTACTCTTTAAAAAAAGAGTGTTTTACAACATTTACATACATACATTAAATATATATATACGTGAGAACCATGCACCCAGACTAACACTACCATACTACGTATAGGTATAAAGTATTACTAGCACTAACAGGTAAATTCTTTCTTTTGATAATTAGGAATATGGTTCTCACATACTTAACAAATATTGCGAACATAGGTAGGTAGTGTGTGTGTCAATTTCTTAAAATAAGAGAAGAAAAAAGGAAACTGATACTTACTATACTTATTTCCGCCGCCAAGTAAACACAGCTGATCTGCTAGTTACTGCCAGTGAACAAGATAATGAGCCCCTTTTTATTTTGTCTTTAGGTTTAGCTATGTACCGGCAAATAGTTTGATGCAGGAGGCTGTAGGCTGTGGAAGGTTTTCAGCCAGTGATTCTACATGGCCCTGTTTGACAAGTATCACTGTACTGACAGGACTGTTACATACGTACTGCAGTCTCTCGTCTTGGGCTGATAGGGCCACAATAGGGGCGGTACGACGTAAATTACTTCAGAGTCAGCGTTTGGCTTTGATATTCTTATGCAAAGCATACAGGACGGTTAGTACTGAGGCCTTACCGGTACTTGCTGGCGTACTTCCGGTCGACCTTGAAGTGCAGCGACGTGCTGCAATGTACTATTCCGCAAAAGAGACCATGGACGCGGACTTTTTAACGCGTAGTGACCGTGCCAAAATCTCTAGATTATTTAAACCACATATTGACGTCTGGGAGGAACTTTTATCCGAATGGCAATGTAGGTGGGATAATTCCATCAAGGGCCGACACCTCCACCAATTCTTTCCATCCGTTCGCTTGCGGCTGGCCAGGACGTGGCTGGAGGTGGATCACTGTGTTGCCCAATTTCTCACAGGGCATGGTAACTTTAAAAGTAAATTATTTTCCTTCAAGCTTGTTGCCTCGCCATTATGTCAGTGTTCTACATCTGACTGTGAATATGTACAATCTGCACATCATATCTTATGGGAGTGTATTCTTTGGCAGAATGAACGCAATACTATGTTGAATAATGTACAGGCTGTATCAGGAGCTGTCTACTATACGGACCTTGTGGAAACTAGAACAAATTTCCGTGCGTTCAAGCGCTTTTGCCATACCTATTATTGGAATCAAATGCTCACAATGTTAGGACCCATTAATATTAATGCTAATTTTTATCCGTGGTGCTAGGCAACTGGGCTTATCCCAGTTGTAAACGACCCTTTGTGCCTATTGGTCTTGTTTGTTCTGTCTCCTGCTTGATATGGAGGGAAGTGGAAATTTGTATTTTTCTTACTCCTCCATTTTCTTTTCTGATTAATTTCGTTGCGGGATCCAAGACAGTTAAATTCATTCTCCGGGACTTCGTCGAGCTTCATTGCCTCGGCGCTTATCTGGTGGTCGCCACTGTTGATTCTGGCTTTCAGGAGTTGCAGTGGTTTGGGAATAGTGCGGTGGGATTGTCCCAAAAAGATACGTACTGCAGGAGTTAAAACTCCTTAACAGTTTTCAGAGCAATTGAGGGCGTTTGGTAGATTAAAATATTCTTGATTTTGTATGATAAATGCTGTTGGTTTTCGGCAGAGTAAAAACTACTTTTTCCTATAAAAGCTACCTTTAAGGGTGGGTAAAAAATATGAACGTGTTAAGTGGTTGAACAGTAGGTAGTAGATAAAGATCCCTAGGATCTCAATACACATTATGTACAAAAATAAAGTTTTTGAGTATAAATAAATAAAAACAATTATGGATATATACAGGGTCTAATGTCTGCAATGACTATTTATCAGATCAGTAAAGATCCATGCTCACTAGAAGATTTATATCGGATTACTTGTCTATGATCAAAAGATTATATAGGTATCCATGATAAATTAGTAATTGTAGGTCTTGATAATTATTACTCATACAAAACAATGAACGATTTCGAGAAAAAAATATGACTCACCAAATTGTTAGGTTTTTAATAGAACTGATGACGACTGTCTTTTGTTAGTGGTTTATGTTTTATAATCAAACACATTTATATTTAAAACTCGACAATTCTCGATACTATTTAGCGATTGCTCAAACTGTATAGCAGATTCTATAAATTCATATTTAAATTTTGTATCAATTGCTAAACCTAACTAACTTACAGTTGGGGACCAACGCAGTATCACGTCTTTTTATTTATATTTTAACTGACATATCAGTTACATCTCAGAATTCGATATTTTCCTAGCCAAATGCTACCAATATTACCAATAAAACTTCACACTCAACCAGTAAAGGAAACCTTCTAAATCTACACAGGCAATTCAACTCAATAGAGAAGCAACTAGTCCCGTTCACCGGCACTGCAACAATTTTAAACCATTGTCCAGACTAGGGATGGCGGATCGCTTTCTTGTGCAATAGACCGGTGTACCGCTACATTTGGGATGGAAATAGCGACGTGTTTGATACAGGTATTGGGCAACGTGTGGTAGTTTTGTTGATGTTGGTTGAAACTATTTGAGTCTATTTGTGGGTAATTGTTTTTGGTGGTGATTTGGGGGAAGTTATAACTAAGAGATGGGTGGTGAAAGTACTAGTATGAAGCAAGGAAAAAAAATTAGTGAAATAGCTTAAAAATAACGCTTTAACCCTTAACGGTAACTATTCCGTGTGAAAAGTTTGTAAAAAAAACCATGGACTAAATAAAATTTGGCATACAAACGAGTCAAAAATCAATTTTAGGCTAATTACTAAGCCTATGTTACTCACTACAGAAAAAAAAACCTGCGCAAAAACCGTAGTATACTACTTATATCGAAATCATGTTTATTATGACGGTTACTAGTCAGTGTGAAAAGTTCGTAAGAAAAACCATGGACGAAAGAAAATATGGCATTCAAACGAACCTAAAATCAGTTTTTGTCTTATCCTCGTCTATGTACACGAAAACTGTGTTACTCTTTATAACATCAGCTATCTACAAGTGAAAGTCCCGTCAAAATCGGTGCAGCCATTTCGGAGATTAACCTGCACAAACAGACAGCCGAAAATCTTAAAAATTGCTTATTTGTTACTAGTACGCGTATATGCACAGTACTTTCACATGCATCCAATAAAACGTTGTTATTTTGATATTACATACAGACACTTCAATTTTATTTATTTGTATAGAAGATGTATATTAAGAAGAGGTAGAATTGTTTGTAAAAGGAAACGTCTTTCTCTCGAAAGGATTGATACGATTACGAAATTTCAATCACTGATAAAAAGCTGATAGAGAGCAGTGGGGGCCACTGGGCAACGGCCACGACTAACAAGTTATAGGTCGTGGGTTCGAAACCAGGCAGGCGCTTTACATTGTCTCAATTATTTTATCAGCACTGCTCTCAAAACGGTGAAGGAAAACATCGTGAGGAAACCGGCATGTCTTACAACCAAAAATTCGAAGACATGTGACATCCACCAACCCGCACTGGGCTCGCGTGGTGGATTACGGCCCATTCCCTCTTGCAGAGAGGTGGCCCGTGTTCCAGCAGGTGGGAACGAAGGCTGATTGATGATAGAAAACTACACTATCGGTGAGTTACAAAGTCTATTTTCATCCTGGATAATTGCCTCGAAGTTAAAGATAGTAATTAAGAAGCCATTAAAAAGATTGACTTGAAAATAATTTAATCGATAAGGTTCTGAATAGAAGATACCTTTTCGGAATATTTCTTAGTTTTACAAGTAAACTAGAAAACAGAAATGGTACTGTTAAAGAATGTTGAAAAGGTAACATTAGTCAATTTAGAGATGATTATTTTTCATTAGTCAATTGAGACCTTAAAAGTTTAGAGCTTTTTTTTCTGAAATAGTGAATAAATAAGTTTCTATGGACAAATATTCTAATTAAAAGTTAATTAAAAAAATCAAAAATCCCGACTGCTTAAAAAGCGAACTAAAAAGACGTAAACAAGAAGAAAATCATGCTGTGCAGTTATATTCGCGAGCTGGCTGACCAAAACCAGATGTATCCTCTCTTTCGTCTCGTCTTTTTAGATCGCTTTTTAAGCAGTCGGGTTGAATTAACTTTTTTTGTTTATAACATTTTAATTATTTTTTTTAGAATTGGTTACATTTAAACATATAAGTGTTGTATATTTTTTAAATAACCTCTTAAAATCCTTTATTTTGATACCCTACACAATGGGATAGGAAGAAAAAAAAAATTGGGTTCCCACAATATGGCACCCAAAATCCGCCATTTTTCTATTTTCCAATTTGAATGTAGCCAGTGACACTCGCAGGGTTAAGGCAAATCGATTGACGTAAAAATCATCAAAATCGGCCAATGCTTTTGGTTTCTGGAACGCCACATAGGAACAAACATACACACATACATAAATACATACATACATACTTACATACATACATAGACTAATAAACGCATTACCCTCCTTCGGCCATCGGGTAAAAACAACGTAACTTACTATCCCAAGACATAACTTTGTTTATTTTATTTCTGTTCCCAAAATACTACTCAAAAATAATATTGTACCTGTAGGTGGAATCTGGGACCGCGGTCCCGATCCCAAAAGCCCCACGACCCTTTTTAAGATCTTTCCAAAACGTATCTACTTAAATCAAATTCTTTTATCATTTACATCAAATAAATAATAATTCAATAAGTTACAGCGCGTGTAATGAATGACCACACGCACTGTAACTTATTAAATTATTATTTATAAATATTAGCGTTAAATTGTGTAAGATGACGGTAATATTCGTGAACACTTTCTAGGAAAACACAATAATTCTAGTTAGGAAGAGTCATGTGCGTTGACTGGGGTTCCGTACTTACCATATGTATTTTCTTTTACCCTTACAAACCCGCAACTTTACCGTAGGCTTCATATGACCTTTGAAGAACCTTTGCTTTGTAAAACCCATTGAAAATAACGTCCTCATTACTTTTTGGAAACTAAAAAGAAATACTTATTTGCAAATAATTATCACAATACCAGCATTCACCGAAGTATTAGACATGTAATTATTTGAGACGAGCGTCTAATGGACGCTCGTTTCATATAAGTACATGTCGATCGAGCAAAATCCAGAATCCGACTTTTACTGAGAAATTACAGATGAAAAACCCAGAAACGTCAACACCTCTTTACTTAGAAAAAAATATCTAAATTTAATGAAAATACTCCCATTTAGAACCTATTGCAATAATTAATAATTTATTCATAAATAATCTATTTTTATAACAAGCTTTTTTGTATTCTTCTTAGCAAACCCTTTCATTTGATACACACATAATGGCAGTTTACAAAAAATAACTAGTCCGCCATCTTGGACCGTCCGCCATATTGGATTTAGATCGACATCACTTAGCTAACCATGCATTGTCACCCAAACTAAACGTTTTTGCAAAATTTCATCTTAATCGGTTGAAGATAACAAAGATCTGACATAAATTGCAAGTTATATAAAATCTTGTAAAAACGTAAAGAGTTAGCTCGTACCTTAGAAATTTTTAAAAGTTTTACTTCTTAAGATCTTGTCAACGGAACTCTAAAAACACAGGAAATTATCACCAGGGATTCGAACCTATTACCAATAAATCGGCAATCTGATCCTACCAGGATGTTAGCCTTATCTATTGTGCTATTAGCACAAGCTTGTTGGTCAAAGGGTCCGAGTTCACATTCCAAGTAAAACACGAATATATATTATTGTTTCTCTCTTAAGAAAATTTGTTACTGTGAGTGTAATGTTCATTTCTAGTCGTACATGGATTGTCTTCATAAATGTGAAGACAATAAAGAAACCTTTAAATTGTACGGTTGTATTTTATTGGCTACATTATTACTTTTTCATCGTTGATTAAAGTATTGACCAGATGATTTGGCAATGATATCCATACTCATATTACGAGGAAAGTGACTCAGAGTTACTGCCGCGTTATTCGTATTTGTAACATTTTCACACATACACCACTGAACCAATTATGAAGAATTTTGGTAAAGAGATAGATTAAACCTCTCTCTTCTTCCTTTTTTAAACTCTCTCTATCACTCTGAGGTTTGCTGGTAGAAAACTCTTCTTAGAGTTAAGCTCGCCTTTGTGCATCAACTTTATAACCACTCATGTTGTATATGTAATTGTTTTTTGTGTACAATAAAGAATTAAGAAACCTTGGAGAAGGTCATACAGACAGATGGGATCATTTTCGACTTTCACGCGGGCAATTCCACTCGCAAAAGCTAGTAGAGATATAAACAGAGAAGACGGCTGATAAATATTATTACAGGAAGGAACAATTCTGATACGACAAAAAAAAAATGATGATAAATATGATTTCAAGAAAGAAAAACCTCTGATGCAACAAAAGAATAATGATGATTAATATGATTTCAAGAAAGAAAAACCTCTGATACGATAAAATAATAATGATGATAAATATGATTTCAAGAAAAAAAATACCTCTGATGCAACAAAAGAATAATGATGATAAATATGATTTCAAGAAAGAAAATCTTTGATTCGACAAAAGAATGATGACGATAAATAAATAAGATTTCAAGAAAGAAAAAACTCTGATACGACAAAATAATAATGATGATAAATATGATTTCAAGAAAGAAAAAACTCTCATACTACAAAATAATAATGATGATAAAAATGATTTCAAGAAAGAAAGACTCTGATACGACATAAGCATAATGATGATGACTTTAAGGCGATTTGATTTGAAAACTATATCTCTCTTTGCATTGTAAACACGCGTAGAGCAACACAGAAAACGCATTCACGCGCAGTGGCGTGACTTCGTCGCCACGCATGCCGCAATGTGATACGGTGCAGTGTGCGAATAGCTTAAGACGAAGCGATTGTCTACTACACCTAATACTGGGAGCTTCTCCACAGTTTTTGGAATAAATAACTAGGTATGTAACACGATGCCTGGATTGCCTGAAGGGTTATCAGAGATGCACACACTTGTCGCCAGTTATCATCAATGCTTGGCATACCTACTGATTGACGGTGTAGTAAATGGTTATTACTACAGAAAGAGACACTACTGGAGAATACTACAGTGTTCATCGTCTTGACGATACAACTTTGCGAATCACCTTTGAAAGGTTGAAGAAGAAAAACCGGCCAAGTGCGAGTCACGGCACGAAGGGTTCCGTACCATTATAGCAAAAAACGGCATAAAAATCACGTTTTTTGTATGGGAGCCCCCCTTAAATATTTATTTTATTCTGTTTTTAGTATTTGTTGTTATAGCGGCAACAGAAATACATCATCTGTGAAAATTTCAACTCCCTATCTATCACGGTTATTGAGATACAGCCTGGTAACAGACAGACAGGCAGACAGACTGACAGACAGACGGACCGCGGAGTAATAGGGTCCCGTTTTTACCCTTTGGCGTACCTAACCCTAAAAAATGTCGCTTTTGCAGAAAACTACAGAATTACGACGACTACTATTTGCTGCCCGCAGACCAACTCGCGTGATATTAGTATTCTCCCAATACCTTTACAAATTATAGCCTAACTATAATTTGATATATGAGCTATATTACTGTGAAATTTCATCAAATTCCATTCTTTAGTTTTTCCGTGAAAGAGTAACCAACATACATCATCATCACGAACTTTCGCGTTCAATCCGTAAATAATTATTGCCATCGCAACAGTATTAAAACCTCTCATTTCGACGGCCCTCCGATGATCGAAGAGGGGTAAAGATATTAATAGGTTTGATCATCAAAATATCTGTCTGCGAGAACTAATCTCGAAAATCATTGGACTGATTATAATGGAATTTTGAATGGCCAAACGCCTTGGGGTAAAATCAACATTGGGATAGGTTGTAACTTTATAACTCGTACCATTGCGCTGGTTCTAAGCGGAATCAGTAGGACTGTATGGGTATTAGAATTTACTTAGGTTGTATGTGATTTTGTTTCGTTTTGAAAATATGAGAAGAAATTTGTAAAGTTTTTATGAATTTCTAATTTTTCTTCATGTGCATAGGCTTAAATAGATTTTTGTGGTAATCCAGTGGTAAATATTTAATAATTTGAGTTTTAAATGATATTACTGATGATTTTTAAAATCAGTAGACTGAAGACGAATGCCTTTACTAATCACAATGACTCTGTGATTTCCTATTTCTAATGATGGTAATAATTTTAGCATCATGGTTTTTCTTCAACCATTTTTGCATTTTTTTCTATGAAACTTTTTTATATTTTAAACCAATACAATCATCGACATTACATGGAATCATCAGTAAACACTAAAGAACAATCATTCATCAACAGCCCGTAATAACAGACGATTCCTGGTTAAATCACTAGTATTAATCATGCCTAGGCTATAGGCATATATTTTTGTCTCTCCATCCCTTTCATGCAACTGCGCAGACTCGCCGTCATCGTCATCACCCCCCAAGTGGGGGTGAAACTACCCACTTTACCCCACGTCAATATACACGAAACACTGTTGGATAAAATAAGCCCACACCAGCGCATTCGTACGTGACTGTACCATTACACACACTTGCACACGAATACGCACACTCCAAAGTATTTATACAAAATTGAACAGTTAATTACATTAAGCTTTCCATGTGTGTGTTTTTGTATATAAGGACAGGAGTTTGGGGGTAGTCGAAAAATGGGCAAAATGGGAAAATGTTTTTCGACAAATTTTTCGCAGAGAATTTTATGGTGCACTGTTTTTCATGCAGTTTTAACTTCTCTGTCGGCCGTTTGCTTTTACTGATATTGAAATCGTAATATTTTTCCGTCGATGTCCGGAATGAATTCGTTATCATGTCCGTCTGCATCGTTTTAGCT
The DNA here is from genome assembly GCA_964057195.1 of Orthosia cruda. Lineage (NCBI taxonomy): Eukaryota > Metazoa > Arthropoda > Insecta > Lepidoptera > Noctuidae > Orthosia > Orthosia cruda. The sequence continues at coordinate 5,857,671 of OZ059854.1, forward strand.
GTTTAATGCTGGTAATACGGGGCCTGGCGCAAGCGTTGACGATATTTTTTTGGGGATTGCAAATGTAGAGAAATTGACGGAGCGTGGCAATGTGCTTAACTTTTGTATTTAAAGCTGAAATTTCAGTTTTAAGTGCTTTTTAAAAGGTAGACAGACGGTATTATGAGTTTACCGAAGTATTTTAAGCTTTAATTTATTAAATATCCCAATTAGCGATGTTTCTTTTTAAATCGTTTAAAATATAGAGTAGTTTTTGCAATAAAACTATATCAATGTATATATATATTCATGGAGATATAGATAAAGAGTGATCGCAACAAATAGTTCTTGAACAATAGTTGTTAAAACATGTTATCTGAGTGTTGAAGACATCATGTTTTAGTAAATCCTTTGTCCACGTTCATACATTCACCCTGCATCATTACTCTACAAAAAAACAGACAGAACTTGTGAAAACTATTTCAATAGTCTCTCATTCAAAGCTTTATTGCATTGAAAGAAAATAAGAAAGAAAACTAGTTTATTTGGCACACACTGATACACATAATGTAGGTAAATAAATTGAACTTAATTTTAAAATAATAACATACATAGTGTGCCCCCACGGCTGCACCAAAAAGGTCCAGTTCAGCAAAAGTCAAAGTCAAATATATTTATTTCAACTAGGCCATTAAGCGGCACTTTTGAACGTCAACAATTAAAATCTAAAAGTAATACAGAAATATTCTACCGTGCATTCGGAAAAGTAGCTTCTTATAGAGAAAACTTCTTATAAAACGAACGAACTGCAAAACGGGCAACTATAATCATGTGTGTCTGCAGAAATAGTTATGATGATGTTGATGATTCTGTCTCGAAGGAGCTTGTGGCTAAATAATAACAGCCGCACGGGTCGATCTTCAAGGTTAAGCAACGCTTGACGAGGTCGGGCCGTGGATGGGTGACCATTTCAACATAACGAGTTTCCTCCGTGCCTCGGAAAGCACGTTAAATCGTTGGTCCCGGCTGTCATTTGAAGATCTTTGACAGTCGTTACGAGTAGTCAGAAGCTTGAGATCTGACACCAGTCTAGCCAAGGTGTACCGCTGTTACCCAGTTACTGGGTTGTGGAGGTCAGATAGGCAGTCGCTCCATGTAAAACACTGGTACTCAGCTGAATCCGGTTAGACTGGAAGCCGACCCCAATATAGTTGGGAAAAAGGCTAGGCAGGTGATGATGATGATTCTGTAATAGAAAAATCCTTTCAATCTCTATTAGTGGAACCTATGTAAGTACTACAGCGTTTGCGTTTGAGTATAGCAATAGAGGACTTTGATCTACCGACTTTTAACGACAGTCTTATTTAAAAAGCTAGCCAAGTGCGAGTCGGACTCGCGCACAAAGGGTTCCATACCATTATCGCAAAAACAGGCAAAAAAACACGTTTGTTGTATGGGCTCTACTCAAATATTTTATTCTGTTTTTAGTATTTGTTGTTATAGCGGCAACAGAAATACATCATCTGTGAAAATTTCAACTGTTTGAAATTTGTATAACAATACAGCAAGACAGTTGAGATTTTTGAAATAATTAGGCTTTATCTCATGATATACAGCCTGGTGCAGGCAGGCAGCCAGACAAACAGACAGATAGACGGACAGTGGAGTCTTAGTAATAAGGTCAATTGTTTACTCTTTGGGTACGGAACTCTAACAACCGGCCAAGTTCGTGTCAGACTTCGCACATTTAGAGTTCCGTACCAAACCGCAAAATTAAGGTGGTTGTAATAGGAAAAAACCGGCTAAGTGCGAGTTGGACTCGCGCACGAAGGGTTCCGTACCATTAACGCAAAAAACGACAAAAAAAAACACGTTTGTTGTATGGGAGCCCCACTTAAATATTTGTTTTATTCAATTTTTAGTATTTGTTGATAACAACGCTATAAAGCGGCAACAGAAATACATCATCTGTGAAAATTTCAACTGTCTGGCTATCACGGTTCATGAGCTACAGCCTGGTGACAGACAGACGGACCGCGGAGTCTTAGTAATAGGGTCCCGTTTTTACCCTTTGGGTACGGAACCCTAAAAATGAAGAATTTCAAAGAAAAATCTGATTTATCAATGTATTGGTATTTGTTAGTAAAATATACGTCATAATAAACATTATCTCCAAATTTCAAGTTCATAGGTCCAATGGAAAGTTAAATAATTCTTCGGTATAAAATTTTGTAAAAAAGGCTGATCTTAGTGGCTTGTCATTCCTTTGTTTTCCAATATTTTTTAAAACAAAATACACTGTATATCTACTCAACGAGCTCTAAACAACGACACTCTCGCTGTGACACACGACGGACAGACGGACGGACACGTGAGTGACAGCAATAGGGCTCGTTTTGCCTTAGAGTACGGAACCCTAAAACGGAAAAAAAAAAAAAAAGCCTTCCTGCATCTTTCGTGATCTTCAACTTTATTGAGTAAAGATACGTATGTATACAGAGTGTACTAGCTTCTACCTGCGACTTCACTCGCGTGAAAATGATCCCTAGGATAACACTTAACTAGAATATACGGGATAAAAACAATCCTATGTCTTAATCTAGGACATGGTGTACGCCGTGTGCCAAGTTTCATCCAAATCCGTTACAACGTGAAAAGGTAACAGACACACAGACCGACAAAACAATTACCTTTGCATTTATAAGTTTAATTGAAAAACACAAACGTGTTTCACTCACTTTTACGAAAGTGTATAATATAGGTAAGTGTTGTATATTTTTGAAATCAGCTCTTCAAATCTTATATTTTGATGCACCACACGGTGGGATCGGAAGCAAAAATTGGCACCCACAATATGGCGCCCAAAATCCTGCATTTTTCTATGTACAATTTTTGTCCACAATTTTAATATAGGCAGTGACACTCGCAAGGTTAAGGCGAATCAATTGACGTAAGGATCGGCCATCGCTTTTGGTCTCTAGAACGCCATATAGGAACAAACATACATACATATCTGATAAACACATTACCCTCCTTCAGCAGTCGGATAAAAAGCAACGCTATTACCATACCGAATCGCATCAACTATATGTTCATTATAAAACGAGACGCCTGCATTCCGCGAAGGGGCAGTCTGCAATCTATAGTAAGCCTAGATTTGGCTAGTTATGTTTTAGTCTCATGCAAGAGGGGGGGAGTCATTGACCCATGCCCGAATACAGATTCCTAGTTCCTATTGAGAATTTCCTATTAAAAGAACCCCTAAACTTTGAATAAGCTTGTCTGCATTTGTTTGGCATCAACGATAAAAGAATCCTCCTAATCTATCTAATACCTTTAAACGATCAATTCATGTAGATATATATAATCTGAATCTTGGAAACGGCTCTAGCGATTTTCATGAAAATTTGGATGCAGCGGGGGTTTCGGGGGCTTTAAATCGATCTAGCAAGATTTAATTTTTAGAAAACGAAGTTTTCTCTATTTTCAACTGAGCAGAGCTCGGTCGCTCAGGTAATATTTTATTAACAGTTGTATTTCAATCACGGATGAAATTTTGCACACACCTCCTTTTTTCGAAAAAAGGAGGATAACTATCGTTTTCGGCAATACAAAACGGATAGTAAACTCGTATCTATCATAATCTGTCATATTTGGTAAATATAACAATTAAAAAGTAGTAAGTCGCGTTAAGCCAAAAAATATGAAATTTTAGAGACCGATAACAATGAGGGCTACCTCATTGTTATCGCTGTGAATATTAATTTATCTAGAGCTCCATGATGTACCAGTGCACTAGTATAAGTATATTGTAATGTGTTAAGTTCATAACTTAACTAGTTAGAGTCTCAGAGTAACCTAGACAAACAATAATTTAATCATCTCCACTCCTATCACCAATTCTAACACCCGATAACCAGCTAATATAACAACCGCTCTCTATCAACCATAAAACGCTACGGGCATTCTCTCTCAAACTACGGATAGTACAAGTTAACCCTTCAGCGGCTACACGGACGCATGGCATCAAATATGTACGATTCAACACATGCAATGACACCGGGCACTGCTCGAAACAGGCTTTTAAAGTGATTTAAAGCGGCTATGAAAACAATAGTGGGTTTGGTTATGGAATTGAATGATTAGCGATTCTGATTACGAAGTGTTGATTGGTTAGTTTGTTAGGTGTGGCTTTTTGATCCAGTTTTATTTGAAGCATAGAGGGCTTGAAAATCTCAGGGCTGTTGAAAATTAGCAAATTAGTCAGTAGAAGTAGGTTAGGTTAGGTTTTAAAAGAACCCCTAAACTTTGAATAAGCTTGTCTTCATTTGGTTGGCATCAACGATAAAAGAATCCTCCTAATCTATCTAATAACTTTAAACGATCAATTCATGTAGATATTTATAATCTGAATCTTGGAAACGGCTCTAGCGATTTTCATGAAAATTTGGATGCAGCGGGGGTTTCGGGGGCTTTAAATCGATCTAGCAAGGTTTCAGTTTTAGAAAACGAAGTTTTCTCTATTTTCAACTGAGCAGAGCTCGGTCGCTCAGGTAATATTTTATTAACAGTTGTATTTCAATCACGGATGAAATTTTGCACACACCTCCTTTTTTCGAAAAAAGGAGGATAACTATCGTTTTCGGCAATACAAAACGGATAGTAAACTCGTATCTATCATAATCTGTCATATTTGGTAAATATAACAATTAAAAAGTAGTAAGTCGCGTTAAGCCAAAAAAATATGAAATTTTAGAGACCGATAACAATGAGGGCTACCTCATTGTTATCGCTGTGAATATTAATTTATCTAGAGCTCCATGATGTACCAGTGCACTAGTATAAGTATATTGTAATGTGTTAAGTTCATAACTTAACTAGTTAGAGTCTCAGAGTAACCTAGACAAACAATAATTTAATCATCTCCACTCCTATCACCAATTCTAACACCCGATAACCAGCTAATATAACAAACGCTCTATATCAACCCTAAAACGCTACGGGCATTCTCTCTCAAACTACGGATAGTACAAGTTAACCCTTCAGCGGCTACACGGACGCATGGCATCAAATATGTACGATTCAACACATGCAATGACACCGGGCACCGCTCGAAACAGGCTTTGAAAGTGATTTAAAGCGGCTATGAAAACAATAGTGGGTTTGGTTATGGCATTGAATGATTAGCGATTCTGATTACGAAGTGTTGATTGGTTAGTTTGTTAGGTGTGGCTTTTTTATCCAGTTTTATTTGAAGCTTAGAGGGCTTGAAAACTTGAGGGCTGTTGAAAATTAGCAAATTAGTCAGTTGAAGTAGGGTTAGGTTGTATATAGTGTCTCATTTTTACCCGGCTGCAAGGAAAGGGTTATGTTTTTCGCGCGTATCTTGTGTATTTGTAATATTCTTTATTACCTCATATCTTTCTTTCTTTCCCTAACATCTGTCTGTATAACCTATGGCCACAATAAAAAGATTTGAATTGATTTGAAACCAATTGACGGACTTTTATAATTAAAATCCTCGTCAGATAGAAAAAAACCCGCCCAAGTATTCATAGATAAGTGCCGTTAAAAAAAGGAACATGGCGGATTTTGGGCGCCATATTGTGGGGGTTGCATTTTTTTTTTCTTCCTATCTCATCGAGTGGGGTATCAAAATGAAGAGTTTTTAGAGGTCATTACAAAAATAGTAACCACGTATATGTTTAAAAGATATTAATAAAAAAACTAAAAATTTGTAATGAAAAAATGTTGATGACTGCTCAGCATGATTTTCTTCTTGTTTATATCTTTGCAGTCGGGTTTTTTTATTTAATCAACTTTTTGTTTATCAAATTTATGACTTTTAGTTACGTAATTAAATTAATCTCTATCCGATGTTTTTAAAGGAAATGAATTCGCTTTCGACTTGAATGCGGAACATACTAGAGTGAATTTCGAGGTGGTTTTCCGTCTAGCACTATATTAGGTACTAGCGGATGCCTCGCGATTCCACCCGCGTAGATCCCGTTCCCGTTGGAATACAGGGATAAAAAGTAGCATATGTCACCCGGTGATAGTGTAGCTTTCCAACGATGAAATAATTTTTGAAATCGGCTCAGTTGTTTTTAAGTTTATTCGTTACATACAAAAATACAAAAAATCCTCTTTATAATATTATTATAGTATAGACTAGCATTTTCCCCCAGCTTCGCTCCAGTGGCCAATCTTTAAGAAACGATGCATTTTTTCCGAGATTAAAAGTGTCCTATGACACTTATCTATAGTTTAGTTATAAGTCGATTGAGGAGCTTCGGCAATTACCAGTTACAGTCTAAACATACCTTAACTACTTAAATTATTTCAGCAGATTTGATAAGAAAAATCTCCCATTTAAGTATTGACGCTTAATCAAACTAACCCTACAAATCAGCGAACCCCAATCACTGTGAAAACTACCTACGCACGCTAGACGCGTCAAATAGATACCGATTGGCTTTCATCTACCGCTCAAACCGATGCTCACCTCATTGAAAGTTCATCGACAGTGAATACACCCAGTGGCGGATTTGCTCTAAGGCCCAGTAGGCCCGGGCCTAGGGCGACCAGATATTAGATGCGGCCAATCGTAGCAAAAATCTCACTGATGATATAATAATTCACTGGCGGGATTCCAACGACGTGTACTTGAACCCCTCTGGATTTCAAATAAACTACACAAAAATATAAAAGCCTCTTATGAAAGAACCTAGCGTACCCGAGGCAAAAAGTGATAAAATTGCCGAGCTCGCTTCGCTCACTCTTTCATCTTTCTTATATAGTTCACAAGCTTTACTGTATAATAGGCATAATAGAGTTACAAGTTATAATCATATAACATGTGACTTTTTCAATTCATATGTACTTTCTAAATTGATCTTGGACATCGCTGACAACGGTGAAGGAAAACATCGTGCGGTAACCTGGACTTAAAATTAGTATAATTTTGTGTATGCTCCATTATTATAATTGCTGCAAGGTGTTCCAGTGCGAGAATAAATGAATAAAATAACATGTTCTGCATTATAGATCTGCATATTAATATCATATAAGTCGACAATGTTTGTTCTATATGTTTATGAATAGGCCAAACAAACTTATTCGAGGCGGTTGCTAAATATGCATCCCCCTTTTTATACTTGTGGAAATACTCACGGATGGATGTCCTCCACCGCGGGATAGGCAAAGGTGTCTGTCAGACTTTAACTGACTAAAACCACACGGTGTTCATCACGCTGCGACCAGTTATTGGCCCACATGAATTTATGCACACCCCGTCAATCTTTGCGGCCGTATAGACCGTATACACTCCCTCATAATGGGTCTTACCACCGCTATTGTAGAGTGCCCTAAATATGCACATGACAATGTATAAACCAACAGATGTTACCAATCTATACCAATATTATAAAGAGGAAAGATTTTTTTGTTTGTTTGATTGTTTGTTTGTTTGTACCGAATAGGCTCCAAAACTACTGGACCGATTTCAAAAATTCTTTCACCGTTGGGAAGCTACTCTATCCCCGGGTAACCGGGTGGGTTGGGTTGTTAATTTGAACGCGCTAATATCAGAAAGTACTGGTTGGAATTGAAAAATTATTTTTGTGTTGGATAGTCCATTTATCCAGGAAGGTTATAAATTATTCTAGACTAGATAACATCACGCTACGACCAACAGTAGCGGAGCATAAATGAAAAATGTTGCAAAAACGGGCAAAATTATTCCTTTTTGAGAGCTTCAATCATGTATATATAGGTAGAGTAAATGGGTAGGTAGGTAGCCAGTTGACGCCAGCGAAGCCGCGTGGGACAGCTAGTAAGAAATATAGAGATGTGTTTATCTATCCCAACATAACTTAATTTCTGAATATATTTAAATAAAAGTTGGCAAGAAAGTAAATCCATTATTATGTAGTAGGAACTCGTACGTATTTAATGGGGCCTGAGAAAGGGGCGGCTGGTACTATACGGCCTAGGGCGGCCAATACTGCAAATCCGCCACTGAATACACCGAATATATCTCTCAGTTGGCTACAAAGCTATTAGGCGGGGTGATGAATTTACGTGGGGATTAGTTGGTAGAAGGTGATTATTGTGAAGTGACAAAGGTTATGTTTTTAATTAGCTTTAAAGGAAAATTGTAAGGTTCGTAGTAGGTGGCATTCTGTTTTCTCTGCTTACTCCCATAGGAGAAAGGCGTGAGTTAATTCGTACTTATCATACATCCCTACACAAGTGTGATCTTACTAATATTATTAACTAGCACTTCGCCCGCGACTTCGTTCGCGTGATCCGTAATTTATCCTACAACAGATTTTTTAGTTACACCCCCTGAAAAGTTGAATTTCCAAAAATCCGTTAATATAAAATTAGTGCTCCCCGCACCAAGTAGAGATTTTTGGAAATTTACATCATAAAAAGAAGCCCTGTAGCCCTGCCTTAGAAATTCTTCAAAATCTTTAACACCCCCTAAATCGTCTTGTAGGAGTAGTTTTTAAAAACTAATAAGGAAAAGCTTTACACAGATAAAAGCGTAGAAATTTCACACAAAGTTTCAACCGCCTTTTTACCTCCTTAGGGATAGAATTTCCAAAAACCAACAAATACATGAATTCTTTTTATAAACCAAGAGCGTAAATGTAAAATTTCACGTGTCCAACTTACAATCTGTAGAAATTTCATACATACTTCCAACCCCCATTTTACCTACTTACTGGTGGAATTTACAAATACCAATAAATACACGAATTCTTTTTATCAATCAACAACGTAAATCTAAAATGTCAGGCGTTCATTTTACAAACTGTAAAAGTTTCATACAATCCCTTTTTTACTCCTTTAGGGATGGAATTGCCAAAAACCAATAAAAAAAAAAATAACCAACAGTTTTTTTGTAACCGAGAAAAATGTAGAGCCCTATGACCAGCAGTGGCCTGCTAAAGGCTGTTGATGATGATAATTCTAGAGTTACTAAATTAAATACGGGTGGAGCCGCAGCTCGTTAGCAAGCTCGTTAGCTATAAAGGAATATTGTAAGGATCGTAGCAGGTAGCATTTTGTAGTTTATGTTTATCGCAATGGAAAAACGGCGTGCATTTATGTTCCATTTTTGGAAAGGATTAAAAAATGGCTTTCTTTGAGCCGTCTGTTGAAAGCATTGCGGACATTTAAATTCAGGCATCTTATATTGATCTAGCCCTTATTGTGGTAGTGATCGCTAGTGTGGCTGTTTATCGTGAAATCCTGGATTCAACTCCCGGCTTGAGAAATTGTTATTTAGATTTCCAGTTTCTTCGCCCAGAGAATGGATTAGTGCTTGATTAGACATTCCTTTTTTTTTTTGGGAAACCATCCTATGACTTCTCCCGCTCTGGGTGCAGCGGGAGCGCGTGTCAGACTTTTACTGACTAAAACCCACCCGTGTTCCTTCAGTTGCTTGAGCCAGGGCCGCGGTAACTCTCTTTCAAATTAATCCGCGACCCAGACAGGCATCGGCCCTAATGGGCCCTGTCAATTTTGCTGACATCTCTTTGAGGCGCGCGTGGAACACTACGCGCCGTCGACTCGGGCCTGATCCTTATCGGACGGCGAGCTACCCATTACTCGCCGTCCGCAAGCCCGCGCCTATGGTGGCCGGGAATCGGCTTACGACTGCCGACGCCCAGGGCGTCTCCTGCGGCGGCTTGGGGCGTGAGGGCGCCTCCGTTGCGTCTCCCTCACGAGTTCTGCCTCCTCCTTTGCGAGCATTACTGCTTCGCAGAAGGAGGTGACAGCTTCCCATGCCCTCTCGCTTCGTACCATTGTCTGGACCAGGGCCGGATGCGACAGGTCGCCACCGCCAAGAGCCTCCATGAGGACACGGCGTTGCTCCGCTCAAGCGGGCCAGACGTCCACCGTGTGTTCTACCGTGTGCTCCGGGCGATCCTCACAATGGTGACACCCGGGCGTTTCCTCCCGCCTTATCCTGAACAGGAACCTCCCGAAACAGCCGTCTCCGGTGCGGACCTGCTTCAGGCGGAAGGTGAAGGCGCTGTGATGCCTCTCCAGCCACTCTTCAAAGAGGGGCATTACCGCCGCAATTGTGGCGTGCCCAGCGCTGGGTTGCGACAATCGCCCACTCCATGTCGTAATGAGATCCTGCCTGAGCTCTGTCCGCCAAGCCACGATTTGTCGCGGCAACGGAGTTTCGCCCCATTCCGCCTCCTCGCGCCACTCCCATATTTGCGCGAGGACTTTTGCTTCCAGATCCCATGGCGGCAATCCGGCAAGGAGACTCGCCGCCTCACCGGAGACCGTGCGATATCCCCGCACCAGCCGGATAGCCATGACCCTTTGGGACGCGTTCAACCGGCAGGCTAGTCGCGCCTCAAGGAACGCGCCCATACCGGTGCCCCGTAAAGGGCTATGGACCGCACGACCCCCGCATAGAGCCTCCGGCAGGAGGCCTTTGGACCTCCTAGATTGGGCAGTAGCCGCTTGAAGGCAGCCCCCGCCCGCTCCAGTCTGGGAGCCAAATGTCGTAAATGCTCCACGAAATTTCACCGGCTGTCGAGGACGAGTCCCAGGTAGTGATGGGTCGAGAGAATATTCCCTCACGGAGAAAATTCTCCGATCGAGAATGTTCTGCAATATTCTGCAATGTTCCTTCCGACGGAGAATTTACGAGAATTTATGAGAATTTAAAATTGGAAGTAAGATTGCTCAATTTGAATACACTATATTTGATTTCATGATCTTCAACTTCTTTTGTTGTTATATCATACTTAACTCGAAAAAACGTTACTCTATGAGGTTGCAGAATGGAAATTGCTAATTTAATCTATCTAATACCTTTAAAGGAGCAATTCTTGTATATATATAATCTGAATCTCGGAAACGGCTCCAACGATTTTCGTGAAATTTAGTTTGCAGGGGTTTTCGGGGGCGCTAAATTGATCTAGCTAGGTTTAATTTTTAGAAAACGTCGTCATTTTGGCTGCTTCAGCAACTTCTGTTTCTGTGGAATGCTCTTTTTCTTTATTTCCCAACATGCATACTAACAACTCCTTCAATATGGGTACCAAATGTAAGGGTTTGACCAGTAGAATGAAAAATTCCAAATCTAATATGGCCGCCGGTAAAATATGGCGGATTTCATATATTAATTCATCATCATCATTATCATTTCAGCTGATAGACTTCCACTGCTAAACATAAGCCACCCCAAGCGTCGCCACATTGACCGATTCCGTGTGTCTCGCATTCCCAAAACTTTAACCACGTCATCGGTTCACCTAGTGGGAGGCCTTCCAACGCAGCGTCTTCCAAATCGCGGTCGCCACTCCAGAACTTTTCGACCCCATTGACCATCATGGAGTTCTACGAGCAATGTGCCCTGCCCATTCCCACTTATGTTTTGCAATTCAACGGGCTATGTCAGTAACATTTGTTCTCCTGCGGATATCTTCATTTCTGATGCGATCCCACACGGAAACTCCGAGCATAGCCCTCTCCATCGTCCTTTGGGTGACTATAAAGCCTTCTGATGAGGCCCATTGTGAGCGACCACATTTCAGCCGCTTAGGTTATCACTGGAAACACTAGTTGTGAGACAATGTGGTATATTAGACGAGAAGATACTATGCAACTTCCCGAACGCCGCCCAGTCGAGTCGGATTCGCCGGTTGACCTCTCCCTCGAAGTTAGACCTACCTAACTGGACCTTTTTGTCCCAGATAAATTGATGTGAATTACATTGTACCGTATGGTTTCGAACGTAAAGTATAGCACCAGCCCATATCTCCGATGGGAGTCATAAGAGATGACTAATTGACTCACCAGAGAATGGCCAACTGCATTCTCTATGCACTATATGTATCAACCATACAGCCGCCGATCAATTATGGCTAAACCCCCATGAAACACCACAAGGAAAAAAATGGCCCCTATTGCCCAGCAGCTTGTCTACCCTCGACTATGGTAGGACCTGGCAACATACATCACGCGTACACTCCGGACCGGCTAGAAGATCAACGAACTCCAAGAGGAATTGAGCAGATTTTTATTTTTATTTTTTTGGCGACCATATTGGATTATCATTTTAGGATTTTTCATATTGAAAGGGTTGTGAAAAAATAAGATGTATGCCGCTATTTTGTAGCGCCGGCAAACTTGGATTTACAATGATAAAATGAATAATATATTGCATTCTATTGTCTTCGGAACTAAAGGTTTAGGTATACCAAAAAACAGGGCAAGCTAAATAAAACCGGCAAAATTTGTCTAATTGCTCACAATTGGAAATTTATGAACAAACCAAAAAAAAACAAACAAAAAGTTAAAAATAACAATCTTTTGTAACACACCATAAGAAATTTAAGAGAATTTATGAGAATTTTCTCGGAAATGTTCTCGCTCAGGAGAATTTACTGAGAATTTAAGTTGTCGAGTAGATTAGTTTGGCTTTAACTTCGTAAAACTTTCAAATGCACTGAAAACTACTACTCCAAAAATAAATCGATACAATATCATCATCCAATTTTTAAATTCTCGTAAATTCCCTTCCAAAAGAATATTCTCGAGAACTTAACAGCAAAGTTCTCGCAAGGAGAATATTCTCGGGAATTTCCCATCACTAGTCCTAGGTACTTCATCGTCGACCCGACGCCGATGTGAACCCCACCTACCATTATTTGGGATCCCGGCGGTGGCGCGTTCCGAGGACCGTGAAAACACATGGCCTCGGACTTGTGTAGGGCCACCTCGAGTCCCAATTGCCGGATCCTCGCGACGATTGTCGCAACCCCACGTGTCGCGTTTCCAGCCGCCACCTGGTGCGAACTTCCCTGCGCCAGGACCAGCGTGTCGTCAGCGTAGCATACCACGCTGACTCTACTAGGAAAATCGGCGCGCAGCACCCAGTCGTACCCGATGCCCCACAGATGCGGCCCTAGGACTCCCTGGTGACCGGGGTAGATGACGGCCCTGTCCGTCATATAGGCCTCGACCACGCGACAGAGGTAGTGAGGCATCCGGTGATACCGGAGTGCCTCCCTGATGCAGCTCCATGGCAGGGTGTTGAAGGCATTTGATTAGACATGCCTACTGTTACATTGGACTTACCAACGAGTTACCAAGATATTTGAATCAACAATTATGTTTCATTATGTGAAAGCCGTAAATTATCCCAAGGCTACGACTATTCCTGACTATAATCTATCACTGTGCCAAATTTGATCCAGATCCATTCAGCCGTTCTGGTGTGATTGAGTAACAAACATACATCCGTACTTCCACACATTCATCCATCCAAATTTTCGCATTTATCATATTAGTAAGTTTGACCGCGCTTTACTGGTTTCTTTTCAATGAGATGTACGTAACCAACGTTACGTACTAGTACCTCTAGGTACATCTCTGGCTTACCACTTCTGGGTCGATTCTTGATTTCATTAACACTAGATGACACCTAATTGAATGCCTAAATTAAAATGCATCGTTGGAATTTCTACTCTTGGCATTGAAGGTTCGAAATTCAAAAGTGCTATATAAGAACTTCAGTAATACTTGACTACATAATTAGAAATAATTTCTATCTATCACCACTAAATGTTTCATTTATTCATAAAACAATTTACATCGTTTTGAATATATACCTACACATGCAATTTACATAAAAATACAAAGAATTATGAATTAACATTCCAAGATAAAATTCAAATATAGTGCCAAACAGTTTCAAATATAAAGTCTAACAGTTTTGTATATAATGTCAAACAGTTTTAAATGTAATGTCAACCAGTTTCAAATATAATGTCAAAACAGTTTTAAATAATTTATCAAACAGCTTTCAATTTACTGCCAAACAGTTTTAAATAATATTTCAAACAGTTTTCAATACAATGTCAAACAGTTTTAAATAATATGTTCAAACAGTTTTAATTATAATGTCAAAAGATTCTAAAGTTATGTAATGTCAAAATTAAAAAACAAAAGTAATTCAGGTATTGTGTGAAATAAGGTATCAATTTTAGCGTTGTGTATTTTAACTTCAAATTGTTTTTAAAATGCGCATTAATTCTATTAAAGAACCTCTAAAATATATCGGCTGCAATGGAATTTGAACTTGGTCTTGGAAAATTTAGATTTGGATGTTCCAAATTGTCAAGAATTTTAATTTCAAATATAGGTTTTCGAGCATAAGAAAATAAAACAAAACACGATGTTTAGACACCTGTATAATTAAATATCCATTCTCTAATAGTCCTGGTGGAAATTTTCGTGTAAACTCCGGGCATGCTTCGGCCACAGCCGAAGCCGAAAGACGAGAGGCCAACTAGCTTGCCCAATGCTGATACTGCTCCACCTCCACTGTCTCCCTGGAATGAGATTTCATAATTTTAAATTCTCAAAACCTTCGAATAATGTCAAATTAAAAAGTTACTTATAACTGTCAGGTTAATTATTCGTAGTCGAGTCCATTTGCGGAAATGACGTAGACTATAGTAGTAAATTTTGGATGTTGGAGTTTATCTTCGAAACTGCTCATTCGATTGCCAATTTTTTCACTCATAGGAAGGTTTAGTATTGCTGAGTGGCATACCAAGTATACATCGACACCATAAAAAAAAAAATACACTCAGCACTCGGGGACTGCTGCGGTAAAGCTATTGCATAGCATTTATTCTAGATCCAGTCCCGGAAAATGCGTCAAAAAAATTAAAAACGTTAAAAACTCGAAAACGTAGGGAGCCAAACCCGCATTTATTTACGATTAATAAAACTCTAAAAAACAAAACAAAAATACCCTTATTCACATTGAAATAAGGTCGCTTTTCTTTGACAAGCAAAAGTGACCCTTATTCTCATTAGCATAAGGTCCACATTGATCACCATTGTCACAGAAACAGCTCAGAGAGACCGATAAAAGGCAAAAAAATTACGACCAACAAAAATTTTAAAACCCTCATATATCAGAAACGGTTGGAGTTAGCGCATTTCTGACAAAAAATTTGTCCCGTCATTTCAAATCGAAAACACGTGCAACAAACCTCCCCCCCCCCCCGCCCCTCACCACTCAGATTCCACAGAATTCAAAAACCTTATTAAAAGTCAAAGTATCACCGCCGTGCCCGTCGGAGTGAGGTTTTTTCGTTACGGAATTTCTGGATTCGGTCCCCGCGCTCAAGGCCCGCGATAGAAGCTATGCAATAGCTTAAAACATAAATAAATCATCTAAGCTTAACCTTTAACTACTTACGTGGAGGCCGCTCAGGCCCAGCAAAATAGAATTATTCTCTTCCCCCCTATGCGATGCTTACGGAGCTTCTAGTAGCTTCGAGTTTAGTCATTTAGAGGCTGTGAGTGGTGGTGTACTAGTCGGCACGCGTAATCATGGTGAGTAAATTCATTACAAGGTTTTTGGTGGCCTCCCTGACCGCACATCACTAATTACATAACTTTTTAAGAAATTTTAACTCTACTTGAATTTCCAAAAATTAAACAATGTAACATAATTCAGTTTGTTTTATTATCTATACTAATATTATAAAGCTGAAGTTTTTTTTTTGTTTGTTTGAACGCGCTAATCTCAGGAACTACTGGTTGGAATTGAAAAATTCTTTTTGTGTTGGGTAGTCCATTTATCGAGAAAGGCTATAGGCTATATAACATGACGCGCTGATCAATAGGAGCAGAGCATAAATGAAAAATGTTGCAAAAACGGGAAAAAATATTCCTTTTTGAGAGCTTCCGTAAACGGTTTAAGTTATGCAACAATCATGTATGTAGCGTAGTAGAAGGTAGGTAGCCAGCTGACAGGAGCGAAGCCGCGTGGGACAGTTAGTGCATTATATGCGTATTTAATATGGTTATTAATTTCCTATACTAATAAAACATCAGCCCTCCTAGCCAAATTACAAATGTCGTTGATCGAATCTCTTTCTACAATTAACGTGACTTAACGTTCAGGTGTGCGTGCGTTATCGATTGTAGATTTTCAACTTGGCTATAGGTGCTTTTTTCGTTAAAAAACACCAAAAGGTATTGGCCTCACAAGCCCCCACGTTAGTGCTTACGTAAAATAAAAACCACGTCAGTAACTAAAGGTTAAAGACGCCACTGCTGACGGTAGGCTTCCCTTTAGTGGAAGGTCTTCCAACGCCGCAACTTATGGTATGCAGTACACTGTAGAATATTTCGTTCCCATCATCCAGTAAAACCTTTTTGTTTGTAAAGTCAAAGATCCGACCTGACAAGCATCATGTCCCCATCCTCCTGCGCAGAACATCCTTGGAGTCAAAGTGTGGTTGTACCAGGAGTTTTTCACTTCTTGGCACTCCTCCATTGGAACGGTTTTGACCTTAACTTGATGAAGAGTGTCGAGGTAGTCACCCTGGAAAACAATGAAATGTTTGATTAATCTACCTAATGTTAAAAAGAGGTAAAGTTTGTAAGTTTTGATGGAGATAATCTCTGGAACTACTGAACCGATTTTGAAAATTCTTTCACCAGTTGAGCTACAGAGTGACATGTTCTACTTTTAACCCCGAAAAAATAACGGATCCTGCGGGTTGGGCCACAGAAGTGAATCCGCTGGAAAAGCTAGTATACTAAACAAAAACTGTTTTAAACAAAAAATACAACCGACTTCCAAATAAAAACACTACAAAGTGAAAAATAACTTCAATTTTGGAAATCGGTGTTCCTGTTTTGGGATCTTCGTTTTTTGACACCGACTTCCGAAATTGAAGTTATTTTTCACTTTGCAGTGTTTTTATTTGGAAGTCGGTTGTATTTTTTGTAAAAAAGTTTTTTATTTTTCACTTTTTAGTTGTGAGTACATACCGGACCAATTCTCCAAAGTTTAGCGAGAATAGATTAACCCAGAAACATGAAACTTAAACAAAAACGGTGGATTTAGAGTATACCAGGGTGAACTGTTCACACCTGCGTACCCCTTTAAAGCGTGCTAGTGTGATGTTATATTATGAAATGATGTAAACAATAAACAGACATCCGATTGCAGCTATCCCGAGTGATCTGCTGTCATTTATTGTAGAGTTCTGATGTTTATCTCCGAAGTTCTTCATCAGATCTTGACCAAATTTAAATGGGACCACATGACAAGCACCAGCTTTCAAATAAAAAAAGAATCATCATAATCGGTTCACTAAGTAGGCTAGTAAGTTTGGATGAAGGAGGTTATCTTTGAAAATACTCATCAGATTAAATAAAAATCTCTCACTGGTAGAGAATTATGCTATCGGTGAGTATTATGCTACATTTTCATCCCGCAAATATAACGGGTCCTACGGAGTGGGTCACGGGAGCAAAACCGCGGGATAAAAGCTGGTTTATTATATTTAATCTAGCCCGTACTGGACACTGCTGGACCAAGGCGTCCCTCATTATTTTCCTTTGTTTCCAATTCTGGGACACCTTTTGCCAATTCGCGAGCCCGCGACCCAGGACACAAATTTTCTGTTTTTCAAGTCCATCGCTTGATTGGCATTCGGCAGACTCCGGGTCGGAAAACGAGCTATTGGATTTTTCCTTTGGAGAAATTCTCGAAACATTAATGTCTCAGGACAATTAAATTAAGAATTATTAAGAGATGTCTTCAGAACGGAGGGTTTCCTGACACTGACGTATTTATATACTGGCATTATGTTTATTAGATTTTTATGACATGTCTATACTTTGTGACTATATCCACTACTTGAAGTAAAATATCAGACACCAGATGTGAAATTAGGCGCATGAAAACGCGATTTTTTTTCCTATTTTGAACAAAAGACTAAAATACAGGGTGTTTGGAAGGGAGCTGTACATACGCCTAGGGTAGAAACTAGGGATAGTCTGCTACCTACCCCCGCCCATTATATTGACCTTGGCCTCAAGGTTTTTTTTTAATTTATTTTTATTTTTTATTTGACTTTTTTGTGATTTTTTGACTAAAACTACCTGTAGCTCAAAATCTATCCATGGGACCGGTCGGCTAATGGTCTTGTTTTAATCGTTAGAGTCTTAGGGTCCTGCAAAAAATTATTTTACACCAGAAAATTGTGGAGAAGAAAAGTTATGGGGCCTGAAGTACCATAGTAAGGTAAAGAAATAATTTTAAGGGCAACTTTCTATGGGGTTTAAAAAAAAACTAACAGGGTTGGAGTTCTTCTGATTTTTTTAAAACATCCTCAGTCCATGCCCTTTCTAACGATATGCTAAAAGTGTAATTATCACTTTTAGTTTTAAAGTTATTAATTAATTTCCGCAACTAGGGCACTTCAAGCAAAAATTTCAACTAATGAAAATTAAATGTGTTCGATCGTAAAAGGATGGCAAATGAGAGAGAGAGGTTTTCAACGAAGGTTCTCCGTGAACGTATGGGCAGGCGTCATCGGTAATCGGTTGATAGGGCCGCACTTTTTGCCAGACAACCTAAACGGGCAAAACTACTTAGATTTCCTCGAAAACGATTTGCCTGATTTAGCGGAAGAAGTGTTTGACGAAGATCGGCCCATAGTCTTCCAGCACGACGGCTGTCCTGCTCATTGGAGCCTAGCAGTGAGGGAGCTTCTGGACAACTGCTTTCCTAATTCTTGGATTGGTCGGGGTGGGCCAATTCCCTGGCCCCCAAGGTCGCCTGACCTTACCCCACTCGACTTCTACGTCTGGGGAAGGGCGAAAGAGTTGGTGTACGCAGAAGAAGTACCAACAAGGGAGGTTCTAATTAACAGGATCCACGCCGCATTCGATACAATGCGCGAGGAACTGCTGCTTAGAACGGTGACCGTGGAGATGAGGAAGAGGTGCCGAGCATGTTTACAGGTCAATGGTCATCAATTTGAACAAAATTTGTAATTAATTAAAATTAGTAATTAATTAAAATTTGTAATTTAATGACATTAGTCATTACCAAATTTTTTGTTTCATTTGCCATCCTTTTACGATCGAACACATTTAATTTTCATTAGTTGAAATTTTTGCTTGAAGTGCCCTAGTTGCGGAAATTAATTAATAACTTTAAAACTAAAAGTGATAATTACACTTTTAGCATATCGTTAGAAAGGGCATGGACTGAGGATGTTTTAAAAAATCAGAAGAACTCCAACCCTGTTAGTTTTTTTTTAAACCCCATAGAAAGTTGCCCTTAAAATTATTTCTTTACCTTACTACGGTACTTCAGGCCCCATAACTTTTCTTCTCCACAATTTTCTGGTGTAAAATAATTTTTTGCAGGACCCTAAGACTCTAACGATTAAAACAAGACCATTAGCCGACCGGTCCCATGGATAGATTTTGAGCTACAGGTAGTTTTAGTCAAAAAATCATAAAAAAGTCAAATAAAAAATAATAATAAATTAAAAAAAAACCTTGAGGCCAAGGTCAATATAATGGGCGGGGGTAGGTAGCAGACTATCCCTAGTTTCTACCCTAGGCGTATGTACAGCTCCCTTCCAAACACCCTGTATACCGCAAAAAAACATATATCGTGGTGGCCAAGGCTTAACACGCACTGTGGTTTTTTTTTCCGCCATTTCTGCAACATATATTATGGAAATGTATGAAGCTGCACGCACATGCGGTAAAAAAACCGCGCGGAAAAATTCGCACGAATAAAAATTGCTGTGCTGTAATGTTAAAAAATCAAAGACAGGAAAGTATTACGCATCTTAATGTAGCAAAAGGGACACGCATACAAGTAGTTCCGTTCATAGTTCATTCATTTATTATTGGTCGTATTACATTTTTGGTCGTATTACATTTCGGGGCACAGACATTGGATTAATGTCAGGTTAAATAACTCGCAGAACAGATGGCCGTGGGGCCGAAAAGTTCTAGAATGACGACTGCGTACCAGAAGACGCAGCGTTGGAAGGCCTCCCTCTAGGTGGAGCGATGACCTAGTCAAGGCTGCGGGACCGATCAGTGTGCACAGGACCGATCAGTGTGGGGACACTTGGGTAAGGTCTATGTCCAGCAGTGGACGTCTTTCGGCTGAAATGATAATGATGATGAAATACCGGGTTAGTATACCCGGCATTACTTTTTAATGGTGCAACGAGTATCATGAGTTAGAATGTTAACGACTTTACGGACTCTACATTTATTTATTTAACCTGACCAAACTTGCAGGTGGGCCGAAGTAAGATATTATAGTAGGAAGTAGAATACATGTATTGAAATTATGTCAAATCATTAAGTTTCTTAGTGAATCCAACACGCACTGTAGCCGCATGATGGATAATGGCACTTAGAAATGAGACCTGCTCCAGATAGTGGGATAGTCAAAGCACAGTATAATTATGGACGAACAGTATGGAAACTACCTACAAAGGCTCGAAACGGCATACTCAAACAAACATGCGCATCGACGAGAACCCTAAGCGGCTCGCACTACTGATAGCACCGTGGACGCTGCTTAGGGGTCTCGTCGGTTCGCATGTTTGTGTGAGTGTGCCGTTTCGAGCGTTTGTAGGTAGTTTCAATATTGTTTGTATATGTATGCTGTGGTTAAAGGCTGATATTATGTTATACCTACTAGCCATAAATCTTTGTAGCAACTTTTGCCCGCGACTTCGCTCCCGTGGTCTATAAGATTATTTTTAAAGGATCAAAAGATGCCAGGACATTATAGTATCATGATAGTATCAGATCACATCACATCATCAGCCTTTTAATATTCTTACTGCTGGGACACAGGCCTCCCCTCATAGAGGTAGTGGGCTATAATCCACTAACGGGCCCAGTGCGGATTGGTAGATGTCACATGCCTTTGATTTTTTGGTTCTAGGACATGCCGGTTTCCTCACCGTTTTCATTCACCGTTTTGAGAGCAGTGGTGATGAAATAAATTACACAACGTAAAGCGCCTGCTCGAGTTCGCACCCACGACCTACAACTCGGTGGCCCAGGTGGTCCCGACTTAGAGACAGTATAGTTTCCGTCAATAGAAAAGTTTTTGCAATAAGATACAAAAACAAACAATATTTCCTCTTTAAATTAAAAAAGATAGAAGAATAAAGAAAGATAAATTTAACTTTAACGTACGCGTTCCTTCTGATATCCCCAACCAGAAACATATATATGCTGTCCGATAACCTCACTTAACTGGATCGTTTGGACTTCCTTACTGAGATGGAGGGCTCGGTACAACGCCAGGAGTTGAACGTCGTAATCGAAGCCATGCTTGAGCTGATAATTTGGATGGACGATGTGGTCTGCGATGGCAATCTGAGGACCTTTGAGACGGTAGGTGCTGCCTACACGGATGTAAGTGTGATTTGTGCTGAAAAATATTAATTATTATATAAATAAAATAATCTTTATTTCGGACAAGTAACATCCACATGGATACTAAACGAGAAAATTTATACCTAAGTTAGTACACTTACCATTAATATCTAAAAAATCTTATTTAGTACCGAGGTTGTGGTTCCGAATGCATTTAAGAAAACATCCCCTAATAACGGAGTGTCATACCTTCCTTTTTTTTTGCGGGGATAAATGCTCTTGCATTTACGTTTTTCTCACACACATACACACATCCATACATAGGTACATAATTAGGCCACATCATAGATGCATTAGTTAGTAAATTTGTTATAGTTTAGTAATGATAATTGTACTGTGTTCGTCTTACAACTGCTGTTACATGTTCAAATTTCAGCCGAGGACGCTGGCACCCTAAACACAAGTTAATTCTTACATTGGGTGCCAGAGTTCATCGTAAACACTCTTTTCCCTAGTTGTAACGCAACGTGTTTATTATATAAGTGTTTTCTTGTACAACTGAAGTAAATAAAAATCTATTTTTTTTATTTGGGACTCTAACCCACTAAAACTCCACGCTCAGCAGACCCTCCTCGGGGGAGTACCCCCATCACTGGCGCACCAGAACACACTGTACGCCGGTGTGACCACATCAGGGGCCAAATCAGCACATAAGTGCCAGACAACCCCGTTTATGGCATCCTTGGTCCCCCTGTAACGGGTCAAGGTCAATGGCCCCGCCACCTACAATTTTGCGGCCGCAGGGGATAGGGAGAGCGGCTAGCGCTATACTGCCTGCGGCCCCACCACGTCCGCTATCAGACGGTGGCTACCCCGTCTAGGCCACGGAAGGTAGGGAGAGCGGCGCACCGCAATACCGGTACTCCTCTCCCGCCGCGGCCTCCAACCCTCAGCCGCGATATCTTATGGGACCTGGGACGTTCCATAAGACAGTTGCGATATCGCCTGTTATCAAGCGGCACCGCAACCTACTAGTTGGCCGCTACGTCGTCGGCTTAATCAGCAAAAACCTTGACAAGCGGCCCCTCCTCGGGTTCCTCTTCGCTTCACCGTGAGTGACCAAGCCAAGGTAACTGAGCCCCCTGCCTCGACAATGCGGGAACCCACCGGGGGGGGTGTCTTACCTCCCTGCTATGGTATTTAGGATGGAGTTGGAGCTAGCACTCTGCAAAGAAAGGAGGCAGATTTCTGCCTGACGATGGCATGGAAATCAACGACGCGAGATTCCGCGAACATACCTGATGCACTGCAGAAACGTAGCAGCCCCATCAACATCTTGAACCCGTTATTATATTAGACCCGTAAGGCGCTAATAGTCCGCTTATTTAAATACATACATTTTTCATTTGAAATCATTGCCCCACACTAGGAATTTCTCCTGTTAGACCAGGGTCGATAATTTTTTAAACCAAAATAATGAATCAAATAACTTAGATCATCAAGTTATGTAGTAAGTGTGATACAATGTATAATCGACCTCGATGGATATAATGGTTTATTCTTCTTATTAAAACAACAATCACAGCATCATCACATCATCAGGTAGATGTCACATGTCTTTGAATTTTTGGTTCTAGGACATGCCGGCTTCCTCACGATGTTTTCCTTCATCGTTTTGAGAGCAGTGGTGATGAAATACTATAATTACACAAAGTAAAGCGCCTGCTCGGGTTCGAAC
Organism: Orthosia cruda; assembly: GCA_964057195.1. Taxonomy (NCBI): domain Eukaryota; kingdom Metazoa; phylum Arthropoda; class Insecta; order Lepidoptera; family Noctuidae; genus Orthosia; species Orthosia cruda. The sequence goes on from OZ059854.1 coordinate 5,880,619, forward strand.
CCACGACCTACAACTCGTAAGTCGGGACCGTAACCACTGGGCCACCACTGCTCTCAAACAACAATATTAAGTAGAAAATATATCGTGTCGCGGCAAAAAATATGGTGGTGCGCGAGATTCCAAAATAAATACTGGCTTACCCACAATGAGCTGTAGTCAGTGCCCATTTCTTATGTATGAGTGCCCCGCCACAAACATCACCATAGTTGACCTGGTATGGTGCATAGGCGATCCAGATTTCATATCCACCGATGATACTGAATTTAAAACATGTTTGTGTTGCAATACAATACAACAATTGTGTTTAAAGCACACTATGAAAGATATTTTTTTAAATTTCAATGCATATTGACTCCTATCCCCACTGCTTAATGCACCTTTTTAACCAGTTAACAAGTAAAATTTCCAAATTTAAAAAACCCGCCGACACATTTATCTTGCGAAAACATCCCGATTCAAACAGTAAAACGCCCATAACTTTTGAACGCCTGAACTGATTTTTTTCAAACATAGCTAAGAACACTCTCGACACAATCACCTTTCAAACAAAAAAACATGTACGCGAGCTGGTTGACCAAAACCAGAATATACTCCGACTGCACAGCATGATTTTCTTCTTGTTTACGTCTTTTTAGTTCGATTTTAAAGCAGTCGGGTTTTTTGATTTTTTTAATTACCTTTTTTTATTTACTACTTTTAAGAACATATAAGTGTTACATATTTTTGAAATCACCTCCTAAGCCCTATATTTTGATACCCCACACGATGGGGTTGGAAGAAATATATATTTTTCCCCACAAAATGGCGCCCAAAATTCGCCATTTTTTTATTTTCCGGTTTTTATGTAGTCTGTGACACTCGCAGGGTTAAGACGAATCGATTGACATAAGAATCATCAAAATCGGCCAACGCGTTTGGTCTCTAGAACGCCACATAGGAACACACATACACACATACATAGACTGATAAACACATTACCCTCCTTCGGCAGTCGTGTAAAAAGGAAGCATCCTGGCAGTTGAATCAAATTTGACCACGCTCTCTCCATATTGATTATGTTCAGAAGAGAACTTGTGTGGACATTAATTTCGTTATAATTTACTAGAGATTAAGCCAGTAACACTTGAAGAGGTCCTTAAAAAAAAGTTACCATCTCTGGTTGCAACCTTCACTGAGCCTTTCAACAAAATCATTCAGGGCTGTATTTAAGTGAAATTCTAATAGCAATAGCAATTCTCAAAAAGCCAATAGACAATGTTTGGCAACGGGGACGCGGCAGACCTAGGCGAAGATGGCGGTCACTGGCCACCATTATTATGAAGCTCAGTTTTTTACATGGCTGCGCTTCTTTCACTCTTCTTTATTTAACACCATGGTAGCCTTTGTTTTATTGTAATGTTAGCACACATGGTCACAAGATGGCCCATCGCAACGGTCTAATTGGCTTTAGATTCGTATTCAGACTCATTTTCAGATGATTATCTTTAGGTTTCAATAATAAATTTCATAATTGTATAAAAATAACATAATATTTAAATGAAATCCAATTTAAATTTCGAATATAGGGGTGTCAATTTCGAAATTAATAAACATTCAAATATAGTCCGAAATTCCCAAACTATGAATTTTCGAAATTGGAAATGCATGCCCTTAGCGGAACGCCTTGGCTTCCTTGAGAATTGGCGGGTTGAGCGCAGAACCGAGGGAAATAGAAGGAAATTTGAAATGCATGCCCTTAGCGGGACGCCTTGGCTTCCTTGAAAATTGGCGGGATGGGCGCAGTACCGAGGAAAATGGATGGAATGGGGGAGGCCTTTGCCCTGGAGTGGGGCAAGGGAGGTTAGTACAAAAAAAATTGGATCAGACAAGAGCTATCAAATGTCTCGTGATTAATCTATCATTTTGGCATTTCAACAATCACTCTCAAACAAACAACAACAATACAACACAACAACAACAATTACACTGTCCTAAAGCCTCTATTATTTTCCCAGAGGCCACACATTATATCAAAGAAACAGTGGCAAAAGCGATTGGAAAAATAAGTATTAAAAAAGTTAATAAAAAAAAATCCCGACTGCTTAAAAAGCGAACTAAAAAGACGTAAACAAGAAGAAAATCATGCTGTAAAGTCGGATGATACATATTCACGTGCTGGCTGACCAAAACCAGATGCATCCTCCGACTGCACAGCATGATTTTCTTCTTGTTTACGTCTTTTTAGTTTGCTTTTTAAGCAGCCGGGATTTTTAATTTTTGTTTATTAACTTTTTTTATTTACAACTTTTTAGTTATTTTTTTTAATTAGGTGCATTTAAATATATAAGTGCTAAATATTTTTGAAATCAACTCTTAAAACCCTTTATTTTGATACCCCACATGATGGGTATGGAAGAAAAAATATTTAAGACGAATCGATTGACGTAAGAATTATCAAAATCGGCCAACGCGTTTGTTCTATAGAACGCCACATAGGAACAAACATACATACATAGACTGATAAACACTTACCCTCCTTCAGCAGTCGGGTAAAAACTAAAACTCGACTACTGAAAAATCACATAGCAGAATGTATTGTTTTGTTACGGTATACGACCACGGTTATCCTCTACGAAATAGTTTGTACATAACAATTTCAGATGGGAATATATTCTTGTTTTATACTTTTTAGAGCGTGATTTTTAGTAGTCGGGTTTTAGATTTTGAACTTATTTTATACTAGCTTCAGACTCTTGAAGCCCTCAAAGATAATATCCACCAAGAAGTTCTGGCAAGAGTGATGGAAAATGTCATAAATCGGGCACGAATGTTTATCAATTATGGTGGCGGCCACTTAGCCGTATCATTTTATCGATAAAATTGAGAAAAGAAAATTAAGATACAAAATGAACATTATCCAAAAGCAGAACCAAAGTTTCCAATGCATAAAAAAAAATTACAGCCGAAGAACATCGGGTTATAACTTTTGCGCCAACCTGTATTAATTTTCTAGCGTGTCGGTAGCAGGATTCAAAAATTGAAAGCAATGTGGCTTTCCACTATTTGTAACTGTATAAATCGATCCCAACATACCACCAGAATGAAAACCCAGCGCTCTCTATTAGAACACGAAGACAGTTTAGTATATATGCTCATTTTATATCAATTTACTTATATTTTTTATGATTCGATGAAATAATAAGATACAGAAAATTTTATGGTCTAATTTAAATAGTATAATAAATTTAATATAATAAATTTAATAGTTTGGATAATAACAACATCCTGTCCCACCCCTTTTTATCCCTTGAAGGGATTAAATTCAAAAAATTCTTAAATAGGTGTTTCTTTAATTGTATTGAAGAGCAGAAATACAAAATTTCAAGTAATTTTGTTAATATACAATTTATTTATCATACTAACTTTAACACCCCTTTTTACCCGTTAAAGGGAAGAAATTAAAAAAATCCTTAAATAGGTGTTTCTTTAATTGTATTGAAGAGCAGAAATACTAAATTTCAAGTAATTTTGTTAATAAATAATTTATTTGTCATACTTTTTTTAACACCCCTTTTTACCCCTTAAGGGACGTATACAGTGAAAGTCTGAAATACGAGTTTCTGTAATTATATGTATTGAAGAGCAGAAATACCAAATTTCAAGTAATTGTGATAATAAATAATGTATTTGTCATACAAACTTTAAAACCCCTTTTTACCCGTTAATGGGATAAAATTCAAAAAATCCTTAAACACATGTTTCTTTAATTGTATTGAAGAGCAGAAATACTAAAATTCAAGTAATTTTGATAATAAACAATTTATTTCTTTTTAACCCTTTAGGGGATCAAATTCAAAAAATCCTCTAAGACGTATTTTATTATTTTAAATTTAAACGCTAAATACTACATTTCATTCATTTCAAATTAAAAATGACCGAGTTTCATACAAACTTTAATCCCCTATTTCACCCCTTTAGGGGATGAATTTCCAGAAATTCTTTCTTAAATGACGCCTACAGTATAAAATAAATATCCTCCCAAAATTTCAAACCTCTATCATTAGTGGTTTAGGCTAGGCGTTGATATGTCAGTCGGGACATTGCCTTTTATATATATAGATTTACATGTATCTAGATAATGCATAAGTTATAAGAGTGGACTTTGCGACGCCGTAGTCGGGTAAAAAAATAGTTAACATGACTTTGACTGTATATACCTCGCAAACGGTACGCTTGACAAAAATATAATGTACCATTTCCTACTTTCATTTTAAAATCCCTGTACAATGATACCACTCAGGATATCTTTTTTCTTTTTTTCCTGGACCCGCTAGAGGGCGCCTTATTCAATTTACTGTGACGTAACATAGCCTATAGCCAGTGGACAAACAAGACGATTCCAACGACATCTCATTTGTCAAATTATGATAAGTAGTTTAGAAGTTATGAGGGAACAGATGAACATACATACCGGTCAAAAACATAACCTTTCCTTTTGCTTAGCCGTAGCCGGGTAAAAATGAGAAAAATGTAGGAAAATGTCAAACGCTATCAAAAGGTCACGTGCTCAATCCCTTTATCCATCGAATGACACTTGTCATAGACTCCAGCAATGAGGAAAAATTCAATGAAGTCATACAAACGAAAATATTTCCTACAGAACCACGATAATTTGCCACCCAACTTCAAGAGATAACCTAAACCAGCATAGCTGTAAAAAATCTCATTATGACGTCATTTTAATCCGAACACGTGTCACTCACCTACGCACGAAGACAAAGTTAGTTAAAAACACAATAAATAAGAAAAGCATTGCAACAATGAAAAAACGGATTATGTTTAATCACAATTTCAATTAAAAATCATTAATTGATATTCAGGCGAGAAATTATGGAAATGGTATAAAAGAAATGGTGTGTGATGTTATTAAGTTTTTGGCAATTAAAGCAGTGCACGCGTATTGCCTACCTGTTTTATACAAATCTATAAAATTAAGTTCGTTTGAAAGTCTGTTAAATCACAATGTAAACAAACAAACCGATTCGTACCTACCTCGCCGCCGAGGTCCGTCGCGTGTTCTTTCAATAAAATCACGCCAGCCCGCGTCAGCTGTGCATTAGTTAAATGTTAGATTTAAAAGGAGTTTCTTATCCGTTCTTCTCCAAGTAGGTAGTTTACGAACGGACAGTAAATTCATTAATCTAGATCCAGCTTTAGTTGTCCCACCAGCGATGCCCTGAGCCGAGGTCCGACCCCAACTGGGGTAGCCCTTAGCGCAAGCGCTTTAGGTTTAGAAACTTGTTTCTGCCTATGGCTGGAGGCTATAATATAGCTTAGTCTCCACAGGTTAGCCCGGTTAAGCAGTAGCCAATCACTTAGATTGAATCTGCGAGACGCCAAGTAGAAAAAAGTACATAAGTCTGTTAAATGTTTCGGGTAGTCGTTCGACACATTTGTTCAGCAATTGACAGACGTCTAAGTATCTGATAGTGGCAGACAGTTTTTATATGCCTTAATAATCTTGAATTAATTTTATAAATAAAAAATATTGTTACATATTTTAATACTATGTAGGATAGGCGATTGAAATTGTAACCAAGAATTCTAATAACAGCAGTAAAAGAATGTGGTTATTAGTTAGAAGTAACTAAAGTAGGTTTAATATAAGTACAAAGTATATTTTCTTTACCGGTCTCACAATAGTTCCCTGTGGTATACTGAGCTGGACTGGTCTCACATAGTTCCCTGTGGTACACCGAGCTCCAGATTACTGGCTTCAAACTCAACTTCTCTGCGGCCAAATCTATGTGCCCAGTGTGGCGCCATCGATCCGCCCTCGCCTTGGAAGTAAATTCTGCCCTGATCTAAACATACCGAACGAAAGTCTCAAACCGACCCCGGTTCTTACGCTATATCATGCAGATGGAAAAGCAGCTCCACAAGTCTGAAAAGAAGCAAGTGCAGTAATTGAGAATCAAAACATAGAGTCTGACACTAGACACCTATTGGGCAAAAGAACCAACGCGAAAATTGGTCATCTGTGGTCTTCGTCATCAGTTCCACTTCACCAAATGATACTTTCTGAGTGCAAATGATTGCATTGTTGATGAAAATAACTAAATCGCTATATGTTTGCCTATAATATTTGAGTAGTTCCCTCGATTTCTCTAGGATTCCATCATCAGATCCTGACCTAATGATTATGGAACCAACTAGGAAGTATACCCTTTCAAATAAAAGAAGAATTTTTAAAATCGGTCCAGGCGTCTTTGACTAATCGGGGAACATACATAAAAAAAATATTAATATAGATTCCGACGAATTGAGATCCTCCTCCTTATTTTGAAGTCGGTTAATAAAAGGGAATACAAGACCAAACTCCTGTCACGAAACAAGGCCAATGCCCGATTCAAACAGAAGGACATTCTCTCATCCACTCACTATCTATCATCAGGGTCTCACCTTCTGATGTGCACTTGAGAGTCCCTGAACTGCCTCGAAACCCAAGTAGAAAGCCGTAACTCCAACCTTATAAAATAGGACTTTCTTGACTGAATGGCAGCTGGCTATGGATGTGGATCTGTATCGACAACTGTACTCCTAAACTGCCTTCGGTGTCTCAAAAATGCAGTCAAAGTGACCTCTGTCCTACCACTGATGATGTTCTGGACATAGCAAAGTTTTAGACCGGCAAATTTGAATTTACGTCGTACCAACGACACGAGGAAGAATAAGTGCTCAGTTTTGTGCTTAAGATCCAAAATAAGAGAACAACTGTGTCTCTAGCAGGTACTCTGTATATTATTAGTCAGAAAAAAACACATTGTTTTTTTTTTTTTTTTTTTATCTAAATTTGTGTCAGGAGCACAAAGGTGCATTGAAGGAGGCATACATATATGAATGGTTTCTTGATTTTTGTTATTTTATTTTTATTGTTAAACTTTTATGTTTCTACTCGTATATAGTGTATAACATTATTTATTATGTGGTATAACATCATCTTGGAAATACTGTAAGATGTTGTACTTATTGGTGTCAAATAAATAAATAAAATAAATAAATAATAATAAATATTTTTTGTATACTTTTATAACCACAATATGGGAGCAGGGTCTGGAACTGGTAATTTGATTCTAATTAATGAAAATAAATATAATATTCATATTTTATTCTTAACAAAACTAAGACTTTTACAATTTTTGCAACATTTCTTGTTGAATAGTGGCTTACTCAATGAGTGATACTTATACAGCGGTTACATGATTTGATCTATGTCGCATAAGCAGACAAAAATTGTGGTGAAGAACAACATAATTTTTCCAAAATGGTTTTTTCAATAGAATTATGAAGAGAGAATACGAAAATAGTCTAACAGAAATAAAATTCACAGCGTTCCAAAATGTTTTATTACAAAATCCTTTAGTCAAATTTAACGCCAGTAGTCTGTTCAATCCAGGTCCTGACTTTGGCTACTTTGCTGTACACGCCGTATGATCCTGGGGTGGCACAGCCGTATCCAAAGGAAACCATTCCTAGAAGACGGTCGTACGCTACTGCTGGTCCGCCGGAATCTCCCTGTAATTGAAGTTTTTTTTTAAGATATCCATTTAGACATTGCTCGAATATATGTTTGGACAGTTTGAAAAATGCCCAACATGACAAGGCAATATGCTGAAAACTTTGAAATAGGTAATTAAATTGACCGGGCTTTTTGAATAATGTCCATTCTTATTGGACAGGTTAATAAGCTCCGTGGCATCAACAATGACCCCTATCAGAATATCAGCGCAGCGTTATTTTCTTTTTAATATCGTTGCACATGCTGAGATAGGAGCCTTTTTGGTCTCGCACGGGGTTATTTATTTTATTTTTTAATATTGTTTGTGTTTTGCTTGTCTTGTGTCTCCTGTGCGGGTCACAAATAAATATATTTCTTTCTTCTTTCTTGAAAAAGATGTGTTTTTTTTTAAATTAAGTTAATGTTCACTTTGATTATTTATATAAAATCAGTATGGTAAGAAAGAACAATTACTATTCAAGTAACAAAGTCGCTCTATCTGCAGGGTCTAAAGTAACATGAAGGAGATGACGGTCATCCCCTTCGAACCTAATCTATGCGTGTCGGGTTGCCCTAAGTTCCCGAGTTCGCTTTGCTCGCTCTTAATTTTTTTCTAAATTTATGTCCAATAGAATACTGCAATTTGTATAGACCGAAGACGACTAGTTTGGTTAACCACACAAAACAGCTTCATTTTGTCTGATTCTTTAAAAAAGGTATTCGCAAGACTTACCTGGCAAGCATCTTTCTTTCCTTCCGAGAACCCAGCACAAAACATTCTGGCTGTCAAACTTCCCCTAAAATATGGGAAAGGCACATTCTGGCAGTGCTCTTTCGATATGATTGGAACTCTCACGGCGCGGAGAACGTTGGAATATGGGCCCTTAAAATAACATAATTGTAAGTAAATAAAAAAGTGGTAATGTTTTTAGAGTACTGGTTATTGTGGTAATTGTGAGATGGGCATTGTTTGGCAATGAAGGTCTGGCTTAACGATGCTGATTCAATAATGATTAATAAAACGCAGGTGCTATTTTCTAAACTGACGTGAGTAAATACTTCAGTGACAACTAGTATGGAAATTAAAATTTGCTTAAAAAGAGTATGTTCCACAAGGACCTATTCTTGGCTCAAGTCTATAACAAAATCATGAAAGCCATTTTATTTTTGTTGTAGCGGTACAGACTACGTTTGTTTTGACCATACACTGCTTAGGCGTACCTCATCATCATAGGCAGATGATCAGACCTTTACCCAACTATCGTAGAGTCGCCTTCTAACCTAAAACAGGATTAAGCTAAATATCAGTACATTTCATAGACCGACTGCCTTTTTCAACTCCATAACCCTGCCGCTTAGGCGTTACTGTTGCTTGCAAATTTGTATTTTTGGGTATGTATAAAATAATGTCATTTAGTAATTTACTACATACGAGTATCAACATTTGTGTGATGCAGAGGTAGCTTCAATATTAAGAGTATAACGACAAATAATTCGGAATATTAACATTAACTAAAGTATCGTGCCAGGAACAGCTACACCTAAGCCGCTTACGGTCAAAGCATACGGAGTCCGCAACGCAACTAACAACCATCTAGATGATTGTTTCCAATTTGTTACATTCGACCAGCTAATAGAAACGTGTAGATAGGCGTAACCAATGAGATTTTAATTTACCGCTTGGTTTCTACTAAACATGGCTATATTTAAAACGAATAAATATGCAATAAATTGAATATTACACTTTATAATTCCGTTTGAAATGAATGTTAAATAAAGATTTGTAACATTTGTTTATTAATTTGTGGCAATTGTAAAAGATAATGGAGTGGAACTTAGATTTTCTAATAAACTTTAATATTTATTAACAAAACAAATCTTTTGTTTCAAAAGAAGATATTAATTAATAAGTAGTGGATCTTAATTATAATGTTGCTACTACTGTAATTCTATTTTATGACTGACACTGGCATCTAGAGGTTTCTAAATTCAGTCAATATATAGGTAATATTTAGTAATTGAATTGTGTTGTATACAATTCTTATTTAGTGGTCTTATGTTCTGAGTCATCATAGATGAACTCAGAAGTGTTGCAGATGCTACTGATGATATGACTGTTGATGATATTTTTACTCACATTTTCCTCAGTATTGCCCCAGCCAGTAACTGTGATTACTTTACCAATAACCATATCTTCAATATGTGCTATCTTTATGGCTTGTATGTTCTCGTCGAATTTCAAGGGCTCGGCCAGCTCCAGTAGTTGGAAGTCATAATCGAACGGATGGTCCTTCTTCTTGGCTGACCACATTGGATGAACATGGCCTTTCTTCACCATGACTTTCCTTCCCAAGTTTATGTATTTTGAACCCACTTTTACGTATGGCTTCTTGCTTTAAAAATGATTTTTAGTTTACTTTGGCATCTTGATAACATTTTCTTATTTATTTTCAAGTTTTGTTAACTTCTTGTAAATACTACATAGTCAATTTATTTGATCTAGTGTTGCAAAATACATAAGAGTACTCAGCACAATTGTAAAAAATATGATACTGTAGATAAAACCACAGTGTTGACTCCACTTCTACTACTTAGAGAAATACTACTTACTTTTTAGACAACTTTAGTACAAAACGGTACAAATAACTGTACACCTCATTGCGATTGCAACCTCACTAACCACACAACACCCCGCGTTCGCCCCGAGTGCCAATAGCGAGAGTCGTGAGAGCACCAGGTGCACAGTTATTTTGATAGATAGTACAAGTATTATAAAATTTTGAACAGCATAAAGACTTTAGAAAAACAAATAGCATTCTCACCCACAATGCCCAGCAGATAAAACCCATTTTTTATCAATAATCGCTCCACCACAGTTAGTGCCATAAGATACGTGGTAGGGGTACAGGTTAATATCTACTTCAACACCACCAACAATCTTATCGTCTCCGTAGTTCGATTCGATGTCATAGGCCTGAGAATCCCCAACTCTTTCACTGTCCCTGTCTTTTGCATAGTCTATACTGTCCACATCTGGCATTTCCGTTGGTTCCTCATAGGACTCAATATCAAGTCTCTCTTCATCATACTTCTTGATCCTCTTCGATACTCGTTGCCTGTGCGACATTGGTGCGTAAAGAACATTTTTCGTTTTGATCGGTATTTTCTGTACTGGTATTAATAATACGTCATACTCTGGAAAGGTTTTAATTTAAACATGCATTAATAGTGAATTTTGAAAAAAGAATAGATTTCAAGATTCGAATTTCCTGATTTGAACTTCGAATCTTGTTATAACGTCAGGATTTGTTATTTAAATTTGCAATTAAAACTTTAAAACCGAATGCCATAACGTCATGTCGAATCGAAGGATTTTTACTGCCTTCGTATAACAGCTCTTAGAAGATAACGAAAAAAATTGTGACGTCATATATAGATAGATATAATCCCAAAATATATTATGTTTGCCTTACTGTCGCTGAGTTGGACTATAATCGGAGCTGGAAATAAAATATATTAAATGACAGAATACATAAATAAACAAAATAAAATTTATAAAGCTGTAAGAAGTTTTGTATTAAAATTTATCGATTACAAGAATACCATTAAAATATAGATGAGGTAGAATTGGAACAACACCTTTTCAATGTAACCAAAGTCTATCCACAAGAAAAAATGATCACTTTCTTCAAAGGATTAAAATAAACAGTACAAACTATTCTCTTTTTGAAGCAGCTACACAAAATCAAATCAAACTGTTATCTCTTTGGAGCAGTTAAACAAGATCAAATCAAACTGTTCTCTTTTTCAAACAAGATCCTTTAAAACGAAATATGAAAATAAAGACCCCACCCGCTCCGAGGATTTCTATGCCAAAGACCAAGGCAACGATAGGCGACATCTTCTAACTTGTGAACATCACTTTAATTATCAAAAAATAGATAAAACTTTGTACACACGTACTGTCAAGTTGCGCTGGTGTTAGATAATGTGATAGGACGATTCCAATTAAAAAAATATAGTACATTATGAATGGATTTATGTAACGATCGTCATCCCGGTGTGCCACTCACGCCAAAGAAAGTATTCTGAATTTAAAATCCCATTCTAAAAACCAATGATTGTAAGATTGTAGAAGTTAATTCGCCATGAAATTAAAATTCATATGTACGTGTTTTTCTTTTTTTTTGCTAGTTGCCTGCGTTGTTTCGAGTAATTGTTACATTAGCTAGCTGTTATGCAAAAATATTAATTTTCTAGTTCCGTAAGTAGAATAAAATGAATTTAACATCGAATACAAGTTTTTTTTTCAATTAGTATATATTTTATACAAAATATATAAATTTAGAACAATTTTACCGTTTGACTGATACGTGCTGACATCTATTAAAATCCGGAGTTATTTTTTCTCACACTGTGATGCCATCTATCAAAAAGTTTTAGAAGTTACAAATTGAACTTTATAAAATAGTCATTATTACTTTTCGACTGTGACTATATATACTTGTCTGTAACAGCAGATATTTAGAAACAAAATTTTCAAAAAAGATTTGTTCAGCATTTACTTTACGAACGCATGGAACTGAATTTAACTGATCCCGTCTCAGACGACACTCGCGCCACCTAGTATCGAATAGCGCAACGAGTTGTTTCAAGATGGCCTAAACTGAGAATGCCAGTTCAAGGGTCAAGATACAATCTGATAATTATTGTTTTCATGAATTTATGTAATAATTGGCCATTGACCATGGCCATTTTGATGTTGTACCGAAATACGTGGATGAAAGTCGTGCCCTGAAGGTAGCACACACAATTAAGATGTCTCGACTATCCAGTACAGACACGTCTAGCGTAGAATGACGAGAACAGCCAACCCCAAATAAAAGGATGAAGCTAGGCAGAGAGAGAAAAGTATATTCGTTAATTTTGAACAAACCAAACCTATGATTTGGTATTCCGAAGAGCTAATCCTATTGTGACTCAAGATGTTTTGACCAATAACTCTATCGACTGTCCTGTGATGGAAAAAAATATATCATTAGTTACGTCAAATGCAGCTATGCTTGCGCCCTAGTAACTTGTCATGCGGAAGCTCGCTTCTCGTCAAAGAAATCTGTAAAAAGAATGGGAAGAACGTATGATTAGTATCTATGTATTGGATTGTTATATTTAATTAGAATGCTTCATAACTATGAAAAAATAATTTGCTTAAAAAAAAACATAGTATTGCTCGTTGGATTAAAATTTAGAATTTCTATCACTTCAGTTTATTCGATCGCTAGCTGAAGGTTAAATAAAATAATTTCAGAAACATGATAAAAAAATGTAGAGTAGGTATTAGAGCTTTGCGTTAGATTTGAATGTTGTTTTTGGTTTGGAGTAGTCGTAGGTCTATTTAATTTCGTAAGTGAACGGAACGAGTATATAGTACGCAACATAGGAACCTAAGTTCCGGATTCCATCTGTTCGAATTTAGAAGAAAGAATATTTATCGTATCGGACACAGATTTCGAATTTTAAATTCAGATTGTATGCATTGAAAGAAGGAAGAAAGAAGAAGAAGGAAAATACTTAAGAAGAATGTTAATTTGACACAAACTTAAACCTAACAAAATAAATATATTTTCGATTTTAATAAAATTGGTCTTACGTAACCCTACTTTATTACCAATGGAATTTTAATTCTAACTGTAGGTAGTTTTTATCGTGTTTGGCCTTAACATTGCAGGTTTCAATTCCTTTGTAATTGAAAAGCCGTTATATTATTATGTACTATTTGAAGTCAAGGTTTTACCTTTATTTCTTTTGCGTAGCATTAGAATCTAGAGAATCACTGTGTCTTTCTTATGAAACTATAACCAAACTGTAAATTCTTGTAAGAATAGTAGACCAAAAAGAATTAAGAAAAATATTGTGAGACAGACGATATAGCTGAAAAAAAGGAATTGTGTGATGACAGCTGAAATAAATGGAAGGGATAACATTATGCTGGGCTGATCCCAAAGGCATTGAAACAAGTTTAGGAAATTATGTTGGATGCATATGATGCAGGGTATTGTCATCACAATCATTATCATCATGATCATCATCATCAGCCCGCTGCTGGGATACAGGCTTCCTCTCTGTAAGAGGGAATGGGCGGTAATCCACCACGCGGGCCCAGTGCGGGTTGGTGGATGTCACATGTCTTTGAATTTTTGGTTCTAGGATATGCCGGTTTCCTCACGATGTTTTCCTTCACCGTTTTGAGAGCAGTGGTGTTGAAATAATTTATACAAAGTAAAGCGCCTGCCTGGGTTTGAAGCTAATGACTTACAACTTGTAAGTTGTGGCCGGTACCACTGGGCCACCACTGCTCTCCATCATCATGATAACCGTGGTCAAATGTCAACGGTTCACCAAAAGTCGACGATGTATATCACAATATTATTAAAACAGAGAGCTCGCTCAAAGGCACGCCAAATATTTATGCAAAGAATCATGAGATACAATTTTGAGGTGTTTTTCGCTGTGATCTAAAGGAAGTAGGAACAATCAAAACAATACAATTGCAATATTAGCTTCAAGTTGTTGATCAGAAATTTGGAATTTGGTAAAAAAAAATAGCAATAGCGAATTACTGAAATCGGCGGATTAAAGTGTATTTGAACAACCATATGGATTTAAAATAACAAGAATGTAACTTAAATTACACGGGTTCCATGTTATTTTAGCCTTAATAAATTTTCTTAATCACTTCGTCTCGCATTTTATGTAAATTCGTAATCATGTTGACATTGCATTTTTGTTGTGTTCATTTAATACAAAAATGGCATAATCTAGATATGCTAGACCACAATATACTGCAAAAACGGTGGATTTACAAAGTACCAAGTCGGATTACCGAGAGATGGATTAGCGATTGGAGAGTACCTACTGTACTTTAATGACCCCATCAAAGTTGTGGCAGTATAAGGTTCGTTGCTTACTCTTGACACCTGGGCAGAATTAGAACAGTAACGGCATGACACAGAAAAAAAATCTGTGGAGAAATCAATATATTTTAGATACCATAAATATTGATAAAGTACTCATTTAATTGTGCCTTCATAAGGTTTATTATGCAAACATATTATTTTAACAAATTATCTATTGACTACCAAGTGATCTAAAACAAATCGTCAACTCTAAGAAATATTCTCTACCAGAATGCGATATGATCAAAAAAAGGAAAAATAACTGTAAATAATTATGAAGAAATAGTTGTTACATTTCCAGACTGCTCGTCAATTGTTGGTATTAATAACTTATATCAATCACATAAGAGTCACGGGCATTCGTAGATTTGAAGACTATCTTAAAATTTACGAGCGCACGAATCTAAATTTCGATGAAATCGAACAACTTCCCCTAAAATTACTTGACCTTTACCAATTTTGAAATCCCTTCATCGCTGAAAATTGAGTTAATTGTTTACTACACGTCATTCAATTTCTGACCAATTTTAGTTTCTGAACTTGTTATCTTGTCATCATGCCACAGATAATCAATAACGTGCTTATTTTTTTTTATATTGTTGTGAGTTTGAGATTCGCCTTCGCAATTTTTTGTCCAAAGTGTTTTTTTATCCATTTTTTTAGTGGCTTCATCCGGATACTAAAGTTAATCAATACACACAAACATAAAATAAAATCGTGTAATGAAGAAATAATAAACAAAATGTCTCCAATAAAAATAACTGCAGTGTGTCTCGACTTATTTACTCGTACTTATTAAGACGTGTTATGTTTAGTGTCGTATGCCGTATTGTTACGCTATATTGCATTGTCTTTGGAAGTTACTGTAGTTATTAGGTTGCTACCATTAGAACTTAAATATATCTTCTGTTCTTGGGTAGCCTGACTTTCTTTTTACTCTAAATAATTCTGATTTCTAAATAAGTTTAATACGTGTTTTGGGTTTTTAGGGTACCCAAAGGGTCCAAACGGAGCTCTATTGCTGTCATTGACGTGTCTGTCTGTCTGTCCGTCGTATGTCACACAGGTTTTACAGCCAAACGGTTGAAGCTGCAGTCTTCACAGGCATCTTGTTGAAAGCCATACAAATTGAAAACAAATATTTTAAATGTTTTTAAGGGGGGGGGGGGGGGCGCCCATACAGCTAAAGTGGGGCGCGTATAAATAAATTGACCTACCCTATCGTGTGGGGTAGGTTATTTTTTTTATTCGTGCCCTCCTTTATCGTAGTTGAGTAGATAAATAATGTTTTTTTTATAATTTTAGAAAATCAAGCTTCATTTAAGCCACAAAAGTCAGCATATTTTTACAAAACTACGTTCCGTGGAATTGTTTGACTTCTCTTTGACCAAATTTGCAGTTCTTATGGCAATTTGGTGATAATGTTTATTATTACGTATATTTGACTAACAAATACCAAAATATTCATAAATCAGATTTTTCCTTTCAAGTTCCCTCATTTTTCATATTACAACATGCTTTTGCGGTTATTATGGGAAATCCGACACGCACTTGCCCGGTTTTTTTATTAAGTTCTACCGCTCCTAAATGTAAGAATATTATTATGGACAGTTTTTCTTATTTTCACATGGCAGGTCAAAAATGAAAATGAAGGCCCAATACATGACTACCCTCTTTCTATGACTGAAACTTGTATTATCGTATAGGCAAGAAATGAACAAGAGTACTGTTATCTACTTTAACAAGTACTTGTAGCTATACAGCAGTAACAATCTTAGCTAGACACCGCAGTGATAGCAGGTCTGACTAAAAATCATTCATAGAGAAGTTTTACCGGTCCGGATGATACTAGAAAGTAAACAAAATAATTAAAAACCCATTATCACATACCAACATTACTTAAAAAGTATACTCAAACCATCCATTTCACCAAAATTGCAACACCCAACTCGCCATGGACAGAAAACACGCCACACCGAAGACTTAGCCGTTCCACCAAAAACTTTTATAATAACATTATTAACCACACAATAAATGGGGGGAAGGGGGAGTAAATAAGCTTCAAGGGGATGAATACATAATGAAATTTCGCCCCTAGCGTCCGTTAATCAAAAACTGGTGCAGAGACGGCGAAAGACGTAAGAAAATGGAAATTTTCCAACCCTCCTTTTTCCTGTTAGACTCTACCCCCTAAGTAGGGGGAGGTTGGACAATCTCCCCCTGGGTGATCGCGAGAGAGGCGACGGCTTCTTGAGTATAATGACGTTTTATTTTAACTTGGAAAGCAGAAATAGAAGGTCTTTGCCTTACAGAGGGATACAATAGACTAACAATAATACGGTGCTTGGATTGAAACTGTGTGTTCTGGTGCAACTTAGAATCACCATAAAGGAGTGAAATGGAGAGGGCTATGCTCAGAGTTTCTTTGATAGAAATGTAGAGATCCGCAATAGAACTAGGGTTACCGACATAGCCCGAAGAATTGCCAAACTTAAGTTGCAGTGGGCAGGGCACATTTCTCGCAGAACTGTTCTGTCAGTGGTGACCATGAACCGGAAGACGTTGCGTTGGAAGGCCTCTCACTAGGTGGACCGATGACCTGGTGAAGTTTGCGGGGACCTGCTGGATGCGAGACGCACGGGACCGGTCAATGTGGCGACGCTTGAGGGAGACATAAATGTCCAGCAGTGGACGTCTTTCGGCTGATATGATGATGATCGAAACGTGTCTACATTCTTCTCGACTTCAATTTTTTTTATTTTGAACGGGAAACACGAGACAACTAAGCGTGGGATAGTAATTAATCGAGTCTTTCGTATTTAATTTAGAATATTATCGTTTAAGTGTATTTATAGAGCTGAAAAAAAAGAACAATTTATGAAACAAAATTTTGCCAGCTATTGTAACAAAATGGTTGGAAAGCCCTACATTTTGGATACTTTTATTATTTTTCAAAAGCCGACCAGGAAGTTGAGAAGATTAAGTTGACATCTTTTATTTTTAATAATAATAAAAATAAAAGATGTCAACTTAATAATATAATGATGATAATATACTAGACAGCAGGTTTATTTAAAAAAATAAACCAGAATGATTAGTGCATTAGCTGCAAGTAAACTTAAGCAGAAATGATAAAAACTAATAAAGGCTTGCTTAAAACTATTGCGCTCAAAAATAAATGTTTACTATACATACCAGTCCGATACAGAAAACTGATATGTATAGAAAAGACGATTTTTCTAGCAGGTTCTATATTAATAAACTTTTACAAAACTCCTTCATAGCAAGTGTGAATAAAACATAATTTAAAAATACACATGTATGCCTCATCATCATCATCATCAGCCTTTAGCAGTCCACTGCTGGACATAGGCCTCTCCAATTGCACGCCAGTTGGTTCGATTTTCGGCAACTGTCATCCAGCTGCTACCAGCCACCCTGCGAAGGTCGTCGCTCCACCTAGCCTGAGGGCGTCCTACCTTACGTTTACCAGTTCGCGGTCTCCACTCAAGAACACGTTTACCACAACGGTCATCGGTTCTACGACTTATATGGCCGGCCCATTGCCACTTCAGCTTACTTATTTTGTGAGCTATGTCGACAACTTTGGTACATGTATGCCTAATTATCTTTTTAGGCATTTTAATTTTCAAAGAAATTTATTTTTTACTTAAAGATATAATCGAAAATCTTGTTAGAAGTAGTTACTGCTATATTAAGTGAAACTTATTGGAATGTTCAAATCTCGATCTTCCCTCAGCATCAGCTCTCTAACCAGAATTTTAACATGATTCTAATAACGGCCCAAACGTCTTGTATATTCATCAGAAAAATAATATTAAAAATATACTTCCGTTAATATAATCCCTCCGTCACGTCCCGTCCCGTTAAACCGTTGGTCCTGGCTGTCATTTAAAGATCTTTGACAGTCGTTACGGGTATTCAGAAGCCTGAGATCAGACACCAGTCTTCCAGTACTCTGCTGAATTCGGTAAGACTGGCAGCCAACCCCAACATAATTGGAAAAAGGCTGAGATATTGATTGTTTGATTACCGTTAATATACTTCCCGTTGCTTTTTTAACAGATCTTAAAAACTCAATCCGGAATTGATACGGAGATAAAAAAAACCTTACGAAATAGACTGATTACAATAACGTTGCAGGCTTGTAAGATACGTCGTAGTCAGGACGACGTAGCAGACCTTTGAGGTTTACGTATGCTACACTCTCGTAGCAAATCATCAAGTCGCTACGAAATCAAATATAATATTTTATTATTATTTTTATTATATATATATTTTTTTTTATTCTTAAATCTTTGATAAACACATTAGACGTTTATTTTGCCTCAAGTCAGATAGCCTTTGTAAGCGATTTTCAAAAACGGAGGAGCCATGTGCAGCGATTTCTCCGTCAATTGTATACGGTTTTTTTTAATTATTTTTCTGTATTTGCGTTATAAAATGCCTGACATATTTTATTTATGGATATTTAAATAATATAACAACAGAAACAAACAAATAACATTTCGAAAAAATTGTGTAGTTAATATCCTCAACCATAACATTAATGTCACTGACAGTACCCAAACCAAAATTTCGCTTTACGGACCAATTTCTTCCAAAAGCCGTCTCCATACCGCACCGCCTCCCTGCATCACCCGCCAGCCGAATGCAAATTTTATAACACAGCGCCCGTTTTCTTATAGGCATTGTCGTAAACTCGTTCTCCGTACTCACTTAGCTGGGGTCATTTGTTCAGATTGCTGAATATTTATGGCACTGTACCTAATTAAGAATAGTCGTTAGCAGTGTTTCGAGGTACTTTTGTGAGGAGAAAAATAAACTAATTAATGAAAATTATGATAAAGTTTGAACCATACTTCTGGTTCAGCGTCGAATTTCTGTAATACGTTTTTAAATCAAATACCAACTTGAAAGTCCAATCCATACTAATATTATAAAAGCAAAAGTGAGCGCACTCATTACGTCTTTATGTCTAAACCGCTGAAACGATTTTCATGAAACTTGACACCTTTAAATGTCTTACATAGAAATAGGATAGTTAATTTCCTCGTTACAATAAAACACTTTTGATGCGGGTAGAAAATGCAGGCAGAAGATAAATATTGTTTTTTTTATAAAAGACATATTATTATTTTTTCTGTCAGAGCAACACTAAAAAGCCATTCAGATTCCAATTAGAATTCTAGAGGTCTACTCGATTTTCAAAACCATCGTGGATTGTAGTCAGAACATTTTTTTTTAAAATACTATTCTTGTGTCTTGCCCGTAACATGGATGGCATCCAAAATTTAAATTACGATGTCGAGAATCGAAGTTTGAATTTGACGTTATCTTTCAAGGAAATGTAAGTCTGTTACTTCAGGAGTGAAGTAAAAAGTTCAAATTTTGTTTTCCTACCTATATGTAGAGCAAGAGCCTGCGACGATCTGATCTTCAAAAAATTATAAAAGCTGAAAGTTAGTTACCCAATATAGGTAAAAACAATCCCCGAATATGAAGTTTCGATCAACCCTGATCAATGATGAAACATCTTTTGATAGTTCCCCAAGTAATATGATATATAAAATTCAGCTTTTATACTATGACGAAAGTTACATTACAATTTATCAAACCATCGTAGGTAGAAATAAGTACTCAGAACAAAATTCATATTTTTTTAAATACGCTACGTGTATCTTGACCGTAACGTGGATGGAATTGAAAGAATGGAATGCAAGATTTAAATTCCGAATGAGCGAGTCGAAGTTTGAATTTGACGTTATCTTTTAAGGAAATGTAAGTCTGTTACTTCAGAAGTGAACTAAAAAGTTTGATTTTGATTAGACCTTTAAGTATGTACCCAATACAGGTAAGAACAATTCCCAAATATGAAGTTTGGATCAACCCTGATCAATGAGGAAACATCTTTTGATAGTTCCCCAAGTAACATAATATATTAAATTCAACTTTTATACTATGACGAAAGTTTCATCAAAATTTATCATACTTTGAGGGTATCTGATAGGGGGTAGCAACCGTACTAAGTGTCTGTCAATGAACGACGTGATTTCTAATGTTATTCCAAATAAAATAGATATAAATAAACTGAGCTTTATACTTTAACGAAAGTGAGGTGCAATTTTATACTCCTTTGGTTCCTCATATTTTCCAAAGCCATCCTGATCTAATTTTCTTATTAAAGGATCGTTATTACCTGTATTGGGTACATACACAGAGAAAAATCAGCTTTTATAAAATTATGAAGGTAGGATCGTCGCAGGCCCTTGGGATACTACTTCTTCAATGACAAAGGATAGACGTGTTTGGAAAAAAGAGAGAGGTGCCGTTGTCCAGCAGAGGGGTAAAACGTGCTGATTACACAAATAGACCCCTTAAAAACCTATGCAAATTTAAAGAATTTCGTTAATAACTCAGAATAATTTCTTATATTTAACAAAATAATTGTACAGTATTCCTAATAAAACGAGCCGCCAGCATAGTTATGACGTACCACCAATGACTCCGCCAGATTTTAAACACACACAGACTTGCAAACTAATCCATATCAGAAAGCCGAATCTAAAGAAAACTTCAAGTATAGATATGCGATTTCTGTAAGTACATTTTTGCGTACATACGATAGTACCTGCCTCCTGCTTGCAAGATAAGTGTAATAAAAGTTCGGCTAATGTGAAAACTTGGTAATGTTATCGGTATACGTGATCTCACTGGCTTTTCGGGTTGGCTCGGTCGTTTTCGGTAACGTTCGGCAACTAACGTTTTTCGAATTTGAATTTGAAATCAGCCGGCAAAAACTGTAATTGGCTACAGATTGTTCTAGATAGAGAGTTAGTACTATTGAATTCCGAATTTAAAATGGAGATGGATTTTAGAAACTATTTTAGTTGAATTTTGAATATTTGGAGTTTTCTTTAGTTATTTTGAAATTGCTTTTTCAGATATCACAAATGGATGATAAGGTGTTTAACGCAATTTTCACAATCAATAATTCAAATTGTTATTGTTTGTAAAGGCACAGTTTTACGTAATATTATCTAAAAACATTTAAGTGCTTACCGACGGACAACACAGCCTTAAATGAGGTATTTTCGAAAATCGAAAAAAAGGGTTTATATAGTGGATTTTTTGTACGGAAGTAAATTTTTTTTTGTCGGTCGGAAATCATACCGGATTTTTTTTAAATACTCTAAGTTTTGCGTGGCTAGTTTCTGGTCAAAACATATTTATTTTGGTATCATCGATAAGACGAAGATAAAGAAGAAGTGAAGAAACAATTTGAGCAATTAAAATTAAAGAGTAACGAAAAAAAAACAGGGAAAAGCAGACTATCGAAAGAGTTCGTATATCTTCTACATCATTTTTATTATCATGGAAATTAAAATTTATATTTATAACTAGCTATCTCCCGCGACTTTGTATGCGTAGGATTAGTAATTCTAATAGCCTATTTATTTGTTTATATCGCGCAATAATATTGTAGGTTTTCCATACAAACTTCCAACCTCTTTTCTACCCCCTTAAAGATTTTTTCCGGAACAAAAACTATCCTATGTTCTTGCCAGGGTCGTCTCAAATTATATTCATACCAAATTTCATCTAAATCGGTTCAGTGGTTTAAGCATGCAAAGGTAGCAGACAGACAGACAGAGTTACTTTCGCATTTATAATATTAGATAAGATAATGTAAACTCATTTATTTTGGTTTTATTTATTTATGTATTGAGGTAACATCTTATTTACAAATTAATTTCACATAATAGTAGTTTATGAAACTGTTGCATAATGAGGGGTATTAAAACATGAGTGTGTGTTTAAAAACCGAGCCGTAGGCGAGGTTTTTAATAGCTTTCACACGAATGTTTTAATACCTAGTTATGTGCAGTTTCATACACTACTTTATCTACACTCATAAATTGGGATTGAACCTACAAAATACCTCTTTTTGCATTTTCCATGCCATAAAATCGTGATAGCATTTGTCATATACTTTTCTCGAATTTGCTGGTAATAAATTAAGAGTAATTTCCTTCGCCGCATCTAAAATATCGGGTGGAGTCAAATTTTCTTCACATTCACTGATATCAGACATTTTTAAACAATAATTTAAATAACTCATGAAATTCAGTACAGCAAAACTTGCAAAACGTATGAATGGCGCCAAAACCCAGCACATCACCGCATTGCACATGCGCTAAGGCTTAGCACGCACTGTGATCTTTATTCGCGCGATTTTTTTCGCCCATTCTGCGACCTATGGAATTGTATGAAGTTGTTCGCATTGCGGTAAAGAAATCGTGCGGAAATAATACCGCAAGAAATCCGTGTTTTGCCACAGAATCCACCGCACTACGTCGCGAATTTTATTCGCCCGAATATTTTGAGCTCTATGAACAGGTAGCAGGAAACAAAATTCGCGCGAAGAAAAATCGCAGTGCGTGCTAAGTCTAAAGCGGGCATTGTCATAGACAATTTAAAATTGGAATCAAATCTTTTTATAATAGGTACTATAAAATGACATTACAAAAGAAAAATGATGGAAACTCCTTAGTGATTAACTTCTTGGATTTGTCCTGTATCGTAATAGAAAAAAAAAATGTTTTATAGCATTATTTTGTTAGAGAAATAGTGTTATAATAAGATTATATTTTTAAATTTCGGTATTGTGTTTATAAAGTATGCCAATATAAACTCGTTTTGAATTTTATAATTCGAATATTACGATATGAGAGTAGATAAAACATTATTTGATGCACCAGTAAATAAGTCTATTATAGGTACCTATGACATCATTCTCGATCATAGTCGATTAACAATTATCAAAATGTAAACTCATTCGTTTTACAATCGAGAATCCGAGAACCCTTAGTACAGTCGCGGTTAAACCAACCGCGCTGGATTCTTTCAGCCATTATTCCGTGGAGTTATAATCGACTTTCAGGATATTTTCCACCTTCCTATATTCCGTACGTTTCGAAGTAATCCCCTACGCTATGGTTTTTATCGCGTGGTGGGAGAAAAGTTATCCTTTCGTACGTTTGATGTGTGTTTTTGATAATATTTTGTTTGTTTTGTGGCATTTGCTATTGTTTAAATTGGCAACTGTATAATTTGTACCGTATGGTTACTTTTTCTTTTTAATTCGGTGTAGCATTAAAAATTTTTGACTGTGTTATCCACTATATGAAATAATCAGGATCGGAAATACAATTAAACCTACCGAAGAAAATAATTTATGAGTCTATTAAGTAGAATTAGGTCAGTCAACGACATCAATATTGATGCTATATTATTCAAGTAAAGGAAATTCTTAATTAATGCTATTTTGGAGCCTTAATATAAGACAATTTCGTATGTAAGTACTCTTACTACTTACTATCCAAGCTTACCGCATTGTAGTAGTGTTTTCAGAAATAATGTCAGCAGTATGAATTTTTGTAATTAAAATTTAATTAATTTATCGACAGTCCCAACAGAACCTTCTAAACCAACAATATTAAACGTCAAAACAATAGGCAATTCTTCTCTTCCCATCTTGGGCACAGTATTTTCATTAAGTTTTCAACGCGATTTGATACCTTCACATCGGCAAAGCTCGTAGATTAAGCTCCGAACGAAAGCTTGAATTTGCATAGAAATTAAAATTTACCTGGACGGTCCCACGTTAGTGGACGAAAGTGGAATTCCTTTGCTCAACTATGGCGTGGAATTTCAAAGCGCGTCGAATTCGAATTTGGAATTCGCTAGTATAAAATGGCGGCAATTAACGGTTTTTATGCGCGGGTTTTTTGGCTGTTGTTTTTGCTTGGATTTAGGGTTAGATGCTTTTTAAATTAGCAGTTTAAATTTAATGTGCCTAGTAATTATTGAAAGTGTTTTAGATAAGATAATTCATTTACAAATAGATAATGACGGCATTCCGGCTTATACTGTTATGTAGATTGATTGAACCAATTTAAAGATACATTTAATTTTAAATAAAATATATGCTTTTTAGAAATTGCAACAAAAATACCACAAGGACCTACGTTAATAAACTTCACCAAATATTACCGAAAATCTAATTACCTTCCCTCCTATTATTAGAACGAGTTTCACACGAACGAAAATTCTCAAGGCGTTTACACCTAAAACGTATAAATATTACCCGAAGAAAATTATATCAGAAGTTGTACCAGTGAGGTATTCACGAAAAGATATTTGGTAGAATTAAAACAACACTTTGCCGAGAAAAGTGGTTCTCCCCGTTCGCCCGCCCCCTTCCCCGGGGGAGGGTGCACCCCTCGGTACCCAATCCCAAGATGGCTTCTTTTAAATGGGGTGGACGGTCGGCCCCTTAAGAATAAAAGTATGCCATACCTTTCATAGATAGATTCAAGGTGGGGGAATAAGATCCAACGGCGCCTCGAGCGGCGTTCGATTACATTTTAAATTGCCGTTTGAAATTCGAGCATTGTTTATGTCTCTGTTCTTAGTTTTTTTTTTGCGCTGTTTTGAGACTTCGGCTTTTGAGTTAACTGTCAGTGTTTTGTTACAACCTCATTTTGTATCATGAAATAAATCTTTCATGTAATTTTTAGGATCTATTTTTATTCCCGAATAACAAATTAAAGCTAAAACATTTCATTCATTAGTTTTAAATGAACACCATTACGAAAGTTTCCTTAAACTTTGAAATAATCAAAACTTTAATTGATACGTGAATAGTACTGAAGCTCACATGAGCTTTTGGGGCATTGTAAATTGAGTTTTAGGGTTGAAGTTTTAGGGGTTGTTTTGGTATGGTGGATGTGTGGAAGGTCTTTAACCTTTACATACGTTACTGGGTCAATGTGTGACGAGTATGTTTTGATTTTAAAGGCCTCTCCGTATTTAGGTCAGGACGCCGGGTATAAACATTCCTGAAGAGTGATTTTTGCTGAAAGATTACGCAGTTTACTAAATTTAGGTTTCTGCTCTTTGTATTTTAGAACAATAGATTTGAATATAGGTACTAAAAGGTTTGCTCTTAGTAGTTGAGCTTTTGTAGACAGATATCGTTTAGATTGTGCCTCTAAAAAAAATCTTTTTAACAAAAGAATTAAACCGAGTTTCAAAACAGAGCAAAGCGAAAAATAACTTGACCACATGGAATAACATGAGAAAAACCAGCTTTTGAGAATCTTTGGACCTTTTTGAAATAGGTTAAAAAAGTCTCTTCAAAGACTCTGATCGATTTTTTGCTAAACTAAGAAAAGGCCAGGTTAAAATTAGTTTAAAATATAACAACCACTAAAGTTTAATGCAGTAAGTAACCTTGTAGCTGTATTTTATATTACGCAACTGGAAAATATCGAAATTCAAATTATTACCTACTTTAAAATTGCTTTGTAGTAATTAAAAAATACTTTCAATGAATGTCACATGTTATTTCCCAAACATGCTTGGCAATTTGAGCATTATTTTGACAACCTTTTTCGAGATACATCGAAATTGCTGTACTGGCTAAATACATGCGAGCAGCGGCCGGCAAAAGCTATATGAAAATCCATATCTGTCGTGGTTTAGCGGCCAAATAAATTACATAGAAAACTCATATCTGTCGTGTAATTTAAAAATGAATCGATCTTTTACTCCGAAACATGGCAACCAAGGAGGTAACTTATCAAAGGGTTTATTTAAATTTCGAACTGGCTTGCAAATAGAAAGTTGTTCATTGAAAAAAAAATTAACACTTTAACCTACCAATTTATTGGGTAAAGCCAAGAAAGATTTTCAGAACAATTTGTTCTTTCTCCGTCTCCCGTTCTATTAATTATTTTTGTTGGTCTTAAAATAATTGCTCTTAGTAAAAACAATATCAAAATCCGTTGCGTGGTTTAGTAGAAGTAAGCGGACAGACGCGAACAACAACTTAGGGCCGGTTTTTCAATAGTCTGATCAGTTTTAAATTAATAATAAAAATGGCCGTTTGACACATTTTCTATACAAAAGCTGTCAAACCATTGGCATTTGTATTCCTCAGTTAGAAGTTACCAGACTATTAAAAAATCAAGCCTTAGTTTTATAATGTTTAGAGATAGCCACCGCTTTATTTTTAATAACTATTCTGTGAGGATTGTCGGGTGGTCTGTAATTCACCACACGGCACAGATATAAATCTAATTAGATGAACTAAAATAAAATAAAAACAGTGTAAAATTACGATCTATGTCATTATCGGCACCGGAAATCCAACAAAATCTAGAAAAATGCCATTTTATGCCTTATTGAGCTGTAAATAATGTATAGAATGTGTTTCCCGATAGCTACAATCTAGGGGTCTTTAAGTCAAGAGTGAATAGGTTACTTCTAGGCAAGCGTGCTCCACCGTCGACCACATCATCGCTTACTATCAGGTGAGATAGTGGTCAAGCGCGAGCCTATATTAGATAAAAAAAAATATAGAAAAAGTTGGCCGAGGCGTTGGAAATGTTTTCTTTCATTGGTAAGTAAATTTGTTTTTAAATTGTGTGTGAAAAATTGGCGCGCTTGGTTTTCATACAGATGGGGGGACTTGCGTTATCTAGTTAGATGTATTTCTCTATCACACGGGCTCAGTGTTGAGAGGAGGCCTGTGATCCAGCAGTTGGAACATTATGGCTGATTATATTATACTAACTACACTGTGAAGTTTTTTTAGACACAATTATTGTTAAATATACCTAATTCAGCAGCACTCATACTGCTATATCATACTTACTATCCAGGTATACTTACCAGTACACTGAAATTAAGTAATAAATTATTTATTTTGGAGTTTTCATTGTGATTGAATTTGGAAAACCAATTTCGAGTTGAATGAAAATACAATCGTTATTTGCCAAAGTTTATTTAATTTTTAAATTTTGAAGAGAATTTGTAACATCATTCAATAATACAAGCCATATCTTTATATGTAAGTATACAAGACACAATAACAGTTATAAAATCGAAAACGAAAAACATTCAGAAATAAATTTAAAATATTTCAATAAAACGTCACAAGCAGTCGTTCGTTTTTTCCCTCCGTTTTTTCTCTAACAATAATTTCGAAAGGATAATTAATCGCACGGGCGACGCCAGCCTTAATTGAATCTCTTACACCCCCTCGAAGTCCCCCAGGAAAAACAGCCCTTTCTTATTTTTCAACTCTTTCCCCCTTGGAAGACGATAAATCCTTGAGAGAGACAGTAGGGAGATAACTTGCTGACAGTACAATACCGTCCAAAAACCCACATTTTATCAAAGTTCACCCTTAAATCTGGAGATGTAAGAACCATTTTAATTTTTACGCAGTTGGGGGCGAAGGAAAATAAAGCTGACAGTTTGCAACAAGAAAAAGCCTCCGCGATTCGTCATTGGAATTCCGCGGGCGAGTTTGTGCTTCCATTTTCAAACTCTGCGTTTTGGATTTAGAATCGATATCTATGGTGGTTGTGTGATTTTTGTAATTTTGAATTTTGAAAATATGCTGAGACCATGAAGAGATTTAAGTTTCATTTTAAGGTACTCAGTAGCATGACGACCAATTCTCGTAAAATTTCGGTGGAATTTTGGGGTGTGCGCCTCGTAAAAATGATACAAAAATTAACTACTTTTCCAATTACATATAACTTTTTCTGAGAATACTAATTACAGCAGTTTTTTAAACAAAATTTTATAGTATGTATATAATTTTAAAGTCATTTGAATCATTTATTTGAAATACTGTTATTCAGCTGCTTCCAGTTGATGTTTGATGTTTTGTTGAAGAGAATAACGAATCCAATATTTTCAATCTAGGTCGCTTTGGAATGATTTTTGACCAAAAGCAATGTGAAAATCAGAACACAGAGTAGGTATATTATGAACTACCATTACTTAATATTTTGCCTTTCGTAACTATAATGATTGTACTTTAATGAGAAAACGGATTAAATGTCCTAATTTAGGGTACCTATCAAGTAAACATCTTTATTAGTCTCTGTTTCATTAAAAAATAACCAAAATTTTGCTTCTTAATTTTCAAAACCAAGAAAACAATGAGAATCAAAAGAGTTAAGGTCGTTAAATATTTGAATCACAACAAAAATAACTATTATCAACAGTTTTAAATTTTGCGTTAATTTATACGAGTATGCCAAAAATATAACAATTTTGTTCATAAAATGTAAAATACTACTATACATTAGCTACCATACAATTTTCAAAATACAAGCCAAATCAACTGTGATAAATAATATATATAAATATTTTTATTTTCACCAATGACTTCAAATAATAGTCGGTAACTCAATAAGGTATAAACAATAACACAATTTAGAATAAAGTTATAACTAGTATTTTTTTAACATTTATAAATTTTGACAAAATATTCTTATCCTATTATTATTATTGAAAGCTTGGCTTGAAGAATTTCTTGTCTTTCAAGACATTCTTCAAGCCAAGCTTTCAGTAATAATGCTTTTAGTAATAATGCCAGTTGAAACAATAGGTAACACTGTTAGTAGTCAAAGTTTTGACGTAACAAAATTGTTTTGGGTAGGTAAAACACTAAATTATTAATTTAGATAGCCAAATTGTAAATAAAGAGATTATTTTTTTATTCATTAAAACAATTAAAACGAATCTAATAAGAAAAGTTTTAGATAATACTTCATCAAAATACCTTAATTTCAAAATATAAGACCATCTAAAATAATTTACCAAAAGCAGTAGGTAGAAAAGTAATAATAAAACAATTTTCCGTCATTCCACCCCTCGAAATAAGAAGGGTAGTATATTTTTTAGGGAACGCCAACGCTAGGGTCCGAGACCAGTCAAGAAAGAGCTCTAGAAACTTGAACATTTACCGCAAATGGGGTTGAAATTGAAAGCGCCGAAGGGAGGGAAGAGGGCCAAGGTAAATTGGTGGTAAGTTAGGGTGTTCTATAGGGTGGTTACGGCAAAAGAAGAAGGAATAAATGAGAACAACCCCTGTTTTAAATTGCTAAGATGCGAGGGCGAGTCGCTGTGTGTGTTTTTCTTTCATTTTGTTTTTAGAATTTTAAAGTACGACTTAAATGTATGTTTTGTTCGTTTTGAAGCTAAAAATAAAATATATGTACTAAAATTATTTTTGGTAAAAGATATGTTCTATTAATTAATTTGGGACGTAAGAAAATTGAAATAATTACAATTTTTATCTTTGCTTTGTCAGGCCAGTCTTTTTCTCGATGACTGTTTTCCTTGAGAAAATACAAATTTATAAAACATCTGGAGAATGAAAAATGCGCTTTTATATTAAGAGGCAATTATGTACCAATCTAATATCAACATTTTAATATCAAAGCCCAGTTTTATGTCCGCATATACAAACTAAATGGCGGAATAGAAACCTTGTGATATAACCAGTTGTAATATGGTTTTTTTCAAAGGTTTATTCTTGAAATAGAAAGATACCAAAACGAAAAAGTAAAATATTTAAATTAGAAAAATGCCCGACACGTTTTTATTTCATGCTACATAATTTATCTATTAGTAGACACGCTTCGTCCAACAATCTATTGAACACGTAATTATGACACGATATCTTGCGAAAACACCCCGATATAAATAGAAAGATACCAAAACGAAAAAGTAAAATATATAAATTAGAAAAATGCCCGACACGTTTTTATTTCATGCTACATAATTTATCTATTAGTAGACACTCTTCGACCAACAATCTATTGAACACGTAATTATGACACGATATCTTGTGAAAAAACCCCGATATAAATAGTTAAAAGCCCATAACTTTAGAACGGGTGAACCGATTTTTATCAAACATAGCTGAGAACACTCTCGATAAAGACACCTTTCAAAGGAAAACAAACGAAATCATACACATATATACAAACACACAGGTACACGTCGTCATTGTGTCTATTTGAGTGTACTAAATAAACTAGTTTTCTTTCTTTATTTTCTATCCCTCTATTTCCGTCGGGGGTTACTAAATAAATGATTAAAATATTCTAGTTTCTTAACTTTAAAAAAATATACCAAAGCATGAAAATAAGTCCAGCTTTCTAGAGACAGTTTGATATATAAAGCTTAGGAATTGAATGTCTACAACTAAACACGAAAGGTGGTCTCAATATGGTAATCGAAATCTATTAAATACCAATCGAACTACATAGAAACCTATTTAAGAGAACACGGTCATAAGCCAAAGCGGACTTTCGTAAAGGACTAAGAATATTCTATCTATGGAGAATATGAAAGTAGAACTTACAGTGTTGTATTTTGTAATCATGCCATATTGGATGCTAATAAATGATTGATTGGATGAATTTTATGTTCAGGCACATTCAATTCAAACAGCTAATTATCGGAAAAATTATCAGAACGAAGTAAAATTATATAAATGTCAAGAAAAACGGATTTGTAACCGGACACACATACGAATGAAAATAGTTCATAAAAAGATAAAGAAAAAATTTTAATCATATTTATACTAGCCATAGCTTGGTGTGTTCTGTTTTCTAAAATTAGAACCTTGTCTACGAAAATCAATACGTTGAAATCGCTAATACCCATCCCCTAAAAAATACCCTTTTCTTCGACCCCTCAGTACACAACATTATGTACAGAGGGGGTGTAAAAATGCACTCAGACATTACATTAAAAGATATAATTAAGGGGGTGGGGAAGCACCCTTGGGGAAATTCGTTCCTTCTTTTGACATTTTAAAGACCCCTTTTCTTAAACCCCTGCAAACGTAGATATAAAGTCTCTGGAAATCACTACTGTTGCGAATTTACAAATTAAATATATTTAGAAAAAAAAAGTCTCGACACACGTACTTCAGACAGAAAACGAAGTTTTTTTTTTGAACACTAAAATACCATGAATAACAGTTTTGGAACCACGTTTCAATTAAATATCAAGATGTTTAATCAAACTTAGTTTTAGAAAACCAAAAAGAGCAAGATAATTTATTAAAATGCTCAGTTAAAAGTTTCATTCGGAAAAGTATGGGCCTACAAAATTTGAATCACTGACCTGCCAGCAACATAAAGAAGAAGGAGAAGACTGCAAAAAAAGGTAGAACTTTAGAAAAAGATTTAGATTTAAAACCCATTACGAGCCATTTAAAAACTACAAACTTTACAAAAAACCGCAGTGACTTTAGCTATAAAATGTCGGTTAATTGAGTTCTTTCCATAAACTTCATATATCTACGTTATTCTACCCTAAGAATGTTTAAAACGAATAACCCTTATAATTACTACTTTGAAGAAGTTTTATTGCAATTTAAAAGTTAATAACCTTTTCACTGATGACGTACGTAGGTACTTATTTTCAAAGAATTCATAATATAAAACAAAATATATAATAATACGGTCTTTATATCGTAGACTCAGAACATGAAGCAAAACTCAATAAGAGCTAAGAGAAAGAGACAATGAAAGAATTAACAAAATATTTGAATAAAAAATTAAAGAATAAGTGTGATGAATATTTAAAATATGAACTATTTTGTTTAATTATCATAAACTTTAATTTTATCAGCCCGCTATTGGTTATTTAGCATACAAAACTTTCAACGAAGTAGTAAATAATATTTAATATGCTTAACTAAAAATATGACTATCTAAGCTAAGCACGGACATGCCAATCTTAATTTTATTTAAAAATGTAACACTCCATTTTCCTTCTAATGAACGCAACAAAAAAGTAGAATGAATGAAAAAAGAAAAAACGAAAACCGTTTGTCTTTCGAAATTGGCTGAATTTTCCCGCGTCACCGCGAGGAGGGACGTGTCACAAAAAAAACGGTCAAAAGGCGTAAAAATAAGGAAAAAAAGCGAAGAGAACCGGGTATTATCCTTGTTAATTCCGGGCTAATTTAATTCACGCCTAATTCTATTTGCCGAGCAAAACGGGGGGCGATAATTGTGGGACTTTTTCATGATGGAGGAAAAACCCCGGTTTTTGTTCACCAAACGACGTTTTTAACCTTTTAACGCGTGGGAAAAGTGTATTTTGCACGTGTTGGACAAGCTTATTTAAAAATAATGGAGCCTTTATTCGTTTCTGGGGAATAAGAGACACATACCAATGTTTTTTTGTAATTTTCCCTACTTTACTAATTTGTGTTTTTGGACTATTGTTTCTTCGTAGACCACCTTCTACTATAGATTCGGATCGTCTCTCTTGTCAGTATTACTGTGCAAGTGAAGAAACAAAATTTGATTAGATTGTCATGAAAAAAAAATGTAACAATTAACAATTCTAACTCCTAATGTAACAATCATAACGGCACCCTTATTTTCTAACGGTTTGTTTACACTATTTTGGAAAATAGTGAAGTTACGTGTTTCTCACATTAAAACTACTAGCCACTACCACAGAATTTACTAAAAACCAAAAGATCACGATCACTTTTCAACCGACTCACATAATTTTGACTTTCACTGAAACTTTTGACCAAATACACTATAGCCTGACCATCACTCTTCAACACCAAAAATGAACTGACCATCTACTAACTGGACATTTATAAGGTTAATAATAACATTATGAAAAATAACCCTTAACCTACCTAACCGGTTCTGGAATAAAACGCAAAACTGACCGGTGTCCCCCAAGGGTCAATTCTAGGACCCATTGTCTATTTTTGTAAAGGTAAAAATCTGGTTTCGCTGACCCTTCCTTTAAGTTTTTAGTTTCGAAAGTGTTGGACAGCTGCTACTATACCGGTTTAGTGACAAAAGTATTGTATTTGCATATTAGGGCATTTGTGTTTAGGAATTTCGGAAGTCATAATTTTGATAATTTATTAGTTTGACGAGGAATTTAGAATTAATTATGTGGTAGAACCATTAATAATTGTCTTGACTCTTTATTTAACGAACAAATAATTTATTTCAACAATGAAGATAATATAGAGATAAGTTACACACACAGACCACAGACATTATATTGGACCGCTTATCGAGACTGAATCGCAATTGAAAACTTAATCACGGTATTACTTTGATGTTTTAAAACCCTAGGTTATCTTCTGAAATAAAACAGTTCACTATTGGCAGGGAAAGCGTATAAGTAGACCTAAGAGTCATACAAGACATTCCTAAGTGACTTTTTTTTTCAAGAGAGGTTGAGACAAAGTAACATTTTATGCACTAGCCAAAAGGTCTGAGTGTAACGGATTGATCACGAGACATTTATGTAGCGCAATCACTCATATACATTTTGTACTATTTGATTATCACATTGACAATCAATACTTATCAAACCAACAAAAGATTAGGCGTACTCGTAGAACCAAAGCATAAAGAAATAGAGAAAGTCGGTAGTAGTTTAATATAAAATCTATTTATAAAAATGGCTCGTGTCGGAACTGCGCAGTTGTGCCTACAGGCAGTCATTACTGGCGTGCATTATAAACAATTTATATGGAACGCTCTACATTGGCGTAACTTATGCCCTTGCGTATTTTCAAACGGATGCAGGGATGGATTTAACACGGCTATAGTTTTGGTAATACACATTAGACTTCATGACCAGTATTGGAACGCAATACATTAAATATTTACTTGAATATAAATAAGTCTTTTCGACTTCGACAAAGACTTAAAAGAAAAAGTTGTTACCTTAACCATATTTGTTAATTAAACTTAATAACACCCGAAGAAGACATAGGTTACGCAAAGAACTTATTCTTGTAATGCAAAAAAATATACCTAACTAGTTTAACTAAATTTTAAGATTTATTAAACACGCTTCTTCTGGGTAAGCTCTCTCCATCGTCGACTCTGTGTCTGTCATCTCTGGCTTAGACTAGAGTCAGGAGCAAACCCATATTAAATTAAATAAAAAAGCAATCGAATATACTACGTATCATCACCGACGTCTTGGAATCGACGCAACACGTTATCTTCTTTCATTCACGTCATCATCTTTCTTTTACCATCGCATTATCATCCATTACAATATCATCTCGCTTTTTTTTTCATATCATTCCTCACAATCCAACTATTTTTTCTTTGCTCTTCCTCTCCCTCTCCATCCATCAGAATAATATTCAAAGAATACTGTTTTTTTTGTGTTGCTACACTTTCTTATTTTTTTTCAGTCCGTCCCTGCCTCTTTCGCTACACGCCAAAGCGGCTATCACGCGAATGCTCGATAAAATTTCAATCAACCGAAAGATGGCGGTTTTTCATCGATTGTCCCGTTAGATAGCAGTTTTATTTACCGATACGATACTGAAGTTCGTTCTTTATTTTTAGATTGTACTTTATTGGTAGAAGCATTGGCAACTATGGTGTTCGATGCTATAGGCAGAGGGTGGGTTAAATTACAAGTGGTATAAAGTTGTACAGTTATGTTAAGGTATGATAAGTTGGACAGTTTTTGGTTTCAGATTGACACGAGATTATAATCTATCATTATTGCGTTTTTTATTATAATATCTGCGAGAAACTACAAGGATTTAAACATGTTACTATTGATGATATAAATTAACCATTAATGATAAATCCAACTATTTAAAATTTGCTTTTCATTGTCCTTGACAAGTATTTCTGGCCATTGCTCAATTATTATTATTGGCCCTGGTGAAGGCCGTGGGAGTTCGTTGGATGTGAGGAGTACAGGACCGTTCGTTGAAGCAGCGCTTGGGGATGCCCTTGACTTTCAAATAAAATTGTAACGACCAGTATAGAGCAAATAGAGCCAGAGATAGAGAAAACATCACAGACGCATAGTTCCTAATGCCATGCAAACGTAGTTCCTAATGCCATGATATCCATAGATTTATTTTAAAAGAGTTGTGTAACAATTTTGGTGTACAGTAAAGTAAATTCTATCTATCTATTTAAGTATCTAATGATTGTGGCCGTATCGTACTCGTCTCGTGAACTATAAATTAGTCTGCACGAGGCTAGCACGATATGATTTACATGACGCGGACCAGTACCGCCTTCGTTTTACGTCGCCATTTTATTTCTGTCTTCAACTCAATGTTACGAGTTTGCAAAAAATTTATAGGTCTTGGTACTGGATGTCACTTAACTGAAAGGACGACTTTTGAAAACAAAGTAGGGTAAGCACTTTTCAAAAATAATAAAAGTCATACCTTTTTAGCGTTGGAAGGAGTCTCACAAGGTAGAACGATGATCTGGAGAGGGTCGCGGGGGTCCACTGAAAGCGAGAAGCACAGGACCGATGGATGTGGCGACGCTTAGATGAGGCCCATGTCCACCAGTGGACGTCTTTTGGCTGAAATAATGACGATGATGATACTTAATTTAGTTTGTGATGCTAATCACCTAGTTTTCGCTTTGATTACGTACGATTGAGATTCGTCAATCAATATTTGACGAACATGTAAATTACAACTATCAAGAATACACCATGTTGCTCGATGCTAAGTCCTTTGTCATCGATCCTTCAGAGTAATAAAGGTTGATTTATTATACCGACGATAGGATATACTTTCAAAGAACAATATAATAAAGTAACCCTTAACGTCCTACAAAAACCAAAGCCCACAGCCGATTAACAAATAGCCACCTGATTGATCAATTTCACTTACCATCCGCTTCTATCCCCAACGACCACTTTACAATTTTTTGTCCCAATAAAGTTAACCCTTCAAACAAATCAATAGATAAGGCGTGACTAAAGATGTTTTTTAACCCTTCCGCGGCATATGGTCACTCCGAGCTGTTTATTTTGGTAAAACGTGTCTGGACAAAAAATGTTTCCTTTTCGACCGTTGTCCATATGTCCGGGCTATTGTTGTGAACTTTTTGTTTGTTATTGTTGATAATCAATAGTTTCTATTCAATGGTGGCTGGACAGTTGGGTAGGGTTGTCAGTTTTGAACGTTAAAAGAGAAAGTTTGACTGTGTTGAGTTTGATACATCTATGACTGAGTTGAGTATATAGTTGAGTTTGACACGTTGATGTCTGTGTGGTATGAAAAGTATGATAGCTTTTATAGATACTTCAACGCTTTATTCAATCTGATTTAGGTTTTCTATAGGTCTGTCTCATGTGATACAGGACTTCCTAGTACTACAACTGCACGGCACATATTTGAGACAAGCGTGTTATTTTTGTTTTCTTTACCTTTAAATAATGTTTGAACGAGTCATTAAAAGACGAAAAACAAAAAAAAACCTGTAAAATAAATTATAAATAAAACAAATTAAAATTGTTAATTTACGCCCATTCTTACAAACAAATCACCTAAACCATACTGTCCCGCATTCTCCCTAGCAATATGCCACCACCGCGGGCAGTTAAAACTGGTTTGAAGCGGAACCCACCGCTCAGATCCGGTTCTGACCAGCGAGTGACCCCTTCTTACGGATCTATTGTCCCTTGAGGAAAAAGTCACGCAGACAAGCAGATGTTTCGGACTTGCATATTGTCCGGTCACGTATAATAAAATAGCAAAGGATAGAAAAAAAGATAAAAAAAAGGGCCAAGTGCGAGTCTGACTCGCGAACATTGCTCTCACGAAGGGACAAAATTAACTTTGCCATTCAAAAACTGTTGTTGCCATCCTAGTACATTTTATAAGATGGTCGACTATTACTCGTAAACTTCTAAAGCCTACTTAGCTGTGATAGTTTTCCTTTTAATTTCGTTATATATACCTGCCGTGAATTTTTCATATACGCGCGAGGGGGGTGGGGGGCACTTGACTCTAACAAAAATTTACAATTAAAATCTTAATTTTACGCAAATGGATCACTGAATCGAAAACTGGTTTTCACGGATCCGTAATATTTTTAAATGAACTATCCAACAATACCCCACACCATGGGAGACGAGAAAAAAACACATACCCACTTTACGGGAAGAAAGATCTATTTTTTCTCTTTATATCTATTTAATAATTTGTCGGCGTGATTAATATGTATATCCATGTCAAATTCTAGCTTTTTAGTAATGAGAGTCTCTTGTTGACTACGGAACCCTAAAAATGATCATTATTTTACGGACTGTGAAAAAGACAGGTGAAACGCAAATTGTATGAATCAGAATTTACCAACCATGCAAAAAGAGTTACGCCAAAAATGATACCTACAGTTTTTAGTCTTATATAATAGACCTGAAAACATGCAGGGTTGTTTTTACAGAGTTTACTCAGGGAAAAATTTTCAGTACTTAATTTATAGTATCTTAGTATACAAAATATTTGTGAACTTAGTGACATGCATAAAAACTTCGAACCAATAAGGATTTATTTTCAGCGAGTGAAATTAATATAGATTAAATGTTTTATTTTAAATCCTGAATTGCTTATATTGCTTATATTTGTATAAGCAATTTCAATTCAATGACCAGTCACTCAGTCCAGTTAGTAACACGAGTAGTTGCATGTAATTTTTATTAGCAACTATTTTGGCTAGCCGTGGGTCAATACCGGTTTTGACCAATAGTGACCCTTTCTCACGGAAGAACAAGGACAATAGAATCCTTTCAAATAAAAAGCTATGGCAGATGTTGCGTATTTTACATGTCGTTGGTCACGCTTTGTAAAATAGTTTGTAAAGGTTTAAAGCACAGAGTTTGGACAGCTAAAAAACGAAACCATAGATAAAGGAATAAAAAATATTATTAAAATATTACCATATCATCACTCAACAGGCGAGATAGTGGTCAAACGCAAGCCTACAAAATTGGTGAAAGAAAATGTACAAACTAGACAGAGAAATCAGCTTTTACACTCCCAAATGTTCTATAGGTCATTGAGAAGTAGAGGGATAACAAATTTCTTGTAGTTTCTTAATTCCCTTGAATCACTACAATAGCCTAGACGGTAGTCGCAGGCATAAAACCAGTACCTATATTGTAATAATTATCTCTCTTTGCACAATGTGAGATTGTATCAAAATTGCTATTCAAATCATTGAATAGATTAAAGACTATAATAATAAAACCGACATACATTAT
Source organism: Orthosia cruda (assembly GCA_964057195.1). Taxonomy (NCBI): domain Eukaryota; kingdom Metazoa; phylum Arthropoda; class Insecta; order Lepidoptera; family Noctuidae; genus Orthosia; species Orthosia cruda. The sequence goes on from OZ059854.1 coordinate 5,919,061, forward strand.
CATTCCCTTCCGTAACAATTTACAGACAGTGTAACTATTGCAGATTTTTGCCACTACCGTTACCGAGGGGTCAATTCCGGTTCTGACTAAAACTGACCCTTTCTTACGAAACTATTGTCCGTTCAAGGGTTAAACATCATGCAGATGTTCCATACTTTGCATGTCGTTGTGTCATGTTCCGCAAAATAGCAAAGGTGTAAAGCGAAGAATTTTGGACAACCAAGACAGAAATAATTGGGTTTCACAAGAATTCCTGTTAAATTAGGAATCAATCGAACTGTGTGCTGTAACATACTTAAAATGGTTGACTGACTAACTTCACAGTTGCTAGAACTGGACCGTATATAGGAAAATGAATGTCGAAGAAAAAACAACGCAAGATGTTACCTAACTTTCCTACTAATTAAATCACGTAAATAAATAATACCTACCAAAAGTTAATTGTGATTTTGTGTGTTGTGCTGTGTCTTTTGTGTGCTCTGAATAAATAGTTTATCTATCTATCTACCTTTAACCTTTATTATATACTAACAGTACTTACTGAGATACACATAAATTAAACAGAATATATACCGAGAATATTCTAAAATTCTGAAAGTCAGATAGAAGTTATAGTTATGCAATAAAAGATTTAAACGGAAATAATAAAACCAACAATATACGCTGTCATTCAACCCTTCACGGACTACAGTTAAACTATTGCAGATTTTTGCGTTTCCGAGGGGTCAATTCCGGTTCTGACCAACACTGACCCATTCTTACGAAACTATTGTCCGTTTTAGGGTTAAAGGTCAGGCAGATGTTGCGTACTTGCATATTGTCCGATCACGTATTGTTGAATATTAAAGGATTCGGGGTTGGACTTGCAAAATGTGCATCGTTGAATAGACATGAATGGCGACTATCTTTTTTTTCAATCAGTCTGGTGTGTTCTTTTTTTAAGTAACTTTTTTATTTTATGTTTCTTTGTGAAGGAGTTTGTCTGTAAATTGTATTTTGGTGGGAATCTCTGTCAGCATTGATGTTTTCCGGATTTTAGTAGGTAGGTTTAGTATTATACCAACCTTTTTACAATTAGTCTGGTGAGAAGATTTTATTTTTTTGTAGTTGTTGACTGGTATCTCTTTGTGGTTAAGTTTCTGTCTGGTCTGGGGACTTTTATTTCCTTGGGAATTTTATTAGTCTACTTCCATTGCTGTTTTCTGGTTTTCATGTTTCCTGTTTATTGACTGGTACCGTGAGACTTTTTGTATTGTGAAGATTAATATTGTAATTAAAAGGAGAGGTTAGAGATAAAGTACCATTACAGGTAAGATTTTATCTTTTACAACTTTGATCATTACTCTAATTAAGATTTCAAGCTATTTCTAAGCGGATTTCCGACAGTCAAATAGTTATTTTCTTCACTTAACAGATTTTATGGAAATAGTTATAGTTCCTAGTACCAAAAAACATTCAACCCAAATATCTCCGCCAACACCACATTAAAAGCAAAGAACTAACACAGTCAGATAAGCCGCAGCAGTAGATAAACGATAGTGGTATGTAGCGGTATGTACCGGAAGCTCGCGGTATACCGGCGCGGTAAGAATTCGCGAAAACACTCCGCGAATTATTGTCGCCTTCCTGTCGCGTGTTGTACACCTACAGGCTGCAGACGAGTTTAGTTTATTTGTGTTTAATATTTACAGGACGAGAAAATTATATATTACCTATTAATGGTTTTTTTTTTTCACAACAGTACCTATAATCAGCAAGAAATTCAGTAGGCTTATTGCTCAGATAGTGCCAAACGAACAAAAGTGACCTAAAGGAGGTTTGCATCAGTACCACTTATAAATCAAAGAAAAACCTCTGTTCTAAACTTATGAATAAAAAGATAAAAACCTGAAGGAACTGCCAGATTGATGTTATGGGATGGACAATCATATTCAAATAAATAGATATGTTATGAGCGCGCGCATTGTAAAAACTCGAATAGGTCACAATTGTGACCTTTAGTTTTTAGTTTATGTCACGCATGGCGAAGAGCGATAGGCTTTATTGAAACAAAAACAAAATAAAAAAGGCTATCGTGTGTATATAGAAATTGTACCAATTATGATACCAAATTACATAAAACAGCAGGAATCTCATACCATATGTAAGTACGCAATACGCCTCAATTTACTAATTTATTTAATTTTTTTTCCTAATATTCTGATATTTGGAGGTTAGAAAAAGATAACAACAATGGTGGTCAGAATAATGTTTGTTTACATTCATACGCAAGTGACAAACACTAGCTGTCTCTTTTTTTCTTGTTGGTTTTATCAAGCCATCCCTTTCGACTTGTAGTGAAATGTCAAATGAATGAAAAGTGTGTATGTGTGCTGCCGCTGCTGCGCGGAACACTTTTTTCAATTGTTTTGTGAGTGTATAACGTATCTGTTTATTTGAATATCTTTGGGGATGGAATTTCGAATAGAGTTGTGTTGAATGCGGGATCCCAACCATTTGCTGCGATAAAGAGAAAAACTAAAAAAGACAAGGATTTTTTTCTGCTCGCTTTAAATTCAATACAAACTTGGTTAAAAAGAAAAAAAACCGATAGCCCTTCTATGCTTTAGTTCCGCTACGCTCGACTCTAAAAATACCTACTAATAAGTGCCGTTTTGCATAAAATTCTTCGATTCTGCGTAAATAATGGAAGGTACAGTTGGAAAAAAATTTGTTTGAATTCAGTTATATTGAGCAGGAAGCTGAAAAATATTGAAATTAAACTAAAAGCATCGACATTTTAGTTCGAAATATTTTTAGGTTATGTTTCTCTTTTACGGAATGACGTTTCGTTTTTCACAGTTCTATGGAAGGTATGGACACTTTGTTTTTCAAATGAATAACGCGACGTGCTGAATTTACTCATTAGGATTCCTTAATTTACTTATTAAATGGTTAAATAAAATATTACACTGGAACACTTTTCTTCATCACTGCCCATGAATGTGATTTCGGGCATAGCGGAACTTTTTAATAGGTATTTTTTGAGTCGAGCATAGCGGGACTAGAGCATAACGGGACTAACCGAAAAATACACATATCTACTTATATATTTTGGAATAAAAACTGCAGCAATTGATACTTTAAACCAAAGACCAACAGAAATAGAAAATAAACTAAACTTTATAAAAACCCGTAACAAAAGTTAAGCAAACTTAACGAGGGCTTAGAACTTTGTTTTCAGCTTACAAAAACTTAAGACGCCTACAATAAGTTGTCGACTGAACACGATATCTTCAGTTCAAAGATCATTTAAGTTAAGTTAAAAGTAAGGTGATATCTTTACTTTAATCTTAACACGAGTTTCAGAAGAACTTTCCATTATTATGGCTATTCTGAAAAGTTTTGGTAAAGATTTCAGATGAGTTGACTTACCAGCTTTTTCCCACGGTTGTACCTGCTGAATATCACTTGAACTGTTTGCGTTTTCCAGGATAGAAGTCTGTGACAGCTTCAGCCATATATTAGTTTCGTATCATTGAAATAATTTTCGTAATCGCATTAGTACCTAGTTTCAGAGATATTTTCACATAAACAAAAATAATCAAGATTAAGGCAGTCCAAAAGTGCGTTGGGTTGACGATATCACCAAAGTCGAGGAAAAATACAGAAATACCTGAATGAGAGACGAATGGAATCGAGAAGTATGGCAGAAAAAGCAGTGGGTAATTCCCTGCTGAAATTTTGATGATCCGCAGAAGAGTGACCGTGGTCCAAATTAGGCTCGGATGTCAATAAATCCATGAGTCTTATAGACAGCTTATAAGCATACACAAACCGCCTTTCTTCCGTCCTCACCGCCGAGGCTTGTCGCGATGTTCCCGTCAAGCCCGTCTGATCCTATATCGAGGCAGACCGCGCAGCTGCGCCAGTAGTTTAAATTAGTCATGGAGTAGTCCCTAAATAATCTTAAGACTGATCCAGCCCGTCCCTTGCTGTCCCCTCAGCGACGCCCTGAGCCGAGGTCTGTACCTAACGGAAGGTGCCCTCAGCGGTCACTTAGTTTCTAAGTTTCACTTTTTTTTAACTGCGAGAGGCAAATCAAATAAAAAATTGTTTAGCTATTAAAAAGTTCCATATACATTATCAGAGGCAAGTAAATGCAACATTCGGTCTAGAAAACTAAGAAGATTGTCAGAGACAAAATGCGGTCGTAGACATCTGACTGAATTTCCATTGTAAAAAGTAAGAATTCGAGGTTTGGCTCTCGTCTAATTCCTTCTCCAATATTTGACTAATTTAAAAGATATTCCATAAACTGAAAAAGAAAGATATATAACCTATTTTTTCCTTTTACATTTATAGTTGTCAAATTTGTACTTTAGATCTCTGTTGATAGCGTAATTTTGACCATTTTTGAAGGTTTCTAGTGCTTCTAAAGATAATGTATCATCAAAAAGTAAAATATAGGAGCACATTTTATATCTTTATTTTTAGTTTATGGAATATCTTTTAAATCGGTCCAATATTGGAGGAGGAAATAGACGTGAGCCAAACTTCGAATTATGACTTTTCAAAAAGCCAATCAATCTAAATTCCGCAGCCGCCTGCAGCCGTACCGTCTAATGTAAGATTTACACCGGTTATCCGGCTTGAGAGAATAGTTAGCTTGGCGACGGATATCCGAGCGTCACTAAAAATTTGCCTCACAAATACTTGGGTAGTGGGTACCCGTACTACCCGGTATGTGGGGTGAACTGGGTGGTTGGGAATGTATGTGAGAATTAGATATTTTGTGTTGTTCGTTGTTTTGTTTAGGAATAGGGTTTTTGTTGACTGATTCTTATGACTGAGTGTGCCTAACATCGTAGGCACAGTTTCGCAAAATAATTATTGCAAATATTGTGTAGAATTGACAACGCGACTTTGTTGCTGTGATTGTTTGAATAAATTTCCAACAGCCAATCGCTTGAATTGTAAATAAATAATAAAATAAATAAGAGGTAGGGATTGAAAGCCAACCAAAGCAGCACAGATTAAAACAGAAAAAAACTACAACTACCTACCAGTTGTTCTGAATCACCCCAGGAACCCTTTCACCATACCGTCCAATAAACCTATCAAAACATTTTACAAACCAATAAAGTTTACAAAAACAAAGTGTAAACATTTACAATAACATCGCGACAGATAACAACAGGTGGTGGGCAGTTGTCGAGGTAACACACGATGACACGACATGTGTCGTGGTGGACGAGTGAAGACTTGTGTCAAAGAATAAGAAAAGAGGGTTTGTGGGAGTATTCTGCCTACGTAACTAAACAAGGCAAAAAGTTTTATAAAACAAAAAAATTAATATAAATTTTAAAGACTTTCTTCCAAATCATTATTTATTTGTGGTCGGCGGAACAAGACTTTTTCTTCCATATCTATGTACTTCTTTTAGTCGTTATCTCAATAGGGAGTTACCTCCTTCCTAGCCAACATTCACTCAGTCCATCCATAGTTTCTTCTCTTTTATGAGTCCAAACTAAATGATCATCATCATCAGCCTATAGCAGTCCACTGCTGGACATAGGCCTCTCCAATTTTCGGCAACTGTCATCCAGCTGCTACCGCAGCCACCCTGCGAAGGCCGTGTCTCCACCTAGTCTGAGGGCGTCCCACCTTACGTTTCGTTGCTGATGAAACAGCCGTATTGTGAGTGTCCACGTCTCTAATGATAATCTCTCACTAAGTGGTCAAAACATTGCACAGTCCGCTGACTGCCCAGAGCCTGGGATTTTTAATCTTTATGCTGAAATCAAATATCGTGAACACAGCCTACATAGTCTGTTAATCTGCTGTAAAATACATCTGCGATCTTAAATATTTTTACTCTGTGGCCAAACTTAACAAGGTGTCGATCGTTTATTTATTGAAAGCGAAGTTATTGAATTTTAAAATGGCTGCTTCCGTCTCCGATCTTAATACAAAATTAACTTGCACACACTAAATTGTAAAATCCTTCAATTTTAAACCTTATATCGTAGTAATAAGATTTTTCAGTAATATAATCAAATGCATTCCAATTTCAACGGATCAATAATTTGAAAACGTAGGTCAAGTATTCGGAATTAGCAACAGTTAACTTTCAATCTTATCACATTTTAATAAGAGCTATTATGGCTTTATCGATCAGCAATTTTAATAAAAAATCGATCGCACCTCTTACAAACTGACGACTGCAGTTTTTAAATAAGGAGTTATTCAAATTCGAACCTTATCGTTGACAGATAAGAATTATTAGCAATTTTATTGTCAGTTTTTTATATTGGTCAAAATAGAGTGACGACACATGTCATGTTATTGAAAACGAAAGTTAAGGATACGACACACATGGTCGTAACAAAATCATTTATTGACTGTCGAATCTGAAAGGACCATAACAGGTGTTTAGTGAAAGTATTTAGACGTTTTTTGTTTGAAAGCATTTTGATTTTTTGTCCTTTTTTGTGTAAAATGTTTTGGGTGCAATAAAGTTGTCGAGGAAATAAAGATTTAAAACTTGGAATTTGTTAGCTGTTTAGGGCCCTTTTTATAAGAAATTGGATTTGAATCTTTAAAGGTTTTGAGTAAAATAATGTTACCTACTATATTTATTTTGAGAACAAATTAAATTACACAACCTAGTATTAAGACGAAGAAAAGAGTTCCAGAAAAAATATTATCGACACCACCATCAAATTAGATGCAAGTAAAGTGACGCAATTTGCTTCTGAAAGTTTTTGATAATAATTATGTATTACAATAACAGGGCCTTGACAGCTTAACAGGTTTTTTTTTTTGTAAAACCATATTATACACTCATACCAAAAACCGTCAGAATAAATGGGACAACACCTCCTGTGAATAAAATAATATGTGTCACAAAAAAATGGAAAACATTAATAAACCACAATTCAAATAAAGACATAAGAAATAAAACTAATAATAAAACAAACCAACGCAATTTCCCCACAAGAAACGATAATTTTCCGCAAGAATAAAAACACACCCACCATACCCCATTAAGGTATCCACACACCATATCGTAACATTCGCAAGCAATGATTGGGTGTCCGAACAAGATATTTACTTAGAACACAAAGTGCTGCAACGGTCTGCCGAGCACAAATCGCGAAGAAACAATGATATGATTTATTAAAACGATACAGTGTTTGGAAATAGGGATTTTTAAGCCACTCCTTTTGTAATGTATGCTTATTTGCATTTTGATGGCTTATTTTTTGCTTGGGATTTTGGGCACGACCTGGGAATTTTAAACGGGTTAATATCTACCTACAACTAACTAACACCACAACTAACAACAAATTTTCTATTGCCTCATATGTGATTTGCTAAAGGTATTGAGTCACTTTTAGTTTACAGGACTCCTTTCTTTGATATTCTCTATAAATGTCTATTATTCTGTTCATTATTTGCCTGTTCTAGTCCCTTGTTATGAGATTTGGTCTGATTTGGTCCAGTCAACCGTCACGCTATTACTGAGACCCTTTTCTTTCATATCACTTCTCACACAATCCATCCAATTTTTCTTGGTCTTTCTCTCCATCTAGTGTTATTATTTTATGAATATGCCTACAAATGAAAATCTTATCACTCCCCGCATCACCCAAAGATTAATTGGGAGGAAATGCATATGGCATCAAGTCTTTTCTTTTTTTGAGGGCCTCTCGCAGTTCAAACGGATGGTTTGGCTACTGCTAAGCTGCTGGAGCCTCCAGGCAGGGCAATGGCATTGAGCCGGCCTCTTATCTGCGTAAATGAATAAAAATCTTATGGGAAATTGAATCTTACAAAATCAAAGGTTTTAGATGCGGCAGTCTTAGAAATAAAGGTAAATTGTCGCATATGCCTTTAGTTACAACAGCCTTCATTCTTTTCAAAGTTGGACACAGAGTCTGCTTGGTAACTAAAATACATTAGGACGTAGAATTTTCTAAGACGGACGATTATTAAGACAAGTCGTAAATACGTACGCCTTGTAAGTTATACCTTGCCTTGTAAGTTATTTCTTAGGTCCTTACCTATGAAATTGGCGTTATGTCGTATTGGCCACTTTGATCTCAAATATCTCCTCTTTGGTTTGGAATTCCAATTTTTAATTTTAACAGCTATTTACCCATGCTTTTGTGTTTGTAAAACCGTAATTCATTTGTTTTATCATCTTTTGGTTTTTCTTTGCGCCAGTCAGTTTACAAAATGGAAAACTTGAAACATCGCGTTATTTACGAGTACGAGTTCCATCGTGGCACCAGTGCTGCAGAAACAGCTCGAAGGATTAATTATGTATTGGCGATGGTGACGCAAAAAAAACCACAGTGCGTTTTTGGTTCCAACGTTTTCGTTCTGGAAATTTCGACCTGCAGAACAAGCCCCGTGGACGGCCGGAGACCAAAGTTAATAATGAAGAATTGAAGGCTATTGTGAAAGCGGATCCATCGCAAACCACTTCCGAGTTAGCTGCAGGCTGCGGTGTTAGTGATAAAACTGTTGTTAATCCACTTGAAGCAAATTGGGAAGGTGAAAAAGCTTGAAAGGTGGGCACCTCATGAATTGAGAACAGCAAACCGACAAACGCGCGTCGATTGCTGCGTTACATTACTCAACCGGCACAATAATGAAGAGATTTTAAATCGAGTCATTGTGATGAAAAATAGATCCTGTACAATAATTAGAAATGCTCATCGCAATGGCTGAACCCTGGCGAACTAGCCAAATCCTGCCCCAAGCGAAAATTTACTCAAAAGAAATTACTTGTGAGCGTTTGGTGGACTGGTGCCGGTGTCGTTCACTACAGCTTTCTTAAATCTGGCCAGACGATTACGGCGGATGTCTATTGTCAGCAACTGCAAACCATGATGGAAAGGCTAGCTGCTAAACAGACGAGGCTGGTCAATCGCTCTAGGCCACTGCTGCTTCAGGACAACGCTAGACCACACACTGCATAACAGAGGCTACCAAATTAGAGGAGCTTCATTTGGAATGTCTAAAACAACCACCGACCTAGCTCCAACAGATTACCATTTTTTTATAAATTATTATAACTTCATGCAAGGGAAAAAAATCAACTCCGATGGGGCAGTCCAAAGCGCCTTCAAAGATTTTGTTGATGACCGTCCAAATGGTTTAAAGTTAAAGGGATCAAATCAACTACCTATGAGATGGCAAAAGTGCATAGATAGCAATGGTACATACTTTGCTTAAATAAACATAAAAAACGACACTATGTTCCTCCCTTACAAAACGCCAATTTCATATATAGGGTAAAAACCGGATAGTTGCCACATTTTTTGAAATCACTCTTTATCTCTCAGTAGAAAAAGCAAAAAACTTTGTAAAACTGACCGGTACTTTGGTTTTGATCTACAAAGTTATGCTAACTAAAAAACATTATCTTTTATATTTCCAGAGTATTATGGATTTTTGCGGGCCTGTATATTTTGGGACATCTATCAAACATATATATAAAATAAATTACGTTTAGGATAGACGCCCCACCGAGACACAGGACATCTATCCCGAAAAAACTTTGACCGCATTTTGCCTTCCCATGCAATCCCATACAAAAGAGACATGAGATACGGTCAACTTAGTGGTAGTTGGATCTTTAGATAGATTAATAAAATAGGATGCGATTCATCCGTGAAACTAGAGTAATTACAATTGGGGCAACTATCCTGATTTTACCCTAAGGTACTACTTTTACTACGCGGTACTCTTTAGCAATCATCATCAGCTTTATAATGTTCCCACTGCTGGGACACAAGCATCCTCTCTGTGAGAGAGGTAATGGACCTTAATTCACCACGCGAACCCAGTGCGGGTTTTTGGATGTCACATATCTTCGAATTTTTGGTTCTAGGACATGCCGGTTTCCTCGCGGTGTTTTCCTTCACGGTTTTAAGAGCATTGGTGATGAAATTATTTAAACAAAGTAAAGCGCTTGCCTGGGTTCGAACTCACGACCTACGACACGTAAGTCGGGGCCATTACCACTGGGCCACCACTGATCATATTCTCATATCTATAGCAATAATATTCGATATTGGTGATTTTACCAAAACATTTTTTACATTTTGCTGAAATACTTAGTAAATATCCTAGCATTTCCATGAATTGAGATATGCAAAGATTTTCTATGTACATACGTCGAGAATTCTACATGTAATATGAACCTTAAATATTGCACCCAACCTCTAGGAAGGCGGTAATACAAACCTGTATTAATTTCCAATTTTACTAAGCAACAAGGATTAATAATAATTAGATCCGGGAGAGACACAGCCTCCCTACCTATTTGCACTTCAATGAAAAACCTAATCGATCGAAAACCAACTATAAAACCATCTATATACAGAGTGCTCCACCCGCCGTTATACAGGACGCTACAAAACAGGGCAACTCGCCGCTTAGCTATGTAAGTGCAATTTAAAATGTAAATTAACACAGCAAAGAAGTGGGGGGAAGCGCACCAACACTTGGGGAATTTCCACCAACACTGTCTTGGCCACCCTGTATAATCAGCCGAGTGAGAAAGTTAAGTCAACAATCCTAGCGCACGAGTTTCAACCTTATCACATTCCAACAAAGTTGATTTTCAATTGTATCTTTTAAGAGTTACGACATTTCGCCTCAAGTAATAAAAGTGATGTAAAAACTCTTTTATACAGGTTGATTTAAATTCTATCGCCATTTTTATAGGGTTGTTTTTCGAGTGTGTTTCTGAGGTTGCTTATAGGCTTTTCTTGGTATAATTTTTATATTTTCTTCCCGACAGAAGAGATTTGTTACGTGTAACTTGTAGCGGACTCTCAGTCCCTCCAGCGTGGAGGAATAAATTATAACGAGAACACCCTGATTGCTTTTTAATTATATTTTTTGTTGGGGAAAATGGTACAGCATTTTGATAATGTATGTTATTATTGGTTGGATTAGAATATTTATACTTTTGTACTTTTGTTGGTTGGAAAAAGGTTTTTTTTATTTCGTCTGTACTGTTATTTTCTGTCTTGTCCTAATCAATATCTGTCTATTCTTATTATTTCAAGAAATAAACATCTAATTCTTCTGTTTAATTGCGGAAGATGAAGTAAATAATAATTGTTGAAGAATAGAAGAAAGGGGGAAGATACAAATCAAATTCTGTTTTCTTGTCAGTTCGTAGATTTTGCGTACCTTTGTCTGGCTTCTAGTTTAAAGTTATTTTTAAGATAGATAAGTAAATACCTATCAAATAAAAGTTAAAAATAAAGTACATCATTCTTAGAAAAACAGTGACAAACATAGTTGTTATTGCAATTTAAAGAAAATTATTTTGATTAGATTGAAAATTCTAAATTAAAGAACATCACCGAAAATCAAGACTGAACTTAATGAGTAGATGGGTTGGTTTTCCAAGAACAACAATCATTATTATAGCGTCCATTGAACACAATAATTACTGGTTTTAGTGAAATTCGGCGGCGTTCAGACGTTGTTTCGCCCACTACTTTACTAAAAAACCGGCCTTGTCAAAATTGGTTCGTCTGTTCTGTTCTTATAATTATGCGCAAACTTGCTTGTAATTACAAGCTTTAAATATATAACAAAGAATACCCAGAAACAAAATATAATCCCTAGATTTTTTTTTAAATAAAATTCAATTCTCTATCAAAAATATTTGAATCTTCCTCACCATAAAACCTAAACTCAATATACTCTTACACCCCCTTTCAAAAAATTCGCCCATAAAATACAACCCCTTAAAAAAAATACGCAAAAAGCATCTCAAGGCGTCTCCGTCGCAAGGCAACGGAGAGGCCACTTCTTTTTTCATCCCCCATCCCCCAGCAGAGGGGCGAAGGGGGTGGGAGGGTCGCCGAGAAATGGAAAACTCGGGAAAATTGTAGCATTCTTGAGGCAACGCTCTGCTCACACCTTCTTGCGGGTGGGGTTGACAACATTTTGGTCTGTATAGGATTTATGGGATTTTCGATATGGGGTTATTCGTTTATTGTAGTTAAAAGCATTGTTTTTCTCGGTAAAATACCCTCACGCCCTCTCATACCCTTTACGTCATTAATAACATTCTTTTACTAGTTTTTTGGAGGAGGGTTACCTAACATAACATGTAAAGCCAGCGTCATGCACTAGTTGTCTGCCATTTTTGCTGAACTGGGCCTTTTTGGCGCAGCTGTGAGGCACACTTTCCTGCTAACTTCTTACATCAGACCTGGCACTTTTTTTAATTTTTGTTTATATTTTATCTGATGTAAATTATTATGTATCTAGTACCTATACTTTTTGTCTTTTAGTCTGTGCTAAATAAATGTATTTTATTTCTTTCTTTCTCTCTTTAAATAGTTGGGAAAAGCTTAGGCTGAAGCTGCAACATGGACAAATTATATGATGTCTTTTCAAAAATCCAAATGTTAATATAGCCGGAAACATTTAAACAAATTTAACCGCTTCAGTGCCCGAAACGAGGATCCACGCGAGACACAATGGCCTTTTAATTATTTCGGTATTTACGGCATCCAACCGGTTAAGTTTAAATTTACATTTCGAATTAGTACTAATCCCATAAGACATTAAAAGGGCTTTTTTAACAAGACCAATTTTCATTGTTGCAGGCCAGTATCACAAACCTCACTAAAAACATTTTACAACAAAAATCGATGTACAAAACAATGAACTCAAGCTTCCAAGAAAATGTTTTCAACCAATGCAGCGGCGCGCAACGTAAAAAGGAGCGCTGTGTCGGACGCCCCCTTCCCCCTCCTCGCTTCGCGTTCGCCCCCTCGGCCACGGACAGCGTCTCGGGTAGCGGATTTAGGGGGTTGTATTTTTTAGAGGACTTTTATGTAATAGATAAATAGAGTATTCTTTTTTTTAGGGCTGGTTCTGCATCCAGCATTCTGGATGATTAAGACACTGGAAGATTAACCAGGAATTATTTTAGCTTTAGTTGCTCATATTGATCGAGGAAATATTTTAATAAAAGTCATATCGAATGGATCCTGTATTTACAGTAATAGATAGATTTTCGTGGCAGGAGCAGTGGTGGCGCAGTGGTAACGGCCGCGACTTACAAGTTTTAGGTCGTGGGGTTTGAACCCAGCACCTGTAGCCAAGCTAACGATAACGCACTAAGAAAACGAATCAATATATGGAGATGACACATCTGAACGTTAAGTCACGTGGTCAGACCATACAAATAGAAGGCGTTAACGATTGTAGAAAGAGATTCGATACAATACTTTGTGTAAATTATTTCAACACCACTGCTCTCAAAACAGTGAAGGAAAACATCATGAAGAAACCGGCATGTCCTAGAACCAAAAATTCGAAGCCATGTGACATTCACCAACCCGCACTGAGCCTGCGTGGTGGATAACGGCTCATCCCCTCTCACAGAGAGGAGACATGTCGCCCAGCAGTGGGAACATTAAAAGGATGATGATGATGTGTGGCAGGTGACAGGCATAACCCATTGCAACTAGTATGGAGGGTACAGTCTTGTCGGTTCAAATTCTTTTCTTTACCAAGCCGGCACACACTTTTGAAGCTACAAGAGAGAGCACTATTGACCAGGCCAATCAATTGAAAACAAAAATCAAAATAGCATAAAACATTTCAACAATGTTTTATTTTATTGTATTGTAATCGGAAAACAAACAGTATTAACAACTAACAAATTCAACATCAAATTAACCAACTAGTAACCAATTACATGATTTTGCATTTAATTTACTATGAAGAGCAGGCCTGTCAGATAAATAAAACTAATTACAATGATGGTATGTACTTTAAACTATAACATAAAATCCCAACCTACAATAATACCTCGTCATAAAGTGCAATACAGACAGTTATTGAACCAATTCGAACCAATATTTAGTAAGTATTCGAATGAATACACGCTGCTTAGTCTATACCATCTATACCAATATTATAAAGAGGAAATATTTTTTTGTTTGTTTGTACCGAATAGGGTCCAAAACTACTGGACCGATTTCAAAAATTCTTTCACCGTTGTGAAGCTACTCTATCCCCGGGTGACGTAGGCTACTTTTTATCCCTGTATTCCCACGGGAACGGGCACTACGCGGGTGAAACCGCGAGGCGTCCTCTAGTAGTGAATAAATCAAATTCAGAAAAGTCAAACAATTTATTGTAGGACTTAGCACATCTTATACAGAACGAATTCTGTCTGTTATTTGTGCAGCAGCAGGGGGACGTTAAAAAAAAGAAAGGGTATTCTAGCAGATCTGGTAGGGGCGCGTAAATTAACCTTATGTTGTTTTATATGACCTTACTTCTTAAGTAAAGTCTGCGACATACTTAGGATTAAAAGATAAGACGAAAATTCCATTATTCACACCAAAAAAGAATTTGACTAGGTAGCATTGAATTGCAGTCTCCATTTCTCACGCCCTAATCTAAATCCATCCCTGTTCGCCGACGCCGCGGGTTCCGTACCGGCGTTTTACATATTTCTTCAGTTCGCCCCCATTGTGAGCGGCCCGCGTATTGAATCAACTGTACGTATTGTATACTTAGGTATACCGTATACTTATTTATACAACTTCTTTGTTTCCGCCTTGCCGGAAGATAATGCTTTAAATTATTGGTGGACTGAAAAAAGTCATTTTCTTAACATTGTGAAATAATAGAACTACGATTCTTAGAACTTCAAGATAAACATTGAGATAGATTCTGAGAACACATATAGAAACTACATGACTTGTAAATTAGTCTGTCTGGGGGCCGAGATTAATAACCTCAGACTCAAGAAACAAATAAAATTTGAAATGAAAACCTCTCGACACAAATACCTCTTTAAACTACATAATTTATCTATACACTTCTCTACTATAATATTATAAAGAGAAAAGGTTTTTTTTGTTTGTTTGTACCGAATATGCTCCGAAAAAACTGATGATGATTTTAAAAATTCTTTCACCTATGGAAATCTACATTATACATAGGCCAAAATTAATTTTCAAAAGAATTAGAGATCCTTATGAAAATTGCAATAATGTAACCCCAAGTAGCAAAATATTGCCTATCAAATTCATTATTTGTAGTAAGTAGTAAACACGCTTCGATCGACAATCCATCGAAACACGTTATTATATATATTTTTGAAATCACCTCTTAAAACCCTTTATTTTGTTTTTAATAAATCAAAAAAATAATCCCCACAAAATGGCGCCCAAAAGCCGCCATTTTTTCTTTTCCAATTTTAATGTAGACAGTGACACTCGCAGTGTTAAGACGAATCGATTGACGTAAGTATCATCAAAATCGGCCAACGCCTTTGGTCTCTAGAACGCCACATATGAACAAACATACATACATAGACTGATAAACACATTACCCTCCTTCGGCAGTCGAGTAAAAAAATAAATCAATATCGGTTCATCCGTTTAGGAGCTATGATGCCGCAGACAGATACACAAATACTCTTTTTCTGTCGGGGGTCAAAAATGTCATTCAATCAGCGATAGCGATTGTCGAAATGCCAAAGTGTAGGAGATTAATCACGTGACATTTCGATAGCGCTTGACAATCCCATACATTTTTGACAATTTACCAATCACTAACGCGTCGCTTTTGTTGATAAAATGTTCTTGTCCAAAGCCTCTCGGGTTTTGGAAATTTGGAGATCTATGCCGAGTGGTGGACTGCAATACATAATGTATATTTCGCTCTTTGATCAACTTACATTTACTCAACTTACTTTAATGGCAAGCAATGTAAGAATAAACAGAAAATTATTATCGGTGGGCCATTTGTACATAAGTAAGCATAAAATCAGGCCATTGCCATTTTGAAAAGGTTAGTCGTTACACATTTATTTTATTAGTTGTAAAAAAAAAATGAAAACCCGTTTTTTAGGGTTCCGTACCCAAAGGGTAAAAACGGGACCCTATTACTAAGACTCCACGGCCCATCTGTCTGTCACCAGGCTGTATCTCATGAACCGTGCTAGCTAGACAGTTGAAATTTTCACAGATGATGTATTTCTGTTGCCGCTATAACAACAAATACGAAAAACAGAATAAAATAAATATTTAAAAGGGGCTCCCATACAAGAAACGTGATTTTTGTGCCGTTTATTGTGATAATGGTACGGAACCCTTCGTGCGCGAGTCCGACTCGCACTTGGCCGGTTTTCTTAAACTGAATTGGATTCATGACTAGAAACCGAAAAGCCAACTCCGTTACCAGTAGATCGATGTAGATATTCCAGCAGAATACCCTGAAAAACAAACCCATTAAATGTACTCAATAACAATTATTTTTACAGGTCTAAGATAAAAGGGGGCGAAATTTCACCCCCCTGATGACGTCACGATCCGACAGTGTGTCAGCAAATAACCAACCAGATTGTCTTGAACCCTTTAAATCCGTGCTGTTGAAAAATTCCAGTGTAATTAAGGGTAAAGTTAAGGAGCTGAGAGTTCAGGTTAAATTGGAAATTCGGGAGGCAAATGTTTTGTTTGGCTCAGGGTAAATGATGCAAAAAGCTTTAAGAAAATTATAACGGTGGATGTTATAAAGGATGAGTAGTATATTCTTAGACGGATGGTGAGAAATATCTTTTATTTATTATTGTTATATTTTATAGGGGTGGTTTTAAAGGGGTAGTACGAAATATTTGTTACCGCAAGACAATGATTGTGAAATAAAGGAACACTATTTTTGAAAAAATTGTGGCTTGTAAAATAAAAATAAGATATCTATCCAAATAGATGGATATATTTTCTAAATTTTTGGGGTTACATGTGAGTAAATTCATATGTTTTCTTTTGGTTGATTGTATAGTTAATTACATATTTTATTTATATAGTTTTTTTAAAGTTCCGTACCCAATTAGTAAAAACGGGACCCTATTACTGAGACTCCGCAGTCCGTCTGTCTGTCTGTCTGTCACCAGGCTGTATCTCATGAACCATGATAGCTAGACAGTTGAAATTTTCACAGATGATGTATGTCTGTTGCCGCTATAACCACATATGCTAAAAACATTATAAAATTAATATTTAAGGGGGTCTCCCATAAAAAAACGTGATTACTTTGCCGTTTTTTTGCAATAATGGTACGGCACCCTTCGTGCGCGAGTGCGACTCGCACTTGGCCGGTTTTTTACTACAATACTTAACACCACTGCTACTCGTAAAATATGAATATAACATTATCTCTACTCCTCCATAAATATGAAAGAAGAAACTTAAAAACTGCATTAAAATATCATTCAACCCCTCGCTCGCCGGGGGTAGTTAAGACCGGCGACGTTGCCAGCCTGATATGTTGCCAAATTTATGTTTTTTGCCAACTACTGGCATTATCTCGTTTTAATGTTAGACTCTTGGTTATTTTCGCCTTTTTATTGTGTTTATTTGGCATCATATGGCAGCCGCATTTTATGGTCGAGTTCTTGGCTATTAGTTTTGAAGATCGTCTGATTTTTTATAAGTTTTTAGTAGCAAATTTACAGAGTTACTACCAAAAATATTGACATTAAATTGTACGGCTATAATTTGATTTATTATTAAACAACAAGAAAAACTTGGCAACCGATAAATAACTAGATAATAATAAAGGTTTTTTACTAACATAAGAAGGTATATAATGAATATTATTTGAAATAAAAGCATAGTCATAATGGGACTTATACATAACTGTGTACTACAAGTGCACCTCTGTTTACCGCTTTGGGGAATACTGTCGTGATGTTATGGTTGTGTGAAAACATAACCTGCTTTTATTTGCCTACTAACTGCCACCCGCGGCTCCGCCTGCGTGGTATTAGTACTTCGCCCAATATCTTTATAAATGACTAGAGGATGCCTCGCGGTTTCACCCGCGTAGTTCCCGTTCCCGTGGAAATACAGGGATAAAAAGTAGCCTATGTCACCCGGGGATAGAGTAGCTTCCCAACGGTGAAAGAATTTTTGAAATCGGTCCAGTAGTTTTGGAGCCTATTCGGTACAAACAAACAAACAAACAAAAAAATCTTTCCTCTTTATAATATTGGTATAGATAACCTATGTATTTGTTATATTTCTGTAAAGTTGCGTCAAAATCGCGCACGGTTGGCGCAGTGGTTGAGCGATTGACTGCTGCGCTGCGTGTCGCGGGTTCGATTCCCGCACGGAACAAATATTTGTATGACCTACAGATAGTTGTTCCGGCTCTGGTTGTTGTGTATGTGAGTTTATATGTTTGTAAACGCACCCACGATACAGGAAGAAATTCCTAGTGTGGCAACGTTGGGCAGCGTGTGGGGCAACGTTTTTTAAAAAAGAGAAAGAGAAAAGAGAAAATCTGTTCAGTAGTTTTTGCGTGAAAGAGTAACTAACATCCATCCATCCATCCTCACAAACTTTCACGTTTATCATAGTAGGACTCTTATGGTTTTTTTTGTTCTATTTATGTTATGTCATATTTTCAGTCGACCTGTAATTTATTTAATGTAAGAACACTTGATAAAAATAATATGTCTAAGGTGAACAACCCCTAACTCCTAAAGAACCATTCAACCCTCAAATCACTTACCTAACACGAAAAACCCTAAAAATCTCTTTATACATCCAGCGAACAATCATAAAAAATCTCCTTGCGGTCGCACACAATCACAAAAAAAACCGCACACAAGCAAAAATATAAAAGAGTGTACGAACACTGCGAATGCAGCTGTGTGCGTGATAGCCGCTGCTTCCATTGGGCACAGAGCTATTTCTTTATTGATCCATATTTCTTCTTCTTTAGACTGGCCTCCAAGGGGGATTCACCCCTCAGGGGGACACCGCCCAAACCCCCCCGGAGGTGTTTTTCTACAGTTTTAATGAACGAAGGACTCGAAAATGGCGCGCAAGGAGTTTTAGGGGGTGAAAGGGGGAGAAAGGTTATTAATGCTTTTTAAGCTGAGTAATTTTCACCCTTAACGTTTTTAGGCTTGAGTGTGCTTAGTTTTTGTTTTTAAGGCTATTCTGTTGTTTGTGGGGGTTTTTATGTGTTTACCTAATTACTAATTAAGTATGTTTATAAAAGTTGGACGGTGGGATAAAGTGGAGGTACTTTATGTGAATGGGCACATTTGTAGGACAAGAATTCCATAGGGATTAATAATTAATAATGAGACTGTTTGCAGAGTCAGTGGTTTTGCGTTAATAATGTAAGGGACCGACTATGTACCTTAGTGCAACGTATAATTTGCATTATATCTAAACTCCTATAAACTAACTATTGAAATACAAGTCTCCGAAAATAAACCACGTGTCATTCTGTAAAAGATTTACACATGCCAATAGATACGTATTTCTATGAGCACGTGGCGATTCCAAGGTCATATAAATACATTCATACTTACCTTTAAGCGACAAACATAACCATGACCTTGAAAACTTGATAATAGTAATAATTACAATAATATATAGATAATTATACAAAATAAAACAAAAATATACAACATAACACGTGCAGACAATACAAAAATCCCGAAAAATATACAAAAAAGAATCCAATTCTCTGTCAATGAAACTCGACACTTTATCTCATTCGAACACTCACCGAAAAAAAGACGAAAAAACCACCGCGCATAACAAATTTGAAAAAACATACCTTATAATTTGGCTCATTACCAAAACGTAGGAAAAACATATTCGTTCCCTTACACTCCCCCATAAATAAGGACGATGGGTTCGAAAAGGGAAAAATTTTATTATCCAACCACCCCTTTCCACCCCTAAGGAGAAATATGAAATAAAATGAAAATGTAATGGGGAAAAAATACGGAGCGCGCGGCAAGACAAAGGGATGGGATGGGGTAGGTTGATACGGAGTCGGCTTCGCGAGGAATTTTTTAGGGTCGTGAGGTTACATTAGATTTGTTTACGTTCTCCTTTGAGGCTTACTTCGTAACTAATATTATAAATAAAAAAGTCTCGATGTTTTTTAATCAATTATGCCTCAATAGCTAAACAAATTTAGATGGAATTTAGAATACAAATTAGCTATGGCCATAATTTTTATCCTGGTATCGAATTTCAGGCGAGCGAAGCCGCTGCGCTGGTAAAGGCTTTGATACCAATAAATTGATTTTTCTTTGAGGTCTTCGATACTAAGATTTGCTAAATGAAAAATTCTTATAAGATTATTTAATAGAGTCTTACTTACGAGTATATATTACAAAATTCAACAAAATATTAAGATACAATGATGAACAGCCAGGATCACCATATGGGTCACTTGTTAATGAGCTGGAATGGAAAATTTAAGACATGAACTAGTAACTAGATTTTTTTGGGTCTTGCAAGTTGAGGTTATGCCGGTTTCCTCACGATGTTTTCCTTCACCGTTTTTGAGAGAAGTGGTGATGAAATTATTTAGGTACACAAAGTAAAGCGCCTGCCTGGGGTTTCGAATCCACGACCAACTTGTAAGTCGCGGCCAATACCACTGGGCGACCACTGCTCCCAGAAACACAGGTTTGAAAGAACCTAAATCGAGCAGGTTGCTAACAAAAATATAAATTACTGCTTATTTTGCAGTTGTAATATTTAAAACATTTTAGTTATAGTTTACATATAAGCCCTAATTATACCATTGTTTTAGTAATTATACTACTGCAATGAACATTTTTAAATTATTTTTATCTGTATCTACGAGTAAGAGGAAAGATTTGTATTTTTGTATGTAACGAATAAACTTAAAAACTACTGGACCGATCCCAAAAAATCTTTCACCGTTGGGAAGCTACACTATCCCCGGGTGACATAGGCTTTTTTATCCCTGTATTCCCACGGGAACGGGAACAACGCGGGTGAAACCGCGGGGCATCCACTAGTTTTATATATTATAAATGTTTTGTCTTTCGTTATAACCTAAAGAAAATACACACACACACTTTTATTATGCGTACAGCTAAGGAGTGGAATTCTCTGCCGGAGTCTCATTTGCCCGATAGCTACAATCTAAGAGTCTTTAAGTCAAGAGTGAATAGGTTATTTCTAGGCAAGCGTGTCTCACCGTCGACCACATCGTCGCTTACCAACAGGTGAGATAGTATTGGGGGATTACATCACTGATAAAAATGCTTGGCTCAATGCTAGTCTTGCTCCACAACCACTAGGGCGCAAAAACAAGTGATATGCAGAACTTTATTGTTTTGTAGAATTGTTGGACCTGCTGAAGACTGTATGAATATATTTGTATTATATAGACTCAATTTCTTTAAGTATTGTATAACTGCGCAGCACGTGTGTGAGTACTATGTACCCAACTGTAAATCTACCATTTGCTGTACCTTGGTGTCGTTCGTTGACTTGTGTTTGCCCTGGCAGTTGAGTGTGTCATGCTCTCTCAAATGTCTCTCTGATGGTGGCGCGTGTGTTGGATCATTCGGTTCCCTTCATGATGGTTGAGCTGGGTGGTGCCGATTCATGCGTCATGTTCGTGAACGGGCGCCGTCAGTTGGGATTGGTCTTAACTTAACTGCTTCGGATGCTAGTGTTTTTCTAGTACCTATTATGTAACTGCACAGTATATGTGTGAATACTTTTAATACTTTGTACCTGTAAGTAGTATAGTATGTAGTGATTCTGGGAGCATTGTCCTCACACATATAAATTTATTAATGTATGTACTTATGTACCTAAATATTGTAAAAAAAAAACATATTTTTTTTAAAAGATTAAGTATGGAGTTTCTGGTGCGTTCTTCTCCATAACAAGCTACTTTCCGAATGCACGGTAGAATCAATTTTTATTCCTTGTAAATTTTAATGTATCTAACGTTAAAAAGTGCCGCTTAGTGGCCTATTTGAAATAAAATATCTTTGTCTTTGTCTTTTATAAAAAAATAAATATATAATTAGCTAATTCTAACAAAATCCGTCTCCACACTCTCGCTCACGTAGGGCGGGGGTAGACGCCGCAAGCCTGCGGCAATGAAGACTCGTTCCTATAAATCTGCCTTATCATAAAAATATACGCGCGTATCTGCCTACGGCTTTACGATTGTGGCTTATGTACGCACTTTTATTCTTATGTAAGGTAAGTTATTTTTGAGGTGAGTAGATTAGGGGTTTTTTTAGTTAGAGGAGTTTTAAAATGGGGGTGAAGTGGTTACGATAGTGGGTAGTTCTTTTCGAGAAGCCCTAGAGCTGTTTTTGCAAATGAATTTGTTTAAAGAATCAACGATAAATTATGCTTAAGTACCTAGATAAGAAGAAAGACATTTACTACATTTAAAATTCTTATTTTGCTTTACCTCAACTGGATAACTATATATTTCTTATTATTTATTTAATACTTCATGCACACAAACGTACAGAGGCGGACTTAACGCCTCAGGCATTTTCTACCAGTCAACCATTGGGTGATGCAGAGACAAATAGTGGTAAGTGCAATATTGAAAGTTAATCACGACAAGGTGGGTACATATTTCTATCACTTTGTAGTAATATTTACCCATGTGTTCTGGATTGCTACACATTGCACACGTAAATTCATAGTCTTCAGATATCAAGCACAATATTGGTTAAAGCTTGAATAGTTGTGACCGACTCGGTCGGTACTTATTGTTTGCCTCTTAGATCAAATAAAAAGTCAGTCAGTCAATTATAGCTTTTTATTTGATCTGAGAGCTCGACTGACAAGCTAAGGCGTAATTTCGTTGTACGTGTGTGCGTGTAATTGTGTATGTATACGGCAAGGCGTTGTTTTAACCGGCGTCAACTTGTTGTTTGCAACGTTCCATCTTGACTTTTTATTTGATCTGAGAGCTCGACTGTCAAGCTAAGGCGTAGTTTCGTTGTACGTGTGTGCGTGTAATTGTATACGTATACAGCAAGGCGTAGTTTTAACCGGCGTCACCTTGTTGTTTGCAGCGTTCCATCTTGACTTTTTATTTGATCTGAGAGTTCGACTGACAAGCTAAGGCGTAATTTCGTTGTACGTGTGTGCGTGTAATCGTGTATGGATACGGCAAGGCGTTGTTTTAACCGGCGTCAACTTGTTGTTTGCAGCGATCCATCTTGACTTTTTATTTGATCTGAGAGCTCGACTGACAAGCTAAGGCGTAATTTCGTTGTACGTGTGTGCGTGTAATTGTGTATGTATACGGCAAGGCGTTGTTTTAACCGGCGTCAACTTGTTGTTTGCAACGTTCCATCTTGACTTTTTATTTGATCTGAGAGCTCGACTGTCAAGCTAAGGCGTAGTTTCGTTGTACGTGTGTGCGTGTAATTGTATACGTATACAGCAAGGCGTAGTTTTAACCGGCGTCACCTTGTTGTTTGCAGCGTTCCATCTTGACTTTTTATTTGATTTGAGAGCTCGACTGTCAAGCTAAGGCGTAGTTTCGTTGTACGTGTGTGCGTGTAATTGTGTACGTATACAGAAAGGCGTAGTTTTAACCGGCGTTACCTTGTTGTTTGCAGCTATCCATCTTGACTTTTTATTTGATTTGAGAGCTCGACTGTCAAGCTAAGGCGTAGTTTCGTTGTACGTGTGTGCGTGTAATTGTGTACGTATACAGCAAGGCGTAGTTTTAACCGGCGTCACCTTGTTGTTTGCAGCGTTCCATCTTGACTTTTTATTTGATCTGAGAGCTCGACTGACAAGCTAAGGCGTAGTTTCGTTGTACGTGTGTGCGTGTAATTGTGTATGTATACGGCAAGGCGTAGTTTTAACCGGCGTCACCTTGTTGTTTGCAGCGTTCCATCTTGACTTTTTATTTGATCTGAGGTTTGCCTACAAAATTTAATTGTATCATTGACACGATGAAGCATCCGCATTCGCGTCCATGGGAACAAACGACTGGTGAACGTTTGTTTCCGATTTACATCCCTTGTATTAAATTAAATTATATTAAATTATATTTATTTCTCCATAAAATTGTATAGTTTGAACATTATAATTAAATTATTAAAGCCATTACAAATGCACAAAAATAAATTATTAAAGTCATTACAAATGCACAAAAATAAAAATGAGCAATTGAGCCTGAGCTAGGCCAAGCCTGTATTTCAGGACGCAGTACAATTTTCCAGACGTTATGAATAATACAACAGTGGTTACATTTAAATAATATGATATAACTACAAAGCAAAAAAAAAAAATATTATAAAACAGACAGAGTGAGTGTTGTCTGTGGTGTGCTTGTGTTGAGAGTGTTTGAGTGAGTGTCGTGTGGTATGCTTGTGTGGAGAGTGTTAAGTGAGTGTTTGGGGTTTTTAAAGCTTAACTTTATCATAATGTTTTAAGAAGTTCTTCTGTAGTTTCGTAATCACAAGTAATTAGGAAGTTAAACAGTTTGTGTAATATGATAATATCCCTAGTTTTAGAATAGCAGCTGATTTAGCTATGATGAATTTAAAAAAACTCTACTAATGATAATATGACCGATCGATATTGCGACGCTTGGGAGCTTGTGTTCAGCAGTGGACGTCTTTCGGCTGATATGATAATGATGATGGCGACTAGTTATACAGAATCCAGCTGATAAACATTAAAAGTAAAAGTAATAATATTGTGCGAACTAAAAACTAAAAAGTTCTTGAGCCAGCTGATAAAAATCCCGTGGGCTGTGAAAACTTGCCAATCGATTCTAGGAAAATGCAATGGATTCTACGCCTCGGCGTTTTGTTTAAAGGTAAAGGTATAATCTTAAACGAATTAAGAATTTATAAAATTTATTTATTTATTTATTTGACACCAATAAGTACAACATCTTACAGTATTTCCAAGATGATGTTATACCACATAGTAAATAATGTTATACACTATATACGAGTAGAAACATAAAAGTTTAACAATAAAAATAAAATAACAAAAATCAAGAAACCATTTATATATGTATGCCTCATAAAATATTCGATTGGGTCTTTAAATATGCAATAGTTGTTATACGTAAATAATCTATACTAATATTATAAAGCTGAAGAGTTTGTTTGTTTGTTTGAACGCGCTAATGTCAGGAACTACTGGTTGGAATTGTAAAATTCTTTTTGTGTTGGATAATCCATTTAACGAGGAAGGTTATAGGCAATATAACATCACGCTACAGTGTAGTATACACCTCGGACCAGTAGCTGTATCCTGGATACTATCACTTTTCAACTCGTGCCTCGTAGACTATAAGATTCCTAAATTGTGGAGACGCGCTAAAGTGATAGCTCTACTAAAACCAGGAAAATGCCCAACAGACCCTAAAAGTTACCGACCCATTTCCCTCCTATGCCACACGTTCAAACTTTTTGAAAGGCTCCTACTAAATCGCCTTACACCTGTTATCGAACCACACCTTATACCTGAGCAAGCTGGCTTCAGACCAGGGAAGTCATGCACCAACCAGACGCTCAAACTGACGCAATTCATTGAGGACGGGTTTGAGGCGAAAAAGATCACAGGTGTTGTTTTCGTTGACCTCTCAGCAGCCTATGACACAGTTAATATCGGGCAGCTCCTATTGAAAATCAGGGAAATAACAAAAGACACAGGCTTTGTTCAGGTTCTTAGCGTCATGCTGAATAACCGTCGCTTCCAAGTCCACCTTAATAACAGCAAAAGCAGGTGGCGTTGCCAGAAAAACGGACTCCCACAAGGCAGCGTGCTATCTCCGGTACTATTTAATGTTTACACAAACGACCAGCCTAGGTCCCCACTAACGCAACGCTTTCTATATGCAGACGACCTTGCTCTAGCTGCCCAGACATCTAGTTTCGAAGAGGCCGAAGAAAGTCTGACGGAAGCTCTGGAAGCACTTGGACAGTTTTATGATGAAAATGCCTTAAGGCCAAACCCGTCCAAAACCCAATCCTGTGCTTTTCATCTACGCAACCGTCAGTCCAACAGGTCTCTCAACATCTCATGGCAAGGCGTTGCCATAGAGCACTGCCCTCAACCCCGCTACCTGGGCATCTCCTTGGATAGGTCCTTGACATATAAAGCCCACTGCTTGAAAACTAAACTGAAAGTCGGGGCTAGAAATAACGTCTTACGTCGCCTAACATCCACGGGCTGGGGAGCATCTCCGCCGGTTCTCCGTACTTCTGGCCTATGTCTGTCATTTTCTGCCGGGGAGTTCGCATGTCCAGTGTGGCATCGATCCGCCCACGCTAGAGAAGTCGACATGGCACTAAATGATACCTGTCGCATCATTACTGGCTGTTTGAAACCTACCCCGCTTGTGATGTTGTATCCACTGGCGGGTATAGCTCCACCAGATATTCGTCGCGAAGTGGCCAGCCGCATCGAGAAGGGGAAACAAGAACGGGACAGTCGCCACCCCTTATATGAACATCAACTCCAACCTGCACGCCTAAAAAGCCGCAAAAGCTTTCTGAGACACACGACCTCATTGGAAGCCAGCGCAACTGACGAGAGATGTAAACTGTGGCAAAACGCACATCCTGCCCCTCCATACTCCATCACTCCGACAGAGCATCTGCCCCCTGGACACGAACTGCAGTGGCCAGTCTGGAAATCCCTAAACCGATTGCGGGTACAGGTTGGTCGCTGTAGAAAAAAATCTGGCCAAATGGAGTCTCATAGACCCATCGCAAACACAGTGCCAGTGTGGGGCCCCGCCGCAGGATATGCCCCACCTCCTTATCTGCCCTTCGTGCCCAGCCACCTGCACCTTTCAGGACCTGAACGTGGCAAATAACAGAGCGGTACAGGTGGCTACATACTGGTCAGACAAAATATGAGTTTAGTTGAGTAAAATTTGAGATTATCGACACGAAAAGAAGAAGAATCACGCTACAACCAATAGGAGCGGAGTATAAATGAAAAATGCTGCGAAAACGGGCAAAATAAAACCTTTTTGAGTGCTTCCGTTGCGTGCGCTGCGTAAACGGTTTAAGTTACGCAACAATCATGTATGTAGGGTAGGTAGGTAGCCAGTTGACGGGAGCGATGCCGCGTGGGACAGCTAGTGGAGGAATAAAGATGAATAAGGATGATCCCTGGGTAAAAATTAATACTTAATTATATTTAGCCCGTCAGTTAGATTAATTATTCCTAGTGTGGGGCACAACTTCATAAAAAATAAAAAAATAAATTGTGCGAGTACTTTTTGTTTTATCAAATCAATAAATATTGACAAAGATAGAGAGACAGCATCAAAGCTCAGGGCAGGGGTTCACTTTTCTTTCTTCCTGTTCTCACAAACTATTTGTCTATATTACTTTAAAATTTTTCCTTTTCGCGGGTCTGCTGGCAGAACTTTCTTAAGAAATAACAGTGCCTTTGTACTCTATGGTCTTGATGTGTTGTCTCTGTACATTATACTGTGTGTACATTAATTATTTAACAAATTCATTATTAAATAGTACACCAATAGACTACCTACAGTACTTTCTTTCCTTTCTTTTTTAAAATCCATCCAAAGGTTGTCTTGAAAAGATCGCTTTTAGCGATAAGGCCGCCCATTGTGTCACCCAGTGTAATGTTTTCTTCGTCTATACTTTCTGTAACTTATATGCTGTACATAATAAAGAGTATTCTATTCTATTCTATTATTAAATAAATAAATAATGTTGACGCCCCGTCCTGGTTTCCGAGACCTAACTCAAGCCTGAACCTTTATCCACCACCTTATCTCTCTCGGTATCGTTTTTCTTCGGCATTATCGGTTGGTAAGAGAAAAGTTGGTGGTAGCTGTTGGTGCATAATATATGGCATATGTCGTTTTGTGGCAATTAAATACATTTTATTTATTTTTATTTCTATATGCGCGGGATTGCCCGGCGGGCAAGCGCGAGGTGTCGGGGTACCGAATCCGCGAGGGCCACTTCGCGCTCGCCACTTAAGCTCATAGACGCACTCCACTACGGGCATTTCTTTGTATATCAATTAGTCCACTCTTTCATTATAAAGTCCCAATTG
The DNA here is from genome assembly GCA_964057195.1 of Orthosia cruda. Taxonomy (NCBI): domain Eukaryota; kingdom Metazoa; phylum Arthropoda; class Insecta; order Lepidoptera; family Noctuidae; genus Orthosia; species Orthosia cruda. The sequence goes on from OZ059854.1 coordinate 5,946,969, forward strand.
AGCCCAATCATAGCAATGATACTATCGAGTTTCTTTTACTAGTTTCTCGTACTAGTTTGTCGCCAAGGAGCTTAAATCGTTCTAGTTGGCATCTATTGTCTACCAGTTTCAGTTTTATGACGTATCTCCACCGTACACACAACGCGCAAGTACACCAACAATAGCGACACGCAAAACTCTCAAAGCGAGCCTTTTAAAAACGGTCTATCACCAAAATTCACTTACAAAAAGTCGTAACAATGAAACTCCCCATATGGAGAAAAATGCTCTTAAACCCCCCGTTTCACTCCTCTCTCGCCCCTTCTAGGGGGCTAATTTTTGCAAGGGCCCCGATTTTCTTTTACCTGCGAACGAATAAAAGGGCTCTTTTGAAGATTATGTCGGAAAGGATTTTTCACTTGAACGGCTTAAATATATCATAAAAGGTGCTATTGATTTTTTTATAATATATTAATTTGTATTTTATGTTGGGATGGGACGGGTTATTAAAAAGATTAAAGTAGGTATGTGAAAGATGGCATAAAATACTTGGGGTGGAAATAAAATGTAATAATAATCTGGTAGGTACTTTCAGAGAAGTTGAATGTACTCTGAACTAAAAGAATATGGGTAAGTTGTGTGAGCTACAAACAAAGCGACATTTTATCAGTGGTAACGTTTACCAAAAAAAACCAAATTACGTATTTTGGTTTGACGTTACATTATAAAAGCGCGTGTTATTCCCATACGCTTTGTCATTTTGTCTCTTCAAAGAAGTCAGCGAAATGAAAACATTGACATTAAACAGATGACCACCGACAACAGCATTATCGGCAACGATGCACTGGTCGAGTCAAAGCTCCAGAGCCTTGAACATCGACGCCCGAGTTGCCAGCTTGTCGGTGATCTCGGCGATGGAACTGCAGAATTTGATTCCGCCTTGCCCTTTCTATCATCGGACTATAAGACGGACGGCAATGCACCATCGGTACATGGTGGACATCCCACCCATACGCACAAAGTGTTTTGGGAATACTTTCATCGTGCTTATAGCTAAGGAGTGGAATTCCCTGCTGGCGCCTGTGTTTCCTGCCAGCTACCAAACTTTCACATATTTTTTTTCAATTATATGGATGCGTCGTGGTGTACCAGTGGTTAAGACTTCGCCTCTCATGCTTAAGGTCGTGGGATCAAATCTGGGTACTAATGTGACTTTTTCAAAATTCATATTTACTTTCTAATTTTATCTTGGACATCTCAGGCAACGGTGAAGGAGCACATCGTGAGGAAACCTGGACTTATATAGTTAGTGTAAGTCTGAAATAGCCAAGTCAGAGGTCTGTGTGGTTCCTAGAGGTGACTTAATTATCTCTGACACCAGAGATAGCCACATCCTTACACGAAAAAAAGAAGAAGAAGAGAGCGTTTTTGTTCATAGAATGTGTTTTGTCTACTGTAGACCCTGACATGAACAATCCAGTATCCTATTTCAAAGAAATACTTACCTAACCTGTTATAACAGCCCATCTATAAAAAAAGTCCTCTGATTTTTTCACTCAAACCCCGCCTTGCCGTTCACTGGCCGGTCTGAGGGTCGGAGCAGGGTACTGAGGAGATCCCTCCCAGCTTATAATTGGGAAAGGATCCGAAGTTACACCCTCAGATTAAAATATTTATTTTTGCGATGGAAAGAAAAAGTACGGTTAGGTACAGTCGGGGGCTAAGTATTCGTGGAATTTTTAGAGGAATTTTATTTAAGTTTTTTGTCGGGTTTTTTGGTTTTGACTGGTTTCATAATTTTGGTAAATCTATTGGTATGTTATATTGTATATTGAGGATCGCTCTCGTAGCCTGTCTTATAAAAATCATGAATTTTGCCAGGAAAAACATCGGCAATCGGCGATAATAAAGCTTTCTTGTTGCTTATTCTTTATTAAATAAAACCTGATCCACCACCGCCGCCGCCAGTTCGATGTTCACCTCTCCGCCGCGCACTATGCTGAAAAGCAGATTCTTAATGATTTCTTATTTTTTTGATGTAATTGCTGCAAGGCGTTCCAGTGCGAGGATAAACGAATAATTACTTAAGAAAGTATTTTCCTAAAATGATCAGAACTTACAGAGTTTACCTCCTACAATCAAACAAATACACGTTATAATTATAATTACTTTAGATACGTTACAATGATTTTATAATAGAGATGTTATGAACCAAGTCAAATGGGGCAATGTAATGAATACTGATTTAAACTTCTATATTTATCACATTGTCTGGTCATTATGAATAATGCTACGTAACGGTTGGGCAATTTGATAATTATGGTCAGTGAATTAGTCCAAGACCGAGCAAAGCGAGCTCGGAAGCTTAGCGCACCCCGACACGGATAGGTTAGGTTCTAAGGAGATGATGGGACCTGAAGTGAGCGGAAAAAGCGAGGGCATTCAGCTCCCGTCATATCTTTCATGTTAGGTTAGTTAAGACCCTGCAGACAGAAATAGGAAGCCCGCGCAGCGGTCTCCGTCGACTTTGTTGTTTAAATAGTAATCGTACTTACCTATTGTATATTAAAATCAATGCAAACATTAAAATAATTAAAAAAAACACACTTCTTTTTATTACCAGCCCAATAAATTATGGCCATTATTCAGAAAGCCTGGTCAGTTTAATTGTTTCAATAGTTTTTATCATTTTGCCTAATTATATTGGGCATTTTTCAAATTGCCCGGGTATTATGAATAATGTCGTATTAAGACAGAAGGACCCGCGCGGCCTAAAATTTAGTAGTTTTTTCTAATTTCCCTATTATTATATGACTTTAAAAAAAAGCTTCAGATCAATATGTAGATAATTAAATTGTCTTTCAGATGGTGTTGATTTTATTAAAATACACCCAGCGGATTTGGTGCAATTGTCGTGTTTATGTCCGTTTTAGACATAATTTTACAAATTAATTACACTATGTTTTACGAATAAAACTCAAAATTTTCTCAGATCAAATTATTAAGAAAATGGTCTAATGTAACATATATTTTATCCAAAAAATTACGACTAGCCGTTTAGACGTGATTCTCATTTTAAAATCAGCTACTCAAGAGAATCGGCGTCTCTTGGTCCATAATAGACATACAATATCATATTGGTTACATATGTAGGTATTTTTTGTGGAACTAACAAGACAAGAAGACATAAAGAAAAAATATATACTTAAACTTATCCAGTATCGATAGTAAAAGTACTCATTTTCATCGTCTTTGCATCAGTTATTAACAAATGTGTGAATCACAGCAAATAAACAAATTTGAAGACAACTACTAGTTCTCATAATATATACTCACATCTTTAATAAAAACAGGACCACTTAGTTTATATAAAATGAAAATAAAACAATAAGATCGCTCCGTTAGATATACACGGCTCCGACTGTACGCAACGAAACGCGCCCGTCCTTAAAAGGGTTTGTACCAAAATATAATTTCGGAGTTGACTGTACTTCATTTTAACACAAAAAATGTGGAGACGAATTTCTAATATATTTTGGTGAGAAGAGTTTCTTGTTAGAATGCTTTATGTTTGTAACTGTTATACTTAACTTGTAATTTCTGTTATAATTGTAGTAGACGATGTTTATGCTTTTAAAATACTAGGTCGTATATACGTTGACTTATAATCCGTTGTTGATCCAGTGAGAGCCACGAGAGTCCGGTGGAAGAGAGAAGCACTGGTTAAGTCGATGTGGTGATGTTAGGGGAAAACTATGTCCAGCACTGGACGTCTTCCGATTGATGATGAGGTGTTACAAGTAATGTTGTTCTGGGGCTGAGAGTTCATCCACAAAACAATAGGGCTATACTATTTATTACCCGGCTGCAAGGAAAGGGTTACGTTTTTCGCGCGTATTTTGTATGTATGTATGTTTCTTTATTACCTCAGATCTTTCAAACCACTATACGGATTTTTATATTTAATTCATCGTTAGATGGCCGCCCAAGTGTTCTTAGATAGGCCGTTAAAAAAAATGAACATGGCGGATTTTGGGCGCCATATTGTAGGGATTGCAATTTTTTTTTCTTCAAAACCCATCGTTTAGTATAAAAATGAAGGGTTTTTAGAGGTGATTATAAAAATATATAAAACTTATATGTTTAAACCTCATTCGAAAAAAATAAAGTATAACTAAAAAGTTGTTATTATATAAGGTTAAAAAATAAAAAATCTCGACTGCAAAGATGTAAACAAGAAGAAAATCATGCTGTGCAGTCGGAGGATATTTATAGTTTTGGTCAGCCAGCTCGCGAATATGTATCCTCCGACTGCACAGCATGATTTTCTTCTTGTTTACATCTTTGCAGTCGGGATTTTTGATTTTATTAACCTTTTTATTTACTGACATATATTCTCATAATATTACAGCAACAGCCACTTGCAAAACTACGTAGAATTTTATTTACCTTCTAGGAAAATTTCAAGGAAAAACATACTGCTTCTCCACCCCACCCTCTATTCCCGAGAACCTTTCTAATGGAAAAAAGGATAAAATTTTAGGGTTACCTTTTAATATTTTTTTCATTAAAGTTTTTAATATTAATACGAATGTATCGGAGTTACGTCCACCGGTAATTATTTTCCCGACTTTACGTTTTCCGGGCGGATCGGCGCAACTGAATGTGTGAGGGAATGAAATGAGCGATTATGTGAATGAGGTGAATGAAGTAAATGAGGTCTTTGATGTGTCAAATGATTATGATAGGTTCTGGTTTAGGAGCGAAGTGTGGTTTGTGGTGTTTGCGGGTTATTTATGTTGAAAAGTTTTAGTTATATGTGTAGCACTATGGGTAGTTTTTTACAAGCTTTGTATGTATATGAGTGTGTTCGGGTCAAATCTTGCAACTGTATTTTAAAGCAGTTATCGTCAAGCGATTAAGATGCAATTTTGCTTACACGATTAGTTTGAATTTCAATGCATGGTTAGCTAAGTGACGTCATTCTAAATTCAATATGGCGGACGGCCCAAGATGGCGGACTAGTTATTGTTAAGCACTGTCATCATATGGGTATCAAATGAAAGGGTTTGCTGAGAAGCATACGAAAAAAGCTTGTTTTAAAATAAAAATGAATATTTTTATTTAAGTTAGGTAGACATGCTGGTATTTGTTATGACTTACGAACAAAATAATCAGCATACATAAACAGTAAAGTAGAATATACTTTATTGTACAGAATTAGTTACACAACTCTTAACAATAAGTAGCAAAAAATAAATAAACAGTAAGTCAACTATTCCGAAGACGGACGAAGGTCTTCGAAATCGGTATACAAAGTATGGGACTTAAATGGACTTTGGTATGGTGCAGTGAAGATAGCGTTGGGTAAGGCAGAGTCACCAAGTGACGTCTTAGGACTGAAAGAACTTAGATGTACTGGAACTATAGGACTTTGTATGAAGATGATATCTAGACGACATTGTTCCTACCAGCAGAGAACATGGATGAGATTGTTACAGGATCGTGGGTATTGGTGGCACACCTTATTACTTAGAGAGGGCCATGTATTCTCAGAACGTGGCGAAGTTGGGCAATGTATGATGACCTATTCGATAAAATGTAAAGATTGCCAAGCGCCACACAGTACCGCATTTAATGCAAATAAATGGCTTTGACTTTGACTACATTGAACGGGACAGAACGGGTTGGAGTGTACACTGTACGTTACAGAAGAACTGTGAAAATGTCCTTTTATCGCTTTCATTACCTAACCTCATTTGACATATAAGGAACGATTCGATCACTTAGGTACATAATACTATTAAGTACTCTTTCTAAATTATAGTCGAAAAGTTACTCTTCCTGCAACTAGTAGAGTAATTGAAATATTCATCATTATCATCATTTCAGCCGAAAGACGTCCACTGCTGGACATAGGCCTCCCCCAATCGTTGCATCGCCACACTGATCGGTCCTGTGCGTTTCACATCCACCGGATTCCTGCAGCCTTGATAAGCTCGTCGCTCCACCTAGAGGGAGGCCTTCCAACGCAACGTATTCCGGTACGCGGTCGCCACTCCAGTACTTTTCGGCCCCAATGGCAATCCATTGAAAGACTATGGGGTTATTGAAAATAACTAGACAATAACTGATAATACTGAAATAGTTATTATGTTAGTTGCACTCTAGACATTAAAAACTGCCGCAGTAGTAGGGACGCGGTATTTGGACAAAGTCTAATATGCGTTTTCATAGAAAATATTCCAAGGATTAAATAATTTCTTTAAAAAAGTATCCAATAATAATTGAAACTCCACCAACATTGTGTATGTCTGAGTAGGAAGGAAAACATTTATTTTTGGAGTGTGCATGACAATTCAAGATAAGGTCTTGACATAACTGTACTATCTCAATTTAATTGTAATAATATAAAAGAAAAAAAATAATGCATGCTAATTTAGTATGACAAGGGCAGGCGAATAATAATTACAATGCTTGTAAAAGGCTGCTAAGTCATAAGTACTAACAACATAACACCAACAGTGTACACTTAGTTCGCTATAAACGTTTTGACTTTGTTTTTGATTTTGAGTTCAATGTCCAGCTACTGTACACCACAATTCGCATATTATGTTAGACAGGTTTTTGAAGTTTCATCCATCGGTCATAAAATATTTCCCTTACAAGCTTAATGAGTTTCTCGCTGGTTTCAAAGCCAAATTCTTTTTGTATATAAAAATGTGCAGGTGAATCAAAATTAATTTGTTTTCGCAACTGTCTGGTGTTCGCTGCGAGTTAATTCCGTCTCAGTGATTTTCCGCCATTTTCAGCAACGAACTGACGCTTTTAGATATATTTTAAAAGTGAATGCTTTTTAAATTAACTTGTTTTGTTTTTTGTACTTTAAAGTTTTTTGTTTGGCAGTTTTGTGTTGGTTTGCGGAAGGATCCTGCATGGAGAATTGCTGGAATGGCTCAGCTAAATATCAGCTTGATGCGCTTGGCTCAGTGGACTCAGAGCTAAGAGGCTAATTGGCGCCGTCAAACTGGTGGATGGCAAGCTTCACAGCTTGGCTCATCGCCGTAAGGTTGCCTGCTTGTCGGTCTACTACAGACTGTAGTACCTCGAATCATAGTACTTCACGAACTCATCCCACCGGCTCCCTTCTACCATCGAAAATCTAGACGCGCTGCAAGTTACCATCCTCACCTAGTTGACATTGCACCAATTCGCACCAAGCGCTTCCAAACATCTTTCATAATGCGCAAAAGAGTGGAACTCACTGCCTGCGTCTGTGTTTTTCGGAACACTTACAACCCGATTCCCTTCAAAGTAAGAGTGAACAGGCTTCTTCTGCGTAAGCTTCTCTGTCATCTCTGCCCTAGACTAGAGTCAAGAGCAAACCCATCCAAAATAAAAGGGTCTTCTTCCATGTAACAGTTAGTGTGCGTGAGAGAGAGAATGTTTATATAGATAAGAATAAGTTCTATGATCAATCAAGCTACTATAATAAGGTAAATCTTAATATTCACTACGCCTAGCAAGTGAATTAAAAATAAACCCATATCCATTAAGCCAGTTATGTTTTACCGTGTTGAACTATTTCTGAAAGCTCACAGATTTCTGGAGCTGGGAATCGAATCCATAACCTTAGGCTTAGCAGTAGACCAATAAACCAACGAGTCAGTCGAGACTTTTATGTTGTGAATTAAAAAGAAAAGGTAAGTTAATTTTTTTATCTATAACAGCAACAGCAGGATAGAATAGAATATAAAATAATAGAACAGAAAACATTAATTCGACACAGACACAACACAACAGCAACAATTACAAAGTAAGAGGGAAGAACCGTAAACAAGACAAACAAGATTCAAGAATAGGAGAAGGAGGTTCGTGGATATTTGTTGGATACGGAAAGCACAGGACCGATCGATGAGGAGACGCTTGGGGAACACCTATGGCCACCATGCTGTGGTCGTCTTTCAGCTGAACAGATTTTGTGGTCATTGCATAAGCCCACTATTAAACTATAGCATGAAACTTTGGAATATTCTAACGGTAACAGTTTTATATGTTAACTTTTTAAGTCATTTTGAAAAGTAAATATATATTATTATTATAATAACTCGTATAGCTACAGACCTGCCAAGCTGATTTAACGAAAAACAGAGAAAGAATAATAATAATCATTTGCTTTTTAAGTCGATGTTAAAACTTTCCGCGAGAATAATACCAGCAGTGCCATCATACCTATGAAAACTTGTCTAATTTCCTAAGAATATTAATTACCTATATCTTCTTTGGATGATGATGACAGCTCATAAAATCAAAAAAATTAAGGCATTTATAGTAATCTTATACTTCACTCTATTTGAGACCCAACTCATAAAGGGTTGTTTAGTTGTTTTAGTGAGAGCCTAGCGCCATCTGCTATCGAATAGCTGAAGTAATCTAAATTCTAATCAGAATAGAACTTGTATTTAGGGTGTTTTTGTATTATTTATTATAAAGAATGTAAATATTTTATAAACAATGTAAATAAAAATATATATGTATATTTGTGTTGTGCATCTGCGTACTACATGTTTTGTCCATCTAGTAACGAATAGTGGAAGCTTTCTTAACATTAGCCTTAGATGTTTGAAAATCTTATAAGAATTTTATTTGTAAGCAGTTTGAAAAATCACTTGCCGTTGAACTATGTTTCCAATATTTCATTTATTTCTCCGATGCTATTTCCACAGTCCTATGGTATGTTGGACCATGATCTTGTCTTCAGCTCCTCGTCGTCGTACGTCGTGGCTTCCCCACATATCATAATTAAATGCATAGCTGTGTAAAACACACTAAAACCAAATGAAAATGTAAAAGGTAAGTTGTTATAAAACTTCATTTCTGTACGTCTGGAGTTGACGATGGCCTTTTAAGGTATAGTCAAAAAACTTTTTCCATCAAAATCCAGAAAAGATCACCCATTAAAAATTCAAACACCATACTAATAACTTTAAAAAATATCTTTTATTGATACTCGACAAACTCGATATCTACAAAAAACAACGCGTGTCGAGAGTGGAGCGGGCCTGAATGGAATCTAATCCTCAATCAAGTGACAGGCGAGCCGACGATTTACATGCTACACGTATGAATTGAATACCGTTTCATTTCCCCACTCCACTCTACTGACGGTTTTTTTAACGGTTAGAGTTCCGTAGATGGGCAGTGTAGGGTTTTGCTGTGAAAATGTGAAGTACTTAACTAATTTATAATAAAGAGGTCAAATTATTTCTTTGTTTGTTCGTGGGAGGTAATATCTGGAAGTAGGTAAAATCAGATAACGATAATTCTAAGTCTGATAGGCTTCTTTTTACCGGGAGTGAAGCTAAAAGAAAAGTAATTCACAATTGTGCAAATGCTAAAGACTCTATTGGATTACAACAATACGTTTACAATGTGACATTCCTGAGATTTCGGAAGATACATTTATTTATTTAAAGACTTTGGCAGACTTACAGTTAAATACAATGGTGATAAATAACAGTAAGACAATCAGACAACCAATTACAATTCTTCACGTCTAGAGCTTGTCTGGAATAACTTTACTGTGGAACAAAGTATGCACACTGCCAAATAAGCCAAAATAAAAACAAAATAAAATGATAAAAAAATAAAATGTAATTGCTGCAGGTTTTATCTATAAGAACCAAATTGTTAAAAACTAGATATAAAAAATAAAAAAACAAAGTCTAAAGAATTTAAGCTTTAAAAAAATCCTTAGAAAAACACTTTTTTGCCGACGTCACACTTTTTTCAAAAAGATCAAACATACATAAGTGAGTTTAAATTTAACAAAATGAGAACAATCTCAATTTAAGTTGTCAGTCATAAATAACCAGCAAAATGAAAAACTTTACAATTAAAATGTGGAGCAACAGATTATTTCATAACGGTAACTAATGGCCAGCCTTGTTCTAGGACTTAATTTAGGTAGAAACAAAAATAAATCAAAAACAAATCACGTGCTCATTACACAATCAATTACAAACACATTACCCACCAAATTAAATAAACTTGTGTTAAAAGCCAAAAATACTACGGAACCCTTTTCTCATAGGCGCAAACAGGCGGTATTTTTTCCCGACCTTTTGCAATTACGTCGCGCACGACTGAACGTCAGCGAGAGTGACGGTATTTTTTCCTCTTTTTTCCAATTTATCTTTTTTTCCACAGAAGGGTGGATTTTTCGCTTATTTACTCGCTTCATTGGCTTGTAAGTGAGCTGGGGTTCGGTTTTTTACATTCTTTTGTATTTTTTTTAAACGAGGCCTTTTGACAAGGCTTATTGGATTTGGGTCAAAGAGTTTTTTGTGTTGGGGTACATTCTTATTGGATTCTTTTGTTGACCTAGCGCGCGCCCTTGCGGAATTGATGTGAACTATGAACTTTAGTAGCGACATCTTTTATCGAATAGTTTAAGTAGTTTCTTTATTATATTTTAGTGGTTGTTTTTACTGAATGTGAATTAATAGCGCAGATGTATTTAATACTTATTATTTTCTATCAAATAGTTTACTATTCTAAGAAAAGTAGTTATTCTGTAAGAAGACAAGTTTGATTTATTTCAACTACACTAGCACCATCTAGTGTGCGATAGTTTTTTAGTTTAGGTTCGTTGTGACAGAAAATAAGGGTATTGTTTTCTTATCATTTTAGTATTTTGCCACAAATAAGTTTTTATTTTCAATGTCGTTTTTTTAAGTAAGTTTTGGTAATTATGTAAGCTTTTCCTAATTGAATTGAAAACTGAATTTCTCAGTAAATTTCTGAAATGCGTTCAAGATTAACGCAATAGAATGAATACTAACTTTCTTAGGGCCGGTATCTGAATTAATAATTTGCAGTTAAGAACATTCAAATTGAAATCTCATCAGTATGCTGAACTTGGATGATAGGAACTTGATTAGTAGGTACTGTTTGTTTTTATTTTAGTGATTTTATTTTATTTGATATTAATGCTTTTATCTTATTTGATTTTAATGATAAATTTAACTGATTATTATTTATTTTATTGTATTATCATTGTATTTAAATGATTTAATTTAATATTTAATTTGATTTCTATTTCATTATTTTTTGGCTTTGTGTGATTTTCAATGCAATAGGTGAAATTACCAGAAATATTTAGATCAACATTTTATATCATTATAATTTAATAAGAGCGCTTATCCCGCCGACAAACTGTTACGCAGTTTGGTGGGTTTAATTAAATGTGCAGAAGTGTTTCTACCAAAATAAACGATTTATTTTATTAATAAACCGTACATTAATGCCAAAGTTTGACATATTCTCAGGCGAAAGTAGATTTAAAAAATATTCAACTTCAAATTCTTAATTCAGAAATCGGGTATTATCAATTATCTCTTGAAATCCTGCGATGTTAAGCAGAGACCCTTCTGATTGATTTACCATTCTCTTGTACATGAATTTTTGGTTAACTCCTGAAAAAAACCCCGCGTCTCGTTAAGGTTTCTTCGGGCTGGGCGAGAAAGCATTATCCAAAAAATCCTAGAATTGAATAAGCATCACCTTTACTCCTATTTTTTTGTTTCTTTTTGTTTATTTATTATATTACTATGCGTGTACATTAGCCATTCAATACATTAATAGGGATTTTTCTGGGTAAAAAAATAATAATTCTATCTAGTCCGTCAGTGAGATTTTCAAATAATATTGGACCCGTATTTTTTGCTTTATCAAATAAATAAAAAATTACAAAGATAAAACGCGTCAAAGTCCAGGAGACACTTGTGACGTCACTTTGTCAGTATAAAGTGTAGCACACGTGACGTCACACGATTTTTCAAGGCACTGTATCGTCGTATTTTTTTGTTTACGTGGCAAAAGAAAAATACGTGTCCAATATTTTTAGTTTATCTAACTGACGGAGTAAATATATAATTTTGTCAAGTACTCTTTTCTAAAAATGTGCAGAAATAAAATATAGATAAATTAGTCTTCGCAACAAATAATTTTCTCCCCAACAAACAGAAAATGTCTGACTTCCTTAACCGAGTATTACCGTGTAAAACCCCTGAAAACCGTAGATTATCCTGAAAAAGCTCCCCTAGGATGAAAATTAAGTCTCAATTACAGGTATGATGTAAAAAATATTCCCTAACCTGTGGTTGTTTGGCTGTTTGGCTGAAAGGGGTGGATGAGTGGCTAAATGGATTTTTAAGTGGAGCTCCTGTCCACCAGTGATTTATTGTAAGAACAACGACTTTGCGCTGGTTAGGGTGGAGATGGATATTTTTTGTGTGTGGGGCGGTTATTTTTTTATTGTTACTAGTAGTAGAGGATAAGAAAAAGATAGAATTTAGAAATGATACAAATGTGAAATGAAACGTTCACGTTCCACGTTCTCCACAGATACACAATGTGATAATTTGGTAAATTTTAAGACTAGCGTTGTAAACAATAAATAAAAACCGGCCAAGTGTGAGTCGTGTAGCGCACGAAGGGCTCCGTACCATTATCGCAAAAAACGGCAAAAAACACTTTGTTGTATCGGAAACACACTTTTTTTTTTTTTTGTGTTTTTCGTTATAGCGGCAACTGAATTACATCATCTGTGAAAATTTCAACTGCCTGGCTATCACGGACAGGCAGACAGATGGACAGTAGAGTCTAACCCAATCTTTGGGTATGGACCTCTAAAAAGAGAAATATCAATAGTAAAATATAAAACTGTCAATAGCGTAATAAATGGAAAAACAGTGTCACATAAATTTTTCAATATTAAGCAACATGAGTCTAAACTTTCTATGCGGTAAAGTAAATAGATCCAAACTGCAGAATTTCTTATTAAAATTTCTCGTGAGGCGACGAATAGGCGCACGCAAGCCAGACATTGTTTTCTTTTCTTTCTTTGATTGCAATGTTTTAGATCTAGATTCTTGACCGTTTAATACTCAGAGATACTAATTATAGTTTTAATCAGCGATTAAGATTGACAACAAAAAACCCGACTGTTTAAGAAGCGAACTAAAAAGACGTAAACAAGTAGAAAATCATGCTGTGCAGTCGGAAGATACATAATATTCGCGAGCTCGCTGACCAAAACCAGATGTATCCTCCGACTGCACAGCATGATTTTCTTCTTGTTTACGTCTTTTTAGTTCGCTTCTTAAGCAGTCGGGCTTTTTTTTTACCACTTATCAGATATCTTTTTTATTTCTAATTACTTTTTAACATATAAGTGGTATACATCTTTGTAATCACCTCTAAAAACCCTTCATTTTGATACTTAACATGCTTGCCGAAGCCTAGACGAATCTCGATACTTATAGAACCTAAAATTGACCTCGAATATTCCTTAAAAAAAATTACAAACAGAAATTCCCTCTCCATACCCCACACCGTGCTCATCGCTTTTTTTCCTCCGGACACACGCTGGAGGCTCGATTACTGCCGCCCCACAAATCTGTTAATCGCTTACAGCGCTTTTTTACCGCTGCAAGTTAATTTAACGCTTGTTTGTGCGGTTTGCCGCATGGGGGCGCTGATGTCGTTTTGTTCGTTGTTTTTTTTTCGGTGAAGAGGAAAAATTGTTTGTAAAATGTGAAAAGGTCGTGATTTTGAATGGGGACTATGACAACGTAACAAAAAATTGTTGTATGAAAGTTATAATGCATTTTCAGGATTGTTCGTTGATTCATTGCCGCTTTTCTTTGTGTATGTCTTCGGGAAAGCCTGCACTGGTTTCTATAGCTTTTATTAATTTGCTTAGATGATATACAGGGTGTTTGGAAGGGAGCTGTACATACGCCTAGGGTAGAAACTAGGGATAGTCTGCTACCTACCCCCGCCCATTATATTGACCTTGGCCTCAAGGTTTTTTTTTAATTTATTATTATTTTTTATTTGACTTTTTTATGATTTTTTGACTAAAACTACCTGTAGCTCAAAATCTATCCATGGGACCGGTCGGCTAATGGTCTTGTTTTAATCGTTAGAGTCTTAGGGTCCTGCAAAAAATTATTTTACACCAGAAAATTGTGGAGAAGAAAAGTTATGGGGCCTGAAGTACCGTAGTAAGGTAAAGAAATAATTTTAAGGGTAACTTTCTATGGGGTTTAAAAAAAAACTAACAGGGTTGGAGTTCTTCTGATTTTTTAAAACATCCTCAGTCCATGCCCTTTCTAACGATATGCTAAAAGTGTATTTATCACTTTTAGTTTTAAAGTTATTAATTAATTTCCGCAACTAGGGCACTTTTACCACCACGAGTCGACATTTGTAAGACAAATGTAATTTCCAGAATTTAAACCAGTTTGGCCTACAGTTGGCAAATTTGTTGTCTCACTCTTACACGAGAGCAACATGTAAGAGACAAAACATGTCATGTCATGTCTCTTTCGCTCTTGGGTCGACGGGGCCGGGCAGGTAACTCGTTGGGGTCTTTGTTAGTCAGTCGAGATTTACCCATCTTAGCTAACTTACGTACTTGCCGTTACGACGCTCCACTGTTTTCGTTAATTTTGTTGAGTTTGTTATTACTTCGTTTTTGTTAAGTTTTGTTATTTGTTACCTTGTTGTTGGCAAAATGGCTGGATTTACCAGTGAAGAGTACACCGACATGCTGGTGGTGTATGGAATGGCTGATTGCAATGGGCGCGAGGCACGGAGGATTTATCAAGAACGGTATCCTAACCGGCGAGTGCCTAACCACCAAACGTTTGGCTCAACTTATCGGCGTCTGCGAGAAACCGGAAATTTAAATTTCCGGGAACCAGCCGTGAACAGATTTCAACCAAATTTGGCTGCGGAAGAACGCATATTGGCTGAATTTGAGGAAGATCCGACCAGAAGCGTAAGAACCGTAGCCCGGACGCTTGGTTTAAGCGTGTGGAAAGTCTGGTCGGTTCTTCGCGAAAATGGACGTCATCCTTTCCACTACACCCCTGTTCAAGGTAATTTTTTACATAAAGTTTTTGTTTTTAGCTCTTATGTAATGAACTAGCATGTGAATTTCATAGGCAATTTTTAAATTAACATGAGCATGTGTGTGAGAGAGAGAGAAATGGAAAGACAGAGATAGCAATCAATGTTACATAGCTACTAATTCATAAGGAAACCGCTAACGTTGATATTTTTATTGTTTTAGGCTTAGAGGATAACGACTATGCAAGAAGGGTGGAGTTTTGCCGCCACTTGCTCCATACGGACGTGGAAGATATTAATTTTTTACGGAGTATTCTCTGGACTGACGAGTCCAAGTTTGACAAGGAAGGAATTGTAAATTACCACAATCTCCATCACTGGGCACCCAGAGATCAAAACCCGAGAGTCAAGAGGCACAGAGGTTTTCAACGAAGGTTCTCCGTGAACGTATGGGCAGGCGTCATCGGTAATCGGTTGATAGGGCCGCACTTTTTGCCAGACAACCTAAACGGGCAAAACTACTTAGATTTCCTCGAAAACGATTTGCCTGATTTAGCGGAAGAAGTGTTTGACGAAGATCGGCCCATAGTATTCCAGCACGACGGCTGTCCTGCTCATTGGAGCCTAGCAGTGAGGGAGCTTCTGGACAACTGCTTTCCTAATTCTTGGATTGGTCGGGGTGGGCCAATTCCCTGGCCCCCAAGGTCGCCTGACCTTACCCCACTCGACTTCTACGTCTGGGGAAGGGCGAAAGAGTTGGTGTACGCAGAAGAAGTACCAACAAGGGAGGTTCTAATTAACAGGATCCACGCCGCATTCGATACAATACGCGAGGAACTGCTGCTTAGAACGGTGACCGTGGAGATGAGGAAGAGGTGCCGAGCATGTTTACAGGTCAATGGTCATCAATTTGAACAAAATTTGTAATTAATTAAAATTAGTAATTAATTAAAATTTGTAATTTAATGACATTAGTCATTACCAAATTTTTTGTTTCATTTGCCATCCTTTTACGATCGAACACATTTAATTTTCATTAGTTGAAATTTTTGCTTGAAGTGCCCTAGTTGCGGAAATTAATTAATAACTTTAAAACTAAAAGTGATAATTACACTTTTAGCATATCGTTAGAAAGGGCATGGACTGAGGATGTTTTAAAAAAATCAGAAGAACTCCAACCCTGTTAGTTTTTTTTTAAACCCCATAGAAAGTTGCCCTTAAAATTATTTCTTTACCTTACTACGGTACTTCAGGCCCCATAACTTTTCTTCTCCACAATTTTCTGGTGTAAAATAATTTTTTGCAGGACCCTAAGACTCTAACGATTAAAACAAGACCATTAGCCGACCGGTCCCATGGATAGATTTTGAGCTACAGGTAGTTTTAGTCAAAAAATCATAAAAAAGTCAAATAAAAAATAATAATAAATTAAAAAAAAACCTTGAGGCCAAGGTCAATATAATGGGCGGGGGTAGGTAGCAGACTATCCCTAGTTTCTACCCTAGGCGTATGTACAGCTCCCTTCCAAACACCCTGTATAGTTCATTATCATCATCAACAGCCTTTTAATGTTCCCACTGCTGGGACACAAGCCTCTTCTCATAGAGGGAGTGGGCTATAATCCACCACGCGGGCCCAATGCGGATTGGTAGATGTCACATGTCTTTGAATTTTTGGTTCTAGGACATGCCGGTTTCCGCACGATGTTCTCCTTCACCGTTTTGAGAGCAGTGGTGATGAAATAAAATACACAAAGTAAAGCGCCTGCTCGGGTTCGAACCCACGACCTACAACTCGTAAATCGGGACCGTAACCACTGGGCCACCACTGCTCTCCTGATATACAGTTACACAATTATAATGGACAAGGCTCTTTATTAACCGACTCCCCAAAAAGGAGGAGGTTATCAATTCGACAGCTTTTTTATGTTTGTTACCTCAGAACTTTTTACTGCGTAAACCGTTCTTCATCAAGATCTGATGAAGAACTTCGTAGATATACATCAGAACTCTTCTATAAATGGCGACAAATCACTCGGGATGTGAAAAAATACCCTATTGAAAAATAACTTCAATTTCGGAAGTCGGTGCCAAAAACGAAGAAACGAAAACAGGAACACCGACTTCCGAAATTTAAGTTATTTATGACTTTATAGTGTTTTTATTTGGAAGTCGGTTGTATTTTTATAGTTCCGTACCCAAATGATTAAAACGGGACCCTATTACTAAGACTCCACGATCCGTCTGTCTCATGAAGAATTTCTGTTGCTGCTATAACAACAAATACTTAAAACAGAATAAAATAAACATTTAAGTGGGGCTCCCATACAACAAACTTTTTTGCCGTTTTTTGCGATAATGGTACGGAACCCATCGTGCGCGAGTCCGACTTGCACTTGGTCAGTTTTTTGTAAAAAAGTTTTTAACTGCCTTGTTGGTCTAGAAGTTGCAAACGCTACAACTGAGCGACAGGTCCTGGGTTCGAATCCTGAGCCGGGCAAAGTATTATGTATTGGGTATATTTTATTTATGAGTATTATTTTTCCACCTGGAATTCTTAAAAGCAGCCCGGATTGTGAGGTGTGCCCCCAATTGAGGGCATTACGCTCGCCTCTTGATATTTCATGGGATTTCAACATAATTGGAGTAATGTTGATGATACTAAAGCTGCACCTCTGCCTACCCCTTCTGCGAATAGATACGTGATGATTTGTTATGAGTTATCTTTAATTCATTGTGTATTTTTAACCCCCGATTGAAAAAGTGGGGTGTTATATGTTTGACGTGTGTACCTGTGTGTTTGTGTATCTGTCTATGGCATCATGGATGAACCGATTTTGATTTAGTTTCTGTTTTTGAAAAGTGACTTTATCGAAAGTGTTCTCAGCTATGTTTCATGAAAATCGGTTCAGTCTTTCAAAAGATATGGGCGTATTACTGTTTGAATCGGGGTGTTTTCGCAAGATATCGTGTCATAATTACGTGTTCAATAGATTGTCGATCGAAGCGTGTCTACTACTGGATAAATTATGTAGCATGAAATAAAAATGTGTCAGGGGTTTTATAAATTTTACTTGTATGAAGATGAAAATTATGATCTACAAATCTTAAGATCATAACTAGATGACAGCGCTACTACTTATACTTAAGACGAGGACTGTCGCCAACAAACAAAACACGCACTAGTTTCACAGCCGCGCGACCCAAAATTTATACCTTACCTTCGTTTATATTCTAAGACATTAAAAAAACTCCAGATCATAATGTAGGTTATTAAATTGTCTTTGAGATGGTGTCACTTAAAATACGCCCGGTGGTTTGTGTGCGACTGTCGTATTTTTTGCTCGTGTTAGCCATAACATTTCAAATTAATTACACTATGTTATACGAATAAAACTCAACATTTTCTTAGATCAAATTATTAAGAAAATGGTCTCATGTAACATATTTTTTTTTTGCAACAAATTTCGCTTAGCCTTTTAGACGTGATTATCATTTTAAAATCAGCTGCTGAGGGGTATCTGCGCCTTAAAAGTAATGTATCTGAATATAGCTTAATCTTCATTCTCCTAGTGTACGTTAGATAATCTACCTACATTTACGTATTAGGTCTCAAGGTAACTTAGTTGCTAGCTCGTCAGTTACCACCGCCATAACCTAGCCCATTCCCCCTGCGTAGTTATCTACCTAGGTAGACTACAATGTTCGCGAAAATGCCTTACTGTATGAGCTGCTGAGTTTAGATGATTTGAAGAAAATGTCCAAAGCTTTGATCGTGAAAAAATATTGTGGATACAAATTTGTGTTGACTTTAAAGATAGTGTATTAAACCCTACTTTCCTTTTTAACTGACTCAAAAAAGGCGACTATGATGAAGCAAATACTTATAAATTAATGGTGCTTTGATGAAAATGGTACCATCGAACTGATCTGATGATGAAGTCCGAAAATAGGCACTGGAACTCCGAAATAAAACAATGTATCCTAGTCGTGTTTGGACTTATTGGAATTGTCTTGAGATTTACTTTGGCTATAAATGGTTTTTATGGTAATAAATAAAAACTTTTTAACAATAAAATCAAACCGACTTATACTAAGTAACTAGTAAGTGTCTTTGATACCTATTGTTTTCCGTTTTTTGACACCGACTTCGGAAAAGAAAGTTTCTTTTCGCTTTGTAGTGTTTTGTTTTAAAAAGTCGATTTGAGGTGTTTGTACAAAAAAAAACTTCTAATAATAAACGCAAAAATTTGTGAGGATGGCATTTTGTTACTACTTCACACAAAAAGGCTTTTGATGAAACTTTACAGTAATATAGCTTGTACATCAGAATAGCACATAAGCTATAATTTATAAGCTATAAAAGCACCTGTCTAGAAAATACCCGCGGGCGGCGCCACGGGTACCAGCTAGTTTTAAATAAAATTTGTCTATGAGGGTTTTGTTACAGAAAAATTGCTACAAATATGCAAAGGAAAAATCATTGTTCACTCTTACGTCGGAGTCATTATTACTTAGATAGTTGTGATGATTTTTTTGGACGCTATTTTAGGTAGGTATTGTGAGGGGATAGCTCAGGGAGCTCAAAAAATAAGCAAAAATTACTTTTAAACTTGTATTGAATAAACAACGTGCCTGCTCTTGCGGCTTTTATAGAAGTGACCAGCAAAGCTTAACAAAAACACCTTCAATCATTTTCCTAGCGTTCTGATTTAAAAATTAAATAGTTATTTATTTATTTATTAGTTGTCGGTCTTATAATAGGCAAGGAGGTTGCCTCTAAATAGGTAAGGAGTCCTCACAGTACCTACATAACAAGAGACTTCAAAAGTACCACATAGGTAAACGACTGATTGTGATTGTGATCGACCAAAAAATGTCTTTGCTATTGACGAACGTAAACTAAAAGGAGTAGGTAAAGACCATAGCAGGTGGCGTTCTGTAAAAGTCTAAAAGGAAAAGTCTGTCGCCCTACCTAGACAAGACTGATGATGAGGCCGACGATGGATAAGATAATTAATCAATAATTTGACAGTACTGTAGTTACATGTTATTTCGTATTGTATTTTCTTGGTATTTAAAAATAAAACATTAAAGCCTCTGTAAAAGTCGTAAGAATACGCGTATTTATGTATACAAAATAATTTGAATATTAATTTTAAATAGGGCAACTGTTAGTAGTCACGATCATAAAAATCGTTTGTTTGTTTGTTGTCAAAAAAAGTATTAAGATTTGACAAAAATACTTCTAGAAAAATAATTTTAAACAATACCAAAGGGCTGGCCTTTTCTTTGGCTAGAGAATCAGCATTGCCATCCAACGTAGCAATGTTGCCAGCGATCTGGTCACGTTTCCCATTGACATCGATGTGGACGAATTTTTTGCCGCGCAATGAGCCCTTGTCCCTCTCCCCTTTGTATATAGGTTTGTTTTTTTCCCCCAACTTGACATGTGTACCTGTATTTGTGTATCTGTCTGTGGAATCATAGCTCCTAAATGGATGGACCCATTTTGATAACGTTTTTTTTGTTTGAAAGGTGACTTTATCGAGATAGATAAATTATGTAGCATGAAATAAAAATATGTGTCGAAGTATTTCAAATTTTACTTGTATTATTAGTCTTTTGTTTTAGAATATTTATATGAATTACAAAGGAATAAAGATAAAAGTCGGTTATTTCATCTCTTTCAAAATAATCTATTCACACTAAAACTTCAACCTCCAAACCCATACAAGAAGACATCACTACATCGGATATTTAAATAATATGTTAATACTATGTTTGTGTTGGCCCCAAAAACTTTGCCGCCCCCGGGCGATATTTCTTCATTCTACCCCCACCCACTGTGGGTGGAATGGGGTAGTTCCCCCCACATTTTAATTAAATCTCTCCGCCAAACATGGGTAAGTAGAAGACGTTTTGGTATTTTCTTTGTGGAACAGGTGAAAGTAGGAATTTCGTCCCCTCTCATATAGGTACCTATTGTATTTACTTGAGACGCTCTGGGTTTTCGCGTGATATTAAATTTTGGGTTGGTTTATTTATGTATTATGTTGCTAAAATGTTTTTCTATAAAATGGGGTTGGGCAGAGGAATCTAGGCACACTTTTTATGCTTACATCATTTATTTACTCATCCATCAATGATGGATCCTGGATCCTGCTGCTTTTTTTGCTTAAAAGTAATGACTTATAAGCAAAAAAAGCAACAAGATCGGTCGATGTGGAAAGGAAAGGACGTCTTTTGGCTGAAACAAAGATGATGAAACACAGAAATAATATTGTAATGTTAAAAGGAAATGCTCTTTAATTTTCCTCTTGAAGACATCGAGAGAAGGGCTATCGCGTAGGGAGTGTGGGAGAGAGTTCCATAAATAATTTTCAAAACTTTGCGGTCAATCTGCACTTGTCTGAAAGTAAAAAAATATTTGTTACTTAAATGAAGACTCGCAGATTTAGCAACTGTCAAGAGACAAAGACTGCGGCTATTTACGATATAACAGTACGAACAACAATGTCTTCTCATCTTCTTTAAGTACCAAAGCGTAATGATACTCGAGTAACTTGACCGAAATGAGATGTTAAGGCGATTACAGCCGCCAGCGACTTTCAAAGCTATATCTGATCACCGTAAGAACTATTTTAGCTTGCAGGGCTCGCCCGCTAAATTAACGCCGAAGTACTCATTAACCAATAGCATCGCAGCATCGGGTGACTGTTTCTCTAGTACCTGTCAGCCCCTTGTTTTTGTAATTAAAAAAAGACGGCAAAAAAATCAGATAAGTAATTTGGCTATGGTCGACACAAAAAGGGCGGACGCAGCTGTGGTCATCTTGTGCACGGGATTTTGTTTTCAAAGTGATCAGATGTAGCTTTGGCCCATAGTACTTCACACCCGCGCAACCCAAAGTTTTGTCCAAAATACAACTTTATTCATAACTAGCTGTCCCACGCGGCTTCGCTCCCGTCAACTCGCTACCTACCTACCCATCAACCCTACCTACTCTACATACATGATTGTTGTGTAATTAAACCGTTTACGCAGCGCACGCAACGGAAGCTCTCAAAAAGGAATAATTTTGCCCGTTTTTGCAACATTTTTCATTTATGCTCTGCTCCTGTTGGTCGTAGCGTGATGTTATATAGCCTATAACCTTCCTCAATAAATGGACTATCCAACACAAAAATAATTTTTCAATTCCAACCAGTAGTTTCTGAGATTAGCGCGTTCAAACAAACAAACAAACAAACAAACAAACTCTTCAGCTTTATAATATTAGTATAGATTTTTCAACCGACTTCTATTATTATTATATAAAAACGAGGAGGTTCTCCTCCTGTGGAGCTTCTCATGTGGTCCCATTTAAATTGATTGATATTTATCAAGATCTGACGACTAGTTTTTAAGTTATCCTTAATAATGAGTATTTTCATTTGTAAAAATCTTTTTAACAAAATAGTACATTATGGTACAAGTGTGTAAAGTTGGTGATTATCGCTGAGGCGCCATTGAGACCCGAGCCGTTAGGTGAGGGTCTTAAGAGAGCCGAGGACGGTAATCATCAATACACACGTGTATCATACGACGTTTTTCAACACACTTGTGAAGAAAATAATACAAAAAAAATATTTCCAACAGTGAAATATTTCCAAAAGTGAGTTGTGAATTGTTTTTCGCAATGGCGGGCATAATTAATCAGTTTTCCTAAGCGCGCATCTAAAAATGGCGATCGGCCATAGACTAAAAATAATGAGTTATCTTTTTTTTGGTATTTGCGGATAGCGTTTTAGCCACGTACAAAATGGGTAATTTCAAGTTTTCTTTATTACAGACATAAACAAAAGTTATATTTAAGTGAAAGATTTATTTATTGAACACGTACAAGTTGAAATTATCTATATAAATACGAAGTTGCATGAAATATGTTGCATTTGTACTATTGAGCACCATTTTTTTTTGTATCGAAACTTTTTTAAGAACAAAGCAACTCAACCAATAAATTAAAAAAAAATCTCTTTGTCTCACTTGTGAATAATAGTAATGAAAAAGTTACAGTTTGATAACAGGTCTCATTATGTGCCTAATTGCGGTGAAATTAGAGCCACTTTATGAGCAAGTGTGGTGAAAAATTATTAAACCAACTTCGCTTTTTTTTTTTTTTTAAATTCAACCATAAAATAAACTGTATACTAAAATCTTTAGAGAATCAACTTGTTTTTGAGATGGTGAAATTTTCATAAAATATGGTTTGGTGTGAGTGTCGTTCTTTGTCCGCGTTAAGTCACATATCTGCCCCTTAATTATCAACGGCCTTGATTACAGTTATAATTATGACACGTAGGTATAACAGTTTCGTTACACTGAATATGTGGGGCAGGGATCACAAATCTGTACCAGAAGTGGAGAATTAGTGATTCGGATTTCAATGTGCCAATGTTTGTCGCCTGGGAGAGGTCTATATCCAGCAGTGGACGTCTTTCGGCTGAAATTATGAATCCAAATAAAACAAATAGTTATTTTATTCATTCTAATCTACTAACAGTTCTGAGAGCAGTGTTGGCCCAGTGGTATTGGCCGCGACTTACAAGTTTTAGATCGTGGGTTCGAACCCAGGTAGGCACTATCACACATCACATCATCAGCCTATTAATGTTCCCACTGCTGGGACACAGGCACTATACTATGTGTAAATTATTTCATCACCACTGCTTTAAAAAACGGTGAAGGAAAACATCGTGAAGAAATTGGCATGTCTAGAACCAAAAATTTGAAGACATGTGACATCTACCAGCCCGCACTGCCCATTCCCCCTCACGAGAAGATGTCTGTGTCCCAGCAGTGGGAACATAAATAGGCTGATGATAATGATGATGAATCTACTAAAGTGATATTAACAACATTTTGTTATTGTAAGTTCTGGAGTGGCAACCGCGTACCGGAAGACGCAACGTTAGAATGCCTCCCTCTAGGTGGAGCGACGACCTAGACATGGCCGCGGGAGTCCCGTGGATGCGAGACGCACCGGACCGATCAGTGTAGCGACGCTTGGGGGAGTCCTATGTGATGATGTGACCTACCAAGATTCAAACCTTGATAAATATATATTACACTCGTATATTTTATTTATACATAGATTTATGAATTAAGAATTTGAATTTGATTTGGCTAATTTTAAAAATAAATTTATGTTAGCCTGAAAACCTCTCAAATGGCACTAAAGTAGATTTTGACACGTTCTAAAGACGAAATACTCAGAAACCGGGCCATAGTGAAAGTAAACATGTAAAAATTACCAAAACCCCCAACATTTTATTTTTATTTCATGCTTAAACTACATAATATATCTAGTAGTATATACGCTTTTATAGTAATAATAATTTAATAAATTATATAATAATTTTATAATATTTTTTTTTATTTTTTATATTGAGAGCAGCGGTGGCCCAGTGGTATCGGCCGCGACTTACAAGTTGTAGGTCGTGGGTTCGAGCCCAGGCAGGCGCTTTACTTTGTGTAAGTTATTTCTTCACCACTGCTCTCATAACGGTGAAGGAAAACATCGTGAGGAAACCGGCATGTCCTAGAACCAAAAATTCGAAGACATGTGACATCCACCAACCCGCACTGGGCCCGCGTGGTGGATTACAGCCCATTCCCTCTCACAGAGAGGAGGCCTGTGTCCCAGCAGTGGGAACATTAATAGGCTGATGATGATGTGATGTGATGATGTGATATGATACGCTTTTATTAACAATCTATCGAATACGTAATATTATGACACGATATCTTGCGAAAATACCCCGATTGAAACAGTAAAACGCCCATAACTTTTGAACAATTGAATAAAACCAAAATCAAGCCTTTTCACCAAAATAAGTAAAGAACACTCTCGATAAAATCACCTTTCAAACCAAAAAAACTAAATCAACATCTGTTCATCCGTTTAGCAGCTATGATGCCGCAGAGTGATACACAAACGCACAGGCACCCAGGTCAAACTTATAACACAACTCTTATCGTTTTTAGTCGGGGGTTAAAAATGAAAAGGAAAACAAGTGTATAATAAATAGTACATTATGGTACAAGTGTGTAATGTTGGTGATTACCGCTGTGGCGCCATTGAGACCCGAGCCGTTAGGTGAGGGTCTTAAGAGAGCCGAGGACGGTAATCATCACTACACACGTGTATCAAACGACGTTTTTCAACACACTTGTGAAGAAAATAATACAAAAAAATCATTTCCATCAGGGACTTAGCTAAATCAAAGCAGTATAAATTCTGCTGGACTACATTTGGTCGAGTTTTTCTGAAAAAGGACGAGGATGCTCGGGTGGTTCTAGTGAAGAGTGAGTCACAGGTGCATGGCTTACTCCAAAGTGCATGACTAATTATAGTTATTTTATTAGTTTGTCTATTTTTATTGGTTTTATTACTAGCCTTTATTACGTTTGGATTATGTTATGTTTCCTGTGGCTTGTTAAAACAAATTAGATTTAACTTTTTATGTAACTTTTTTAACGTAAAGCATGCTCATCAACTATCAACACACAACACCTCATACAAACTTTCTATAAAACACTCACCAAAGATCATAGCAAAGATTCATAATACAAATATCTCTCACTTACATCACACATTCATACACACACCCATAATGTTTGAACCAGGACTTCTGCATAATTATGTAATAATTCTGATCAATACTGATTTACCTCGCCATTTATTTTTAACAATACCCTGTGAGTTATGTTTATTAGACTTCTCATACGAAAATGGATAGTAATATAAATACGCTTGATGAATTGGACGAGATTGAAATTGCGAACTCTGCATTAGTAAACGTCGAAGATATGTCTACGTTATTAAAACTCGAAAATACGTGCTTGACAGTAGTAACTCAAAACATGAGAAGTATTTACAGTAATTTTGATGATTTGCAGATGAATTTGGCTCTCATGAAGTTCGACGTGGATGTTATTATTCTTACTGAGTGTAGATTAAATAATAATAAACAAATACCACTACTTAATAACTATACCTCATATTCTACCTCAATTCAGCTTAATCAAAACGATGGCGTGGTTGTCTATGTAAGCAACAAGCATGTGCCTCTCGTTACAGAACTAACCCTAACACATGCGTCTGCTCTCCAAGTCATCGTGTCTGATTTTACTATTATAGGTATATACCGTTCCCCGTCTAATGCCTGTGCTGACAATTTCATTACCTCATTAAACACCCGTCTTGAAGCTTGTAGTACTCACAAAAATATTGTTGTCATGGGTGACAATAATATTAATATAATTGAAAAAACCACAGAAATAACAAAACAAAGATCAAATAGGCTAAATTACCTAAATATGCTATCGGTGCACGGCCTCCTTCCGGGTCACTGCCTTCCCACTAGAGAACAGAATTGCCTTGACCATACCGTCCTGAAGCTTGATAAAACTAAAACTTCAGCATTTGTGGCAGTGCTTAATACAACAATCACGGATCATGCTATGGTTCTGTTGAATTTAACTGACTCAAGTAAAACACAAAGAACTTGTACAAAAACCACAACCATTGTAGATTTTGAAAAGGCATATAATTACCTTATAAATATAGATATATCAATTTTTGATACTTTCACGGTCCCAGATAGGTTTGCAACTAAACTGGTGGAGGTGATAAGATCGTCCCTCATAAACAATTCAAAAACTAAATACGTTTCTTGTGGCAAAAGAAAACTGAAGCCCTGGATCACTGAGGGAGCTCTGCGGTGCATAAGACTTAGAAACCAAATGCAGCATCAATCAAGATTAGATCCTTTCAACTTAATTTTAATAGTAACCTTCAAACGCTTCCGCAACTTTTGCTCCAATTTAATAAAAAAGACAAAGAGACAATATTATAAAAAACAAATAGAGGATTCAGCAAAAAGTCCGAGACATCTTTGGTGTACAATAAATGAAATCACGCAGTTTAAACCACCCAAAACTTCAAATACTCACCTCCTAAATATTACTACACAGCCTCTAAACTCACTAAATAGAGTCAACTTGTTCT
Organism: Orthosia cruda; assembly: GCA_964057195.1. Taxonomy (NCBI): domain Eukaryota; kingdom Metazoa; phylum Arthropoda; class Insecta; order Lepidoptera; family Noctuidae; genus Orthosia; species Orthosia cruda. The sequence continues at coordinate 5,973,924 of OZ059854.1, forward strand.
TTATAACTATAGGCAAATCCTTAGCAGAACACATCGTAGCTCAAACTGGCATGCCTGTTGTTACAAGCTGCTGTATTGACTCTAGGGCTTCCTCGTTTGTGTTGTTAGAGACTGATCCGCAGGAAGTGGACTGTATTCTAATGGGTCTTGATTCTGAGAGTGCACCAGGTTGGGACGGTATTCCTACAAAATATTTAAAACAATCCAGGGATTTTGTGGTCCCACTTATAAGCCAGCTAGCAAACTTATGTTTCAAGAATGGTGTTTTCCCGAAAGATTTAAAGCGATCAGTGGTCACTCCTGTGCACAAGGGTGGGGACGTAAACGATATCAACAACTATCGTCCCATATCTGTTCTGCCAGCAATTTCAAAAATCTTAGAAAAAAAATTAAACAAGAGACTAATCAACTACTTACAGAAATACAATATTCTATCAAACGCACAATATGGGTTTAGACGAGGACGTTCAACTCAAGATGCTATTTCGGCTTTGACATCTGATATTGTTGATAGAGTGGATAGGGGTTATAAATGCTTAGCAGTCTTCTTAGATCTGAAAAAAGCTTTTGACACCGTTTCCGTCCCGATCCTACTGCGCAGGTTAGAAAACATAGGAATAAGAGGCACAGCTCTCTCTCTTTTTGAGAGCTATCTCAAAGGTAGACAGCAAATGGTAAAGATTGGAAACTTGTGTAGTGTCGAGGGGGACGTCTATTACGGAGTACCACAGGGAAGCGTTTTGGGTCCGACAATGTTTTTAATTTATATTAACAGCCTTTGCAATATGCAGATCAATGGAGGGAAAATCTTTTCATACGCAGACGACACTGCGGTTGTTTTTTCGGGAAACTCATGGAACCTTGCGAAAACTGTCGCTGAACAGGGTCTGATTAAGATAGCTGGCTGGCTAAGAGCAAATCTTTTAACCTTAAATACCAACAAAACAAATTTTATTTGATTTTCCCCAAACCAAAGATCACAGCCTGGAACTGACTGTGGAATTACAATTCATGTTTGTCCAAATTATTCCCTCTATAAATATACAAGTAACTGTGGCTGCCAGAATATACAACAAGTCAGATCCACAAAATATTTGGGCATAATTATTGACCAAAGACTGTCGTGGCACCCTCACATTGAGATCCTCATGAAAAGGATCAGGAAGATCATTTGGGTCTTCAAAACTTTACGTCATGTTATGTCCGCCCAACTTATAAACAAGATCTATATAGCTCTGGCGCAATCCATAATAACTTACTGCATTCCGATATGGGGAGGAGCTTCCAAAATGAAATGCCTCGATCTGGAAAGAGCACAGCGATCACTTATCAAGGTGATATATTTCAAACCATTTAGGTTCCCCACAACCGATCTCTATAAAGTCAGCAACTTGCTTTCAATTAGAAAACTTTATATTCTAAATGTGACCCTAACCCTGCATAAATGTCTTCCTTTTGACCCAGCTACTCAGAGCAGAAGGCGCAGAGATATTGTGGCCCACTCTCCAAGGGTACGATCAGCTTTTGCTCAACGTCAATGTGATACACAATCCACCTACATCTATAATAAATTGAATCTTAAGTTTCAAATATATCCCATACTGTTATATGATTTAAAAAAAACAATAGATGATTGCTTAAGATCTATAACATATGACGAAACAGAAAACATTCTGGTCAGGGTAAGCTAACTTCCTGGATACCCAACACATACATATAAACACATAAACACATGCACACGCATATACTCACACAAACACACGCGCACGCACAAACACACACACAAACGCATTCACAAAACACACACCTACGCACATACAAATACATGCACTCCTCACACATCGAGAGCAATTTTAATATAAACAAAAATCAAATATTTTGTTAATTTTTATATATATTCATTAGCTTCATTAAATTCATTGATAAGCTAACGAGACAGCTCCGACACAAGTACTATTGTAACTTACTGGGGCTGCCTCAGTTTATGTATGACACAATGTATAAGATGAAATAAATAATTTTGTATTTTGTATTTTTTTTATTTCCAACAGTGAAAACGAGCTGTGAAATTTTTTTCGCGATGGCGTGTTTTTTTTTGGATTTTCGCGGATAGCGTTTTAGCTATGTACAAAATGTTATATTTGAGTGAAAGTTTTATTTATTAAACACGTACAAGTTGAAATTATCTATTTAAATACGAAGTTTCATGAAATGTGTTGCATTTGTACTATTGAGCACGATCTTTTTTGTATCGAAACTTTTTTAAGAACAAACCAACTAGACCAATAAAAAAAAAAACTCTATAACTCACTTGTGAATAATAGCAATGAAAAAATCACAGCTTGATTACAGGTGTCATTATGTACCTAATTGCGGTGAAACTAGAGCCACTTTATGAGCAAGTGTGTTGAAAAAATAATTTTATATTACACTTACAGAGGAAAAGCATAAAGAAACTTAAAAATAGAACACTTTTGAATTTAAGTCCTCGCTCCATAACCTGAACAGTTGAGCGTTCCATTGGGAATAAACACAATCTCCCAGTTAAGATAATGCTAACACAATAAATATTATATCGTTACGAAATTAGACAAGAGAATATTGCCGTGTAGTTTGAGTTGTAATATGAAATTAAGATATACTGTGTACTTAATTTCAATTATATTTTTATGGGTAAATGACGACAAAGAATTAGTTCAAGTCTATCGGCAGCAGCGTTTTTGGCTTTGGTTATTGCACCGGCATATCCTTTTAACATTCCTACTGCTGGGACACAGGCTTCCTTTCTGTTATAGGGAATGGGCCGTAATCCACCACGCGGGCCCAATGCGGGTTGGTGGATGTCACATGCCTTCGAATTTTCAGTTCTAGGACATGCCGGTTTCCTCACGATGTTTGATGATGAACTTCACAGCTTAGCTCATCGCCGCAAGGTTTCCTGCTTGTCGGTCTTCTACAGACTGTATTTCGGTGAGTGTACTCAAGAACTCCACGACCTCATCCCACCAGCCCCCTTCTTCCATCGGACATCTCGACGCACTGCAAGTTACCATCCTTACCTTGTTGCCATTCTACCAATTTGCACCAAGCGCTTCCAAACATCCTTCATAATGCGCACAGCGAATGAATGGAACTCACTACCTGCGTCTGTGTTTCCGAACGCATACAACCCGAATCTCTTCAAAGTTAGAGTGAACAGGCTTCTTCTGGGTAAGCTCACTCCATCGTCGACTCTGTCTCTGTCACCTATGACTTAGACTAGAGTCAAGAGCAAACCCATCACGAATAAAAATAAATGATTTGAAGCATAGTTGAACATAAAATATCGAGAAATACCCACATGATTCTATTAAATGATTAACTTCAGTAAGATTTTGCTGAATTTAATTATTCTTAACGAAGCGAGTGTCTGGCTTTTGGTAACCATTTTGATGTTAAATTAATATAGATTTTGTCATATATTCATTTGCCTTTTTAAGTAATAGAAACCATATTATAAAGACAAAACAGTAGTTTAAAGGCAAATATTATTAATAAAATCAATGCAGTGCAGTCGGAGCATCAGGGGGTCAGCTAGTTTGAGAATATGTATCCTCCGACTGCACAGCATGGTTTTTTTTATTGTTTACATCTTTGCAGTCGGGTTTTTGATTTTAATAACTTTTTTATTTACAACTTTATTTTGATAAGCCACTCGAAGCAATTGCAACCTCCACAAAATGGCGCCCAAAATCCGCCATATTCCTTTTTTTTTAAACGGCACTTATCTAAGAACACTTGAGCGGTCAAGAACTTTCTAACGATTTCTTAATTATAAAAATCCGTCAAGTGGTTTGAAAGATATGGGGTGATAAAGAATATTACCAACATACATACATACAAGATTCGAGCGAAAAACATAACCCATTCCTTGCAGCTGGCGTGGGGTCTCCTCCCATACAAAGAAACTGTCCCGACGTACTGTACTGATTATACTGATTATTTGATTTATCTATCGATATCGATTGATTATTAGATGGTGATCTATCTATCGCCGTGGATCGGAACCGAACGCGATCGATTTACAAAAAATAATCGGTATAATCAGATGAAATACGCTAGTTATGTGGCACGGTTTCTTTGTATGGGATGAGGCATCTGTATGTTAGTATTATATTTCCTGTGCAGCTGGGTAAATAGCATTAACTTATACATACCTGAGTTTTATTATAAAGGCAATACCAGCCACTATTGAACTAAACTGCAATAGCTCAATTATGACCGACGAATTGACTAAAACAGCCTACATCTCTACTCACCATCCTACCATCCTTCGCTAAAACTTAATTTAACCCCACAAGTACCAACATACATATTTCCCTATAATTAAATCTCACAACATGTACACTTTAATAAATTTATAAATTTCGCCTCGGAGAGTGCTTTCTTACAAAGAGGGAGTAATTTGGCGCGCACACGGACACGTGTCTATGTACACACGGCGCACACAGACACATGCTATGTGTATGAACACACACATAGGCACGTGTGCAATTTAAGATGAATAATTATGTGGCAGTACCGCCTTGCTACGTTGAGGAAACGTGGGTAGAGAAAAGGGGATAAGACGGGGAATATTTTCTTGGTTTATGATTTTATCTTACGCAAACGACCGATCAGTGTAGCGACGCTTGGGGGAGGCCTATGTCCAGCACCGATCAGTGTAGCGACGCTTGGCCTATGTCCAGCAGTGGACATCTTTCGGCGGAAACTACGTGTGATGATTTTATCTCAGTTCACATTTATTAAAACTTTATAAACTTCTAAATAGTAAAGACGAGTTTATTTGAACGAAAATAGTTTAAATGAAAAAAAATCAATGAATTTTTAACGGAGTCGGTCAGTCTGTAAGATGAATCTAGTTGCACGTTCTGAAGCGCAGATCTGTATCGAGAAGAATGTTCAAGAAACTATTTTAAAAGGGTAAATAAATAGTTCATCAAATTTGGATAGAAGCTGCCTTTATAATTGTGGAAATATAAGGCTGGGGACCCATTAGTGCGTTGCGTTACAACGCAGGTTGCAACTGAGGTTGCAACGGTACAACGTATTGTATGCCACATCTGCGTTGCGACGACGCAATATATAGCACGTCGACGCAGCGCAGCGTCTCAGTGTGGTTTTCAGATTTGACAATCGATCGGAACTAACACTGTCCTTCGTCGCTCCGGCAGAAGATACAGCAATCAGCAATCATTGCGCGATCGAACGCTTTATGTCATAAAAGTCAGATTTACCTACACTGTAGGTATGGTAGGTCCTACACAATCGTTTGCTAATCGCTTGCTGTTAGTCATTTGCCCTTATTTCTATCTAAAACTTCTGTATTGAAGAGCAATTTATTGCGCAAAAATCGCTATCATTTTGCTCTTGTAAGATACGTAATAAGACTGCCGAGCTTCGACAGCGCAACGCATCACCCTTTTCCCGATTCGTCTCTCGTCCTTCGATCCGTTGAAACGTCGCGTGCGACGACGCAACGCATATTGTGGCATGACACAAAAATATATATAAAACGACGCAGTGGTGACGCGATTGCGACGATTTACGCAACGCAATTCACTAATGAGGCCTCACGGTAACTCGATTTTTCTGGACTCACTCGTCCCACCGTAGACTTCATCCATCGCAATGAACTAAGGTTTATTTATTCAAATCAAATTTTCGGAGACATGGCTTTTTGTCAACTGTCTATGACATTAAAAAATAACTAAAAGTTCTCGCTATTCGCTCGTTCGCTTGCTATTGGTACAGGTAGAGTTATTAATGGTCTACTATTTACTACTGTAAACAAAAATAACATACCTTTTTCACTAATATATTCTAGCTTAGTTCTATCTAGCAAAGGCCCACCTAGGCTTTTTAGTACCGTATTTTAAAAAAAACGAGGTTATCAATTCGGTACGTATGTATGTAATATTGTTGGAACTGCACAATATTCACTCTAGGAGGGCTTTTGAACATGTGTGTCAAATTTCATAAGTGTTTATATATTTGTATTCTTGTATGTTTGTATGTATGTATGTACGTTTGTCCACGCATTTCTCCGAAAATATAGTTATCGGATCGTGATCATTACTTTTAAATTGGTTTAAGTATCTCTCAACTTAGGGAACAGTGCAAGTTTCATAAAAACCAGTTCAGCAGTTCTCAATATACTGAACATACAACCGAACTCCTTAGCGTCAAACAGCGCGAATGTGTAAATTGATTGATTATGGTTATTTTGTCAATCCTTTATTTACCTTACTATAGGACCTTGCTCACTTATTGGTGATCGTGTACCAACACTAAAAAGAGAGATATAAAAAGTTTGCAAAAAAAACATAGAAAAGCACTAAGAAAAGTGCAAAATAACATTCGATTCGGAAATCGGTGTCTCGAAACGATAAAAACAAGAGTAAAATGCCACATATATGCGGTATAAGCAATCAAAACAGAAAATTACTATATAACAATGTTGTTCGAGTCTTACAATAAGTATGCTATTACACTACCGTACTAAGTAAATAAAATTTCTCTTCGTAACGTCCACACTACTCCCCCACTTCCTCAAGCTACGTACCCTAAGAAAACACATACTACACTTATTTATCCTACGGCCCCCACTCTTTATGAAAGGAATGATTAATGTCTGCCGGCATTAGGGCTCTAACGAACTCCCCCTTTCACCCCCTACTTCTAATTATTATTCGCACTTATAAGAGTTTGAAGATAACCCCCCGAGATAATGGCGCCTTTGTTGTTCCGTTAATTTTATTTGAGAATCTCGAGTTGGTTGAGTTTTATGGTGGTTGGTAATGGGTTTTATTTACCATGGTGATGATGTTGTATGTAATTGTTTGAGATATAAAGTTGATGTATCTAAAACTAATAACATCGCCATTCTCTTGTCGTATTCCTGATTTATTTGGGGTCAGCGCAAATAACTTTTCTTTCCATAATTCTTTTTAAACTTTCATCTGAATAGTCATACCTTTTTTTAGCCATATTATCTTTAAAACAATTTTCGTCTTTAAAATCAAATATATCAATCAATCTGCCCAGCCTTTTCCCAAGTATATTGGGGTCGGCTTCCAGTCTTAACGGATTTAGCTGAGTACCAGTGTTTTACATGGAGCGACTGCCCATCTGACCTCCACAACCCAGTAAATGGGTACGGTACTCCTTGGCAAGACTGATGTCAGATCACAAGCTTCTGACTACCTACTTCGATGTATTAAGGAATAATGATGTAAAAACCGGCCATTATCGCAAAAAACGGCAAAAGAATCAAGTTTGTTGTATGGGAGCACCACTCAAATATTTATTTTATTCTGTTTTTAGTATTTGCTGTTATAGCGGCAACATAAATACATCATCAGTGAAAATGTCAACTGTCCAGCTATCACGGTTCATGAGATACAGCCTGGTGAAAGACAGATATACTGACGGACAGTCGAGGGTTAGTAATAGGTCCAAAACCCGGTTTTCAACCAATTATATTAATTTCGTCAGATTTTACTTGACAAATTAATTTAATATTACCGTATTTGTGTTGTACAATTGTATTGTTCAAAGTCACTATGACTATCAAATATTATCATAATATTATTGCAATGAAAATAAAACACACTTTATTTCCTTCGCATTTTATTTATTTTCGTACAATTCCGAGCAAAAGAGAATACTCTTTACGTTCTGTATCTGCGTCATAAATAGACTTTTTAATCCTTTTCCACCATTAAAGAAAAAAATACACATAATTATCTTGTAAGGCTGTTATTTCACCTTTAAAACAAGAACATAGCAATTACCGCTTCCCTTAGAAATATGTGTGGATGTAGTACTTTCCCGGACGTGTCTTTGTCACAAAGAGATTTCCTTCTACTTACACTAGCTTTTCCCGTGGCATCACTCCCGTACCCTCTTCTTCAGAAACCTGAACATTTAGCCACATACAGTGACAGTGGAATTTTCATCATCGGCTCACAAGCAATATACTTTTAGAAATCATCTACTACAAACTATTTTCTTCTTTATAACAATAGCACCGATATATACCAAAAAGTACGAAAAACACCAACTCACACACACACACTAAAAAACGGTACAAACTATACCCTTTCCAACACATATCTATAGTTCTATACCAAGTATAAAGACGGACCATACCATGACGTACCAAAATCCATTTAGTTCGACATTTTCCTTTCTTAATCCAACCTTTGTATCAAGGGATGTGTGCGTGGCGTAGACGTGGCGTGGAGCACGTATAGAACGTTTTTTGCTAGTGAAAAGGCCTCCTTCGTCGTTAATTATACGTCTGAGAAAATTGGGTACAGGGTGTTCGGTAAATGGGAGTGGTTTTGAACGGTATTGATGGGAGGTTTTGGGTTGTATAGTTTAAAGTTGTTCCGGTTACGGTAACTAAGTAGGACAACTTATATTTTCTTGTTGTTTTCTTGTAGTAGCTAAATAGCTCCTACTGCGAAGACGGGCGTTGTCACCGAGGTAAGCCGAAGAAACGCCGAGATGATGACTTTGAGGCATTTACAGGAGATTGCTGGAGAAAGAAAAACACCGAGAAAGTTATGAGGGAGATCTTTGCCCAGTAGTGGGACAAAACACAGTAAGTAAAAATACAGTAAATAGCTGTGCCCCACTTGCAATGATATGACTAGTTCTTAAGGTTGCCCTAGTTGATAATTCTTTCGTACAAACATAGTATGGCGATTACTCTCCTGTTTGATTTCGCTAAAAATTTGCAAAATGGTGTATTCGTACGCGAACTAGCTTCTTACTGCTCATCACAGTATCTATCTCTTTCGCACGTGTTGTCGGCTAAGATAGCATGCATTTTAACACTGCCCACAAAATAGTTCGTGCCGTCGACTAGGGCAACCTTAAGATATTTCATGATAAAAAGCTCTTTTCAGATCAGCTGTTTTAGGTGCACACTTTAACATAAATGTTTTAACATCATATCTTATTGGTATTACCCTCCAAAAGTTTCACCAGGTTTAAAATACTTTTTTATGAACGCAGGCTTGAATAAAACGAAAATGTTAGTCTCCATTTTTATTATATTCAATTTTCGCTAAAGTTGACATGACATCCTGAATTTAAAACATGTGTAAAAAATATTCCAATTAGTGCCCAGTGAATAGTTAGTAGGGAAGTTAGTTAAAAACTATGTTTAATCTGCGCTGTCGGATTTTTTAATTAACGAGCTCCAATTTGTAGGAACGAGGAACGGAGGACTTTTTGAGGTAAAATAAAGTATATTCTATTCTAATGTTCATTATTTTTTATTGTGAAAACGGCTTTTGCTTTGCATTTATACAGAAATAATAGCTATTTGACTATTTCATCTCACTGGTATTTTCTCAAAAGCATTTATGACGAGGACTGTCGCCAAAGACCTTGTGGGAACAAAACGCGCACTCGTTTCACCCAAAATTTAGTAGGTTTTTGTACTTTCCTTATTATTCTATGACATTAAAAAAAACGTAGCAGGTGGCGTTCTGTAGTTTCTGGGGGGTAACCCCATGGGAAAAAGGCGTGAGTTTATGTATGTATGTATTAAAAAAAAGCCTCAGATCGTCAGTGTCGATTTCATTAAAATACGCCCAGTGGTTTTGGTGCGATGGTCGTGTTTTTTTTTCCGTTTTAAACATAACTTTACAAATTAACTACACCATGTTATACCAATAAAACTCAAAATTTTCTTAGATCAAATTATTAAGAAAATGATCTAATTTAACATATATTTTTTCCAAAAAAATCGCGACTAGCCGTTTAGACGTGACTCTCATATAAAATCAGCTACTCAGTGGTATCTGCGCCTAAACATTACATTAGAATCTATAGGAAAGTATAGAAAAGATGATTATGAAGAACCTGCGTTGTTTCAGCTGTTTGCTTCGGTTTTATGGCTAAGCAACCGTGGGTCGATATCATGATCATCAGCATGCAGCCGAAAGACGCCAGTTAAGTCTTCCAAGCATCGCTATATCGACCGAACCCTCGAAACGAGAAGTATAGGATATGTGTTCAATAGATCTTATAGGTTAAACTATTCAGCTCACTCTTTCAGTCCTTCAATGTCTTTACAGGTCGGACGACTGATGATTTAAATAATAAAAGATATACTTATTTTTTTTTTTAAATTCGGTGTAAAATTAATTACTCGTATTTCCCCCCACCGAACTACCCCACTAAACAATCTTCTCCAAAATAGAACACGCTGTAGCTACCCACAAAATTCGTCTAAGAAAACGTAGGCCGGGCTCTGCAGCAATTTATCACGAGTCAAGTTATATTAATGTGGATAAATGGGGCGTTCGCGGGCTATGGGGTGAAAGGGGGTGAAGCAGGGTGAAGCGAGGGGTGGCGTGGACTGGGGAACGTCTTGGCGATTAGTTTTTTATTTAGGTATATTTACTTGGGTTTTAAGGATATTTTTGAAGTTTTCTTAAACAAAGTTGTTAAAAACACACAATGAATTTTGTGAAATCTACTTGAGGAATTCATTGCAATGATAATATTAATGACCAAAATAAATAAGTCAAAATTATTAAGATACTGTATCACTGATATAAAACCCAAAGCAAAAATCACTAAACGAAGGGCGTTTCGCACATTAAACTATTTTTATAACCATCTTGGGGGTGTAAAGGGGTGAATCGGACATTAATGTCAACGCCTGACCTATTTATGTTCGAGTGTAATTATAGTTGCCCCATTCCTTCAGTCATCTTTATGATTTGTAGGTGGATAAAAGTGAAATCATTAAATTGAGTCGTTATGCGATATTGCACATATATTTCCTAAAGCCCTTTTCTGATGGTGCTACGCAATTTAAATTGCTTTGATAGGCGATACTACACACGTATTTTCTAAGAAAATTTCAAGTGCAAATCGGTCGAATTGCATTCGTGTAAAAGTACTTGCAACTTCGCTTAGTAATAATCGCTTACCATGGTGATATAAATCAAACCACGTCTCCCCGTCAAAAAAGCGCTTTAGAGATTTTTGAGTGCAAATCAGTCGAATTGCATCGCTCTGCGTCGTAACGTACTTGTTATTTAGCTTTGCAAAAAGCGCTTATCGGTGTAATGAAAATCGAATCGCATCGAACCATGAAGAAGGTGACTAAATGATTTTTATTTTTAGTAGGTATTCTCTTCTTCGTCAGTACACTCTTGGCAGAGCGGTCGTGGTCATCAAGCAACAGTGAGACTTCCTGTTGCTATAATTTGCTTAACGATGCGACACCATCACACTCTATTGGCTGTTATTCGTGTGCACTCATGCAATGGCCCACCCACTGCAGACTTAATCTGGTCAGTCCATCGTATGGGCGACCTGACGCGCACTCTCGTTCCTTCCACTCTACCCTGAACTACAAGCCGCTCGATAGATTCGTTGCCTCGTCGGGACACGTGTCCATAGAACTGGAGTACTCGAGCTTGGACTATAGTCGATAGATGCTGCCTGATACCGAGTTCTTGAAGGATGGATATGTTAGTGCGAAACTTAGTCCACGATACTCCAGGCATTTTTCTCTAGCACTACATTTCCAGAGCGTCTATTAACCGTCTATTTAGAGGTATTAACCGGTTGAAAACCCACTTATATTGCGCTAATATCTTAGATAGATTATTCAACTACAATCAGATTTAAAAATTAATTTGAAGACCTTTGTTAAAGTCCAGACATTCCTCATTACGTTTCAATCATCTGAGAACAACGTATTTAAGTTTTAAAGCCGTTTTCTTTGAAGATATAACATTAAGTTCTCGTTAAATGAATAGAAAACGTTCGAGGAGTTTCTGCTAAAGGAATTGGGGTGCGTAATTGAGCTTGAAGGCGATGACCTAGCAATACTTATTGGGGATATGTACTTATGTATGGTGATATAAATGTTCATGTAGGTATTAAGGAGTGTGTTGAATCTATTACTTATAGGTTCAGAGGCATATGCATAGTATATCTGTTCCTTGGAAACGTTCTTTATTTATTGTTCAAAAGCAAACTTAAATCTTTACTCAGTTTTCCTATAACCCCTGAATGATAGAGAAAGATCACTAACATAGAAAAGGATAAAAATAATATTGGAACACATGAATCAACTTCAGAGTTAAGAAAAAAGCCAAGATATTCAAAAAAAAAATACGTATAATTTTAACAAAAACGCAACATAAATATTATGTAAACAAAATATTAAGATAAATCATCACATAGATATTATATAAAATAATATCATTATATTATTTTAATACATAACAAAACATCCCTAATGAACCTATTACACTGTTGATATAAGTTATACTGCTATATCCTTGATAACAATGGCGTCATAAATATGAACGCTGTCAATACGTATATATAGCGGGAACTTATCTGCTAGATATTATATAAACGCCTCAGGGTGGCGAGGCGAGGAATTTTGTGCGGAGTGCAGACTGGCTTGGAGATGATGTCGCGTTTTCTTGGCGAGGAAAACGCTGCGTTTCGTTTTAAAGAGGGTTTGTAGTTACTATGTATTTACAATTAATTATATCCCAAATATAATTTAGGTACAGAATAATAAGCTGAAGGTACTAAAGTTTTTTCAGTCAGTAGGTCTAGTAAGGGTATCTGGTATTTACGGGATGCGAGACACACGGGACTGGAAGCCTAATTTCGCAAGTAAATTCGGAAAGGCAAATAGTTTGACCTCTATAATACAACCAATCACATAAAGGGAAATCAAAAAAACTGTATTCATAAGTCCGCCTTTGTACTTATGCATAAAGTTTTAATAAATAAATCCACATTGCGTCTTTCATCTCGCATGTGATTGGTCGATTGATGGCAGCAAACTCTTTGCCTTGCCGATTTCACTTACGCAATTAGGCTGCGGTTCAATGTGGCGGCACTTGGGGGAGATGTTCAGCAGTGGACACTGGACATCTTTCGCCTGAAATTATAATGATGAGGTAAATGACAAATTCCCTCTGTCTTTATTAACTCCTCTCAGTTCTAGATGATTGTCACGATCATCTGAAAATAGAAACCATCTTATTAACCCTTCATCTGTCATAATTAGCGAAAACAATAGTAAAACACTATACCTACGTAATAAATAAAACAAAACTAAACATTTATATCCCTACTCAGCGCCTGCATAAAAAACAAGAAGTTACTTTGCGAGAAACATCAAGCATCCATCGCTTAGTACCAAGTTCAAAATCGCAGCGTCTCTAACATAAGTGTAAAACCCTCTTAGAATTCGCCGTAATGAGCCCTGGCACAACTTTCTGCAGAGCCGCGAAAGTAGCACGGAAAACTTTAACAGCGTCTTCGCTATGTACTGCGCCGGAGAGGAGTTGATACTTGCACTTAATTTATGATAGGTAATTAGGTGTATTTTCATGTACCAATCCTGTGCTACCCTTACACAACACGATACTACAACACAATACTTTTTCTTTCTTTCTTTCTTATCCGGGTTCTAACGCGATGAAAACAATGTCGCCCAACTTGCTGCCGGTCAACGAACAAGAAAAGAGAGGCTTATACCCAGCAGTGGGCGAAGTCAGCCTGCGGATGATGATGCATTAGGTATTAGGACAGAATAAAAACCGGCCAAGTGAGAGTCGGATTCGCGCACGTAGTGATCCGTACCATTATAGCAATAAAACACGTTAGTTGTATGGGAGCCCTACTTAAATATTTATTTTATTCTGTATTTTAGTATTTGTTGATATAGCGGCAATAGAAATACATCATCTGTGATAATTTCAACTGTCTTGCTATCACGGTTCATGAGACAGCTGACATGGTGACAGACAGACATACAGATGGACATTGAAGTCTTAGTAATAGGGTCCCGTTTTCACCCTTTGGCTACGGAACCCTAAAAAGGATCACTAAAAGATGAAGTAATAATAGTTAAAATATAATATTAATATAGAAATAAAGTAAATATAGTAAAATATAAATATAGTTAAAAAATTAGTGTGTTTTGAACAGACAGTCAGCATGCATGTTTCTTTCCGTGTAGATATAATCTATACATCTATAAAAATAAACAAAATTGAGATGTGTGTTTGTGATATCAAAATAATAGATTTTTAATAAATGCATGTGAAATATATACGGAACTTATAACAAAATACCGATTTTAAACATTTTTGTTTGTTTGTCCATATAATCTTCGAAACAACGGGATCAATTTTACTTTTGAGACTTTCACTTAATGAGGAGGAACTTTGGCTACTTAAATCTCAGAAAAATTAAAATTCGTGTTTGTCTTTAGTTTAACGAGTTTGCCGAGGCAGAAGTCGCAGGCAGCAACTAGTAAAACATAAGCATGTAAGGAAGTGGCACCGGTGACTGCAATTTTTTGTGGAAATCGTATGTCATGTTATGGAAATGAGATACGGGGAAACAAGGAACATGTCGTTCGGAAACTGCAATGCGTTTTGCGTCACCTTGTTATTTTTATCATAATTCCAATTATTTATTATCTGTATATACTTTTAATGTTATACTAAAAAATATATTTTAATATTAACATATTATCTTTGTGAGCTCTGACGTGAGTGGATACCGACCGGTGGCGGTGCTGTCAGCCTTCGCCAAGGTATTTGAGTCGGTATTGCATAGAAGTATTTATACACAAGTGAGCTCTCGATTAACGGACGCACAACACGGTTTTCGTCCGGGCCGCAGTACGGGGGGCAACTTGCTGTCTTTTGTTAGCTACTTATCGCCTGCTATTGACGCGGGGGGGCAGGTGGATGTGGCATATTTTGACTTCCGGAAAGCCTTCGACACTGTGGATAACGATGTACTTTTGTATAAGCTCGCTGCTGTGGGATTCACGCCGCACTTACTTAAAATCTATGCTAGTAACCTTGGCGAGCGCCGACAGTACGTCGAGTATGCAGGACATGATTCCAACCCTTACTACACATACTCAGGGGTAAGTCAAGGAAGTAATATCGGGCCATTGGAATTTATATTGGTAGTCAACGATCTGCCAACAGTAGTCAAAGAGGCGAAGTATCTGCTGTTTGCTGATGACTTAATGTTATTTTTAGCTGTTAAAGACGAGGCAGATTGTAATCGGCTCCAGTCAGACATTAACAGTGTAGTCCAATGGAGCAAAACTAACAAACCTAATTTTATTGTTGACAAGTGCTGTGTGATGAGTTACAGCCGTGCGCGAGCTCCATGCATTACCAGTACGAGATGGACACGGAGGCAATGCCGCGCGTCATATAGGTCCGGGACCTGGGCGTACCGGAGTTGACGTTCTGCAAATATATAGTTGAGGTGTGCGGTAGGGCTTTCAGAAATCTCAGTTAAATTTTGAGACAATGTAAGGATTGTTGCTGTGGAAATTTTGTATAATGCACTGCTACGGAGCCACCTGGAAACAAGTGCTATTATGCACTTGCTTCCAGGTGGAATGAAAAATGGAAGGAAAAAACTTTTTTTGCTAATACAAAAAAAGTTTGCGAGGTTTCTGTATTTGAAAGAATATGGGGTTTACCCTTTTTATCCCCTCATGTACCCGAGTCTTTTCGTCCTGAGCATAGTTGGATATACCAGGCTGGCAGTTAGAAGAGATGTTGCGCTGGTCAAGTATGTGGCAAGCGTACTGCTAGGTTTGTTGCACCAACCAGAGGTGCTGGAGGCGCTGCGGATGTGCGCGCCAGACGGGTGCGCTCTGTTAGACGTACCGTTGGCTAGGACTAGCTTACTTAGGTTTACTTTACCCCTATGAAGCGAGTCATACGTTTGATAAATGCTGCAACGTTATCGGAAGATATATTTTGCTGGCGAGATTCGTCAAAGTAGCGCAAAATTTAATTGAAAAAGGTCTGACCATTTAAATAATGATTAATGTATTGGAATGTCTTATTGTAACGATTGATGTATTGTATTTTAATGTTTTATATGTGTGTTATAACATCGCCCTGGAAGTTTCTGTAAAGGTGTTATAATAATTAACGACTAAATAAATAAATAAATTTAATTATTATTATTACGTAAAGGCCTTAAAGTCATTAGGTATTTTATAAAATCAAGTGAAGTTAACTTTTAATTTCATTGAACTCACCACTTTATGTGTTAAAAAAACGTTATTTTCGATGCTACACATTTTTATCTAAGTGACAACCATTTTCCCACACTCTACTATCATCGCATCACAATTCACAAGCAATGACCAAAACCGGATTTGACCTTAACACAATAATCTTAAGAAATTAGCACACTGGGCTACCCCAACCCTCTAAGACTCACCCTTTCCCACGCGCTGACCACTGTCCGGTAACGTCTTGGGTCGTCTTGACCCTTCTATTGTCATGCTAAAAACCTGTTACGTACAAATAACTGTTATTTATAGAAAAACTTGTTTTTGTTCCCACACCGGACGTGAGTTTGTCTCTTATGATAATTCGAGTTTTAATTGTAAGTTTTTAATAAAGGGTTGAACTGACCAGGAGGCTAGAACTTATTATCATTGAAAATCTTATAAGCGAGTGTCGTTATTATTGTACATTTACGACTTAAATGTGTTTTGTCATTAGACGTTTTTTGAAACGATGATAATATTTTTTGTTTGATATTAGGAAAAAGAACGTTGTGGTGGCCCTGGGTGGCTTAGACCTCTCCTCTCGTTCTTGAGGTCGAATCTGGGCAAGTGCCACTTGTGACTTTTACAGTTCGTATGTATTTTCGAGCAGTGGTGGCCCTGGGTTAACGGACTTACGTGTCTCAGGTCATGGGGGCTTTACTTTGTGTAAATTATTTCATCACCACTGCTCTAAAAACGGTGAAGAAAAACATCGTGAAGAAACCGGCATGTCCTAGAACCGAAAATTCGAAGGCATGTGACATCCACCAACCCGCACTGGGCCCGCGTGGTGGTTTAAGGCCCATTCCTTCTCTCACAGGGAGGAGGTCTGTGTCCCAGCAAGGTTTGACGTGTATGCCTCAGGTCTTTGATGTCATGCTTCATCTTGTACTTCATACACCACCCACCTTATCTCAATATCTGTAACAAATAAAACAGCGCAATTTCAAAGCACCTATTACGTAACAGCAAGTATCAAAACTACCCAATCCACGTACAACGCGCCTGAGATAAATTTTGAAGCGTCAGTGAAATTTTAATAACTAATTTTCTTGTAGGACTTGCTCGCGATCCCGATCCCGCTTGCAACCAAAAATATATGGTGAATAACGTACGTAGGTATGTTTTGTATAGACACGTTAATTTACATGGATTTGAACATAATTTTGATGTAGTGAAGAGTTAAGATTCGGGGAAAATTTCGTTTGAGTTTTGTTTGCCCTCTCACAGAGAGGAAGCCTGTTTCCCAGCAGTGGGCAAACTTTACCTTTGCTGGTTTTGATTATGCGCTAGGTTTTTTTACCTTTGATGAGACTTACTTTTATTTTTCTTTAATAAAAATAACACTTTTATATACACACGAAATTTTAGGATTTGTTTAATATAATCTATATCTATACTTCTATACTTATAGTTATTACTTATATAATATTATAAGGAGGAAAGATTTGTATGTTTGTATTTTTGTATGTAACGAATAAACTTAAAAACTACTGGACCGATTTCAAAAAATCTTTTACCGTTGGAAAGCTACACTATCCCCGGGTGACATAGGTTACTTTTTATCCCTGTATACCCACGAGAACGGATACTACGCGGGTGAAACCGCTAGGCGTCCACTAGTATATAAAAAATAATTACGAAGAAAGCTTTTAAAAAAAGAAACCGTTCTAAAGATATATAAGGTAACCCTAAGTTATATATAGGTCTGTTCTAAGATATTTTGTATGTATTACGTGTAAATTATTGCACATTTTTGTGTTTTGCTTTGGCAATCGGATTTGTTTTTTATATTTTTCTTATGTGAGTGAAGCAAAAGAAGTATGTAATGATCGTAGCAGGTGGCGTTCAGCAGACTCTGTCTACCCCCATGGGAAAAAGGCGTGAGTTTATGTATGTATTTATTTATATGTTATCTTCACAAATCGATACTGTCTCATGTAGTACCGGATAGACCCTTCGCGGGATTTAAACGACCAAAATGTAAGGGTGTATAACATCGATAGAGGGTGAAAAAGGAAATAGCTGGCAGTTTCGCCTCTTGGTGTATTTCATGCCTGTTTCAGATTCTTAGAAAATATATTAAAGAAGACTTATAACTTAAAAAACAACTTGATACGAATGTCTTGTGATACATATTATTACAGAAATGTCAATCTGTTTAATTTATAGCAAGAGTTGTAAAAGTATTCACGAATTTTCGTTCAAATGACAGAAGCTTAGCACGCATTGCGTTTTTTAGCCGTGTGGATAAAACCGCACATTTCGCGACATATGGAATTATATAAAGCTGTTGCTCTAGACAAGTCTCATTCGATGTCAGTGATGGCGATAGGCCGAAATGTAATGGATTGGTCACGTGACTATTCGATAGCGTTTGACATTTCCATACATTTTTGTCAATTTTCCAGTCGCTATCGCCACCTTCGATGGTAGAATGTCTATTATCCAGGATATCTGCACGCAAATGCAGTAAAAAAAAACCACGTGTTAAAAAATTCGCAACAAATCTGTGTTTTGCCACGGAATCCACCGCACCGCAGCGCGGCTTTAATTCGCGCTTATATTTTGAGCTCTTTGAACAGGTAGAAAGAGACAAAAATCGCGCGGTATTTTATCCGCAGTGCCTGTTAGTTATGATTCAGTGCGCTGATAAAAACCGCAACGCGTGCTAAGCCTAAGATACCAACTTCTCTAAATGCTTGCCATTTTATTATTTACAATCCAGACACATAAAATGTTATGTATAATAATGTAAAATTAGCTTTGACCACTATCTCATATGTGTAATGGCAAGCGATGGTGAGTGCCAAGATGGCGCACGCTTGCCTAAAGGTAATAGTTACCTACCTACTCTAGACCGTAATAGAACAAAAGCGCTAACTATTGTAAAAATTAGGGATGTTACCGAGGTTCGATACCGATCCCGAAAAGTAGGATCTTCCGATTGTTTTTAAACGGTTCCGGTTCCGAAACTTTTAAATTGGAGTTTATCGGAGGTCGATGCGCAACGGCATGCAGCACGCGGCCTCAGTCAACGCGTACACACTTATTTATAATTATAATACCGATTGCGATTTTAGAAAATTTTTTTTTTTTTCAATTTCATGTTAGGTGTATTGTGTTAGAGCTGAAATTAAAAAATGCTGAATTACAATGTATGTATTATTTTATTTTATTAAACCTGCTTTCTCTTAACACATCTTTCTTCAGCCTCCGCCTCCTATTTCAATTTTGGTTCCTATTCCGATAAACCAATTTTAAAACCTCCGATTCCAACTTCGGTTCCGATTTCATCACTTCCGTAACATCACTAGTAAAAATTACCAAATTGTAAGGATTGGCATGCGCTACAGGTATGTTATAGAATAGAATATACTTTATTGTACACCAAAAAGAGAAATTACACATATATTTTACTGCAACTTAATACTATGGATACAAAGGCGGTCTTATCGCTGACAGCGATATCTACCAGATAACCTTTGGGTGGCCTAAAGAACTAAACATAAAACAGGGGTAGCCTATGGTGTACTGCTACATAAAAAAAAAATTGATACATAAAAATTATATAGCTATATAAAATACTATACACAAACTTACAAATAAACGTACATACATAATATTACATGCAACAAAATTACAAAATTTAATTAATTGTTATGTACTCAATCTCATAGTAGTTTGGCAATCGTTATCGTTGAAAGAAGGACAGTGTGTCTTCTGTTTTCAGTCTAGACTTAAAACTCCTAACACCCCACAATACAGGGAATCCTAGTGTGGAAATATGGAAACACCTAGCACTTAAGGGTCTCTATTGTATTATTGGGTAACTATTGTACTGTATAAAAAGGAACGGAATAAAGATTTCTATTATTATTATTTTATTAATAATAGTTATTTTTAGTTCGTTAATAATTACAGAAACACAAGGAAGCGAAATAATCAGCTATAATTAATTATAAATCAATTAAAAACTTACACTTGTGTGAATACAAATTTAAGGCAGCTAAACATAGATATACCAGTATTACTTGGTCCTTCGTCCGCTTTAAAATGTATAGAAAATTGGTCCTTTTATCTTTGGGTCTTGTCTGAAGGCTTGGAGTGTAGGGGGTGTTTCACAAATTGCCTCAGGAGTGGGAATAGGGGGTGTAGGGGTGGAAAAGCGTGAAAATTACACAAGAAAATTTCACCATTCAGCATCTTTGTGTTTTCCTTCAAGATGGCGAACGGCGCGAGTTGGTTGGTGAAGCAGAGAGACGTAAGTGTGTTTGCGGAGAAATTCGCGTAGGTATAAAGTGTTTTAGGGGTAGTCTGGCTTTTGCTGTCTAAAGTCTTTGTGGTCATATGATTATGAATATTAAAAAAGAGCCGATTAATCGGGCCTAAGTTTAATGGCAAGACTGATTAATAAATTGATATTTAAACTGACATAACTTTACTTTCTGCTCGTAGAGATTTGGCTTGACCACTATCTCACCTGATATTACTATGATTGCACAAAAAGTATTGTCTTTAGGGCCTAGCTAGACAAAATGACATTCTACCGAATTCTTCACTTTCTGGAATGTCAGTGTCATGAGCTGTATAATGCCCCTGATGCAGCAATAAACGTGGCCGCCTACTGGGCTTTAATCATCCCCCAAGCGTCGCCACATTGATCGGTCCCGTGGGTCTCGCATCTAGCGGTTTCCCGCAACATTCACCAGGTCATCGGTCCACCTGGTGGGAGGCCTTCCAACGCAACGTCTTCCGGTTCGCGGTCACCACTCCAGAACCTTTCTGCTCCATCGGCCGTCCTTTCTGCGAGCAATGTGCCCTACCCACTACCACTTAAGTTTGGCAATTCTTTGGGCTATGTCGGAAACCCTGGTTCTCTTGCGGATCTCTACATTTCTGATTCGATCACGAAGGAAACCCCGAGCATAGGCCTCTCCATTATCCTTTGGGTGACTGTAAGCTTTCTGATGAGGACCATTGTGAGCGACCACGTCTCAGAGCCAAATTTCGTCACTAGAGACACAGTGGTAAGTTGGACGAGAAGATACCGTGCAATTTCCCAATGGCTGCCCAGGCAAGTCGGATTCGACGGTTGACCTCTTTCTCGAAGTTGGCCCTACCCAACTGAATCGTTTGTCCAAGGTAGACATAGTCACCCACAACTTCGGGCTCAAATAGTTTGATCAAATGTACCATCAAAACGAAGAAGACCGAATTCTTTAATTCTAACGAATGTCAAAAAGTCTGAATGTAAGGCATATTATTGAAATGCGCTACCGAATCGTCCCTTTAGAGCCCATTATCAAGTCCTTTTGTGTATGTGCACACACTGTTTGGAGATGAAACTCATGTTTGTTTGGATGGTTTTTCACTGGAACTATTACAGTTTTTAATCGTGCCTAAAATATCACAGAATTATCAAAAAACTATTACATTTCACACTAAAGTATAATTTCCTTTGTTACCAATTAAAACGAAAGTTTACAAAACTCAGTAGCGCCTCTATGCTGAACGCTCGCGACAGGAAGTCGGCACAATGGAAGTCTCGGCTTCTTTGATCATCGCGTTAATTAATGTTTCTTGTGTATTATATTATGTATTTGTGTAGGTACTTTCAGTGAATCATTGTTTTGTCATTATTGCGGGCTGTTTGTTTTTGTCTGATCAGTAGAGTTGGCGTAGTTTAATTATTTTGTAGATATAAATTTTCTTTTCTTTTTTAGTTTATTTCCTTTATATTCACTATTATCATGTTTAGAACTGGCTAATGATCAATTTAAATGAACTCTTTGAGTTTTACTGCCACAACTCCAATTCTTGTATCACTACATAGTACACTACAATAATAGATATAGTGATTTAAGAGGAAGGTTTATATGTATAATACACGCGGGCGAAGACGCTGGCAGAAGCTAGTATATAATATCGATGCTTCCGACAACAAAGGTCGTAAACACCAAAATAGCACTTTTGGTAATCAACGAAAAACAAAAAATAATTTCGTTTTTGGCTTATATCTTTTTAACTTTAAAAGTTGTAAAATTGTGTTCTATACAAGAAATACGTAAAATACGGTGATGTTTCATAATATATTATTACTATTTATGTCAAAGCCTTATTTTAAAAGTTAGCTTGGACATACACCCCAGAAAATTCAAGAAGTTGGTATTTACGACCACTAACAAATCAATGGAGAACGATTTGTAATTACAATTAATTATGTATTCATGTTTTTACTACCGACAGCTGTTTGTACGTTGTATTATACGACCTGCACGGTTATTCGGTGCTAAGCAATATGAGTTATACATACCCTCTTTTCTAAAAAATCTTGATTATACTAGTAAAAATTTTGGGTGTAAAAGTATTTTTTTTAGGCGAATATTTTTTTCACATTTTTAGATCGACGCAGCGCCAAAAATTAAGTAGGGCTGCATTCTTAACTCATTTTCGCCAAAATGGCGTTTACGACATTTGTTGCCGGAAGCATCGATATATAATCTGAATCTCGGAAACGGCTCCAACGATTTTCATGAAATTTTGTATGCAGGGGTTTCGGGGGCGATACATCGATCTAGCTAGGTTACATTTTTAGAAAACGTCGTTTTCTCTATTTTCACCCGATCAGAGCTCGGTCGCCCAGGTACTTATAGTTATTGCTGACAATATGGCGCCGAATCGCAAATATACACTGTACAATTTTGGTCGTTTAAATCCCGTGGAGGGTCGATCCGGTACATGAAACAGTATCTATTTATAAAGATAATATTAAAAATAATAAAATGCCAAAGCGAAACGCTAAAGAGTGCAAAAAGAACTTTCGTTTCGGAAATCGTTGTTACAAAATGATAAAACAAAAGGTACCAAAGACACCGGAAGTCAAATCATGTTACGTGGCGAGCTGTTATAATATCTATCCCTTAAAATTTAAAATTCTAAAGTCCAGAATTAATTTGAAAGTAGATACCTACCTGTTACCTACTATTGTTCAATTCTACTTCAACCCTCCGTTCGTGTGTGGGTGACAAATAGGTATTCCAATTAAATTATTGAGCATACTCAGCTCACACTTGACTGGTTTGTGAATTAGACAGATAGTATCATAATCTATTAGATTGTTTTTTGTCAATACAAAGACCCAGTTTTAGGCATAGCACTCAATGCTTTTTAGGGTTCCGTACCCAAAGGGTAAAAACGGGACCCTATTACTGAGACTCCGCGGTCCGTCTGTCTGTCTGTCTGTCTGTCACCAGGCTGTAACTCGTGAACCATGATAGCTAGAAAGCTGAAATTTTCACAGATGATGTATTTCTGTTGCCGCTATAACAACAAATACTAAAAACAGAATGAAATAAATATTTGAGTGAGGCTCCCATACAAAAAACGTGTTTTTTTTGCCGTTTTTTGTGATTAGGGGACGGAACCCTTCGTGCGCGAGTCCGACTCGCACTTTGCCGGTGTTTTTTTATTCGCGCCAACTTTTTTCCGCCCATTCTGTGACCTATGGAAATGTACGAAGCTGCACGCATTGCGGCAAAAAAAACGCCCTCAAATAGTACTAAAATATTCGCGCGAATAAAAATCGCCATGCGTGTTAAGCCTTTGAAAAAAAATGGTTCCAAAATGAATGTGACAAACTATTAAACGCGCGTATGCTACTTTAATTGGTTGAATATTTTTGCTACAGCAAATTGACTTACTTGACTTACTCTTAATTTGTGACTCTTGACGCTTGGATAAATTCTTAACAGAAACCGGGATACTAATAGGGAATAATTAGGTATTGTATTGTATTCATAGACAAGTTTTTATTATAAACTGATGATCATTTTATATCAATTTGAACACGTGTCCATAGCACAAAAAAACCACCTCAAAAAGCAACAAAATAACAAGAAAATCAAGTTCCAATTTCAAAATCCAGTTCCAATTTCAAAATCGAAATCCAACACGATTAAAATACCGGTTCTCTTTTCAAAATCACGTCAATTTATCGTTCCGAACCAGTTAACCCTTCATTTTGATGACAAAAAGTTAGAACTAGTAACTCGGCCATTTGGTCAACCAGACCCGTTTCGTAACTAGTTTTAAGTGCTTTCAAAAGAACTGGTTTCAGTATCGGTATTATTGGATTTTAGTTTAGGTTTGGGCCAGGTGTCTTTTTAATAAAAAGTTTTATTATTTGTGTATTATATTATGGACTACAAAATCAGCCACAATCAAAATCTTTGAAAAACGCTTGATTATTTTGGAAAAGTCTTAAAGACAATCTATACTTTTCTTTAAATTTTATCTAGTGTATTGGTATTTTCCTTAGTATCAACATCAGTCAGGCGTCATCATCTACCTGATCTTGCCTCATCTTACTAACTTGAGGTTGGCGCAACATGTTAGACATAAAATAGAGAAACTAGGTGGGGAATGATTTCTAAGGTCTTGAAATTAGGGAAATTATTAACCGGGCGGAAAATATACTGAATGGGCGACTATTATACTACATAAGTAACTATTTATCCGGTTTGAGTAATACCTTTTAGGATTTTTTTGTGAGCTGCGTTAATAATATTATTGTTACAAGTTTTTAAACTGTCATGGTCACTAACATTAACATTAGAAGCGGGATAAACATGGAAACATGGTAAATATCCCGCTTCTAATGTTATTGTTAATATTGTTACGTACTTTAATTGTATTTGGGGTTCTATTTTTTCTATTTTAGCTTATTATCCTTTTGAAAATAGCTGAACAACCATCGAGGCGACATCGCTGTGCAGCGCGGGAGTTCGGGTGTATTCGTGTTTTCAACGAATTTGTCCGAGAGCGAGCGAAGCGAGCTCGGGAGCTCAGAGAACCCCGACACGGATAGGATAGGTTCGATTACTTCATGTTAGATTACTTTAGACCCTGCAGACAAACTGTGATTTTCAAGTCGCTGTTTTTAACATTTTTATTCGCCAACTGTTTGTTGCCTAATTAGTATTTCAGTAAGCCATATTCAGTATTTTTTACACCTTTAATTTGAATTTATTTTCGCTGGTTTGAATACTATCCTTGAAATTATAAAATCGTGAGGATGACACCATGTCTTTACTTTATTGGCACAGCACTTTTCCGACACAAACACTTTGAAATCTTTTGAATCGAATCTCTTTCACTAGACTTAAATACAAAGTAACAAAGAAACAAAAGCCAATCTCTACCTATTCAACCCTAAAAAACTATCTGACATACACTATCGAACCGCTATCATCCCGAACAAAATCAGCGATACAAAAGGCCCGGGGTGGTAAGTTACCCCACAAAGGCTGGGCAAATAAGCCATTAAAAGCGTTGCGACGGTACTGGGCTATAAAATCTCTGCTTCTTGCCCCCTTCCGCACCCTTGGGGTGGGGCAGTACCCCCACCCCTTCGCGATAAACTGCTTTTATGCCGTTCCGTAGTATAATTAAAATGGTATGACATTTTCTGGAGTTAGATAAAATATCTAAGACGCAGTGGCAGGGGTGTTTTAGCGCCGTTTGTTATTTTGTTTGTGTGGGGGTAGCTAAATTATAATATATGTAGACTGTATTTTCAGACTGACTATGTTGATGGAGTGAGTAGAAAGCTTAATAAGATTGACGAATAGAATAGAATATACTTTATTGTACACCATAAAAGTTACATATCTATTTTGTAAGAAACACCAAAAGAAAGAAGAGAATCTTAGTGCCAGGTAGCCTTGTGGAACTAGAACTATTATTTACAGAAACAAAAAAGGAAAAATTTCCTCTTTTTAGGTACCGAACAAGGCCTTTTTTGTGCAAGTCATCATTCTTCTTGGTAAGGGTGGTGATTATGAAAATTATCTCTTTCGTTATGGTTATGAGATAACCCATGCTTAGCTGTATACATTTACGGGTTAATGCTAAAAATTAAGTCTGTTTTAATCATTATCATCATCAGCATTATAATGTTCCCACTGCTGAGACACAGGCATCCTCTCTGTGATAGAGGTAATGGGCCTTAATCCACCACGCAGGCCCAGTGCGGGTTGGTGATGTCACATGTCTTCGAATGTTTGGTTCTAGGACATGCCGGTTTCCTCACGATGTTTTCTTTCACCGTTTCTTGTTTTAATCATTTTAGTTAAATACAAGGCTGTTTCAATATAGGTCAGCGATTTAATTGGTCCTAATATTTTCTTAAGTATGTGACATTCATGGGAGGTGAAAAGTAGGTATGAGGTAAATTCGATTCTAAGAAATATCCTTGGATTAACGTTATATTAGTGCTGGAAAATGTATATGTTTACATGACGTACGTTCACAATAACGTTTTTAATTAATATTTATTTGGTTCACTGAATTATTGCTCTAGTGGTCGGATGGTTGCATGAATGGTATGTAACGTGGTGTCTTGAGTTCCATTCCGAGTAAGGCATAATTAATTATTAGTTGTAGTATGCGATACTTGAAGTTTCTTCAGCAAATCTTGTACTAATTCAATGAAAAATGTATGCAGATATCAATATACTCTTAGTACAATTAGTCGCACTGCAGTGGTCATACTTTGACCTCGAGCTGGCCTAGCGTAGTACTAAGTTTCAATAGAAAGTGAGGCCAGCTTATACTAGTTTTGTTACCACGGCATGCCTGCTGAATCTGGATACACCACTACTTACTCATTGATACAAGTGCAACTTCCAAAAACATACGCAATTTGTTTTTTACCTAATAATACATGTAACTTCATTGCTGCAACGAGCGAGTACAAAAAGCAAAAAAAGTTACCTACGTGAAAACCTCACAGCACTACGAAATCCTTCACAGCTACGCCGTAGCTTATTCGTAGAATTTACGTAGCGCTTTCGTAGTATTTACCCAGTCGAATATAAAATTATACTTTCAAAACTTTATTTAATGTTTTTAATTTGGTGTATTTTTAAATGGGAATAGTTTCGAGTGGAAATATTAATGAGCTTTTACGGGTTAAGCGGTGTTTTTTTTTTTATATTAATTTACTTAATATTTTATAATCTGATCAAATAGTAGTTATTTATAGCAGTACCGTTTAGTCAGGGAGCTTTTTTTTTTGGAAAGTTATCCAATGACTACTCTCGCTCTGGGTGAAGCGGGAGGGCGTGTCAGACTTTTACTGACTAAAACCCACCCGTGTTCCTTCAGTTGCTTGTGCCAGGGCCGCGGTAACTCTTTATCAAATTTATCCGCGACCAGGGAGCTATGTCCATAAATAAAAAAAATATATAATAATAAAATGGTGGGGCCAGACAATCTGACTCCAATCTTGCCAAGGGATATCGTGTTACACAATTACTGGGTTGTGGAGGTCAGATAAGTCGCTTCATGTAAATTTTTGGTTTTCAGCTGCATCTGGTTAGGATGAGAGCCAACCCCGACATAGGTGGCCAAGGCTAGGCAAGCCGAATTACATTTGAAATGGCACATGGCGATGGCACATGTGTTGATGTGCGATCATTCGGTTCCTTTCATGATGGTTGAGCTGAGTGGTGCCAATCCATGCGTCATGTTCGTGAACGGGCGCCATCAGTTGGGATGGGTCATAACTTGGTTGCCTCGGCCTGTTTTTAATTGATTATTGCACTTTAAGGATGTTTATTTTACTCACGCACGTCTTTTTACATCGTTCTCACATTATTATATGTATTTTTCCGACTTCTTATGTAACCAAGTACTTGTAATTAAAAACTTATTGATGAAAAAGAGTGTCTGTGTTTTTTGAGTTTCTTGCACATTCTTCTTCATAGAGACCTACTGACGCTTGTGAATTTGCTACTAGATTATTTTTTGGTTTTGTTTGACAATTCAAAAGTACCTTTAAGGTAAAAGAAAATATACTAAAACCTATACCTTTGAAATAAACTATTATAGATTTTTGAAATATTACCTTTTGACCTGCCCTATTCACTTCATATCTTGATTTTGTTGTAGTATGGACGTTCTCGTTCTTGCTGTATTTTTCTTGGTTATTTATCTTGAAAACTTCTTCGTGTCCTGTAATATAATTGTTTTAAATGAATTTACAGAACAATTTATAAATAAAATATTGTTTTAATCTTCAACGTAGTGCATTATTTATCAGTAAGTCAGACGCTTTGTTGTAACTCTAAGGACACTTTTAGTCTCCAGACCAGCTATAGTAGGCATTTCGATACCTTTCCATTCGATACTGTGACTCCTTAACTATTATTTCGGATTCCGATTCAAATTGCATTCGTATAGAAACAGTAACGGTAGTGTGTGTAAATTGTTTATTCCTTTTTACCCGACTGCCGAAGGAGGGTTATGTGTTTATCAGTCTATGTACTTATGTATGTATGTATTTATGTATGTTTGTTCCTATGTTGCGTTCTAGAGACCAAACGCTTTGGCCGATTTTAATGATTCTTACGTCAATCGATTCGTCTTAAACCTGCGAGTGTCACTGGCTACATAAAAATTATAAAAGAAAATAATGGCAGATTTTGGGCGCCATTTTGTGGGGAAAAAAAAAAGTTTTTCTTGCAAACCCATCGTGTGGGGTATCAAACTAAAGGGTTTTAAGACGTGATTTCAAAAATATATAACACTTGTAAGTTTAAATGTACTCATAATTAAAAAAAAAATAACTAAAAAGTTGTAAATAAAAAAAGTTAATTAAAAAAAATAAAAAACCCGACTGCTTAAAATACAAACTAAAAAGACGTAAACAAGAAGAAAATCATGCTGTGCAGTCGGAGGATAAATCTGGTTTTGCTCAGCCAGCTCGTGAATATGTATCCTCCGACTGCACAGCATGATTTTCTTCTTGTTTACGTCTTTTAAGTTTGTATTTTAAGCAGTCGGGTTTTTTGATTTTTTTAATTTACTTTTTGTTTTGTTTTTTTTTATTATTGTCTATTAATATATGATAACGCAGTATCAAAATATAATACAAAATAATTTAGATGAGTTTTTTTTAGTATTGAGTTTACAGGCACTAGCAAACCTTAGTGTGCATTTATAGGGTAAAGAAAAAAAAAAACAAATTTTGGTAGAACGACCTTTTCCGAAAATCCCACATCTCAAACTTACGTAAGTTGGACTTTTTACTTAAATGCTTACTTTCCCAACCATTAAAGAAGAAAACTTTCTGCGAGTAAAAACATCTCTGAAACCGCACCCCCGCTTTTAGATCGCCATGATTCAAACTTTCATAGTAACTCATAATCTTCAAACATAAAACGGCAGAGTACAACCG
This sequence comes from Orthosia cruda, assembly GCA_964057195.1. Lineage (NCBI taxonomy): Eukaryota > Metazoa > Arthropoda > Insecta > Lepidoptera > Noctuidae > Orthosia > Orthosia cruda. The sequence goes on from OZ059854.1 coordinate 6,003,323, forward strand.
CAAAATATAAAGACCCACAATAGACGCGACTAATCTCCTAAAATCAATACCTTTTTACCTCTAACCCCCGAAAATTTTCCAAACTACACCCCCTTTTCCTTCACCCCGTTTTCAATTTAAACGACAAAGTATTATTTAATTTTCACCGTCTTTTCACCATTGTAAGGCACTGAGTGAGAGAGAGGGAGAAGCTCTTCTCTACTAAGACATTGTCTATCTCTGTCGCGCTTTCGTTTTTGTGTGGGTGTGAGAGAGATGGGTATACGCAAGACGATCGCGCTCCGTTTTCTTAATGACGTCATATAGATTTATAGATGTGTTTAGGGGGTGGTTTCTCCGCCCCGCGGGGTGAAAGTTTTTACAGCCTCGCTTTATAGTGGCGTTTTTCTATGATGTTATTTTGTGTTTTTTTTTTCGCTGAATATTTTATAAGAGTTATCTTGTTAAAACAGATGAGTTTTTAGTTTATGTTTTGTATAAAATTTAATGGTTGTTCAACGAGAATATTGTGTTGTAGTAGTTTGAAAAATGAGGCACTTTATTGCAGGCATTTCATTAAGTTTGGTGTTGTTTTAATATGAACTGAAAACATTTTTTAAATGTGTTTTTTTATGTTTTGCTGTTTATCAACAATCTCGAAGGGGTAACACATTGCAGATTGGAAAGTTTTGACATACTTCTTGCCCCAAATCCGTAGTATGACCAATAAGCAGTCTTCTTAGTTCCAATTTTGCCTGGATTTACTAAAAAACAATTTGAATATTATGTATGTAGAACATGTAGCCATAATACCCAATTACACACCTTTTATTTAACCCCAAAAAACCTCAACTAATTCCATCGCCAAACTGTAATTAAAAAGAAATCACCACGTTCCACATTTAAATTACGAAAGGCATTACATTTATATTCAAGGCAATGGCATGAAACGATTCAGCCAGCACCGTGCGTTCGAAATACGAAAAAGCCGATGTAAATCGCCTAATCTTGAGACCGCGCTCATGACGTATGTACGGCACGTCGCGTCGAATCGAAGTTCAAATTAGGAACGCGCGCCATCTTGGACATGCCACAGAGTAACAGAACACTATAGTAATTTGCATAGAATGGAACAGTGTACTGAAAATTCAGAGGAATCGTTTTTAGGCTGTGTGTTCGAAAGGTATGGTAGTTTGTACAGGAATTGTGAGGCAAATAGAGGAATCTTGGGCGCTTTAATCCAGCAATTACGCATTTTAATGGCTTTCGTTGGTGCCTCCGGTTTTAATATTCCGTTCCTTGTTTTACTGCTCAGCTTAGCTGCTTAGGCCGTACGGTATTAATGTATTTAGTTATTTTAATTGTAATCTCGGTAAGGTTTGATATCGCGAAGATGATTACTGAAAGGTTCGGTTTATTGAGGATTGTAGTAAAAGAGGCTTTTGTTTATTTTAATACAATGGTTTATCAACAATTTTCGATTTTATGAAAGATTTTGTAACCTAGATAGCTAGGTTATTGTCTTAGGTATTTCATAAATAGGTATGTAAATATGAATTTCTCTTTGACACGTTTTGCATTGATAACTAAATTGATTATTTCTATCATTTGGCTTTTTAGGGTTCCGTACAAAAGGGTAAAAACGGGACCCTATTACTAAGACTCCGCAGTTCGCACCAGGCTGTATCTCATGAACCGTGATAGCTAGACAGTTGAAATTTTAACAGATGATGTATTTCTGTTGCCGCTATAACACCAAATACTAAAAACAGAATAAAATAAATATTTGAGTGGGGCTCCCATACAACAAGCCGATTTTTGCAATTATGGTACGGAACCCGTCGTGCGCGAGTTCGACTCGCACTTGGCCGGTTTTTTAATAAAAGAATTATTTAAACTGGTTTATGATGTAAATAAATTACAATAGAAACTAAAATTCAAAACACCTAAAATCTATATAGGTCGGCAAGCAGTCAGTTACTGCTTGCCGACCTATATAGTAAAGTTTCATCAATTTCAGTAGGTACCTGACTAAAACATTTTCCCGAAAAATAAAAACTACTACCCCATAAACACTAAAACAAAACATAAATACAAATTCCAAACCATTCAAACACCGAAACGCCAACACAAAACAAAAAACTACCCACATTTAAATTTTTACACGACAGTAACGAAAAACTAATTTGAACACAATAAAACTTCGCGTCTCCTGTGTAGCATTAAAACGAAAATTCGCATTCGAAACGCAAAGGTTGCTGGCAGAGCATAAAATTCTGAACGCAAAAGACGACTGCCGCTTATTAAAACGCCGGCTTTGCAAAGTTAAAATTAAACATGAAAAACGGCGCCCCCCTAGCCCCCCGACTACCTGGGGGGCGACCCGGCAACTATGCTCTAGTTCTAGGGGTGGCAAACTTTCGTGATGATTTTTATGGCGATATTTCTTGGTGTATTTTAAGATTAGAAATTGTTATTGTGCATCAGGAACCGGGCTAGCTTCGCCATTTTGAGACGGTATGGCCAAACGAGTTGTACTCCTAATAGATAAGGCTTGGATTGCGAAAGATAGAAAAAAATTGGAAGATGGAGGTCTTTGCCCTGTAGTAGTGTACTACGTGCTCATATTTTTTTTATTTGTTTGCCCTCGGACTGGACGCCTTGCAGCAATTACACCAATGGAGCACAAACTTAATAATAATATTACGTATTTAGGTTTTTAGGGTTCCGTACCTCGAAAGGAAAAAAACGGAACCCGTATAGGATCACTTTGTTGTCCGTCTGTCTGCCAAAACCCTTTTTCTCAGGTACGCGTGGAGGTATCAAGCTGAAATTTATATCAAATACTCAAGCCTACTGTCCCTTAAAGCTGTCAAAAAGCCAAACTTCTAAGACAGAATAAGGAAAAATTGTGAAAACCGTACATTTTTATTTACATCATACAATAAAAATATTTTTCATAATTTTAAACTTATGAATGCGTAGAGGTATTAAATTGAAATTCATATCAAATACTCAGGTCTATAATACCTTTAAGCTGAGGATTGTACGGAACCCTCGGTGCGCGAGTCCGACTCGCACTTGGCCGTTTTTTTGGTTTTGTTACTATAGTTTTCCTCAGGGTGTGAAAGGGTGTTCACTTTTTAAGAACTATTAATAATTGTTTGTTCAGGCAAATTATAACCGTCCAGCGCCAAAAGGACTACGGATGCGTGAAAAGGCCTGAAAATATATATTATGCCTATTTCAATAATTTAGGATCCATAACTCAACCAATTAAGGGGGCTATTCCATAAGATTTTATAAGAAGTCAGTCAAAAGTCACAATTTCCCAAAGATTTACGATCTCGCCCACGCGACAGCCCTACAAAATTTTATTTCGCCGCGAAATTTGTAAATTTATGTAAATATTCCGCGTCTTGGGGCAGGAGAGGGGAGAGGGGGCGAATAAGGCGAACCTAGAGTTACAAGTGCGAGCGGTGCCGCGGTACTAAACGTGTTCATGCTACTTGCTTTTATGTAGTGTTATTTGTTTTTTGAGAATTTATATTTGTGTAATTTGTTTCTTCGTTTTTTTATGATTTAGGTAGTGTTTTGGGGTTGAGAAAGAAACGAAATACTTGATCTGTACTCAGATATGCGGGTCTCGGTTTTAGGACCTTAGTAACTCTGACAAATTTTCGCTGTATTCATAATCAAAACGTTTTTATACTTATTTTTTACTAGCTTCTGCCAGCGACTTCGCCCGATAAAAATTATCCTATGTACTATGCCTGACTATAATCTTTCTCTTTGCCAAATTTCACCCAGATCCGTCCAGCCGTTCTGGCGTGATTGAGTAACAAACATACACACATCCACCCATCCAAATTTTCGCATTTATAATATTAGTAAGATTTGTTAGGTACATAGAAGAGTCGACTATGAATAATTATAAAAACACGACATAATCATAACATTTAAGCATACCATAGATAATATATTACCAGCATACAGATGCCTCATCCCATATAAAGAAATCGTGCCTACGTAAATAGCGTTTTGCATCTGATTATACTGATTATTTTTTGTAAATCGATCTCATTCGGTTCCGTTCCACGGCGATAGATAGATCACCATCTTTATCCGTCCTTTTTACGGAGACATCTGTATGCTTGTTTTATATTATCTGTGATACTATCAAAGATTCAATTATGTTACACTTTTTTCTTTATTAGTGTTAAGACTCTTATCAATTTCTCAGTATTCGTTATCGGAACGTCTTCTCTTCAAGGAAACGAAATCAGGCTACACTCAAACTGGGTTCACATCAAAGTTCAACAGGGTTTGAACCCACGACCTCTTCGCTGTAACACCTTGCCCGTTTAGAAATTCTTGCCTCTACATAATCTGTGATCTTAATTTTAAACTTGGAAATAATTATCTATGTTAATTAGACCTAATTTTCTCCAAAGATTACCTTATAGCTCTAGTGTTTGTAAGCGCAACTGATGATTAAGCCCTAGATTCGATTCTGAGGTCGTTCTGTGTTATTGTTGTTTTTCCTTTGTGAATGTTTCAGTTCCAAACAACCTAGTAGACCAAAATCTTGATTAGTGCCCAGTTAATTACAAAAAGTCATGTTACACTCAAAAAATTATAAAACATTGAAAGAAATAAAGGAAAAGATTTAAAATTTTTGAGTTGCTTGTGTTATTTTATTATAGACTAGCGGGATGCCTCGCGGTTTCACCCGCGTAGTGCCCGTTTCGGTGGGAATACAGCGATAAATAGTAGCATATGTCACTGGGGGATAGTGAAGCTAGCCGGCTGTGAAAGAATTTTTTAAATCGATTCAGTAGTTTTTAAGTTTTTTCGTTACATACAAAAATAAAAATCTTTCCTCTTTATAATATTACTAGCTGACCCCCGCGGCTTCGCTCCTGTCAACTAGCTACCTACCTACCTAAACTACCCTGCCTACCCTACCTACCTACCTAATATTTTTTATCTATGATCAATAGTTTTCTCAGCGCACGCCAAAGAATGAATTGTATAGGCAACATTTTGCTACCTTGGGTTACATTATTGCAATAATCATAAGGATCTCTATTATTAAATATAATGTAGCATATGACACTCAGGAATAATGTAGGTTTCTACTGGTGAAAGAATTTTCAAAATCGGTTCATTAAATCCGGCGATTACCCCTTACAACATCACAAACTCATAATCTCACAAACTCACAAACTTTACCTCTTTATAATATTAGTATAGATATAGGTACTACTTCTGCCTAGTGCCTCCAGAAAGTACGAGCGTATTAATAAGTTCGTTAAAACTTTACCTTGATGTAAATTATACCTTATATACTTCAAAACAACACACCGTAAACAAGAATTTTCATTTACTTATTTACAACTTAAAACTCGAGCGAAAGTTTCCAAGTTAGACGTATTTGCTTAAAGAAAACTCATTAAAACTTGAAATGGGTACATAAAGACGAATTGAGAAAGTCGAAGTCGTTTGAAGTTTGCGAAAATTCAATTAGGGTTTTTAATTTGTATCGCGAAATCGATTTACGGAGACAACTTATGTTGTTGATGTTTTGGTTTGAGACGTCAATTGTATAGATAATGTTTTGGACATTTGTATTTAAAATTGATAGAGAAATATGTATTTATTATATGAAAAAATCAAGAATCTATATCTATACTAGTATTATAAAAAGGAAAGATTTGTATTTTTGTATGTAACAAATAAACTTAAAAACTACTGGACCGATTTCAAAAATTCTTTCACCGTTGGGAAGCCACACAATCCCGGGGTGACATAAGCTACTTTTTTTCCTTGTATTCCCACGGGAACGGCAACCACGCGGGTGAAACCGCGAGGCGTCTGCTAGTAATAAATATTTTGAACTTAAATATATATAAGAAAAATATTGAATCTTGGTTGAAATTCATTTTCCGAAGTCTGATATTTTTATGAGATGGTATTTTTCATGCTTTTTTTTTCCAATAGCAATATTTCAATATTAAGTATTTTGGAGGGCAAATAATAATTTAGTTAATTATTAAGTACAAGTTTTCATACTAAATATTCATAAAGAGGAATGTACATAGAGTTTTATGGTCATAAAATAATTTTATACGACCTAACATAAAAAGGTTAAACAACTAGTGTTGTACACTTTCTTTACACTACGAGACTGTTAATTACTTTTGTAGAAGTCTCCTTCTCTTAACTATTAAAAGGAGTGAACAGGCATCTTCTGAGTTTGCTTGCTCCACCATAGACCTTATCCATCGCTTACCACCAGGCAAGATCGAGGACAAGAGACGAATCACAATTATGAAAAAAAAATAACGCTGTTAATTTTATTGAAACTTCTTAAAAAATAAAGAATAAAAGAAATTAAGTGTAAGAGCAGGATGTAGTTTATATTTTTCTTCTTTCTCATTTAACGAAATGTGCTCAAAAGTGACGCATCCTTGAAATTTAATTACGCTGCAGTTTCATTTCAAACAAACTATTCATTAAAAAAACTTATTTTAAAACAACCTTTTTTTCGTATTCTTCTCAGAAAACCCTTTCATTTGATACCCATATCATTTCAGTGCACCAAAAATAACTAGTCCGCCATCTTGGTCCGTCCGCCATATAGGTTTAAGAATGACGTCACTTAGCTAACCATGCATTGTCATCCAAACTAAAAGTGTATGCAAAATTTCATGTTAATCGGTGGAGGATAACTGCTTTAAAATTCAGTTGCAAGATTTGACCCGACATTACATTACATACATACATACATTGCAAGTTAAATATCATAATCACCATACTCATTAGCCCACAGAAGGACGATTTCTGTCCTTGAGTAATTTCTTATTCACCCAAAAGTCTAGTTTACATTTAATTTCAAAAGTTAAATCCGAACAAAGATGACCCTTTTGTTGTTGAGTATTCAAACGGCTTTCTTTGAATAAATAGAAAACGTACAAGTACTAAAACTTTGTAGACGAATATTACGGCTCAAGATGGCTTTGCACAATGTTTTTTGAATCAAGCTTATTGAGATATAATTTGAATATATCTCTAAATAAAAAGATTTATTTAACACATTTTGGCTTTAATAAAAAAACTCTCCCTTACCTAACATATAATTATCAAAATTTGAACATCAACTTAAATCAAACAAAATTTTAAAGACAAAACTTATCTCATTCTCTCTTTTTTTTTTTAGACTGAATTGACCAAATACAACGCTGCGTATCAATTTATTTATTACTAGCTGTTCCCCGCGGCTTCGCTCCCGTGGACCACCCCACAGGACCCGTTTTCGGGATTAAAATATAGCCTATGTCACTCAGGAATAATGTAGCTTTCTATTGGTGAAAGAATTTTTTAAATCGGTCCAGTAGGTTCGGAGCCTATTCGTTACAAACAAAGAAACAAACAAAAAATATTTCCTCTTTATAATATTGGTATAGATACCAATCCTGCTAAGTCATCACACAAAAAGGCTTTGGAAATTAAGAAATATCATAGTATATAACTTTTGTTTTTTTGAATTGCTTAAATCTTTACTGGCAGCATAACCCTTTCTATATTGTTTTTTGAATTGCCTAAATCTTTTCTGGCAGCATAACCCTTTCTATATTTTTTTTTTGGTTCCTACAAATTTTAACCGACTTCCCAAAAAGGAGTATGTTCTTAATTCAGATGTTTATATTTCTGTTTGTATTTTCGGGTATAACTCCGTTATTTATAATTATTTTTTTGTTCGAAAGAAGTTTATTCCGAAATGGTTCCATTTAAATTTGGTAAAGACCTGATGAAGAACTTCGGAGGAGGACAACAACAGAACTCTTTAATAAATGACGCCAAATCTCTCGGGATTGATGCAATAGCATGTCTATTTATTGTTTACACCATTTTATAAAATACCATCACACCAGTACGCTCTAAACGGGAACTTGTCCATTATGTACCACAAAAAGTGAAAAATAAAATACCTTTTCTACAAAAAATACAACCGACTTCAAAATAAAAACACTACAAAGTGAAAAATAACTTCAATTTTGGAAATCAGAACACCGACTGCCGAAATTGAAGTTATTTTTCACTTTGTAGTGTTTTTATTTGGAAGACAGTTATTTTTGTGAAATGTATTGTGTTCCAAAATCCTCACACACATGCATACAGCCGCATACACATAACAAGAGCTTTATTGTGTACATAAAACATTGTGATTGCCTTTGACAGTACGCCCCGCGACTGCCAAGTTTTAATAGAAATTTAAATTAGCTGTACCTCGTTTGAAACGCTTGTATTGCGAGAACAGACGTATTAATATTATGTATACATATTTATTATAGTGTACAGATCTTTTGATATTTGTGGGTGAAGATGATAACGTTCTTTCTTTAATTGATAGATGACATGGTTTACGTAACTGGGTTTGTGTAAAAACCAATAAAAAATACTTTTTTAATTCCCTTTGTTAAGTGTTACGAACAGTTCATTTTCATTTAATTTGTATTGCCAATAAACGCTGTTTTCTCTCTTTATTTTCCCTTTTTTTTATTAAGCCTTTATTGCTGAAGAACTAAACACAAGTATAATCTAATAGTATTAAAAACTTAAATCTAATACATCCGGTTTTCCGGTTTAATGACCAGCGTGTCCTGTGACACATAGGCCTCTTCCAGCTGTTTCCACTCATTTCTGTCTCTAGCTTTTCTAGACCAGGTAGCGCCTCCAATTTTTCTTATGTCGTCTATCCATCTCTTTGCCTGTCTTCCCCTTTTCCTTTTGCCATCGCGTGGTTGCCATTCTGTTACAATTTTTGTACATTTAAACTTACTATCTCTCGTCATGTGTCCTGTCCATCTCCATTTCAACTGTCTTACTTTCTTTATTATATCTTCTACTTTGGTTCTGGATCGTATTTCAACTGCTCTTAACCGATCTTTTTTAGTGACACCAATCATGCTTCTCTCCATTCCTCGCTGACATGATCTCAGTTTTAAAAGATGTTTTTGATTTAGGCCCCACGTTTGGCTTCCATATGTCATACAAGGTAAGACGCACGAATTGAGGACTTTTCTCTTAGCTGCCATGGAAAAGTATTTGCTTTTGGGTATCTCCTTGAGTGACCAATATCTTTTCCATGCACAAGCAACTCTTCTTTCGATTTCCATGTCCGTTTGATCTCTGAATGAAATTAACTGTCCCAGGTACGTGTAGCTTTTCACGTATTCAATACTTTCGCCATGTATTGTTATGGCTATTTCTTCCCTGTTTCCCCTGTTATTTTCCCTTAATTAATACAAAAAATACGTATAAAATCAAGGAGATGAATTGGACAAGTTTTCCATCTTTAAACATGCATCATCAATACACAACTTAATTATTGCAAGCGTGATAATAATCGCAATTTACTCTTTGAACTATTTCGGGATCGTGCAGCTCGTTTCCATTACTCATGGGCCTGAAAGAATTGTTTTATTTTACAAGCTTTTAATTAACTTGCAATATATGTATGTATGTAAGTGAATTCGGGTCAAATCTTGCAACTGAATTTTGAAGCAGTTATCCTCCACCGATTAAGATGAAATTTTGCATACACGTTTAGTTTGAATGACAATGCATGGTTAGCTAAGTGACGTCATTGTAAATCCAATATGGTGGACGGCCCAAGATGGTGGACTAGTTATTTTTTGTGCACTGCCATGATATGGGTATCAAATGAGAAGAATATGAAAACAGCTTGTTTTTGGGGTTCCGTACCCGAAGGGTAAAAACGGGACCCTGTTACTAAGACTCCGCGTTCCGTTTGTCTGTCACCAGGTTGTATCTCATGAACCGTGATAGCTAGACAGTTGAAATTTTCACAGATGATGTATTTTTATTGCCGCTATAAAAAAAAATACAAAAAAATAGTATAAAATAAATATTAAAGTGGGGCTCCCATACAACAAACGTGATTTTTTACCCTGCATGCGCGAGTCCTACTCGCACTTGGCCGGTTTTAATATGAAAACATTTTTATTGATAAAATTATTTAGTTTATATTGGAAGGCTAGTGAACGTTTGTGACTGATATTAGACAAAAACAACTTAAGCGAGTGTAGAATTCCAAAAGAATTCTTGTAGTTGATTCTTTCTATTCTAAAAATACCAGCTTGAACTTTAGAAATCCACTCAGCAGTCTGCTCATCATCATCAGCTTTATAATGTTCCCACTGCTGGGACACAGTTCCTCTCTATGAGAGGGAATGGGCCGTAAACCACCACGCGAGCTCAGTGCGGTTTGGTAGATGTTAAATGTCTTCGAATTTTTGGTCCCAGGACATGCCGGTTTTCTCACGATGTTTTCCTTCAACGTTTTTAGAGCAGTGGTGATGAAATAATTTACAAAAAAAGTGAAAAATAAAAAACTTTTTGCAATAAAATACTACCGACTTCCAAATACTAAACTACAAAGTGAAAAATAACTTAATTTTTTTAAGTCGGTGTCTTTCGTAGGTACCATTTTTTTGCGTTATGGACACCGACTTAAAAAAATTAAGTTATTTTCACTTTGTAGTTTAGTATTTGGAAGTCGGTAGTATTTTTTTGCAAAAAGTTTTTTATTTTTACTTTTTAGTTGTACGTACCTAATAGAAAAGTTAGGAAGGTAACTTTAACGCCAAAATAGATTTCATGAAACTTGAACATATCCGATGAAATGAGAGATCTGCGTACCCCTTAAGAGCGTACTGGCGTGATGTTATGTTATGAAATGGTATAAACAATAAACAGAAATGCGATTGCAGCAATCCCGAGAGATTTGCCGTTATTTATTGAAGAGTTCTGTTGTATATCTCCGAAGTTCTTCATCTTCAATTTCGGAACATACTTTTTCAAACAAAAAAAGAATTTTCAAAATCGGTCCACAATTGACGGAGTAATCGGTGAACATACACAAAAAAAAAAAAAAAAAACAAACTTGAAGTCGAACATAGAACCTCCTCCTTTTTGGGAAGTCGGTTAAAAAGTAAAGCGCCTGCCTGGGTTACCTACAACTTGTAAGTCACGGCCGTTACCCCTGGGTCACCACTGCTCTCCTGCTCGGCAGCAGTCTAGTACATAATATAATTAATTTGCCAATTCTTCACATACTTAGATCCTAAAAGAGTATTTTCATCGCACGAGAACGTCGATTGGCATTGTCGTCCCGACTATTGCCAATTACGACTCGTTGAAGAATGAAGTGAACAACTTTTGATTTGGTATTGTAGGAATTCACGATTTTGCTCTGCGAGAATTCATCGGTGTTTTTCTAATGATTTGATTGTTAAATAACAGTGACACTGTCAATATTGATTTACGATTTGATCATGGGTGTAAACTAAAATGTCAGCTTACTGTAACTATCGGGTAGGTAATAAATGAATAATGCAATGTAGTTGTAAACTGGAACATTAGCTTAGAGTTACCATCGGGAGGTGTATACAAAGTTGTAAGCTAAGAGTTAAGGTACAAGATGGATAAACTAAGAGTTAAGGTACAAGATGGTTATTGAACGAACCATCATCGAGTAGTGCAATACTTGTATATTGTTAGCTCGCAATAAATAACAGGAGTGCCATACTTGTATATTTTAGCTCTCAATAACCAACGGGAGTGCATGCAATACTTCTATGAAGTTAGCTCACAGTATCCAACGGCAAGTGCAATACTTGTATATTCTTAGCTCACAGTAACCAATGGGAGTGCAATTCTTGTATATTATTAGCTCGCAATAAATAATGCTATAAAGTTAGCTTACAGTATACAACGGGAAGTACAATACTTGTATATTTTTCAATACATGTATATTTTCAGCTCTCAATAACCAACGGGGAGTGCAATACTTGTATATTGTTAGCTCACAGTAGCCAACGGGGAGCACAATACTTGTATATTCTTAGCTCACAGTAACCAACGGGGAGTGCAATACTTGTATATTGTTAGCTCACAGTAACCAACGGGGAGCGCAATACTTGTATATTCCTTAGCTCACAGTAACCAACGGGGAGTGCAATACTTGTATATTCTTAGCTCACAGTAACCAATGGGGAGTGCAACATAATCGTAAACTTGGATGTAAAATATGAAACTTGGAAATAAATTATGAGTGCAATGGAGTTGTAAACTAGGAAGTCAATTGGAAGAATTTTGGAAAAAAAATAAGGTATGATTAGTGTCCACTAATCATACCTTATTTTTTTTGTAAGTGTATCTTTGCTATGATTAGTTGACCCGAGCACATGATTACTCGTAGCTACAAGACCCAATCGAAGCATCTCTCTTAACTGATTTCTATGTCGTGGTGGCCCATTGCCTAAGACCTCGCCTCTCGAGCTTGAGGTCGTGGGTTCAAACCCGGGCAAGTACAAATGTGACTTTTTCAAATGCATATGCACTTTCTAAGTTTATCTTGGGCATCACAGGCAACGGTGAGATAACCTGGACTTATATAGTTAATGTAGGTCTGAAATAGACGAGTCAGAGCCCTATGGGGTTCCAAGAGCTGGCTTAATTAACTCTGACACCAGATTTGGCCACAATCTCACACGAAAAGAAGAAGAAGAACTTACTTCTATCACTCAGCTACTTTCCAGTCCATTTAATTTTCAATCTAAAACTATTATTAATCAGTATAATGAACGCTCAAAGTGGAAGTTGGAATAAGACGTTGGTGAAATAATGGCGGCGTCAACTTTTGATTGTCAAACACGTCGCAAGACGGAACTTAACTTTGGACCGTTTCGTTCATACAGAAAATAGTGATGTGCCTGTTACGAAGCAGAAACGATATTATACTATCTAATATTGGACACTTGCTGCGCTGAATGCCCTCCTGAACCTGAACACAGATTTGACGTTTGCTGAAAAATGGACGATACTGTCAGAATTTATGAAATTTTGTGCGAAAAATGTATGAATGTGTATTGTGATATAGTGTTGACATAAAAAGTCTTACGCGTAATATGCACACAAGACGCACAGTGTAAGTCGATGTGGCTGTGCTTGGTGGAGGCCTTATCTAGTTCTCTTTAGATTTTAAAATATGATTATTAGTATAAGTGTTCTTATAACAAAAGCGTTCATAACTATATAAGAATTTTTGATCATGTTGAAAAATGCTTAGTTTGGAATATCAATTCTCAATCATATAAAAATACATATAACATTTTATACGTAGTTGTCATAAAAGTATAAATATTTTTTTCTTTCCAAAATACTTTACCTAGTCCAAATACATTAAAACGACCGCCATCAAAAGTAAATACTATTTCAAGATTTGGAACAATTCGAAGCTTACAATAAATTCAAAAATAACTCAGTGAAAAATCGGAAATAAAAACTGGTTTTATTTCACTGGTCGCTACCCCATCCCTAGCCCAGTACCTCACTAGCTCTCCGACTAGCGTCGTTGGCTTCGTTCGTGGCAAGTTTTGATAGAATTTTCAATTACCTTCCTTTGTTTCGAGAGTTTCTCGAGCGCCTCTCCACTCGCTACTTCTAAACTTGCTGTTTGTCTTTGTACTTGACTCGAGACGTACCTACTAGCAGGTGGAAGAAAATAGCTGTTTTATAGTTTTATTGTATTTCATTCTAAAGAAGTCTTTTTTATGGCCACAAAAATATAATTTAGAAGAATACATTTTAGGTAAGTTAAAGTTGTCAAAAAATAAAAGACCCGTTTTGACAGCTATAAAAATACTTAATAATAATTAAATTTGAAGCTTGCGAATACGAGTAAGTACGTTGTTATAGTGTATGGGTATTATAGTAATTAATTAGGATTATGAATTAGATTTTTCAATTTCATACGTAGAAAGTTATCGCGGCACGTAGAATGAAGAAACGTCAACGGACTTCATAAGCTGTGACGACTTTAGTGGTCATCAGGTGAGATAGTGGTCAAGTGCGAGCCAATCATTAAATAAAAAATGTTCCTACTAAAAATCAAGAAACGTCAACGGACTTCTTAGGCTGTGACGACTTTAGTGGTCATCAGGTGAGATATTGGTCAAGTGCGAGCCAATCGTTAAAAAAAAATAAACCTACTAAAAATCAAGAAACGTCAACGGACTTCTTAGGCTGTGACGACTTTAGTGGTCATCAGGTGAGATAGTGGTCAAGTGCGAGCCAATCGTTAAATAAATAAATTTCCTACTAAAAATCAAGAAACTTCAACGGACTTCTTAGGCTGTGACGACTTTAGTGGTCATCAGGTGAGATAGTGGTCAAGTGCGAGCCAATCGTTAAATAAAAAATGTTCCTACTAAAAATCCGCTTTGCAATCATAGGCAAGGTAGATATGCTGAAGCAATGGGTGCACGGTTGGCGCAGTGGTTAAGCGATTGACTGCTGCGCTGCGTGTCGCGGGTTCGATTCCCGCGGGGAACAAATATTTGTATGACCTACAGACAGTTGTTCCTGCTCTGGGTGTTGTGTATGTAAGTTTATATGTTCGTAAACGCACCCACGATACAGGAAGAAATTCCTAGAGTGGAGCAAAGTTATTAAAAAAAAAAGGTCATTGAATCTTTGTACATGTGTAATAGTTGTTAAAATTGCTACTAACATAGGTATAAGTTTATATTGTTACTAACACCATTATTATGTATGTTTAGGTTTAAGTTATTTTATATGGGCCCTGTCGCCTGAAATAAATGGATTAATAATAATTAATAATAGGGGTGGGCCTAAGTCCAGTAGTGGAAGTCTTTCGACTTAAAAAAGGCAAGTGTGTTATTCCGGCCATATTTTTGATTCTATAGCATATACGGTACTTAAAAAAAAATCTGTCTGCCTATCTATCTGTCTGTCTGTATGTTCCAGGTAATCGCCGAAACGGCTTGATCGGTTTTGACGGGACTTTCATTCTTGTTTTGCACAGATTGTTGATATTATTAGGAGTAATTTAGTCTCCTTTTATTTAAGAAAAACCTTTTTCGTGTAACGAGTATGACGCGGACGAAATCGCGAGCAAAATTAAAAAAAAACAACATTTTTCTATTTTTTTTATTATAATTTGGTTTTCTATAATTTCTCATCTCAAAAACAAATCAGTCTTCCAAACTGCCACAAATTCAATTAAGCAACATTGATACAGCGTGTGACATGACGCCATCTTGTTGGCGAATTCTAATGAAGCTTGTGACGTCTGCATAATATTGTCATAACCAAAGGCCTGAGGTTATTCGATGTTTGACATGAGAATACTAACTTCGGATTGTAATAAAAGAGAAGGAAATTCATTTTAAAGTTTTCGTTTGAAATTGAAATTGACAAACTTACAGAAGAATTAGTGGAGACGAAGACGCTACACTGGTATGAGGTCCTGCCGGGCGAGCACGGCCTCTGTGATACGCATTTTATCACGATTTTTGCTCCCAAACTGTGTTAAAAATGTGTGATTCAAGCCTGTCACAGTAGGCCGTGCTCGCCCGCCTGAGATCGATTCAGGGGTTCAGGTATGTTATTATGAACTGCTAACGAGTAATTCCAGTTCGTTTTTTAGGGTTCCGTACCCAAAGGGTAAAAACGGGACCCTATTACTAAGACTCCGCGGTCCGTCTGTCTGTCTGTCTGTCACCAGGCTGTATCTCAAGAACCGTGATAGCTAGAGAGTTGAAATTTTCACAGATGATGTATTTCTATTGCCGCTATAACAACAAATACTAAAAACAGAATAAAATAAATATATAAGGAGGGCTCCCATACAAAAAACGTGATTTTTATGCCGTTTTTTTGCTATAATGGTACGGAACCCTTCGTGCGCGAATCTGACTCGCACTTGGCCGGTTTTTTTTATATGTGTTTGCTCTTGACTCTAGTCCAGTGAGATGTGACAGTGACAGAGTGGACGATGGAGTGAGCTTACCCAGAAGGAGACTGTTCACTCTAACTTCTACTTGATTTTGATTTTACTCTTTCACTGTGCGCATTATGAAGAAAGAAAGAAAAGAAAGAAAGAAAAATATTTATTTGTGACCCGCACAGGAGACACGAGAAATATGCAAAAAATTTAACAATAATATAAAATAAAAAATTAAAATCCTATGCGAGACCAAAAAGGTTCCTATCTCAGCATGTGCAGCGATATCCAAAAAGAAAATAACGCCGCGCTGATATTCTGATAGGACCCACTGTTGATGCCACGGACACACTTACGGAAACCGAAAATACTTAAATAATATATAAATAACAAACAAAATAGAATAAACACAGAAGGTGGGTCAAAGTATGTATATTATAATTACGTGTAAGTTTGATACAGATCTATAACTAAAATCATATTAAATGTAGGTAGATCTATGTACAAAGTCCGCGATGCTCAATGATCATTTGTCAAAACCATAGACAAATGACAGAATGAAGGATGTTTGGAAGCGCAAACAATTATGGTACGAGGTAAACAATTCAATTTCATTGTTGTGCAATTTCTTGGTATTCGTGCCTGGATTTATTTCCAGTTGACGGCAATGGTCTATTACATTGGACTTAAATATATCGCCAGTATCCACCAACCCGCACTGAGCCCGCGTGGTAGATAACGGCCCATCCCCTCTCATAGAAAGGATGCCTGGGTCCCAGCAGTGGGAACATTTAAAGGATGATGATGATGATGATGATAACGCCGGTAAAATTGCCTAGATCAACAGACACGCGTGGCGTGAGCCTATATAATATAAACCAAAAAAAAAACAATTATATAAGTGCTGTAAAAATTGGGGAATCAATGCATCCATTCATTTGGGGTAAGCTCGCCTTTGTACATGAATATTCTTTTCTCTTTGTGTAAATGTATTGTTTTGGTGTACAATATAGAATGTATAGGAAAAAGGAAGGGATAATGTTTTATCAGAACGACCGCAAAGACTGATGAAAAAACCGGCCAAGTTCGAGTCGGACGAAGGGTTCCGTACTTAGTAAATTGCGGTTTACGATTTAGGACGTAATAAAAAAAACTACTTATTAGATCTCATTCAAACCAATTTTCGGTGGAAGTTTACATGGTATTGTTCAACATATATTTTTTTTAGTTTTATCATTCTCTTATTTTAGAAGTTACATGCACACATTTTGCCACTTTGGAAGTGTCTCTCACGCAAACTATTCAGTTTAGAAAAAAAAAAATATTAGAAACCTCATTTTTAATCTATCATTTTTGAAAACCTATCCATAGATACCCCAAACGTAAGGGAAGAATTAAAAAAAAAATAGTTTCAGTTCTAAGTATGGGGAACCCCCAATTCTTTTTTCTATTTTTGTGTGAAAATGTTAATGTGATTCGCAGAATACATCTACTTACCAAGTTTCAACAGCATAGTTCTTATAGTTTCGGAAAAAAGTGGCTGTGACATACGGACGGACAGACAGACAGACAGACTTGACGAATCCATAAGGGTGCCGTTTTTTGCCATTTTGCTACGGAACCCTAAAAATATTGAAGTGTGTGTGTGTGTGTGTGCGTGTGTGTGTGTTAGTTCCATTTAGTGAGTATTGCAATGAATAACTCGATTCATTATTAACCAACCGCTGTCTATTAAATATTAGATAGTATTTATAAAGAATAAATTCATCCCCTCGCCCTCGTCCGTATTGCATTTAAAAATTGTCTAACTTGTGAAGTGAGGGTGAACTATAAGTACGTATCTGCTCAACCCTCGAGGAATACTTGCGATATATCATGTTAAGAAAGTCTCATCATTCCAAAATATAATAATTTTCAACTCCCCCACGATTCATAGCTAAGTACCTAACACGACTAAATTCCATAAATGCGAACAGGGAAAGAGAAAGAAACCCAACAATTCTCTAAATTTAAACTTCCCCGATCCGTCTTCATGCCGGTGGTTCATTTTTGCCCCCCTTTCGCCCCCTCGCGAAACTTTGACGGTTCCGTGGAGGTAGCATTCGCCTCCCGCTGTAGCTCGGTGCGGTTAAAGGGGCTTTAATCAATTTTTCAACTTCATTTCGCGGCTTGGTTAATTAATTTCGGTTCTAATCTTAGTTTTTAGTTGGAAAATTGTAGTGAAATAGTTTTCGTTTGTTAGGGGTTGAAAGGGGGTGAAATAAAAGAAGATTTCATGTGCTTATTGAATTTGCAACAACTTAAATATCACATTTAGAATTTTATTGGATAAAGTAGTTATTACTTTACTACTGATATCTTTTATAAGAATATTTTTTTTTTAATAATAGAAGCGGAAGATTATTTGAGTAGTTATTTAAAGAAGTTATCTCTTTCCTACCATAATCCTAATGTCACATCCAATTTCTAACTAAGACAACAATCTAAAACAAACTCTAAACACAACACCACAAGTGCTAAAACCCACTATCACCCCCTTCCAAATTATGCATAACACCCGCAAAATATCACTATAACCCCAGAATCCTCAAAACTAATAAAGGATCGAAAAACACTACCCTTTTACTAAAAACTTTTCCGAACGTAATTCTCGAAATTTTACAGCGTCCGAACTAAAACTATCTGGGGGCCCGAAAGGCTAAAAAAGGTCGGCCTAACCAAACAACCCTTATAAAACACCCCCGAGCTACTACTATGAAAACGCGAATTTTACGGGTTATTTTTGAGTACATTGCTTGTTACAAAATCGTCGTTTTCTAAGATAAAGTTCAAGTTTAGAGACTTATATTATTGTAATTTTGGGGTTGTTCATAACATTGACTTCCAAGTCAATATTGCATTATCGCTCAGTGTCAAATCACTAATTTTAGATTTCATACTCTTTTCTTGTAATGGTGTAATTTGGGTCTACCTATCGTTATTTTATTTAGTTATCAATAATTTACCTGCTGGTAAAATCTTCAAATACTCTTGAGTCGATCTTGAAACAAATTTTCCTAAACGACATTTTGAATCTGCGAATTTTTAACATCCGCAAGTGTATTTATTGTGTTCGGCATTAAAGTTATGGTTTTGAATTTACTATTAAATTTGCAATCTGCATATAGTAGAAATTTACTATCAACTCTTTTTAAAACAGCCAAAACTACATCTGCCTTTTAATTAATCGCCCGAGCGGAACTGAAAGCCCATGAATATAAAATATAAAGCGTAAATAAAATATTAATCTGCAAAGTGATCGTCTGGATTTTCGATCAACATCGAGTTTTCCATCACATGCTTTTAAACATGCTGGTTCTGCTCCATAAAGCAATATTTAGTGGATAAAATCGAACTGGTTAATTTATATATTATTATTCAATAATTATTGTATTGCTTTCGTTTTTTGATAAAGAAATTGACAAACACACACTGTTCCATTATTGTTGAATTAGGTAATTTAACTATTTTTGCAATATTTGTAAGTATGTGAGAACCATGTTCCTATTTATCAAATCAAACCTTGTTAGTACTTTATACCTTTACGTAGTTTATCCGTGTTATTCTGGCTTGGTCCTTACGTATATGAATTAATGCAAAAGTGCCGCTTAATAGCCTAATTGACCTAAAGAATTTGACTTTGGTTTTTGTATATAATTTGTCCCGAACGACGCCGGTTAGCTAGTAGTCAGTAATTTTGAAAAGTTCCTTTAAGCAAAGCGGACGTAAAAGGCTAAGATGAAGAAGGTAATGAACCAAATAGTAAGTAATAAAATCCAATATTATTTACTTTGTTGAGCTATTCATTGATAAACAAATTACTATCTTAGAACCAAGGATTTTTATATCTTCGTCTTCATCCCAGCGTTTTCTATGTATTATTCGCCTGGGTCCACTTGGCTTAAAGAAATGGATCTGGTCAATAAAAATTTCTGTAAAAGATACTTTTAGTAAGTACGAGTATTTTTCTTACCAAGGAGTATCCTATTATTCATTAACTGGCTTGTGGAGATAATACAGGTAGTCGCTCGATGTGAAATACTGGTATACAGCTCTCATCATCATCATCATATCAGCCGAAAGACGTCCACTGCTGGACATAGGCCTCCCCCAAGCGTCGCCACATTGACCGGTCCCATGCCGTCCCGCATCCAGTGGATCCCCGTAACCTTCACCAGGTCATCGAACCACCTGGTGGGGGCCTTCCAACGCAACGTCTTGCGGTTCGCGGTCGCCACTCCAGAAGTTTTCCGCCCCATCGGCCATCCGTTCTGCGAGCAATGTGTCCTGTCCACTGCCACATAAGTTTGGTAATTCTTCCGGCTCTGCATTCGGTTATATGGTCGACTTCAAACCAACCCATAGTTCAGAAAAGATGATGAGTATATATATGCTAATCTTCTTGGCCGCCCTGAAGGTGGCTACAATGGCTGCAAAGTAGTAAACCTCATACAAAAATAGCACCGCACCGTGCCTTGCGCTTTGGAAAGCTAACTTCAAAGCGACCAAGAAGTTTGGCGAGAACTAATCTTTCTTGGCTTGAAATCCAACATTTGTGAAACAATCCGTCGTAATTTATTTTCACCAGATCAGGGTGATTACGGGATTCACGGTGACCACTGTCCTGAGAAAAGCCGAAGACAGAGTGGCTTGGAAGCAGTTCGTCAATGAATCCGTGAAACCTTTCCAAGACGGGCATGACGAGTCAGTCATCAGTAATGAAGACATCAAATAAGAAGAGAGTAAAATATCGACTAATAGTAAGTACGAACTCATATTGCACAGACCTCAAAAAAAAGGCAAGCAATTAATGATGATTAGCGCTAGAAATCAAATTTTGGCAAACCTTTTATATATTTTTCTACCCAGAAATTAAATACTGTTCTAAAGCTCCCTCGAACAAGCATTGTACTACAAAGTGAGTTAACAAAACCCACCGTGTTTTCATAGTAACGCCGAGGTCCAAAAACCATCCAAAAAGGCTGTAAAACTAAAGGAATTAGGGGCGAATGCGAACTACTTTTCAAAACACTTTTGTGCCCCTTAAATATATGAAGGCCAATTTATATTTTGCGGACTCTGCCGTATTTGGTTAAGTATTGATTTTAGTGTGAATTTTGTGCTTTAGTTTTCTTTTTATGGAGTTTTTAGAAAGAAGGATTTAGGGCTAGAGTTTTTTAGGGAGTATACATAAGAAAAACCATTTTGAGCTCATCTTTTCTATTTTATGGATCTTTTAAAATTATGAGTTTAGGGTTTGAGTTTTTTAAACGTTTTGAAGATTAAGGTGACCTTATTTCAACTTGCTTACGAAGATGTAATGAGTATCGGGTATCTAATAAATCAAAACAAAAAAAGAAACAAGTAACTGTAGCCGATTACGGAATCAACGGCTGATGGCAGTGTTTGATATAATGAGCTAAAAAAATCTCATGATCGTCAACACCTGCGCAGTTCCACTAGCTTATCTAATTTGCCCCTGTATAATGTATGTGTGTGCATAATCTTTTCTCATTTTATGCTTTTAGTAATTTTGTGGTCGTAAATTTATGGGTGAAAATAAACGATTTTGATTTTGTTTCGATTTGATTTGAATTTGATAACAAAGGATTTCGTGGTATGCAGTCATACTGGCTTTTTATCAATATTATTCACCTGGCTTAAAGAAATAGATCTGATGAACAATTTCTGTTAACGATACTTTTAGTAAGTACTTTCTTTTCCAACGGGTATCGTATGCCCAGTTACTGTCTTTTGGAGGTAAGTTGAGCTGGAAGTCAACCCCAATCAGATGACGGTTTCATGGTTACGTTATGTGATAGTGATGTGGCAGGTTATGCAATTATTATTATGATGGTAACTATTTCCAAGTTTGTGTGAATGGATGGGGGCGGCGCTTGCGAGGTTATAACTACTAATTAGTGGTTTGAAATGATTGCGTAATATGTCAATGGAGATGGGTAGTTTGAAACCTTTTTGGATAAAGAATTTCTTAGTATTTTTGTATTGCTCATTGTGTTGAGAATTTTGATCGACGCTTTCGAATGTATACTTATTTGATTTTAACATTATTCCGTAGTCAATATCATATTCTACTAATGTTATTAATATGAAAGTTTGTATGGTTCATGTGATTGAACAAATTTGGATTAAGAAGGCATTATTTTTCCCGGTAGGTGCGATCTCGACATTCATACGAGACAAGACGCGGGTATAAATATCCCAAGAATATTTTTTCAAGCTTTTATTTAACTTGCAATGTAGATGTATATGAATGTATGTGTGTTCTGGTCAAATCTTGCAACTTAATTTTAAAGCAGTTATCCTCCACCGATTAAGATGAAATTTTGCATACACGTTAAGTTTGGATGACAATGCATGGTTATCTAAGTGAAGAAATTCTAAATCCAATATGGCGGACAGCCTAAGATGGCGGATTAGTTATTATCAAATTATGAAATGAAAGAGTTTGCTGAGAAGAATATGAAAAAATCTTGTTATTAAAAAAAAATCCTGGAATAATTTTATTTACAACCAAAACAGTACTCTCGTCATTAGAATTTTACTCTCTCAAGGATATTTTCTTACTCTTCCCATATTTTCACACCACCATCTTACACAATAACCATGAAAATTAAATTCAATATAATAGTCGGTAAACATGAAATTACGGCCTATTTCCACGACGCGTAATTTTATACTTCCCCGTTCATACAGAATTCTATAGAGCAACGCCTCCCAAGCTGAGGCCCGCGGACCACGAAGTAGCTCGTATACGCATTTCGGTTTGCCCGTGAATAGTCTCGCTTTATTTAATCGCAGAAATTTCTTACCTAATATTCTTAGCATTTTTTTCTTTTTGACAGCCGACCATAGATTTCTGCTTGCGCTCGCTCGAGCGCTGTGTCATTTGTCTATGGTTTTGACAAATGGTTATTGAGCCGTGCGTCGGAATATTGGTCGTATATTTAATCTTTTTTGTTTTATACTTACACGTATACAAACTTTGACTCACCTTCTGTGTTTATACTATTTCATTGTCATTTATTTTATTCCTTTATATTTTTTTTTTAAATTGTATGTTCCGTTTCCGTGAGTGTGTCCGTGGCATCAACAGTAAGCCTTATCAGAATACCAACGCAGATTTATTTTCTTTTAAATTTCGTTGCGCATGCTGAGATAGGTGCCTTTTAGGTCTCGCGCGGGATTTTATTTTATTTATTGTTTTTTTTTTGCTTATCTCGTGTCTCCTGTGCGGGTCACACATATTTTTTTCTTTCTTTCTTTCGTCGGTCAATATTTTCGTAGTTACGAAGCTGTGTTTGTGAAATAGAGTTAGACTAGAAGCCGACCCCAAAGTGTTCCGGAAAAAGTTAGGCAGATTAATTCAATGACGATTAATAAAATCGAAGAAGACAAAAAATAACTGTATTTCTTATTTTTTTTACTTAAAAGTTTGGTTTTGGATTTCCGACTTCCCAAAAAGTAGGAGGTTCTCAGTTCGGATGTTTTATACATATATATAATTTTTTTCTGGATCCGTGTCTTCACAACCACAAATTTGTCATTAAATATTGATGAATTGTTCACACAAAAACATCATCCAAGGTAAAAATATTTTTGTTTAATTTTAATAAACATGTCAGTTTCTGTAAAAATAAATACTTTTTCTTTCTTTTCTTTGTAACTGTAGGCAAGTTTTATTTAATACACAATATGCAGGTAATCAAAATTACGGGCCATCTTAAAAAAACGTTGGGCGGCCCTGATATTTTATACTTCTCTTCGTACACAATTCTATAGTTTCCTTCGTACGTAACGATAAGAGGTTCCTCGGATAGGGTCATAAATTTACGCGATAGGTAGGTACCTCCTTAATTGCGCCTCCTTTGAATTTTCTATTTACTGTAGCATTGTTTTGTTAATTGGTATGGTTATGTGTGTTTTTTTTAATTGTTAGTTAAAGATGTAGGTACCTAAATAAGGCAGTTTTTGAAATATTTTTATGATATTTCCTTTTAAGATTAAATCTTTTTAGAAACCGATCTCAGTAAATAAAAAGTAAAGTATGTACTTACTTTTAATAAATTTAAGACAAATAAAAAATTATTAAATTTTTCAGACCTTAATTTTTTTAGATACATGACAACTTATATCAAAAATTAAGTTTTTCTTTTTATTCAGCAATTCACTTAAGTTGATTTTAAAAATAAAAGAAAAATATTTTTGACTAGCTAACGCCTTGCGGTTTCACCCGCGGGATACAGGGATAAAAGAAGCCTATGTGACCCGGGGATAGTGTAAATTGGACCAGTACTTTTTAAGTTTATTCGTTACATACAAAAATGCAAATCCTTCCTCTTTATAGTACAGATAAATCTAACAGGAACTTACGTATTGGAATAGAAATAACTATCTCTAAGAGGACAACATTGTACTACATTATACCTCTTCGATTTCTTCAGGGGTTACAAGTGAGAAGATGACATGATTATAATTTTTAAAACATCCAACAAGTTCACAATATAAATAAAATAAGATTTTATTTTATTTTTAATCAACTTTTGATCTTTGTCATCTTTTTCTGCCTTACGAGCTGATATAATAAATGCACGTTACATATTTAATCAAGTGAATGATTTTGGCTCAGAACGTGGTCAAAGGAACTTATTTTAGGCTTTGTTTTTTTTTATACTACTCTAGCGTGTGGTATTCTAAATCGGATTAATGGCAAAGTTACCTTTTTTTTTGTTTTTCAATACGTATCCCCACACTAGGAATTTCTCCTGTATCGTGGGTGCGTTTACAAACTATAAACTCACAAACACCGAGAGCCGGAACAACTATGTAGGTCATACAAATATTTGTTCCGTGCGAGAATCGAACCCACGACACGCAGCGCAGCAGTCAATCGCTCAACTACTGTGCCAACCGTGCGCCTGAAAAATAAAATAAAATATTTCTCCGATGGTTATAAAACCGAACAAAATCGAAAACATTACAAATTTCAATTACAAAATTTCAAATGGCGTATGCACCACCGTATAACGAAGTAAAACGGTAACATTCAAATCACGATCACCTGACAAAAGTACTGCATTCGAGTCCCGACCGAACGCCTCGGAACAAATTCAATAAAGTTCAGCCCAACTACGCTAAGGGGAATACATAATTTCTTAGTGTCTCTTTGTATGGGGGCTAGGGATGGGAAAGGTGGGGCTGTATCGATAAGCACGCTTGCCGAAAATTTATCTGAAAGGGCAGGCGCCTTTACACTTAATGTTGAATGTTTAATAAAAATAAATGTTAATGTTGAAAATGGTATTTAATACTAAATTGCACTAAAATAATATAATAATAGAAAAATGTTATAATTTTTTTTAATGTTGCGCGAGCTCGATACAAACCAAAGACTGACGTATTTGCTTACGTGCCGATACTACATTTTATAAATTAACTAAATTTGCAGTATTCTAACTTGGCCAGAGTTCATTGTGCGGTTGCTAACCGTACGTTATCTAACAAATAAGTTTAAAATAAAAAGGTATATTATGGAACTTGGTCCTTATTATATTTCTAGTTATTTTTTTTTAGGAATATTGGAAATTTCTACAGCCTGAATAATTTTATTTGCATCTAATGAGATTGTTTAATCCCGAAGAAAAAAAACCTAATATATTTCAATCATTCGCTTAACTTATTTTTGTTTTGAAAGACATGGCATTGGAAAAATCAAAATAAACCTCAACTATAATGAAGGGAAGTGTTGCTAGTGAAGCTACTTTCACAAAACCGCTGAAAAAATTCAACGAAATGACTCGGTTATTTATCTTCTACTTTAACCTTGTTATAATTTTTATCGCTATTTCCATTTAAATTTATACTTCCATATTCAAAAAGATCTTTTAGTGTTCTAGTATAAAAAATACTTTGACTTTCCCAAACATGATAGCGCACCCAAAAATTGAGGGGTGAAAGTTTCATCCCCAAATTTTATCGATAAGTAATCCTTACGCCCCTTCCCTACAACGCCAGTAGCGTTACTATTTAAATCTAGTTACAAGTTCAGAATGTATTTTGTTAATTACAACCAAGTTTGTACATGAAAATTTCGAAACAGGTGCGCCCCTGCCGTTCTTAAGAAATATAGTTACTTTATAGCACTCGTGTGTAATGAAGGAGTTCATTGCGTTCCTTGAAATTACTGTGCGTTTATTACACGTTTATTGAATTTTTGTGTTTCTTGTTGTTTGCTTTGAATTTTGTTAGAAAAAGTGAAGGCAATTTTGCTTTTTTTATTGAATGTAAATTTAATTTACAGATATGAAGAAAACTGGAAAAAGCCTTCAGTAGAGTCTTTTAGTAGAGATGTGATACGTCTGTGAATTTAAAACAGAGTCGTAAAACACAACGGAAGAAGTTCAAATGAGACAAATTGTGACCGGACTTTCCTTGAATTGATTACGTAATGGTTAAAAAGGCAATGGAATTAAAATAGTCGTAAGAAGAGAATAGGCAGTAAAGGAAGAAGATTATGAAAACGACATAGAGTTTTATAGCAGTCTCATCGAAATGAAAAAAAAAAACGAAGCTATATGTCCAAAATATTTATCAAAATGCTTTTTTTTACTGTCCATCTACTGTCCGTTAATGCTTTTATATTTTTGAATTCAATATAAAAGTAAATAATTCAAATTCACCAACAGCCTTGCATAATTTTTCCCCATCAAACTCAACAAACTCCGCCATATTGTGTTTAATTCCCGCCAAGTCGCTTTAATTTTCAAATTTGGAAACTTGGAACGCGTCGTTCCACGTTTAAATTCAAGTTTGAATTGAGCGCGTTCCGTATTCGAGGCACGAGTTTTCATATCAAGCCCCCCTCTTCCCACTATTCCCTCCTTGCTTGTGATCGCTAGCGAACGTTAAATTGACTTAGAGGGTAGTTTAGAAAAAAACAGTCTGTTTTTGAACAGAACTTGAATAGAATTAATGAGAATGTGGGGGTTCTGACGTCCTTCCCCCTATAGGCAGTCGCTTAGTAGGTTCTTCAGTACCTTTATGGGAAGACATATCTACATCTTGGTTATTATTATAATCATGTTTTCAATTAAAATTATTAAACAATTTTTATTTAAAGGAAATGAAAGGAAAGATAAAATTAAACCTTTGCTATGCATATTTCCACATTCTATAGCAACACAAATTAAT
Source organism: Orthosia cruda (assembly GCA_964057195.1). Taxonomy (NCBI): domain Eukaryota; kingdom Metazoa; phylum Arthropoda; class Insecta; order Lepidoptera; family Noctuidae; genus Orthosia; species Orthosia cruda. Next base: position 6,030,390 of record OZ059854.1, read on the forward strand.
TAAAATTATTTATTCATCTCATCATAGTAACCCAAACTAATCCGCTAATCGTGTCGGTTACTTCAAACTAAAACAGTAATGCCAACCTAATCATTGAACTACAAACGCATTCAATCAATTAAGCACCAATCACTCATTCTATTCCCATTCAAAAATCAAATCAATCATCGAACAAAGAAACAAACAACCAATCACAAAGCCTCATTCGAAATTTTAAAAATAAAAACAAGAACAGAAAGCCAATAGCGTTCCAATTGCGAACGCAGACGTTTCCCGGAACGGTACGTCAGTTCCTTCCTTAGAGAGAGAAGTAAACAAAATTCCTGCAAGGATATGAGGGCGGAGGGGGTGAAAGGGGGTGAAACGTAGGGGCGGAGAGAGGAACACGACTAGTTAAGGTTTTTTGTCTGTGTAAGTACGTGACTAGTAGATTTTTCCTCGCATGTGTGCGAATTTTTCAACATGTGTGCAACGTTTTTCGGATAAGCTTTTTAGCGAGAAAAGGGGTGAAATTTAATAGTCGGTTTTACTAAAAACCCGTTATAATGTTGGAAGTTGAAAAACGTTGGTGGAAATTTCACTAGTTTTATATACCGTTGGTAACTTGGTTGTGGATTTGAATGCGTTATAACTTTTTCTGGGGATATTGCGGGTTGTAAATTTTGTGTTGTATGAGATAGGAACTTGCAAATTGGGATAATTTGGTTTTGTAGTTATATTTAGATCATTTGTGATGTGTAATAATTGATGTTTTTGTTGGTTTAGGATAAATTAAAAAATATTTAAATTACTTCACTTATTTCGAGATTCTCTTAAAATAATTAAAGTGTACTCAGATGTCGCGTCACGTAAATATTGCCGTTGGAAAAAAACCTAATCTTTTTTAGTCTGAGCGCAGTGTCTCACAGAACAATGTAATCTCCTTTCTGTTGTTAAGTTTGGGGTGTTACCATAGCAAGTAGCGTATTTTAGTAGGCAAGTACTATAATGATACAAGGTATGGCATTAGTAACTAGTTACAAATCCAAATAAGAAATCAAGATAGTGCTAGAGAAATATATACAAATCTTGTAAAAGCAAAACGACTTTTTTATAAGTAGACATAATATCACATACATAACATTACGCCTATTTTGTCGCGAAGGGTTAAGCAGAGGTCACCACATTTTGCCAGTTAAAATGTGATATCTACCAATTTTCATGTCTCAATCTAACTTATGTTCTATGATATAGAATTTTCCAAGCTAACACAGAGATATCACACTAACTACTAAGCTACAATAAGTTTCACACAGTCGTCTGTTTAATTGTGAATCCTTTGTTCGTCACCAACTCGTAATGCCAATTAACATTCATATATAAATTAGGCACATAATAAATTGTTATTCGTTAATCTGTGAGACAATGATGACGGCTAATGAGTTTTATGATTGATGATGATAAGGATAGAATAACATTTTCTTTTGAATTGAGTTTCGATTAAGATTAGGTTTTTTAATTAGTATGTCCCTAATTTATTGAGAATTGATACTTGCCAAGTATTTTTTTTACAAAAATATATTTAGGTATATTTGAAAGGACAAGTAAAAGAGATTCACAGAAAAATTATAAAATGTTATAAAAACCTACTGATTTAGTGCTCATTAATTTTATTGTCATTGGAAACCAATTTATTTTAATAATGTCATTAAAACAAGAATCAGTAAACAAAAACTACATACCAAAATCTAAAAATCCAATACAACAACATTCTCTTTTCAAACAAAAAAAAAACAAACTAGAAACGCTAACTACATAAAATTCAAATTTCAAAATAATAGCCCTCCGCGTTCCAAACTCAAACTAGTAAGCGTTCTGAAACCGGCAACAAAAATCAATCCCCCTGCATAGTTCGTTGCTAAGTATCCTCCCCTTTTTTAACCCAAGAATTGGATAAGGCGGGCTGTGGGGTGGGGAAGGGGTACTTTTTTCACCCTTTGAAGAATTGCCCCAAGGCGCGGGGTGGTTTTTGCGCGAGCGGGGCGGGCTCAGCGCGAATGTGTGGGTAGTAAGTATTATTAACGAATTTAGAAAGGGACATAGTTTTTGAACGTAGCGGTCGATACGCGCGGTTGTTTGGATTTGGAACTATGTGTTCTTTTTTTTGTATTATTCCTTTTTTCGTTTATTTTTTTTCTTTTAGGTGTGGCCCCGTTGTTAATGGCTCTTAGTGTACCTACTTACATAGCTATAAAGTAGTATAGTAGTTTTATGCTGATCCTTTTTGGATGATCCTGCTATATTTATTAATTTTGTTTTTTATGAAAACATACAAATAATTACACAGTTTTCATGTTCCTATTATATTGTTGATCTGAATACATGTGTACGTAGGTAAATGAACCTGCTACATATTGAAGGCAAAGTTGTAAATATTACCTACTATATAATTGATTATTGTAACTTTAAAAGCTTTTTAGATAATTAATAATAGTAATTCACTGTTTACCTATAAATAATGCGTGGTTGATTTGTTGCGGTTATTCAACTTTGCCATATTATTGCATTGTACGGATATACCTACAGTAACAAGTCTCGGTAAACCGAAATAAATTGATTTTGATTAACATGAATTATTGAAGCCATTTCATGATCACATACTTTTGGCCTTCACATAAATGATGATGCAATGTGTCGTAAACCAAATGCTTAATTAAGTATGTATCTAGCCATCAGATTATTATCCATTTGTACAATTAATAGTGTACTAAGATATTGAGATGATTATAATATTTAATTTTGTTCCCTATTGCACGGACAGACGTGAATTTGCTTTCAATTAGGAAACTTGAAATTGCTTTCAAGTTTCCTAAAACTAAAATTAGAAATGAATCTATGCACGTGGTGCCTTATTGCAGGACAGAGCTGTTATTAAAGCAAGTGAAATAGCTTGTTTTTAGGGTTCCGCATCCAAAGGGTAAAACGGGACTAAGACTCTGTCTATCTGTCACCAGGCTGTATCTCATGAACCGTGCAGTTGAAAGTGTCACAGATGATCTATATCTGTTTCCGCCATAACAACAAATACTACAAACAGAATAAAATAAATATTTAAGTGGGATCCCATACAACAATCGTGATTTTTTCGCCGTTTTTTGCGATAGTCAAAATCAGAGTTTTTATTTCACATAGACCTACATGGGCACTTATAAAACGTCGACAAAAGGTGCACGGTTCGGGTTGGTCGTTTGCTATGGAGAAGAACCGGCAAGAGACTCCATGGTTACTCTTTTAAATAATGGTATCTATGGAAACCTTAGTGCGTGAGTCCGACTCGCACTTGGCCGGTTTTTTTACGTAGGTAAAACCACATTCTTCGATTTAAAAACTGGTAACGTGTATGGTACTGGTATTTACGTTTTAAAAGGACTGATTTTCAGCCTTACTTTAATAAATGATTATCGACCTTAATGTTTATTGATCTCAAAGCAAATACTAATACCAAATCATTTACAAAACATTAATTTACACAAAAATCGCAAACACCCGTAAGCTCCCCTAAGCCCGTCAAAGATCACGTTCCTTAAAACATTTCATACCTATATACAATTCAAGCCGAAACCTGAAGAACTCAACCCTCCAATGCTAAATAATGCATTATAAAAGTGTAGGGGTGCTTTCGACCCCGGAGTTAACCCGCGCCAGCCGGCGTCTCAAAGAGAGTAAAGATAAGTAAACGAGTTGCGCTGTACACGAATTTTGTATACAGGATGTGAATTTGGGGGTGAAAAGGGAAATACAAAAAAAAAATTTTTTTTCTTTTTGAAAAATATTTTTACATGTACTTACCTCTTATAAGTGTGTGTCAAAGACGTTGAGTCCACAGGAGACGATGAAATTTTGGCAAGTTCGTACGCAAACAGGACTGTAAAAGAATTTAATGATTTCGTAAGTGTTAACTAATTCATCGGACTCCGCAGTCTGTTTTTCCAATTTTAGGTTGTATTTAGATTGTTTTTGTTTTGTTTGTTTTAATAATTTGTTTAAAATATGCCGTATAAAATACCACCACAGCACGTACGTTAGTTACATTGTGCATTAGTGTCATACATTAAGCGTAAAAAAAACAATTTTTATGTATTTTGTCCTCAAAGAAACAGGCAAACGCCGCGCATTTTTCAACCTCAAACCAGTCGACGCCTTAACTAACATAAATTCGCACCCTATATAAACATTTGCACCCCAGTGAAAATCTTCGCGACTCATTACTCGCGAGGGGGTCTAAGGGGTGAACACGGGAAGGGGATGAAAGGGGGTGTAGGGAATCTTCGTTCAAATCTCTGACGTTTTATCTAAATGGGCCTCGGAATGGGTGTCGTTTCTACTAATGACCCCCAAGAAATAGTAAGACGTTGCTGCGTGACAGTGAGTTAGTGGGTGCCTGCCTTAACGTTCAGTGTTTATGCAAATGTTGGGAATTTAAGTGTTGGAAAGTGACGAGTGGTTACGTCATGTTCTCGAAACTATCCTTCATTGTTGGAAAGATTGATCTCTGTTTGTTCTATGATCGCTATATTCAATGAGTTCAACTTCAGTTTTTTTTTTTCTGACGATGTTATTTCGATTCTTAATTATGACACATAAAACGGAGTCTTTAAACTTTTGTACGGATGAATCGGATACCACAAAAATATCGAATAAAACTATGTTGTTTCCATCTTGGTTAAGCCAAAAGGGTAAGTATGGATTTTCTTGTCCGTTTTTCACCATAACAAGCAACTTTAAATTTATAATTTTGACGTTCAAAAGCGCCGCTTAATGGCCTAGTTGAAATAAATATTTTTTATCTTATTTATTTATTATTTATTTATTTATTATATACTTTATTGTACACCACAAAAAAAACATACAGGACAAACGTTCAAATATACAAGTGTACAATGGGCGGTCTTATCGCACTAGGCAATCTCTTACAGACAACCTTTGGATGGACTGAAAGATAGGAGAAGAATTTAGGGTTGTCAGTGTACAAAATATCAAAAATAATATTACTTAGACTTAATAACATACAATACATACATACAATATTACTTAATATACTAATACATATCAAATATATAACAGAGAAAGGAGAAGAATAAAAATTATAGTGAAAGGTAATGCTCCTTCACCATTTTCTTGAACGTTGGCAGTGTTTGAGCACGTCTCACTTCAATAGGTAATACATTCCACAACCGAGCTGCTTGAATCGTAAAAGATTTGTCAAAGAAGGAAGTGGAATGCATACGAATACTTAATTTTAGATTTTCCGATGATCTCAAGGACCTAGAATGGGTGTCACAGAGGAACTGAAAGCGTTCTTTGAGATAAAAAGGAGTAAAAGGATTAAATAGCACATTATAAAGCAAAGAAAGTATGTGGGCATTCCGGCGAAGGCGAATAGGAAGCCATTTGAGCTTAGTACGAAATTCGGAAACGTGATCATACTTGCGCAAGCCAAATATGAACCTGATACAGAGATTTTGAAGTCGCTCAAGCTTGTCCAATTGGTCTTGGGTGAGATCAAGATAGCTGGCGTCAGCATAGTCTAGAATAGGTAGAAGAAGAGATTGTGCTATCGCAATTTTAGTGGTGATGGGAAGAAAATTACGAAGACGTCTCAGGGAACCCGCAGACGCAAACAGTTTTCGACTGACTTCCTGCAGTTGTTTGGTCCAGGAAAGGGTGCTGTCGATAAAAATCCCCAAATTCTTCACAATATGATTTATAGGAATAATAGTATTATTGAAAGAAATCTGGGGAAGTATCGACCAATCGATCCTAGAGACAGTCCGGGAACTACCAACAACCGTTACCTGAGTCTTCGTTGGATTGATCTTCAACCCGAAATCAGTGCTCCAGTCACCTATTCGAGCCAGGTCTGTATTAATTGTCTCAATGGCATTAGATAACTCTCCGAGAGAGGCTTGGGTATAAATTTGGAGATCATCAGCATATAGGTGGTAGAAAGATGAAAGTCGTTGAGTGATAGCATTAATAAAGAGTGCGAAGAGAAGAGGAGATAAAACGCCACCCTGTGGCACACCGGCAGAGGTATGACACCAAGAGGAGAAAGATTCATCAGTGCAAATGCGCTGCCGACGGCCAAACAGGTAACTATGAAACCAGTCAATTACCGGAGGAGATATGTTAAAAGAGCATAGGACGCCAAGCAAAATATCGAAGTCAACAGTATTGAAGGCATTGCTAAAGTCAAGCAGAGCAAGTACTGTTAACTTCCCCATATCCATGCCTGACCTGATATCATCCGTAATGTGCACAAGTGCTGAGGTAGTGCTGTGGCCACGTCGAAAACCAGATTGGAAAGGATTTAAAAGATTGTGCTTGGAAAGGAATGTGTTAAGCTGATGATGAACAAGCTTTTCAAGGACTTTGGATAGGAAAGGAAGAATAGAAATGGGACGATAGTCAGAGAATGATGCAGGATGTGATTTTTTGGGTAAAGGAATAATTTGGGCATCTTTCCAGGCTTGTGGGAAGACACCACTGGAAATAGAGAAGTTGAGGATGTAAAGAATGACAGGAAGAATGTTATCAAGGATGGGGATGATCATCTTACGGCTGACACAGTCACTACCGACAGCGTTGGATGTAATCGAAACAATAGTCTTTTTAACATCACAAGCAGTGAATTGACTTATGACAAAAGGGGAATAATCAGGTATCGGAAGATTAGAAAGATAACTAAGTGTAGTAGCTTTGGTGGCCCCATCCAATACGGGCGAAGTAGAAAAATGACTGTTAAGTAAGTTGAAGTCCATGTCTTTAGGAATAGTGTCATGAGACTTTTTTCCGATACCTAATGATTTAAGAAATTGCCAGACCTTAGCTGGATCACCGTTTTGAACTGAATTATGAATATGTTGGCGTTGTGCGTTCCTACACACCTTGCTGCAATGATTTCTAATTGAGATGTATTTTTCCCTGGTAACATTGTTTGGCCGAATTTTAAACCTAAATTTCGCAGCTGCTTTTTTGCTTATTAAAACTTTAATTTCGTCAGTCATCCATGGCGCTGGAAGATGTTTAACTCTCACGGCTCGAATAGGTGCATGTGTGTCGTAAAGCTGAATGAGGATAGAAGACAAGATTTCAACTTGTTCGTCGACGGACGATGATGTAATCAGCGGCGTCCAGTCAATATTACTGGCATCCTCCTGAAGACGATCAATGTCCATGCCATCAAAATTGCGAAAATTTATAGATGTTGAAAATGAATACCAAACAAACAAAAGGTACACAAAGAAACAAGAAAATAAATAGGAATAGGTGTGAAGTGTTGAAAAATAAAGTTAATTATACCTACCTACAGACAAACATAATAAACAAAAAATACCTGGACTATCAAAAACGGAAACAAAACAACAAAGAACTTCACTTTCGGGCCACAGTACGCTTGGTTTTTGCTGTGGTGACCTTTTCGACTGCGACTGGTTGAGCGACGCCCGGCCCCGGCTGTCCAGAGACCTGTTCGGACTGCTGCGCGATGCTATCGAGGTCAGCAGTGGAGGTCACTCGATGTCGAGATCCCTTCGCGTCAAGGACGATCACGGTTCCTTCTGAGGTCCAGCATTTAGTCACGCCAAATCTGCTCCGTGCCGCCATGAAGACGTTGTGCCTGGTTTTCGTCAGGAACTCCGATATTGTGATTCCGGACCCCTTCAGCTTGGTCTTGCTAAACCAGACTTTATCCCGGAGAGCAACATCATGGAGTTTGAAGAGGATCGGTCGGGGTTTGTTAGATGCGCTGCGCCCCATCCTGTGACACCTCTTGATGCCAGACACATCCAAGTCAATTTTCAGACGCTGCGTGACAACTTGAGCCACCACCTGTGCAGTCTCTTCGTCTTGCTGCTCCGAAACTCCGTGCAACAGCAGGATCTTACGCCGCCCACGCATCTCCATGTTGTCGAGGCTCTGCGCTAACATGGCAGCTTGTTGCTGGAGAGAACCGAGCGCCTGAACAATAAATGTCCGGAATGACAAGAACTCGGCTGCCAAACCTGAGGTGGTGATTGGTGTGGTGCACGGAGTCTTTTGCAACTCCTTTTCAAATTCTGCCATTCTTAGACTGAACAGATTGCTCATATCTGTGATTGTGCGGTTTATTGCTTCCATAGTGAGGATGTGAAAAAAAAAAATAATGTTAAGATATGGAGTTGAAAACACTTGACTGGCAGTTTGTGATGATCAACTAACAATATGTACCATTAATATATATATTTTTAAACTATTACTATTTTTAATTAAATTTTCAAATTAAGAGATAAAATTTGGCTGTTTGAGTTTTGACTACCCTCAATTTTTTTTTTTTTTTTTTTTTTTTTTTTTTTTTTTTTTTTTTTTTTTTTTTTTTTATCTTTGTCTTGGCAAATTAGCTCCATACATACTTATACATATATTATATATAGGTAATCTATCTAAAAGTAGCTATGCAAACAGTTTGGCACCTAGTTCACTGTTGGCATTAAATACTGAGCCATTCGTGACTATTCACTGTCTTATTAATTGAAATCTCTGTTAATTTTGACAATACCTAAGGTTCTAGATTAGTGGCATTCGAAGTCAGCGAAGGCGATAGTCGAAATGTCAAAGGGATCGATCACGTTATTTTCGATATCGCTGTCAATCCCATACAATTATGCCTTTTTAACAATCGCTATCGCCACGCTTTCGATGAAAGAATGTTGATTGTTGTGAACTGAAGGAACACAGGTGGGTTTTAGTCAGTTAAAATCTGACACGCCCTCCCGCTTCACCCAGAGCAGGAGAAGTCATTGGATGATTTCCAAATAAAAAAAAAAAGAAGGTGCCTCTACTTACAAGTAAAGTCTTAATATATAGCGCTACTAAGCCAGCAACAAATGATGTTTGAGTGTGGGAATAAAAATCTTTTTTTTAAACAAGCTTTTTCGTTTTCTTCTCAGCAAATCCTTTCATTTGATACCCATATCATGGCAGTGCACAAAAAATAACTAGTCCGCCATCCTGGGTCGTCCGCCATATTGGATTTAGAATGACGTCACTTAGCTAACCATGCATTGTCATCCAAACTAAACGTGTATGCAAAATTTCATCTTAATCGGTGGAGGATAACTGCTTTAAAATTCAGTTGCAAGATTTGACCCAAACACACTTACATACATACATACATTGCAAGGTAAATAAAAGCTTGTAATAAAGTTGATTTACTGAAGAACCTGATTTAAATATGGCTGTTTCATGCAACGACATACCATTATCATTTACTAGATTCATCAATTTCTTATTTACTAAAGATTTTTATTAAGTTTGGAAAGGAATTGCTATCGGAAATGTGTAACCAACATTAAAAAGTTATTAAGTAAATCTATACTATAACATTATAAAGAGGAAAGATTTGTATTTTTGTATGTAACGAATATACTTAAAAACGACTGGACCGATTTCAAAAATTCTTTCACTGCTGGGAAGCTACACTATCGCCGTATAAAAAAATATACTTTTTATCCCTGTATTTCTACGGGAACGGGAACTACGCGGGTGTAACCGCGAGGCGTCCGCTGGTATAATATAAAGTGTTGATCCTATTTTTCTTGAAGAGAGTTAACATCTATTTTGCATTCCACATATTTTCTAGCCTAGAAAACAGGTAATCTAATACAAAACCAACGTACATAACACACGACAATGTACGGAGCGGATATTTTACCGGCAATGCCGCGGTGAGGCGGCAATTTGCTCTTAACTGAGTCATTTGGAAGGCGTCTTCGTGAAGGCAGATGATTCGTAATTTGTTTTCTGTTACTCTTGGCTCATGTTGCAGGTCGTGAGGTAGGAGGTAAGTGTGCTTTTTGGTAAGTAAGATTTTTGATGGAAAAATAGGACCTTTTGGAAGGACAACGTCCAATGACGAAGACGCATAACTTGGCCAGACTTCGCCCAATAAAGTTTATAAGCAGAATGGGGAGGCCTTAGCCCAGCTGTGGGACACAATTTAGGCTAACGAAAAAAAGGTTTCATTTACGACATGATTTAAAGACGTTCAGAACTAGAAAGATTTATTATAAGCATAGATTTCTGTATAGGTGAATGGTTAGAGATCTGAGTTTTTAACTCCCGACGGAAAAAGAGGGATGTTTGATGTGTGTACCTGTGTGTTTGTGTATTTGTGTATCTGTCTGTGGCATCATAGATCCTAAACAGATGGACCGATTTTGATTTAGTTTTATGTTTGAATGGTGACTTTGTCGAGAGTGTTCTTAGCTATGTTTGATGAAAATTGGTTCAGCCATTCAAAAGTTATGAACGTTCTTTGAATCGGGCGATTTTCGCAAGATATCGTGTCATAATTACGTTTTCAACAGATTCGATCGAAGCGTGTCTACTACAAGATAAATTATGTAGCATTAAATAACGATGATTTTTTTAATTATAAATTTTTTCTTGTCTATTCTGTCCCATACAGCCTTTCATTTAGAATGTTTAATTATTTATTTGTTTACGGTAACATCTGCTTTTAACTAAGAAAAAAAATTAAACCATACTCAAACGTTGTTCCACAAAATGAACTCAACTTCTTATGTTTGTTGTCTTCATTGTACAGGTACTTGAAACAGAAAGAAAACTTGCAGTTTCCAAATTTTTATTTCTCAATGTGCCTAAACCCTGATCTGATTATCTCAAGCTAGCAGTTACCCCCGTATACAAGCCAAGCGAGCTGACTGATGCCACCAGGAGCGGAGGAGAAAACGCGCGGCGTTTCATTACGTTTTGCCGAGAACGCCTCGATTTATGTCCCGACCTGAGTACCTGGCTGATGCTGTGTTGGAAAAGTTACGTAATTTTGTAAGAAAATTAAAACGATTTTGGGCAATAATATTTTTTTATAAAAGAAATATGCCATGTGCTTTAAAATGAACAAAGATGGATGTCCGCCATTTACGCTGTGCACAGCAATGCACTAAATTATTTGAGGACGTTGCATTTTTCCATTTTATGCTTTATAGAAATCGAGTACCTTACCTGAGTATTTTGGAAAGTTAATGAAAAATAATTAGATATCTAATACTTGGGTAAGCTTCGTGAAAAATGTAGCAAGCTTGTCCCGTTTTTCTGAAACAATCCAAAGTTTTCATTTACAGTTTTGCCGAGAACGCCCCGATTTTTTTCCCTACCTGAGTACCTGATGCTTTACAACGGTGGTTGGAAAGGTAACTTAATTTCGTAAGAAAGCTTTAATAATTTCAAGCACCTGTAATTGAGTAAAAATAACTTAAAAAAAGGAAAAAATTAACTAAAATATTAACTTGGATGTGACTATTGAGATAAAAGTGAGATGTACTACGAATGAAGACTTGCTGCGCTGAACTCAAACAAACCATGATCCTCGTGTCCATATGACAGAAGAATTGAGAATTTATTGGGCTATTAAAAATTTGTATAATTTAAATGAGGGACACGTAATCACTGAAAAAATTAGGCACTTTGTTTTTGAGTATTTTAATATGCAGATTTGGGAATGCCTGGATTTGTGTTCCTACCTGAGTATCTGGTTGATGCTGTGAAGTGATTGGAAAAATTACATTATTTTGTAAGATAAGACGACTATGGAAAAAAAATAATCAAATCAAAATGATCCTTATTTTGCTACCACAAATAATACATATCAACTAAAAACTCGAAAACGGAAAAACAACAATAACGATATGCCACATAGTTATTTGCGGGAAACTAGACCTGTATTTCAGGACACCAGAGACTCCCCCCTACAATCAAAAAAAAATTAAAAAAAAAAATTATTCATATCTTCAAAAACTACTACTATAGCTAGAAAAACGTTAGCAAAAGTAATTTTTTTATGTTACAAGTGCAAACATTTAATTGTAAGGTTTTATTTATTTATTTTTAGGATCACCAATTTGCAGATTAGATATATTTCTTTTTTTTATTATGTGAAGTAAGAGTGTCAGTGTATGTATATGCGAGTTTGTGTTTGTGTGTGTGAGTGAGTGTTTGTGTGTGTGGTGTTGATAGGGTGATAAGTTATATGAGTGGGTTCAAAAGGTATGATGTTGGTAGGATGTATTTACGTTTTTATGACGAGCAGCTCTTCTGTTTTTGTGTAGTCCAACTTTAGTAACCAGTTAGTTAACATTAGTTCACATTTAGATTTATTGTTATGGAAAAAACCTAATTCTTTATTTAATTTATTATAGAGTTCAGGTCCTCGGAAAGTATAAAATTTTTGGGCAAAGCCAGTTTTACATTTAATGGTGCTACATACGTCATAATGCCTCCTAGTAGTTAATTTAGAAATAATAAAAGAGGGTGGATCTGAATGTTGCCGGAGAATAGTAAAAAGGTGCTACTATTTTTTATTTTCATAAAGCAGGCCGTGTTCAAATATCGCACAAGGCTTTTAATGTTATTTTTTTTAACAATCTACATTTTTAAACATTCAATATAACGTAAATCGGAGTATGTTAGGATTAATATTTTAAAATCTATTACAAAATTTGAATGAGTTACGAGGAAAAAATGGTAATTTTATTCAAAATGTGTATACCTACTTAACCGTATTTGTGAAACAACCCCATGGAAACATGTTCCTACCCTGTTAAAAAGGTAGAAAAATATTAGTATGAGCTCAATTTTTTTTTTAACTTTTTACCTATATTGCTTGAAGAAAGAAAATTGTGTATTGGAAGTGGTCTGATGATGATATAGCAGATCCGTGAAAAGTCTAATGAACTTTAGATGCCTTTATGAAAAGCAGTGTTTCGTAACCGTGTATGTTTAATTGGTAAGTTTATTTATGTTCAACTGTACACATAATTAGAAATGATAGGTAATATTTATTTTTATTATACTTAGCTTATAGGTTTTAAGTCAACAGCTATATCGAAATTATGAATTCTGCTAAATTCATTATCGCTGCAGGGCTTCCGTATCATTCTTTTTCTTGTTGCAATATTTAGCATATTGACACTAAATTTAAAAAAATCACTCCACTACACATCACTTGAAAACACTTTAATTAAGAAAATAAAAAAAAGACTTCTTGAAACAACATTGAGACTATATCACAGCATCACTCAACACTGAACTCTATGTACTAAATCTAAGACACGACTAAGACCTAACCCACCAGCTCAAACCCTTCGAATGCTAACACTGAAATGAAGACGATGCCCCACGGGCCACGATGTCCAAAACTGTCCACTATGGGAAACGAAACTGGTTTTCAAAAAACGTCTTAAGAAACGGGTTGTGTCATTAAGGGGTCGAATTGACCGGCCGGACAGCGGTCAGTGTGGGAAAACAGGGGACGATTTGAGGGTTAATAGGGTGTCGAAGTGATGAGCTTTTGTTGATCAATCTTAATGACACGGTTGATTGAATTTCTCGTGGTCAGTGAAGTTTTTTTTTTGTTGTAAAGTTTTAAAAAGCAGCAGAAAATTCTTGCCACAATATTTTCACTATATAGAACATTAAAGCAGACTTAAATAAGAATTAGTAATATTACATGAAACTAAACAAATGTTATGATAAGTATTAGATTTTGGAATGTTTGCTTCTTCTTGCCTTGTTACCCAAAGACTTAGGTCCCAAAAACTTTACCCTCCCGCTGTCGGGTAAAAAACGATACTGGACGGTACTTCATGTGAGAAAAGGGGTATAGGTGAAGGGTTAATGTTGTTTCAGACGATATCACTGATCGATTTTGGAAAAAAAAAAACTTGGGACACGTGTCTGTGTTTTTTAATTATAATATTTGAATTTATCACAATTCAAACCTTCTTATATTGATTATACATGAGATTTTTTAAACATTGTTAAATTAATATCTTTAGTAAAGCCTAGATCACTTGAACCTTCTTGCTCACTCACTCAAGAATGAATTGTTAGCTATCCAAAGTAGATTAAAGTAGATTTGTTAGTAATGGTAGTCTGTTTTGCGGGTCACAATTAAATATTTTTCTTTCTTTCCTTATTTTTTTGTAGATATTTATTTAACAATTGAAACATCTTGTTGCTTATCCATTACTTGACCAGTAACAAATTCATGAGAACTAAAACCTGTTTTATTCAAAATTTTACTCTCTTCTTCTACTAAGAACATGTTATTATCATTTAAATATCGCGAGGGGTCATTTCGACCCAAGATGGACACAACACAATAGAATGGACATAGGTCATCTTTGGAAGGGTTACGGAAGGGTTGGAAAACTTGTTTTTTATTTGCTTTGTTTTCTAATTTATTCTTCATACTGACTTTATAACTTCTCAAGGAATTATGTCTATTGATATTAAAACGAATCTTTTAAGATTGGAACATGATACCAGGGTAACGGTTAAGATGATTTTTCTTTTCAGAGTAAGATTATAGTGGATGGATGGCTCTGGAGTTAAGCAGCCAAGATCATTACAATTATACTAAAATATACGAAGAGAATTATATAAGTTTTATCATATACCAGCGGTTTAGTCCGTTATAAATGATCCCAAGGGGATATACTGCCAAGATAAAAGCATCCTAATCAAGGATGTTATGGTCTACCCATGTGCCAAGTTTCATCCAAATTCTTGTTCAGCCACAAAGTATTGTTATGGAAAAGAATAGACGGATAAATAGAGACAATTTATAATATTAGAAAGGATTATTGTCAACGTTTTCAGAAGTTAGAAGTAACCAAAAGTTTTCTTCAATAAAGAATCATATCTACATTAATAATTTAAACTAGAGAGACAATAAGAATTTAAACTTACTTCTTTTGCTAAGAACATTTTATATTATCATTTAAATATCGCGAGGGGTCATTTCGACCCAAGATGGACACAACACAATAAAATGGACTAAGGTCATCTTATATACGGTTCGATGTGAATAAGTTATTTTTTATAGTTATTCTTTATAATATTTTCTCAAGGAGTTATGTCTATTAATGTTATAATATCAATTGGTAGGATTGAAAGATGATACCAGGATACTGGTAACGTCTGATATGTCTTTTCTGAACAAGATTGTAGCGGATGGAGGCAGGCGTTATTTATAATTTTATTCTTCATAAAATTTTCTCAAGGATTTATGCCTTTTGATATTAAAATAATATCCGGTAGAATTGAAAGATGTCTTTCATCCGCATCACAGGATACTGGTGTCATGAACTGGGTTTCTTTTCAGTGCAAGGTCTAGCGGATGGATCTTTTTGTGGCAAAGCAGCCGTTGGTAGGCCGGATGACAATTTTGTAAAGATGTCGGGCAAACAGGATAAAAATGATCTGTTAAAAATATCTGGTAGGTATCTACAATACCGAGGTTTGAGGATATGATGATCTTTTTAAATATAGGAACACATCTTCATCTTCCTGCCCTTATCCCATGTAACTTGGAGTCGGCGCAACACGTTTTCTTCTTCCATACCGTCCCGTACCCCGTCACGCTATCACTGACACCCTTTTCTTTCATTTCACTCCTCACACAGTCCATCTATCATTTCTTTGGCCTTCTCCTCCCTCTCCATCCATCCACATTTATATTCATAATTATTTTAGTAACATGTGTTTCATTCCTCCTCATCCCATGACCATACCAGGACAAACGATTTCCTTTCAACTTTTCTGTCACTGGTGCCACTTTCAAACTTCCTCTAAAATAATTTGTCACTTTATCCATTCTCGTCACTCCGCACATCCATCTCAACATTCCAAAATTAAAATAAAATTAAACATTATTATTTTCTACGATTTTAAAAGTCAAACAAAAGCATAT
Source organism: Orthosia cruda (assembly GCA_964057195.1). Taxonomy (NCBI): domain Eukaryota; kingdom Metazoa; phylum Arthropoda; class Insecta; order Lepidoptera; family Noctuidae; genus Orthosia; species Orthosia cruda. The sequence continues at coordinate 6,046,183 of OZ059854.1, forward strand.
CATAAAAAAATATTTTCGGGTGCTTCTGATTATTTCCCAATTTCGATAGCTAATTATAGAAATTTCTTGGACAGTGTTGTCAAATATTGTAGCAATAAAAAATCATGAGAACCAAAACCAGTTTTCTTCAAAATACTAAGAACATGTTATTATCATTTGAATTTCGCGAGGGGTCATTTCGACCCAAGATGGACACAACACAATAGAATGGACATAGGTCATCTTTAGTAGGGTTAACTTATTTGAAAAACTGGTTTGAATATGAATTAATTATTTTTTAAGCCATTCTTTATAATATTTTCTCAAGGAGTTAGTTCTATTGATGTTAAAATGCATCTTTTGGGTTTGGAAAGAATACCAGAATACTGGTAACAGCTGAAAAGTTTTTTTTTTCAGAATATGTTCTAGCGGATGGATGTGTTTAGAGCCGTTGGTAGTATTTCGGAGACCGATCTCATAAAGATGTCAAGGAAACTTGTTTCGAATGTGAAGTATTTTTAACCGACTTCAAAAAAGGAGGAGTTCTCAATTCGTCGGAATATTTTTGTATTTTTTTTATTTTTCTCCTTGTAATTTTTCTCAAGGAATTATGTACCTTCACTGGTATTAAAACGTATTTTTTAAGTTTGGAAGACGATTACAGGATATTTGGTGACGGATTGGGAGTTTTATCTTTTCCCGGAACGGAGGAAGTTGTAAAGATTTCTGGGAAACAGAATGCTACCGTTGAGAATATCGGAATATGCCTCGAAGCGCAACAACTTTGAAGCGCACCAAAAGTATTCTTCATAGCGCACCTATGTGAAACGTAAAGAAAAGCCTGAATTAAGGATTCGTAATAAATGATATCGATAGACGTTTTAAAATACAGCTGTCCTAATTGTTTATTGGTGCGCTTCGAGGAATACTCCAGAATATCTTACTTACATGTATCTACTCAACGGATGGTTAAATATACTCGTTGATAGTCGTACTCCGATGGGGATCCGATTTGAACTAAAATATTATATAGACAAAAGAAGTGATGTTTTTTTTTATGATGCCCGTAGCCATCTAAACGTATATTAGTATTTTTTGTTTTCAAAATGTCTGAAAATTCGGATCGCTTACAACAATTTTACCCAACTACGACGAAGCCAAAAGAAAGGGTTATGAATTTAGCAGTCTATGTATGTGTCTGTATTTAAGTATGTTCCTCCGTAGAGCCTCAACTATTCATCCGATTTTTATGAATAACGTGTCAATAGATTCGTTACATAGGTTAAAAAAAAACCGTAGTTGGGTTACAGTTTTTAATTAAACTCTTTTTAAGTGTTAGAAAGCTAAACTATCTTTGAGTGCCAAAAGCATAGCCCGGAAAAGTGCATAAAAGAACAGGTGCATGCATGTAGGAATTACAATAAAAATATTATATTATTATAATGCTTTCTTTTTTTCTGTCTGCCTTCTTTTTTTCTATTAACCTTTTCTGTCACCTCCCTCCACTCCTTCCAACTGTAATGAGCCCGCGCTTCCTCCTTCCAGTTCTGACGAAATCAGTCTAGTTCATCCCGCCATCTCCTTCGTGGCCTGCAGCGACCTTGCCTCAGAGTCTGAGAGCACCAGCTCCGTTCTAACTTGGCCCACAGTTTGTGCACGGCAGACATTTGCCTTCTATGAAGATAAAAAAAATCGTATTAATAATTATTATTATAAATTCAAGAGAACCTGGGTTACCGACATAGCCCGAAGAATTGCGAAACTTAAGTGGCAGTGGGCAGGGCACATTGCTCGCAGAACGGATGGCCGATGGAGCAGAATAGTTCTGGAGTGGCTACCGCAAACCGGAAGACGTTGCGTTGGAAGACCTCCCACCAGGTGGACCGATTATCTGGTGATGGTTGCGGGGATCCGCTGGATGCGAGACGCACGGGACCGGTCAATGTGGCGACGCTTGGGGGAGGCCTATGACCAGCAGTGGACGACAATCGGCTGAAATGATGATGATTATTATTAATTATTCGGCCTTGTTTTAGCCGCATGGGATGCACTGAAATAGCCCACACGAGTAGTCCTGCTATAACCATGCTGACAGGCCATAATTTTTTCGTGGATATAATAATACTAGTCTGTACGTGACCTGGATAAATGCCTTTTCTCATACAAAGGCACAAGTATTAATTACCACGCTTTCTCTAGGTGGTTTGGTTTTATATATGTATACTTGAGGATTTAATCCAGGTGCGAGATTCTACAGGCAGAAAATAATCGTTGAAGAACATTTGCTTTGTATTGCAAATGGAAAAAGAAATCTATTAATAAAACCATAATAATCGAAATAAAAAATGATCAGTCATTCTTAGCAGAATATAGCTTTACTATCAAAAACAGAACCAAATGTCTGTACCCGGCATTATAAAAATCCAATAAGTGAATTCCAATATCAACGCCAAAAGTCCAGTTCGAAAATTTGCATGGAAGTGCTGCCATCTAAAAGTGAGTAGAGTAACTATTACAAGTCGTTTCTGTTTAAAAAACGAGACTGGTGACATCTCTTATCGAATAGCATCAACATTGAAATATTCTTAAAGTTTAAGTAACTCATCTTATTTTACGGTACAATTTTATCGAAAATTCAAACCTTTTCGAATAATTAAGACAATTTTGTTTGTTAAAAAAGAAAGCAACTTGTTCTCTTGTTTATTTGCGGAAAGTGGCGACATTAACCCCATCTGTTGGCGAATAGAATAAAGATTTAAAAGGGCAACCTAGCAAAATAAAGGAAGGGTGAATAATTGGAGAAAAATGGGAACGAGATATGAAAATTAGAAATAATTCTTTTTTATCAGCGGTCTGAAATTTATGAATGCCACAGAAAATGATAAACAGAAATTTGCCGAAATCGAATTTCTTATTTTTTGACGTCTACCAATCAATACACAAAAATATAAACATATTTAGAGATACCACAACTTTGAGAGCTAAGAAAAACATTTTTAAATAATAAAGTAAGTTTAGTGTAAGTAAGTCTGATGCGGTAAGATAAAAAGATGAGTGAGACTTTATCGGTCAAAGATTTTCGTTCCATTTTAATATTTCTTTATAAAATTCATGAAAAAATCTTTTTAACAAAAATATCAAACTGACTTCCAAAACCAACCGCTACAAAGCCAAAAATTACTTTCTTTTTCGAAGTCTTTGGTAGCTATTGTTTTCCGTTAATCGAACCCGACTTCGGAAAATAAAGTTGAAAAGAATACTTTTATTTATCTCTTTCATTTATAGCCAAGATAAAACAAAATAAAGCACACGGGCACATTCATTTATTTAAATTTTTAAAGATTGAAGTTATTTTTTTACATCTTGTAAAATAACTCATGTGACGTTGACATGTTATTTCTTATTAGGAGCCAGTTAGAAAATTATTGCCTACCCTTAAGATTTAATTAACAAAACAATTAAAATTAAATTCATAGTTCACAACCTAGTAAATTGTAGGCACTTTAAATTGGAATAGCTCTCAGATATTCCAAACATGTCTTCAGCTAAGATTTCTGCTTCCTAAATTAATTTCTTGGGCGTAACAAGAAATATTACGGTTATGAGATTTGCTCTATATTACAAATTATTCCGTAATCTCTTATTGAAGTTTAGTGTAAATGTTGGTAGGTACGTATTTTCTTATTCTGTTTTTATCAGACAGAAATTAAGGTTAAAAGGAGTAGAAGATATAGTTAACGTTTTATTTTTTAATACTTTTAATACCTTCTCGTGAGACAAATGTGCATTAGTACAATACACGTAGACACATTATCACATACATGCACACACACACACAAATACACTCGCACCTGACTTTGCTTTTTATTTTATGTTTAGTTCGAATGTTTACTTTAGTTTTAATTTTACCCTCTTAATTTGCATGATAATAAATTGTAATTCCTCCCCGGAAGATGGCACGTTGGCTAGCACAGGAGTCAGGAAATCCATGTATTTGAATGTTTTTCTTATATAAATAAAAAGTTATTATATTAAAGGATGATATCCTGGGTACAATGCCCGGGGTCAGGTAAAGCATTAAGGAGTTTATAGGCTCGCCTATTGAACTAAAATATAACTACCAAAATGTGGGCTACCGCATGGGGGTACCTGTTCAGTTCTGCATAATCGTTCGGAGAATGCAGGCGTGATGTTATGTATCACAGATAAATTTTATTACTAAAAATATGTGATTAGATAAAAGATAGATGAAAAATATTAGTGACTAGCTTCTGCCAGCGGCTTCGCCCGCGTGAATGTCGAAAAAAATATCTATTTCTGACTATAATATGTCTCTGTGCCAATTTCAGCCAGATCTATCCTGCTATTTGAGCGTGAAGAAGTAACAAACATACAAACACACACACTCACAAATTTTCGCCTTTTTAATATTAGTGTGATACAGCAAAACTTGATGTAAATAAAAAAACAGCCCAAGTGCGTGTCAGACTTTGCACATTTAGGGTTCCGTACCAACTTATCAGAATATTGGTTTTTGTTAGTAAAACATACGTAATAATTTATATTATCACCAAATTTCAAGTTCTTATGTAAATGGTTAAAAAATTCTTCGGGGCATAATTTTGTGACAGACGACGGAGAGACGGACAGACTGACACGTGAGTGAGAGCAATAGGGCTCCGTTAACGTTAACCCTAAAATATTTATTAATTAATTTATTATTATTTATTAATTTATTATTTACATCAATCATAAGATAATACGTAAAGACAGCTGAAAATGCTTAATATACATATTTAGATAACAGCTTAGGTAGTTAGATATAGATCACGGTAAAATTCTATCTCAAAAATTCCAATCAAAGAAATCAGTATTCAGAAACAAAAGGTATAAGTTAAAAATTCTGTATCGTTTAATTTTTTTTATTCCATAAGCAACAAATATTTTAAGGAAAATTCTTACTTCATATTCTCCGATCCTGCAAAAAAAAACAGTCAATCCAATCAAATCATACATCACATCTCATCGAATAAGGATATGAAATTAATTCTCATTCAACTCAAAAGAAAACAAAAAGAGGGAAAATACAAATACGAGGAGCAACGAACGATTCATTCAATCACTCATTAATTCATTCGCGAACAAGAACGAAAACGGAAGATTTCAGATATTTTCAGCATCGAGTGTCAATAAAAGAAAATGTAAATCGGTCATCAGGTTTTTAATGGCTTCAGTTATTAGGTACGTTGAGAAAACCATTTTCATCATCATTATTATAATATTTCGAGTCACATTGGAAATTAAATGAATTCCAATACGACTCTAATCCGAACGAGTCGAGTCGTACTGGAATTCTTATATTTTCGTATTTTCTAAGACTATCACTACGTCTCTCGTACATTCACCGTCATTTCCTCGGCTAACTAGTAACCTGCTTGCTTATAAGGGATTCCTACCCCCATTTTCACCACATTTGGCAAACATACTGATGTTCGAAGTAGGTACCAGCTAGGATTCTGCTCATATTTTTCATCTATTTTTTTATCATAAACCTACTTAGCTTTTGCATGATTCCAAGTGGTCGTTTCCTGTGTAGAAGAACAGGCAAGAAACTACAGGCTAACCCTGTAGCTATGTTAGTAATTAATAAGGGTTCCTTATAGACAACGGAGCGAGAAAAAAAAGCGCTTATAATTAATTGGCTTATAGAACATTTTTTATATTATTTTTGATAAACTTAACTTTCTAATCTACCCCATCACCGTGACGGAAACCGCAGTTTTTTTCCATCCCTTCTAAAAATCTCTACATTATTATATTAGTACACTTTTTCCGAAAAGAAAAGCGTTTCCATGAACAATTTTGTAAAACGTTTTCAGATAAACTTCACGTGTTTTCACCGGAATGCTCCGCACCGCGCCGTCGATAGGTGACAAGTCACAACTGACTGACCGGGCGATGACCTCGCACAAACACGGCGTGGAGACGACTCTATTCTAAAAGAAAATGATTTAATTTATTCTTGTTGGAAACAGCAGTAAATGTTTCTTATTTGAGTTCTGTGTACAAGCCAGGTAGAAAGTTATGTCTAACTGACCGGGCGGTGACCTCTGGCGTAAGTGGCTTAGATACGACTTTGTGATGAAAACATTTTTTTGGTATTTCTTATTGGAATAAAGTAGTGTACCTTTATAAAAGCTTAGTATGCCAAAAACTTAAACATTACTGCAAAAACAACCCGTTTCGATCGTTATTACGTTTTATATTATAATTTAACAAAGTATACGGTCTTATTTCAATGATAAATAGCAAATTAAAATTATGGCACTCTCAGAATCGAGCAGTATTAATTGGGTTGCCAAGAAATCTGCAGTTGAATAAAAGAAAGCTGTTGATTTTACGACATTCAGTTTGTTAAACAAACAAAAAATATTAAGTTATTCATTCATATATCCGTGTACCTTAGTGATAGTGAAAACAAGCATATTAAAATAACGCCCTTTTAAAATATATGGTCTGCTCCACACTGTTTTCTGTGCGGTCAAGACGGGTCAGACAAAATTTTACACGTGTTTCATCTTGACATAAGAATATTGTTGCCGCTGTGTTTGGGTAAGTAGGTAATAATAAGCTTGTTTTTAAGTACAAGATTGCCAAGCTAATTTTAGACAGATTTTGAAAGTGGTATGAGCTGCAAAATCCTCAACTTCTTATTCTAGACTTGGCGAAAAATAAATAGATACCTAAGCGAGCAACATAAAGTGGGAAATATATGGGCATCGAGTCTATCTATGTACCAAACAAATCAGTATTCAGAAAAAAAAGGCATTGGCTAAAATTTATATCAATTAAAATTAATTTATAGTTCCTGGGCGACCGAGCTCTGCTCGGGTGAAAATAGAAAAACGACATTTTCTAAAAATGAAACTTAGATCGATTTATCACCCCCGAAACCCCCTGCATACTAAATTTCATGAAAATCGTTGGAGCCCTTTCCGAGATTCAGATTCAATATATATATACAAGAATTGCTTGTTTAAAGGTATTAGTTTTTTTTTTTAATCGTCTTAAAACATTTTGCAGTTCATCACGCATTATCAAATTTTTACAATTTAAGAGTATACTATCATTATTGTTTTTTGTTGTTTTTTTACCCAAATGCTGAAGGAGAGTTATTGCAAGTAAGTATGGTGTAAAAAATATAGTCAGCCACTCCACGACTTTCCCTGTGCGGTGGACGCGGTCTGACCGTAATGTCACACGTGTTGATATGTTGTGTGGCATCGTTGTACACCGTACACATTGTTGGCCGTCTGCCGTAAGTGAAAATAAAACCTGAACAAGGTAGGCAAAGGTTGAAAAGGGAGGAAGAATTTAAGATGCTTTTAAGGATGTATGGTGAAGGTTCCCTTTATTTATCTTTCTTTCAAATCAAGTAGGTAGGTGCCATTGCATTGCCATTCAACGTGGCAATGCTGCCAGTCTTCTGGGCACGTCCATGACATCGTTGTGGAGGAGTACTTCTACGCCTAGGTGTACCTTTCTTTTGTTTATATTTAAGTAGTTAGGTTTAGTATAAGTAAGTATAGTTTAGTGTTTAAGTGTGTACATATTTTGTCAATTGGAAATAAAATACTAAATAGGTGTAGGTAGGTACTACTATTTTCTTAATCTCCCTTGGCAATCATCGCATTTCCGAATACAAACGTGCTAATTTCCATGTCCATCAATTGTTAGATTTATCGTGTATAATAATTTGAATTCACAACTAAGTACTTTATTGTTGTTTTGTTTTGATTTCCGTGTGAATTTTATAGAGCTGTAAAACTATTTTTAACCGACTTCCCAAAAAGGAGGAGATTCTATGTTCGACTTCAAGTTTTTTGTTTTTTTTTTTTGTTTATGATCACCGATATCTCCGTCAATTGTGGACCGATTTTGAAACATAATTTTTTGTTTGAAAAAGTATGTTCCGAAATTAGTCCCATTTTAATTTGGTGAAGATCTGATGAAGAACTTCGGAGATATACAACAGAACTCTTCAATAAATAACGGCAAATCTCTCGGGATTGCTGCAATCGCATGTCTGTTTGTTGTTTATAACATTTCATAACATAACATCACGCCAGTTCGCTCTTAAGGGGTAAGCAGATCTCTCATTTCACTGGTTATGTTCAAGTTTCATGAAATCTATTCTGGCGAAATAGTTCCCTTAATAACTTGCCTATTAGGTACGTACAACTAAAAAGTGAAAGATAAAAAAACTTTTTGCAAAAAAAATTTTTTTTTTTTTTTTTTTTATTATCAATAGGCTTGCGCTTGACCACTATCTCACCTGATGGAAAGCGATGATGTGGTCGACGGTGAAGCACGCTTGCCTAGAAAAAACCTATTCACTCTTGACTTAAAGACCCCTAGATTGTAGCTATCGGGAAACAAAGACTCCGGCAGGGAATTCCACTCCTTAGCTGTACGCATAATAAAAGTGTCCCCAAAACGTTTTGTGCGTATGGGTGGGATGTCCACCATGTACCGATGACGCATCACCGTGCGTCTGGTTGTCCGATGATGGAACGGGCTGGGCGGAATTAAATCATGCAATTCCATCGCACACTCCCCGAAATGTAACCGATAAAATACCGACAAGCTGGCAACTCGGCGACGATGTTCAAGGCTCTGGAGCTTTGATTTGACCAGTGCTTCATCGCCGATGAGTCTCTTGGCCCGCTTTTCGATCGACTCTAGTGCATCTAGCTGATATTTGGCAGATCCGTCCCAGAGATGAGAACAGTACTCCATGCTCGATCGAACTTGCGCTTGATACAAGTTGAGCAGCTGTTCCGGCGTGAAGTACTTTCGCACCTTCGCAAGGATCCCCAACTTTTTGGCAGCCAGCTAAGCCTTTGCCTCAATGTATGGCCCAAAATTGAGAGTTGAAAATGCTACCGACTTCCAAATACAAAACTACAAAGTGAAAAATAACTTAATTTTTTGAAGTCGGTGTCTATAACTACGAAAGACACCGACTGTATGTAGTTTTGTATTTGGAAGTCGGTAGTATTTTTTTGCAAAAAGTTTTTTCCTATTTGCCTTTAGCAGCTGTGTTTAAATTTTTAAATAAATTACATTGAATTTATGAAACCACAAAGTAATTGGCATATATATAAACCCATAGGCTTTCCATACCAATATTATAAAAGCGAATGCCACTCTGTGTGTTAAGTCGTTTTCACGTTTAAATAGCTGATCCAATTTTGATATAGATTGGACCTTGAAGGAGGACTTTCAAGTTTAAATTCCAATAGCCTTTATTTACAAACGTTTTACATATTTAATTGTACATTCAGAAATTGGTAATTAAAAAGGTCTTAATATTTTTAATCCCAACTTATTCGTGTACGAAGATTGTATGTATCTGGTAGTTGCTTTCTAGATACATAAATAAAAAGACACTAAACGCGAAGTAAGAAAATTTGGTTCAAATAAATTGCACTAGATGGCGAGGTAAGCTTCGTTTTGTTATTAAGTTTTGTGTAATATTAAGATTTTATAGAGACGATCATAAAACATAATTATAACTTCTTGTTTAATTAACTCTCCTAAGTACAAAATTAAGGCATATTGGGCTCTTAGTGCACATTGCAAAGATTATTTGAATGGATCATTATTTTTTTCAATAGTTGGCGCGGTTTAAAATGTCTGAGGCATCCGCTCGATTTTTTTAATTTGTTTCGTAATACATTTTGCTAAAATGAAACTGTACAAACGTGCAAAAAAAATACTATAAATCAAATCGTCTGTGAATTAAAAAAAAAAAGAAAAACACGAACCGAGAAAACCCTTTCACATGCAAGTCGCTGCTAACACCATCTATATCCGTGGAATGGAACCGAACCCGATCGATGTTCTTAGAAAAATAATCAGACGAAAAACGCTAGTTACGTCGGCACGGTTTCTTTGTATGAAATGAGACATCTGTATGCTAGTATTATATTAGGTGTGATATAAGTAATACACGTAGAATCACTTCTGTATTTCTTGAAGTATACGCAGACACATTTGTAGCAACATAAAGTGAGAGTACAACTGCCAAATAAATGAACAGTGTTGAAAGCCCCGCTGTTAAAAATGTTTACAAACATTAGCAAACATATTCTAAACAAACATTTGATCACAATGTTAAGTTTGTTTGTAAACATTTTCCATCAGTGTAGGAGCACTCAAAACATCTAACAATTCCTAACATAATTCTTAACATTTTTTAATTAATATGTGTTATAAAATGTTTATAAACATTTTTAAAAGCAGTGTGGGAGCACGATAATGTATTGGGAAAACATTTAGTACAATTTAAACAGCTTGCTGTGAATTAACCAACAACGACGTAAAATTCTCTTCTCTTTCCTTTTGTCTTACTTATCTAAACTGTATTATTATAAAGAGGTGAAATTGTTGGTTTATTAGTGAGGTAACCTCGTGTACTGATCCAATCGCAAACAATCTTGCACTGGTACATAGTTACATTATGCTGAGTAATTTTTATTTCGAAATTCGCAAGGTTTCTTCAGGATACGCCAACGGAGAGTGTCGCAGGAAAATCTAGAATTTAATCAATTTTGAGTTATTGTTAACAAAATTTAACAGAATGAAATTTCTTGATATAAGACGAACTAATTTTCTTATTAAATACCACTTTCCAGACAAACCAAGTACAACATTTCAAGTAGAGGTCTCTAAATTCTTAGAACTTCAGGGAAATTCTATTTATAAGCTCTCAGAAAGTACTCGAAGATTCTCATCTCAGAGGCATACTAATAAGAAATTCCAGTACCTACCATATTTACGTTTGGAAGGAGAGAATTGCCAAACTTAAGTGGCAATGGGCAGGACACATTGCTCGCAGAATGGATGGCAGATGGGTCAGAAAAGTTCTGGAGTCGCGACCGCGAATTGGAAGACGTTGTGTTGGAAGTCGTCCCACTAGGTGGACCGATGACCTGTTGAAGGTTTCGGGCATCCGCGACGCTTGGGGGAGGCCTATATGTCCAGCAGTGGACGTTTTTCGGCTGATATAATGATGATGAAAGAGAAGAATGGTCAAGGGATTCTAAATGGAAAAGAGGTAAGTAAGTGGCTAATTGGAAAAGCATGGAATAAAAGGTTAATTGGTAATAGAATTGCTATATTTGATATTTGCCAACTGGAATATAAAAAGCATATGTAAAATGATGACTGAGGTTAAAAAAAGACTGTTAGAGATGGTACTACGAAAGCAAGAGACTTGATTATGAAGACAGCTGATAAGGCTAACTGGCTAAGGCAGGCCGTGAAAACGCTGGTGTTATAACTTGGAAGAATAAATGATGGATTGGTCAGAAAATGCAACACGCGGTTAGGTCTGGCTATAGAGGAGACCATTGCTCTCTAGTTGGGATGTGAGGTAGCAATGATCTATACTAATATTATAAAGAGGTAAAGTTTGTGAGTCTGTAACGTTGTAAGGGATAATCTCTGGATCTACTGAACCGATTTTGATTTTTTCACCAGTAGAAAGCTACATTATTCCTGAGTGTCATAGGCTACAATATATTTTCAAAACAATTAGAGATCCTTATGAAAATTGCAATAATAGCAAGGTAGCAAAATGTTGTATAAAAAATTCATTCTTTGGCGTGCGCTGAGAAAACTTTTGATGATAGATATAAAATATTAGGTAGGGTAGGCAGGGTAGACAGGGCAGGCAGTTGTCGTTGCCGTCACCAAAAAGTTAGATAATAGTTTACAGAAGAAAGAAGGAAACAATTGAAAATTCGGTGGAAAAAATCATCAATAAAACCTTTTATTCGATCTTCAGAGGTGGATTTTACATTTTAATAAAAATGGGACCAACTTTGATGTAGGTATAGGTACTCTTTCCAATTTCAAAAAAACCGGCCAAGTGCGAGTCGGACTCGCGCACGAAGGGTTCCGTCCGTACCATTATCGCAAAAAACGGCATAAAGCTCGTATTTTGTATGGGAGCCCCACTTAAATATTTATTTTATTCTATTTTTAGTATTTTTTGTTATAACGGAAACAAAAATACATCATCTGTGAAAATTTCAACTGACTAGCTATCACGGTTCATGAGATACAGCCTGATGACAGACGGACATACATACAGACAGACAGACGGATCGTGGAGTCCTAGAAACCTATAAAGATTTTTTTCAAATCGGACCTCTTTATAAAAAGTTATATGTGAGCCGATATTAGCAAGTGTCATCTGTCGTCATGGACTCATGGTCCAAATGGAAAAGATGGGCTTCTTCTTGACTTCTTGAAAACAACAGAATTTTTGAATTAAGAATTTGTCTAACTCTACTTTAACCTGAAAACCTGTCAAAGTTGAGCATTTAAGTAGACTTTGAGTTGTTCTTAACTCCCAATACTTAATTCAGAAATTGGAGATGAAGAGATTTCGTTCGGCAATTGACCTGAAATATATACAAAACAAAACTGTGTCTCATACTTACATATAGGTATCTAATTAGAATAAAAAGGGTGTTAATCTTAAGGACTTTACAATCAATAAGAAAATACACCCATATATTCTACTAGACATAATATTTAAACGCTTGAATATGGAATTGGAACTCCATTAACCAAACGAAAATTACTATTAAAGACATATCATTTAAAAATGTAGTTTCATATTCATAAAATAGTTTAACTTCACCTAAAAATATGGCGCTGACTCTGTTTTAAATTTCAATGAGCGCCATTGATATTCAAATGCTCCGCGAACCATTACCGTACTACAGTAAAATCCAATAAAATCTACCAAAAGCTACCCTCTTCCGAACTTCTTCCAAACTTCCACTATCCTAACTATTCCGCCACGCCCCTTAAATCGCAACTACTTACCATGCATTTGTCTCTTTCTATCAGTTGCGATTTAAGCGCGTGAAACGAGATGGCAGCTAGTTTAACCGCGTGCATTGTTATTATAGTTTTATGACGTCGTATCAAACTGACGTAACTCGTGTTGAATCACGTTCTAATTTCAACTGTAGGCTTTTGACTTACGGTTGATTTCAGACTGTGGGACACAATACTTGCAACATCGGAAAATAACACAAGACGCGGGATGTAGGACCATTTTTCCGCGAGCGATTTACCAACGTAAGGTGTCGTCATAAGAGCTATAGTGGCGTAAAAATCTCTAACTTAAGACGTTTCGCTGAAAAAAGTACGTATAGTTATTCTATACCAGCGTCTTGCGCAAGATGGCCGTGCTAGGCGTTCGTTATTTGAATTTCTCTGAGGAATAGGTGGGGTGCGTTGTATCAGGCAGCTGCTTTAGCGCTTTAGGCGATTTTGTACGGCGGTTTGGGGTTGGGCGTCTAGCGAAATTTCGCTGAATTGTATAAATTGGGTTAGGGTGAAATTGTAAGGAGGTTTTATGTCACGTTATGAATGTAATGTTTTTATGTACTGGGTTAAGATGTTTTTGGACTTATTATGGGCTCGTTTTGTTTAGTTAGTATATTGTTTATTACATACATAATAACTTTCGAAAAGTTTTGTTTTCGCCTTTGAGATTTGGGTAGGTATATGAATTAAATAAATCTTAGGTACGATACACATTTCATAATTTAGGCATGTTTAAGTTTTCAGTTTGTAGTTGTTCAGAAAAATCTTTTTATAAGACAATTTTGAAATGTTTTTATAAGACAAATTTGCGTTGAAATTTTCAATTTTCAAAATTGATTCTTGAAATTTCTGACCTAATATCATTTATGAGCATCATTTTAAGATATATTGGCCAAAAGTTAATGGTAATAAGATGGAATAATAGTAAATAGAAATAAAAAATGTGTTTTTAGGTACTACAAGAGGTTTTTTCCACTAGTATGAGAAAACTTTGAAAAAAACCGATATAACGTAAGTATACTTATGTACTTACTAGTATAGATAATATAACACTAGCATAGTACTTAGGTACCTTTGGATAAAACAACAGGTAAAAAAAACTAATTAAATGTTTTCTCAACGAATAATTATGCTCCCACAACTATAATCAGAATTTGAACTAACTGACGATTTAATATCCCATGGCCTACATGAGCCCCTATATTCCCATGACATCTTAACCTTTAATACAATCGCAATTCCCGTAATCGTACAAATCAAAACCGGTGAAAACCAGTTTAATCCAATTCGAAGCAGTTTGAGCCAGATTGAAGCAGTTCATTCCAGTTCTTGTGAGAATTTCAAAAAAAATAGAACAGGTTACTGAGATACAAATTGAAATTCAAAAATGGAACAGGTTACTTTTTTTAAAGAAAGTGGACACTGGACGGGTTCTAATTTTGATGTTCGTTGGGTAGCCCCTTCAATTTCTTTGTGAGTTGTAAAAGATGACAAAAGGGATGATTTTCAGAAAAGACGGTCGTCAAGAAATGTTCTAGATTAGGGAGACTTTAAAGTCGGTTATAGGTTCATTGTGGAGCAACAGTAAATTTTATTGAGTTGGTAGTTGGAAGAAAAATAATTATACGCAAACTTCCATGTCATCACAGTTGAGTTCGACTCAGTATTTTTTTTTAAACCAGACGTAAACTCAACTATTGATACAAAATATCTGTTTACGATTGGTAGATACAGAGATCATTATAAAACAAGAGCAAGGTGATGATAATGATGATGATAGAACCTATACAGAGATTCTAATTTACGAAAAAGATAAACTTAAGATTTGGTGATAACCATCTCCAAGAAAAATACAAGAACGGTGTAACGTACTTACGTAGAGCAAAACTTGATTAATAGTTTGGTAATGTCACCTGAAATACAATAGAACATGTTAAATTTTATTGCAACAAGGGGCACCTACAACACAATAAACTCAAGTGAGTTTATAAAAAAGATAAGAATGAACGAACCTGTTGCAAAGAAACAGGTATCTTATTGTGAGTAGGGGTTGTAAAAGATACGGGGCGAACCCTTGTAGAGTTGTTAGTTTATTCTTTGATTTTGACGTAGCAAAGTGAAAATAGAGTAGACAGAAATTTATTAAAAAATTACAATATAAAAGTGTGTGAAAATTGTGTGTGCTACGGTTAATTGTTATAAAAGGGAAAAATTTCAGCATGATGGTTTCAAGTGTTGAATTATCTGTGTTACTAAATCTTGGTTAGTATCTATTTTGTTTCTGAAAGCATTATTTTTAAGTTCTATCTAGATAACACTCTTTGTTAGTCAGTAGGGGAGAGTGTGTATGAAAGAGCCAAGCTTTGAAAGAGCCAATGCGATTTTCTCCCACTTAACAAAATCCTACCATAATTCAATTTTACTCTTTATATGACAACACTGGACAGCTGTCACCCACAGAGATTTGACAGTTCTAGCAAAACAAATGGCGTCGTAGGACTGCATTGAAAATATTGAAGCCAAAATGTAAGTATTTTTGGGTTTACTTAAGTTTTTTTGACGAGAAGTGTAAGGCATATGTGGACAAAAGGAATATGTTGTATTGTTATGCATATATTTGGCTTTATTCTACGCAAATATTATTTTTATCATGTTATGTTAAATTACCTGTAGTTTGAGGTTATATTTTTTAATACAAAATGTTTTGAAAGAGCCAATTGTCGAGTCTATGAAAGAGCCGGCTCTTTCATAGCACGAAAGTTGGCTCTTTCAATATACTACTAGCTTTTAGTTTAACATTGCTGTCTTTATAATACCTATTTAATACTGCTAATCTTTCAGACTATAAAAATATGTCTTCACGAGCTTCAGCACCGAAAAAACGGCAAAGGCCCACAACTGCAGTGATAGAAGAGGCTGTACGAGAAGTGACTGAGAGAAATCAGTCCATAAATAAAACGGCATTGTCATTTGGAATATCAAGGGCTTATTTAGCGAAAATCATTAAGAAGGCTAAGAATTCTCAAGAGGAGTATATACATCGCCCAAATATAGGTAACAAACGCATTTTTACTAAAGTTCAGGAAGACTTATAATATTGTTAAGAAAATGACCACAAAACAAAATATCAGGAAACTAAATTCTAAAAAACAGGATGATTCCAGTGACACTAGCGCAAACATGTCTTTGCACGATGATACATCATTAACAAGCTCAGATGATGAAATAAATTTATTAGAATTCAGAAACCGGAATATTAGTTTACAACAAAATCAAAATTATTGTAGTGTGTGTAATGGACACTATTCTAAGAGCAAAGAAGAATGGTACCAGTGCAAAATATGTGGAGGATGGGCACATGAGTCTTGTGGTAACAAAGGAGTCATTAATTTCTTCTGCCAAAAATGTTTTTAATTGTTCTATCAGAGTTTCAATATTATTTGAAACTCTGATTTTTTATTTTTATAAAAGTATTATTTATGATTAAGATTATTGTAAGTTGATTATTTGAGACTGATCAAAACCTGTGATTTTCGCTTGTGTTTAATTTTGATTATATTTAAGTCTATTAAGAGATTTTAATTGTTGAAAAAAATGTTTATTTCTACAAAGTGGAATCCGGCTCTTTCATAGCACACGGTAGCTCTTTCATTGACAGGTTGTTTTGAAAGAGCTGATTTCCCATTTTTTTCTAAGTGGCTATATTTCAGATTTCTAACATTGTTAGCTATTTTTTGTTACTTGGAGTACCATTACTATTAAACTGATTATTAAAAAAAAGTAATTTTATTTAAAAATAAGCAACCGAAAATGACTTTTTTTTATACTTTTTAAAACTGGCTCTTTCACACACACTCTCCCCTATCTCCAATTTGTACCATGTAAGTAAATCATATTTTTACATACAACTCGCCTACGTTTTTAACCCCCGACGGAAAAAGAGTTATAAGTTTGTTGCGGTGTATCTGTGTGTCTGGCTTTCACCACTGCTCCTAAACAGATGAACCGATATTGTTTGAGATTTTTCCTGAAGCGATGCCACCTATGAGTTATGAGACATGGAGTGCCCTAAGTGCCTGCACTTTAGAGGACTTAATTAATGCAAATGACGTTAAAACTAACCGGGACCTAACTGGGCACCTAACTGGGACCACACTACATATGTAAAGAGTTTTACCATCGTTTCAAAAAGAAGAAGTTCTTGAAGAGAGCTAGTACTAGATACATAGGATGACCTTATTTTTTTGAATACTGGTTTCGTTTTGAAATTCTAGAATGATCTCATGTTGTCCTACTTATTAGAAACCACAGATACACTTGCTAGGAATGCCAACATAAAAAGCTTCGAATATGCATGCAAATATGCATGTTTTTTTTACAATATGCAGCATTAAAGTTTTAGATAACAAAAAAAAGGAAAAATGTAGTTGATTTTTTTTATCAGCATACTATTAGTGAATTATTCAATCATAACCAAAATGTAACAACTTTAACAACTTACTACTACTACACTACTATTACTTTACTTTTTCAATGCACTAAAACGAAATAGTACATTGTGATAAAGGGTGAAAAGTAAGTTATTGGCGAGGCGAGGGTTTTTAATGACACGAGTTTGCAATAACCTACACACCCGTGTATCACACGACGTTTTTCAATACAGTTGTGGGAAATAGTAAAAACAAATCAAAGAATTAGATTTGTTTATTAACAAAAAAGAAAAAACAGAAAATGGCGCGTTTTTGCAGCTGGTTTTTTTTTACAACGGAAACAGCCTTTACACCCTATTCGATTTTTGACAAATGTTGATGTGAAAATAATTAAAATAAAACTTAAATATTTTAAACAACAATTTCAAAGACTTTTGAGAATTCAATGCTAATGCTTTAGTTTTGCAGTTGAGTTTTAAATTTATAAGTCAATTAAAAAAAGTTTAGTAGCAAGGAGTTTTCGTACAAAGAATAAAATTGGATAGATTTTATACGAGGAATAATTAATTATTTCGTCTTTTAAATGGTTGTTTAATATATTTAATTACCAGTTTTAATTTAATTATTTTCACATCAACATTTATCAAAAATCGAATAGGCTGTATAGGCTGTTTTCGTTGTAAAAAAAATAAGTCCTGTTGCAAAAACGCGCCATTTTGTTTTTTTTGTGAGTAACCGATACGATAATTTTAGTTTATTGAAAAACAAAATTTAATTCTTTGACTTGTTTTTACTATTTCCCACAACTGTATTGAAAAACGTCGTGTGATACACGGGTAGTTGTGTCATTAAAAACCCTCGCCTTCGGCTCGGGCTTGTTAATGGCAGCTCGTTTGCATTACCCTACTTTCCACCCTTGTATCACAATGTACTATTATATTACATATATTGTATATTTTTGTAAACTTAAACAATTAAATAGGTAGGTGTTCTAAATGTATATATAGCCTTCAATCAATCAAGATATTTTTATAAGGGAAAATTGTTGGTGTATATGGGCGAAATTTTGGTTAGGTATAGAGTTTATTATTAAATTTATCAACCTATCGAAAAATATAATAAACCAGCAGACGCCTCGCGGTTTCACGCACGTAGTTCCCGTTCCCGAGGGAATACATGCATAAAAAGTAGCCTATGTCACCCGGGGATAGTGTAGCTTCCCAACATGAAAAAATTTTTGAAATAGGTCCAGTAGTTTTAAGTTTATTCGTTAAATACAAATCTTTCCTCTTTATAATATTAATATAAAAGCCTCTTAAGGCCGTACCCTGGCCAAAAAATCAGCGTGAGATATGAGCATTCCTATTGGCCTAGCGGCACTGGTGGCGCATGAATTACAGTAGTGAATACGCCCAGATTTTAGAATAAAATCTTTATAAAATCGAATATTGGTCTTTTGAAAAAAATAAATCTACCAAAATGTTCGTTATCAAATTGTCTATCCATTAGTGTTAGTACAAAAAAATATTAATGAACACTTTACGAGGAGATGCATGCTATCAAACATTATTTCTCATTTTTATGGTTTTGTTGGAAGGAGATTAGTGAAACATATACTACATTTAAAAAAAAAGAAATCTACAATTTTGGAATCAATCATATGTAGAAATTTAATGTATTTTTATTAGTTGATATTTCATTTTAAATAACGAGTAGATAGCTCCTAAAAACTGCACGAAAAACGGCTAGCGCGGCGTTTTGCTCGGGCTACCGCCTTAAGCATTAATAACCACGGTTGCTCCAGACGGGTTTCCTCACTATGTTTTCCTTCACCAATGACTGCGATATTTCCAGATAAACTATTTCACTAGCTGCTCATAATCTCTCATAAATAGTAATTTTCTGCTGAAACCACAGACGGAATCCCTACAGTTACCTGCAATACATACAGGATAAGCACATACTAACCATACCACATACCTATTAACACACTTACTAACCCATCTACTAACTATACATCATACAATCACATACCAACAAGATGACCAAGTAACAATCAATACAGTACATTGTCACCATGACACAAATAGGTAGTAACCATCTGTAGTTAGTATTAATTATTTGTAGGTAGTAATAGGTCACGAACCGTTGGTGGTACTGTTATATTATAACACTGATCGGTAGACAAGCAATGTCCTTTCAAATGGGTCTATCGCGGACATTGGTGGAGCAATCGGTTGTCTAGCAATTTTTGTAGGTGGTCTGGAAAATATAGTGCAGTAGTTGTTAAAATTTGAAATATTATTATAGGAGGTATGTTTTTAGTAGGCTTTCACAAAACAATAGCAGTCTTATTTATAAAATCTCTGAACTGTTTATCATCTACTAACCAGATTTTTAATTCAAACTCTCCAAAAACAATCTTGATTGTTGCAGTTGTTTACAATATCTGAGTCAAATTATTTATTAAAATTAGACCAGAGCTACCTTTGAATGACAAAATTTACAGATGAAATAGTAATAAGTATCTGACTGTAGTCCTCCATTTGCAAAGGTTATCATATGGGGAAGAACGGACAATGAACTTCATACTTAATCTACTCTACAGGTGCTAAAAAGTTCATTTATAATAAACACACCAACTGCACTGTCACTTACAATTCAAACAAAATAACATCTAAAATCGGCATTTCAGTAACCATGCAAATAACAGGTATGCATGACATTGACACAATGAATATTAAAGTGTATCCAGTAGACCTAAATCTAGAACACTTCAAAAACAAAACATATTGCGCTATTATAGATGTACATTGTTTGTACTGTTTTAGATACGTATGAAAAGTTGTAGATAAAAAATATGCCAAGGTTAGAATTGAATTTATTTAGATTTCTATATACATATCTATCATCAGATTTTCTTCGAGATTTTCGAGAAAGTGCAAAAAAAAAACTTTGAGAGAAAACTTTCCAATTTTTCGAACCAAATCAAAGAGCTATTTCAAATTGTCATGAAAGCATTTTAGAAATGTCTTCACCGACACAACTGCTAATAGACAAAAAGCCGTGCACATGCTCGAGATTTTCTTGTTTAAAGTTTTTATTCTTTGTTTTTTTTTTACAATATTCGACTTCTGGATATTCATTTTTCGTATCTATCTTTCTCAAACCAAACCAGTCCTCTTTAGTTTAAGTTACTTTATTCGATATGATATGAGATACTTGGAAACGTATTACGAGCATGTAACTTTAAACCTTACATCATACTTTGAAAGTGTTACATCCTCAACCTACATCCTTTAGGTCCGGGGTCCATTGTTAGGTCAAGGTCAATGACCGGACAATTGACCACGGCCGAACTTTGTAGTTGATTACGTTACTTGTGCAAATGCTGCAATGATTACGATAATTTTGATGGATATGTATTGATTTAAGAAGAATCAGATTAAAAAAGAGCTTACTCTTTTTTTCTTCTTTTTTTGCTCCACACTAGGAATTTCTCCTGCATCGGATTCGTTTAAAAATATTTAGACGTACATTTTTTTTATTATTTTTTAGGCTCGAGCTTGACCACCGTCTCATCTGTTAGTAAGCGATGATGTGTTCGACGGTGAGACACGCTTGCCTAGAAATAACCTATTCACTCTAGACTTAAAGACTCCTAGAATGTAGCTATCGGGAAACACAGACTCCGACAGGGAATTCCACTACTTAGCTGTACGCGTAATAAAAGTGTTTCCAAAACGTTTTGTTCGTATGGGTGGGGCCACCAAATGCATCCAAACCCGCAACAATTATCTGTAGGTCATACAAATATTTGTTCCGTACGGGATTCTTATCCGCACCACGGGGTCTCATTGCTAACAAAGAAAATTTGGTTCAAATAAATCTCACTAGATGGCGCGATATGCACGTATCTGTTATTGAATATGTGTAAAATTCACATTTTCTGGAATTGAACATAAAATTGTATGTTCTTGTTTAATCAACTCTCCTAAGTACAAAATTATGGAATATTGGGCTCTTAATTCACATTTCAAAGATTATTTTAACGGATCATTTAGAATTGATGCCAATAGATGGCGCATTTTTAAATTTGTGAGGCATTCCACTCGATTGTTAAAATTTGCATTGTAACATATTTTGGTGCAAAAAAAACTGTAAAAACGTGGCAATAAATACTATAAAACGAACCTTCACTGTATTTAAAGAAAAAAATATTCACGAACTTAGTAAACCCTTTTACTTGCAAGTCACTGCTAACACCATCTATCTATCACCGTGAAACAGAACCGAACGCGTTCGATGTACAAAAAATAACAAGATTAATCAGATGAAAAACGCTAGTTACGTCGGCACGGTTTCTTTGTATGGGATGAGGCATCTGTATGCTAGTATTATATTATCTGTGTCCGCACCAATCCAATCCACCAAATATTGGATTGGATAGGCACCAAAAAATAGGTGTTCGGTAGAGATTTTGTGAACGGAACAGCCAAAATATTGTAAAGTGTTAGGTAAATTCTATGATTTTGTGTATTTTTTCCTTCTTTCTAACCAGCTTCTTCTTAAGTCTAGTTGCTTAAGTGAATTCAGCAAGGAGAAGAATTTGATTGTGCGAGATGAAAGACGCGTTGTGGATTATGTGATTGGTCGATTGATGAGGTCAAATTGCTAATACATAATCATCATCTTCCTGCCCTTGTCCCATGTTACTTGGGTTCGGCGCAACACGTTTTCTTCTCCCGTACCATCCTGTCCCCCGTCACGAAATCACTGACTCCCTTTTCTTTCATATCACTCCTCACACAGTCCATTCATCTTTTCCTAGGCCGTCCCCTCCCTCTCCATCCATCCATAATATTATTAATTTTACAGTAAATCTTGTTTGTCTATCGGTCTGTCTATTTGTGACGTTTGTATGCCTAAATCGCTTAGTTAATTTTAATGAATTTTGGTAGCTATTGTAGTGAAGACCTTAGAAAATGCCTTCTTCTTTTTCTTATTCGTTGTCTTCATTTCTGAGGATCCTGACCGTCTTGCAAAGCTTTGATGGAGTCAACGACGAATTGCTTCCAAGCTACCCTGTCTTCGGCTCTTTTCAGAGCATTGGTCACCGTAAGTCCTGTAATGGCCCTGATCTGGTCAGACCAGCGAGTAGGTGAACGTCCGCGTGGTCTTTTTCCATCCATCTATCCGTTTTTCTAGGTTGTCTGGTTGTCTCCAGGCGATGTGACCAAATTAACTTGAAAGAGGAGAATGACATAGAATACTTTTTATCCCGGGAGTATTTCGCTTGGTATAATTTTTAAGTTTCTCTGTTGGCAGAAACTAGTTTTTTATGTTGATAATTCTCCTTTAGCAAAAACAGTAGCTCCAGATAAATTCGCAGTTGCATCAAAACTGCAACTAAATCTATTTTACACAATAAGTCCGTCATTCTGGCAGGACGGACGTCTCGCTAAGTTCAAGGGCAGCGTTCGGCTGGACACTGAGGACTATTTGCGTTATTAATGTACCGTGACTAAGTTCATGCCCTGTTTAGTTGTGGGATAGACAGAGATGGAGGGGGTGTTTGATGCCGTGATTTTTCGAAGGATTTGGATATTATTCAGTCCTATTTTTGCTGTAGTTATAAAAATCTTTCTAACAAAAAATACAAACTTACTGCCAAATAAAACAAAGTGAAAAATAACTTCATTTGGTAAGTCGGTGTTCCTGTTTTTTATTTTTCACTTGTTAGTGGGACTTAATGGACAAGTTCTATAGTAAGGTATCAATAATGCCCGCAGTGATGCCAGAATAGATAATACCGAAAAACATCGAACTTGACATAACCGGTGAAATGAGAGTGTATCATCCATTTTATACCTAGCCTTTTACCATTTATGTTTGGTTCTGTATGCAGTCTATCCAGAAGCAGATAAGGAAAAAAAATGTCGTCGACTAGTTGCATGGCAGAACCAACAGACTTGAAATAGCCAATATCCGCTCAGCTTGTTTACATGTCCGCAGCCTTAGGACATACGGAGCTAATTGTCGAGGGTCAAAGTCCCACTGGACTGGTGTTATCGACTGTTTAGATTCTGATACTTCATTGATGATTGACTAACACGATGCTGAATCTGTAGGGTCGAGGTTAGAGTCATAGGTTTCAGATGCTTTGAAGAAATCCAAAAATGTGGCGATTTTTTGTCTTATATTTAGTAAGATTTTCTTTGATTATTTGTCGTTTTTCATGCTTTTCCTACATATTTCTTCTTCGATTTAGTTTAGTTTTCCAAGATTTTTCTACAGATTAGATTAAATAAAACAGCCTTGGTCATTATGTTCAAACTAGCTTATGCCAGCGGCTTGGCCCGCGTGAAAAGCTTTTTATCATCCCAAGGGAACATTATACCGAGATAAAAAGTAGCCTATGTGATATACCAGAATTGTATGTATCTCTGTGTCAAATTTCATCCAGATACGTTAAGTCATTCTGGCGTGATTTAGTAACAAACAAACATCTATCCAACCATCCAAACTTTCGCGTTTATAATTTTAGTAAGATTATAAGCACAAGTGCTCTTTTCCTACAGGCTTTGCAATTGATATGTAAAAATGTTGTTTGATTGATTTCTATATCATAGTTTTAATACAAAGTATTTTAGTCCGAATAAGTCTAGATGGTTCAAAACAAGCAATACGCGCTTGAAATTCTTACAGATATCGGCAGTAATAAATGCGTTAGAATCCAAAGCATATAATTGGCATTCAGATTGTCAGATATATATTGACATGGAAACTTGTCCCACCCGGCCCGACGAGTAAGCGATTACCTATCGACTATTTTCTCGCTGAAGAAACGTACTCACATACGATTATACCTCACCACAAGTTTATAGCAGCAACAAAAACTATCAAAGTTATACTCGCTCAGCGATGCTCGCTTGCTCGCTTGGCGCTCAGAACTCACGCCGAGAGACCAACCAGCGGTCATTTCTACCTACAGTGCGGCAGCCCCGAGCGAGTGGTGCGAGTAATCGCCAGTCGCACAAAAACACACGCTTGAAACTACTATAGGAACTACACACTCGCTAATCGCTGCTCGCCAACTCGTTTTTAATTTCTAGTTTTACTCTCTAATCGCTGATCGTCGGCGGTGGGAAGTACTGCCTGTACCTAAATCAAGGGTTTTCAAGGAGTATCGAATATATTTTTATTATAGGCACGCTCACGCTTGACCACCATCTCACCTGATAGTAAGCGATAATGTGGTCGACAGTGTAGCACGCTTGCCTAGAAGTAACCTATGTTGTAGCTATCGGAAAAGGTAAAACATTGGAAAAGAGTGGTGCAAGTTTCACTATAGGCCTAAATCTAAACTCCTATTTATCATATAAAATTTACAGTTACTGAGCGTGTAGGAGATAATTATACCTAGTATAGAAGTCAAGTCGGACAGTAATGTAAAGGTCTAACTCGAGGTCAAGGACTCAGCCGGACGTCTATTATTACACGAGGGTAGGTATCACGGTCTGTAGTAAACAATTGTTGCGTGGATCATTACGCTGGCTAGCTGTAGGGGATGAGCAGTGTTCAGTTGTGGTGAAGTCGAAAATTTTGAACACCTTTTTTGGGACAATTTCTTTTTCAATAGCTTAGGGGTAAATAATCTCACTGACGGACTAAATAGAATTATCATTTTTTTTTAAGAAACATCCCTATTGCCATTTAGTTAGTACCTCGCAGTCTCGCTAGTAAAATACGGCTCTTAAAATAAAAAAAATAAAAATCACATAGTAGGCCTACATGGGCACTTATAAGACGTCGGCAAAAGGTGCACGGTTCGGGTTGGTCGTTACCTATAGAGAAAAACCGGCAAGAAACTCCACGGTTACTCTTTTGGAAACTGGTTTGGTTTTACAATATTTCCATATCACAGCATTAGTAACTAGATATGGGGGGACAACGTGGCCCGACAATAAATCGTAAGAAACTAAAAAAAAAAGATTGTAAAAAACGAGATAAAAAGTTAACAAATGTTAACAAGCATATAGAAATCTGAGGAGAGAGCAGTGGAGGCCCAGTGGTTACGGTCCTGACTTACGAGTTGTAGTTTGTTGGATCGAACCCGAACAGGCGCTTTACTTTGTGTAATTTATTTCATCACCACTGCTCTCAAAACGGTGAAGGAAAACATCGTGAGGAAACCGGCATGTCCTAGAACAAAAAAATCAAAGACATTTGACATCTACTAATCCACACTGGGCCCGCGTGGTGGATTATAGCCCACTCCCTCTATGAGAGGAGGCCTGTATCCCAGCAGTGGGAACATTACAAAGGCTGATGATGTGATGATATAGAAATCTAGAAGACCTACAATTTTCAAACATCAATACAATCTATACAAAGGTAAAAGAAAAACATTCAATGTTGACTGCAAGGTTACTATTCAATACGGCCACGCATTAGTCTATCATAGACACCGAACCACAGACAACACGATAACAATATTATCCATATCTAAATACCCACCCTAAAATCAATTTCCAATTAGTAATTCGAATTTCGAATAAGGAGGCAGCCGGTCACTAAGCCCAATTACCGGCAAACGGGGCATACAATCGATGCATGCCAGGATCGATGTCCGGATGTGTCAAGGTCAGTCAGTAGCCATTGAGATAATATTGCTGCTATTAACAGGTAAATTGTCTATAGGTCAGATTAGATCGTGGGTAGGTGGTGCATTTAAGCCGTCTGTGTCTGAAATGGAGGTTAGACCGGATGATGGAATATATGTGTTAGTATTAAGCTCTATTTACTTGTTGTCTATCATGTATCTATATTAATAATGCGAGTGGTTCTGTTTGTCTGTATGTTTTTACACAAATCCCTCGCAATAAATACGAGTATGTTCCGTTGGGATAATTGCCGACTTTCACGCTGGTGCAGCTGTTGGTGGAAGCTGGCAAAAATCTTTTAATTTTATTTCAGTGTCAGACATCTAATGTTTTAGTATCAGTTAGAACTTAAAATTAGCAAGAAAATAAACAGTAGAATCGAAAGATGGCCACACATTAAAAAATCTCGGAATGCTACAGGTATCTCCAGGCGGCGCGGCGCGGCGGTAGCCATTTTCTTTCTGAAGAGCCGACGGTGTAACTGTAATTTGGGAGAAATAAAAGAAAATGATTTTAAAGATTTTAGAATGATCGATTTTCTAATTAATTAGCGACCCGCCCCGACTGTTTGTGTTTATTATCGCTCTTTATATTAATTAAAAACCTGAAATCCATTGTAAAGTTCAGAAGAAGTAAGCGGAAAAACAGATAGAACCAGACTTTGTTTTATAATATTTAGAGGTTTTCCATAATCTCTGGAACCACAGAACTAGGCTATGTATTTAAAAAATGCTTTCACATTATTCTATATAGACATAGGCTGTATATTAAGTAAAAAAAAATATTCAAAGAATCAAAAATCCGACCGCTTGAAAAGCAAACTAAAAAGACGTAAACAAGAAGAAAATCATGCTGTGCAGTCAGAGAATACATCTGGTTTGGTCAGCCAGCTCGCAAATATGTATCCTCCGACTGCACAGCATGATTTTCTTCTTGTTTACGTCTTTTTAGTTCGCTTTTTAAGCAGTCGGGTTTTATTATTCTTTTTAATTAACTTTTTTTATTTACAACTTTTTAATTTTTTTTAATTAGGTACATTTAAACATATAAGTATTATATATTTTGAAATCACCTCTTAAAACCCTTTATTTTGATACACCACACAAAGGGTTTGAAAAAAAAACCTTTCCTACAAAATGGCGCCCAAAATCCGCAGTTTTTCAATTTTTATGTAGCTTATGACACTCGCAGGGTTAAGACGAATAGATTGACGTAAGAATCATCACAATCGGCCAACGCGTTTGGTCTCTAGAACGCCACATAGGAACAAACATACATACATACATAGACTGATAAACACATTACCCTCCTTCGGCAGTCGGGTAAAAAAACGCCACAAAACCATGTTTTCCTTTAAAAACAACGAAAATTATGAACACAAACAATCAAACCACATGTTTACATCCCAAATACTTGTACAAGTTGATATTGTCGGCAAGTACCTACTGGCGACGTCAATCAAATCTCGGTCGGACAAGAATAGCCTCGGTCAGTGCGAACGTTACCCCTACCAGCTTACTGGGACGAATGTTTTGAGGTAATAATACTGAATAGGTCAAGGTTTGGGAATATTGTAGGAGTCAAATAGAACCGTAATTTGATAGGAAAGGAATATTTTTTTGTTTAGTTTCTTAATAAGATATACTTACAAAATAAAAAAAAGGCTTGGCAACGTTTACAACCAAATTTTAGGTCCAAAATCAAAGTGATTAAAAACGATTTTAATGAAACTCCATATGCAAGGTACATAGGTCCATAAGTTAGTTAGGATTTGAGATATAGTTCTAAATAAAAAAAACGCTCTGAATGATCTTTAGCAAAAATATATCTTCAATTTAAATAAAGTTAGTTAAGGTAAATAGGTAGGTATTTCAGGTAATTTTAATGTAGTAATTATTTAACAATTCTTCTGTTTTATTATTTGTGCTAGTTGCCGTTGTGTTGCGTCGCGTCTTTGTCCACTAAATCTTAAAATGCGAAGTTTGGAAGGATGAATGGATGTATATTTGTTACACAATCACGCCAGAACTGCTGAACGGATCTGTATGCAATTTGGAAACCTAACATAAAAATATTTCCAACTAAAATTTCAATATTTTAGGTCAATTTCAATATTTTTCAGCTTTCTGCTCAATTTATTTGAATTCAAAGCCAATTGTTTACACAGAATCTATGAATGCGTGCATAGCGAAACTTTTTAACCGACTTCCCAAAAAGGAGGAGGTTCTATGTTCGACTTCATGTCTGTTTTTTTTTTTTTATGTTCACCGCTTACTCCGTCAATTGTGAACCGATTTTGAAAACTCTTTTTTTGTTTGAAAAAATATGTTCCGAAATTGGTCCCATTTTAATTTGGTGAAGATCTGATGAAGAACTTCGGAGATATACAACAGAACTCTTCAATAAATAACGGCAAATCTCTCGGGATTGCTGCAATTGCATGTCTGTTTGTTGTTTATAACATTTCATAACATAACATCACGCTAGTTCGCTCTTAAGGTGTAAGCAGATCTCTTATTTCACCGGTTATGTTCAAGTTTCATGAAATCTATTCTGGCGAAATAGTTCCCTTACTAACTTGCCTATTAGGTACGTACAACTAAAAAGTGAAAAATAAAAAAACTTTTTGCAAAAAAATACTACCGACTTCCAAATACAAAACTACAAAGTGAAAAATAACTTAATTTTTTGAAGTCGGTGTCCATAACGCAAAAAAATGGTACCTTTGAAAGACAAAAACTTTTTGCAAAAAAATACTACCGACTTCCAAATACAAAACTACAAAGTGAAAAATAACTAAATTTTTTGAAGTCGGTGTCCATAACGCAAAAAAATGGTACCTTTGAAAGACACCGACTTCAAAAAATTTAGTTATTTTTCACTTTGTAGTTTTGTATTTGGAAGTCGGTAGTATTTTTTTGCAAAAAGTTTTTTTTTGTAAGTATTTTTCGAGTCGAGCATAGAGGGACTACTTAGAGCATAGGGGGACTAACCAAACATAACACCACGCCAGTAATCCCTGAAGAGATAGACCTATCTATAGTACACTCACATTTCAAGCAAATGAACATTTTTTCCTCGAACTAATCCCATCAATCGAATAAAATCTCGAACTCATTTTAATCGACTTTTCGTAGTAACGCAATGCGTATTGTCAGGGCCATTTAATTGTAGTGGGCAAGGACCATCGTGTTTACTTGCGGGTTGCCCAGCAGTGGGACTGTGGCCTTGGCCGCACTTCTCAGCTGTTTGTTACAAGGGCATGTAAGTGTTTAGTTGGTTTGTGTGTATTGAAAGATTGGTCCAGTATTGCTGAAATATTATACTGTAGGTATTCCAGTCTGTATAAATGCTGAGATGGGAGCATTTTTGGTCTCGCACGGGGTTCTCGTTTTTGTTTTTTTTTCATGTGGTTGTAACTTCGAGTTACAAATAAAATATTTTTCATTCTTTCTTTTCGGTACAGGTATTCAATTTCACTAACTAAGCTATGGACGATTACTTTAAAAGTTTTGTTAGACACTGACCATGAGTGAAGTAAATAATTACATGTCAATTTTGAAACGATTTAATTAAAAAAATCTGCTACTTTATTTTACTACTGAATAATTATGTTAACGGATTAAATCCGCATGAAATTGTTAATATCTACTATCTATTGATTTAATTTAAGCTTTTCAAAAAAGGTCTAACTAAAAACTCGAAATCAAATGTTTTATTCAGAGTTTTCCGTATCTTGGAACTATTTATAACTACGTTTTTTATAGTAAGACTAGGAAGTAGAGTGAAACTTCGTAAGTAATCCAAAAATCAGATAAATAATACAAGTTATTAATAATTTGTGCTAATCAATAATAATAAAAGATTATTCTATACTAAGCTATGCAAATAATAATAATGTAGTATACAAAAATATCTATTTAGTCCTAAAAATATTGGACACGTATTTTTTCATTGGCCACACAAACAAAAATACGAAGATACAGTGCGTTGATATATCGTGTGACGTCACCGTGTACACATTATACTGACAAAGTGACGTCACAAGCCCACTCTCCTGAGCTTAGATGCGCTTTATCTTTGTTAATTTTTATTTATTTGATAAAGCAAAAAATACGTGTCCAATATTATTTGATAATCTCACTGACGAACTAAATCAAATTATCATTTATCTACCCAGGAAAAAAATATTTACTGGAAAAAATACTACAGTATTCACTAACCAAAAAAACCTAGTGTTTACATTACTACCTATAACATACCTAAAGGTATTTCCAAACATACTGCCCCCCTACATAAATCGCCACCCCCCACATTTTTCAATAGGCAACATGTTGCCACCTGTAAAACCTGTAAAGTGCATTCCTGGAAGGCTGGGTTACGTACAGAAGGTATGGGCACGTGCCGACGGCGGGCGGGCGGGCTGTGCGACGGGAAGGCGGCTAGGGCGGAAAAAACATGATAGGTAGTTTATATTTTATATAAATTATGTGCTTATGGGAAAGCAGTTTTTAATAGTTTGCCTTAAAAAAGTGTTTCTAATGTTTATTTTCCCTTAAAAGTGCCTTATTAATTATGAAACCGGAACTTTTTAACAGTCAATACCTACTTAAATTACCTATATAAAAACTATTTTAAAACACAGAAATTTCGTACACGAATACCTATTGCGCATACTTAATATCTAATCTAGAATTCGTTTATGAAGCTAGTATACATACATACATACATAAACTCACGCCTTTTTCCCATGGGGGTAGGCAGAAACTACAGAACGCCACCTGCTGCGATCCTTACATACTTCTTTTGCTTCACTCACATTCATGCATCTAGTCATACACACACGCCGGTTATGAGTACTGCGCACCTGGCCTTTTTGAAGAACATCACCTATAAGGTCCCCTCCCGGCGCGGCGTTTCCAAGCTAGTATAATATAAGGGTTTATTGTAAAAATACCATAAACACTATTAATAATGTATCAAACTCGTTATAATAATATTAGAAGCTTTCATATCGAAAATACAAGAAATCTTCGACGCTAAGACTGTAAATTACAGTTTCGGTTATTGCATTGATAGGTAACTAGTTATACTGTTTTGCTGATCATAGATGTTTGAATTAAAGTTTACAATAAAATAAATCTTAGTGGAGCATTAAAAACCTGCTATATAGTTTGAAATAAAACAATTTAAACAAGTTATTAAATTTAAAAATAACTTTTTTTATAACAAGCTTTTATATTCTTTTCTTTTACTTTTTTTTTGCTTACATTGTCACAAGAATCAAACATTGTATGCCAAATTTCAGCTCAAAAGTGTCAATTACATTTGAAAGTGATTTGATTAAATAAAAGCTAGTAAAAAGCGGTTACTTTTTTTTTTTTGTTGACTTCATGCTGGAATCACAAGTCACATAGGATTACATCACATATATACTTGTTTAACATGTCTTATTTAACCCCATGAGTGCCTTAAACTTGGATCCACGCGAGACACAATGGCTTTTTAAATACGGCACACAACTGGTTAAATATTTAGTAGGATAACAATGAACTATTAGTTAAAAGGTTGTTTTTTTTTAATAAAAATCGATTAATAATATATTTACAGTATTAACAACGGGTTTTTACTGTTTGGTGCCAGGATTTTACGACAAAAAAACATGCAGTAATGCGGTGTGAACCACGGTACAGAGTACCGCTTTTTTTTCTTTGCCTGCCTTGTCCCACTCTCGAGCCAACGGCCAGGGTTTAACTATAATACCAAAAACCTTTCCAGTTTTTTTTTCCTACCACCTTAAAACGTGCCTCCTAGCTAATTACCTTTATTAAAATCAATACCTACGCTACAGTCACCTGCGTAATGAATTCATTTTAAGACGACGACGTCGCAGCTTCCCCTTAGAAGCTACATTTGCATATTACAAAGTATGGAAGTTCACTAACGAAGTGCGCGGGTGGAAACGGGATGAAAGGGGGTGGAAGGGGGCGTCTAAGGTTGCTGGTGTAAGACGGGGAATTGGGAGCAGGGACGGATTTAGGGTGAATGTTTTAAGGTTGCTTTTGTGTAAGCAATGTGTGGTAGAAAATTATGTACATAAAGTGTCTCGCGCGAGGCGATTTTTTGGCAACGAACGTGTTAAGGCTTTTCTGTCCGTTGATCACTTTTCTAGTAGAACAGGCAAGCTTAGAATTAAGTGTAAATATCATGCGAACATTTTGTTTATTCGTGTGACTTACCGTTGATACGAAATTGGTAGGTACGTACTTATAATTTGTTTGTTATGTTTAATTTTGTCGTAGGCCATACGATTTGGCTTTCATAATATTTGAGCGTACCTACGCTCCCAACGACAGCCGACCGCGTGACTTGTTCGTAGGGTAGATCATTTTAAGACCACATAAGTGACGTCAATTTGAATTGGCACTTAAAGAGGAGCTCGTTGCTAATTAAATAAATCTTCAAAGTTAAGCAACGCTTGCCGAGGTCGGTCAGTGGATGGGTGACCATCTTTACATAGCCAGATTCTTCCGTGCCTCAGAAAGCACGTTAAGCTGAAGTTATGGCAGTCATTTCTAGATCTTTCACAGTCTTTGCGGAAGTCTGCAAAATATGACACCAGTCTTGCCAAGGAGTATCGTGTTACCCAGTTACTGGGTTGGGGTAATCAGATAAGCAGCCGCTTCATGTTAAATGGTTAGACTGGAAGTCGACCCCAAACATAGTTAGAAAAAGGCTGGAGACAGATGGAACCTTAGATAAGAACTTAAATCGCCATACTTGGTATCTCCTCTTATTCGTTGTCTTCATTACTGAAGGACGTGCCCGTCTTGGAAAGCTTTCACGGAGTCAACGATGAGCTGCTTTGCAAGCCACTCTGTCTTCGGTTCTTCTCAGGGCAGTGGTCACCGTGAGTCCCGTAATCGCCCTGATCTGGTCTGATCACCGACATGCCTGAGCGTCCGCGTGGCCTTTTCCCATCTACTTTTACAACAACAACCAGTTTTCCAGGTTATTTGGCTGTCTCCGGGCGATGTAACCAAAGTAATTTAGAACTCTTTGGTAGCAGATCGTGGAGAGTCTGGTTTTGATGTTTGACTGTTTGAGAACGGACTTAGTTGTGCGTTTTGCTGTCTATGATATGCGCAACATTCTCCTCCAGCACCACATCTCGAAACCCACAATCTTTCTTTGATCCACCGAGCCAATTGCCCAAGATTCGAAAAATTGGTATAAAAGGGCCTTATTAGCAGACAAGATTTTATTTTGCTACATAATTGATGAAATATTTTATCAAAAAGTTATCCCTCCAGTTTTTCAAATCAACAGAATACGAAATAGTTTGTAAAACCCGCAACCTGCATAAAAACAGTAGTTTGCATAATTTTATAGCAGCACGCTTTGAAAGTATTTTAAACGAGCACTGTTTGCATTTTCTGTATAATTTTAATTTATGAAATACGATGGTCTGGTATTTTTGTGAAAATCGTAACTAAGAAAAAAATACTATCTAAAACTATTATGTAGTGCCTCAGTAGAGACTTTCAAATCCCGTTTCGAAATATGCATAAATAATTATATTGAATAACTTCTATCTAATGGTTTTTTTCAGAATCAGAATCAGAATCAAAACTTTATTTGTAAAACATAGGTTACACAGCCGTGTGTGGGGTGTTACAACATGAAAGAGACTCTCTATGTTTTGCCATGAGGCGTACAAATATTATTTTAAATTTGGTTATGCACTACATCCGATCTGTGTCCGAGAAATTTCGATTCCGAAGTACTCGTAGTACTTCTTGTAGAGAAGCTTATGCATAATATCCTAAATCTATCCGTCATAATCTGTCATCATTCTGAACATTTTGAGCTTGGAACTCAAATCACGGACAAGGATATGAAGTTCGTAAACGCCCTAACAAAGAAATAATTTGAAATTATTGTCGTGAGGCAATGAGTCTCGTCGTCATTATGATTATCTAAGATACTTCTACCTACATTTTTTACTCATATAATGGACCTTTAATAAATCAATAAAATATTTGAATTTTATAAAATCAATAGGTTTGTCATTACTCTAACAAAAACTCTTTCAATCCTATCTTTCAGGAAGATAGAATGAAGCTCCTGGCTGTAAAACCAGGCGATGCCCACCTGTAAGACAGACTAGAACTAACACACAATTCTCATTACTTACAGAACCGCCTGCACAGCACAAAATCAAATCAACCGCCCCAAGTCCATCCCACACCACCTCGAAAGCGGAGAAAGATGAAGGAAATGAAAATGTACGTCGCAAAAAGGGGGGAACACCCCCCAACACCCCGCAGAAGTGGAAAGCCCGAAAATTCTATAAAGAGGGGAGTTGGGACTCGATACCTTTTGTACGATAAGCCCTTTCTCCCCTCGCCCTAAGGAAGAGGAGGGGCGGGAAAAGCGGAAACATTACTCTAACTGACGTCTCCGCACTTCTTATCAGTCTTGAACAATTTCCTTCGTTTTGAAGGCGTGATGCGGGCCGTTTTGTTCGGAGGGTAGTTTGGTAAATAATTTTCTGAGGTATCAGTATTGTTAAGTTTAAGGGATATGGGGGTGGGCCTCCTTAGTTTCGCGGGGATGTTTTAAAGGGTGAATCATATTCAGGTAGCTGTTTTAAGATGCGGGCCTTATTTGATCTTAATGTGTAGGTACCATATTATTTATGAAAACTATCCCTTTTCGTTCGAATGAACACCATTAACAATTTTGAAGAAAGCTTATTAGAAAATATAATTTTTAATATGACCACATTATTATATAATTATAAAGTAACTAGCGACTCGCCCCGGCTCCGCACGTTCTTTAAAATCCGTTGCGTGCTTAGATAGAGGCAGAGAGACACAGAGAGAGAGACAGTGACTTTGTTTTATTAAAGAGATTAGATTATAGAAGAGACTGGCAGTGGACTATTAATTCGACTAATCTCTGATTTTAAATTTGACTAAACTAACATTTGGGGTGTTGCCAATTTTTTGTGATCGAAAGTTGATCGAAAATCGAACTATTTCACGGCAAAAAATAACATTTATTAAGTAACTAGCGCCCCTTATTTAATTTCTACTCATTTATGTCATTCTATCGACCGCATTTATAGTATTGTTGATTTCTTATTTATTACAATAAAAGTTCGTGTACTATGTGTATTAATACTGTTATATTTATATTTATTTCGTTTATGTTCATTAAACATTTATTTACACCAATTAGTAAAATTAAAGTAAGGAATCATGTCACATCGATTCGATGAAACTTATGATTGAGCCTTACCTACAAAACAACACTATGCTCCGCAATTGCAACATTTTAAAAAATAAGGTCATTGGCAGCTGTCAATTTAGTCTACGAAATTAAAATCACAATATATGTGTGAATTATCAGAACAAGGAGAGGAGAGAGCTCGTGGCTAAATAATAAGAGCCGCACTGGTCGATCATCAAGGTTAAGCAACGCTTGACGAGGTCGGTCCGTGGATGGGTGACCATTTTCAAAATACTAAGTTTTCTCCGTGCCTCGGAAAGCACGTTAAGCCGTTGGTTCCGGCTGTCATTTGACATCTTTGACAGTCGTTACGGGTCTTCTTCTTTTCGAGTCGATGGTAAACTCTTTATAGATTTTGGGCCCAGTAGGTGGCCACCCCGATTGCGGCGTCAGTGGCGAGCATAAGGTCCTCCAAAGTGCAGATGTATGGGCACTTGGGACACTCCAGCATGTGTGCCATATCTTGCAAAGGGGCACCGCACTCACACTGGGTATTAGACGGGTCTATAAAACCCCATTTTGCCAAATTGTGTTTGCAGCGGCCTACTTGGGTGCGCAAACGATTGAATGCTTTCCATATAGGCCACTGCAGTTCACGTCCAGGTGGCAGGTGTTCCTGGGGTTTCAAGAAGTCGGGTGGTGGTAAGTAAGCTTCTCTCCACAACTTGCTTCTAACTTTAGGCGGTGTCTTGGATGGCCCATGTGCATCGAAGAAAACTCTTCCGACTTTTAAGTCTACACGGGGTTGTAGTGTGATCGTAGAGAGGATGTCGGGAATCGGATTCCTGGTATTTTTTCTCAAGCGCATATGCGACATCCCTTAGTACTATTGGAGGTGCAATTCCAGCCAACGGGTATATTTTGTTGAGCGGGGTCGGTTTGAGGCAACCCGATATAATTCGGCACGTCTCGTTTAGGGCGATTTCAATTTGCTTAGCATGTGCGGATCGGTGCCACACAGGACACGCGAATTCGCCAGCTGAGAGGCAGAGGGACATGCCAGTTGTCCGAAGAACATCGGGTGCCAGAACAGGTAGTCAGAAGCTTGAGATCTGACACCAGTCTTGCCAAGAGGTACTGTTTTATCCAGTTACTGGGTTGTGGAGGTCAGATAGGCAGTCGCTTCATGCAAAACACTGATACATAGCTGAATCCGGTAAGACTGGAAGCCGACCCCAATATAGTTGGGAAAAGGCTAGGAAGAGGATTATCAGAACAAAAGAAAATATTTATATCTAAGAAAAA
Organism: Orthosia cruda; assembly: GCA_964057195.1. NCBI lineage: Eukaryota > Metazoa > Arthropoda > Insecta > Lepidoptera > Noctuidae > Orthosia > Orthosia cruda. The sequence continues at coordinate 6,082,715 of OZ059854.1, forward strand.
TACCGTTCAATATTCTCACGTAAAAGTTAAGAAAAAAAACATGTTACATACACAAAAAGACATGTTTTAAATCCCACACAATTTCAATACAACAAGTTCACTTCTATCACATAATTCTCTTCACAACTCAAGCACCGAACCCACGACCTGTCGGTCACAAAACTTGATCAAAACAGGTTGAATCACTCCACTAAATAAAATACTTTTATATCTTTTCGAAGGGTTCTGAATTCCCATTCCTTGAAAACGAGCTTTCTTTTACGAAAGATAAGACTTGTTTGTGTCAAAGAAAGTGAGGGGTAAACCGGTTTTTTGAAAGGAGGATTAAATTTATCTTTTATGTGAATTTGATATAAAATTTGTTTATAGTACCCGGTCCGGAGGAACTGTTGTGTCATAGTTTTTTTTTTTTTTATTAAACCTACCTTGAACTTCTTTACAATCATACCTTCCTTTGCTTGAATATTATATTTATTATATCCACTACTATACTAGGTAGTATAGGTACACTAAACAAAAAGTATCCCTTAAACCCTTTGTTTTTATATCTGTACTTTAAATGTTCATTTACCTTTTTATGTTTACTCATTTTTTTTTATTCTTAAATAAAACTGTTCGCTCCGTCATCGTCACTTGCCACTAAGGTTTTATTGGTTCGGAGTCACCCAGTCGACCCCGGCTATCGCTGTAAACCAGCGCTGTGGCTCTGTCTCGCACACGAGTCCCAGCATTATGCTGAGCGATAACCATTTTGCGTAGTTGTGACGCATAATTTGTAATTATTGTATTTAAGATTTTTTTGTTATTTTTATGGTATGCGTCGTGCCTGGCGCAAATAAACAATTTTCTTTCTTTCTTTATTTCTTTTACTTGAAAAATATAAATGCCCTACAAGGATTTTTAACATGTTTATTGTGAGTGATATTTTTTTTTTATTAAGACAATATTTATCATGTTTTTTTTAAATATATATTCTTGCTGCCGCTCGCGGCTCCACCCGCGCTATATTAGCAAGTTCCTAATATCTTTTCAATTTTTTAACCGAGTTCAAAAAGGAGGAGTTTTCTCAATTCGATTGGTATTTTTTATGTATGTACACCGATTATACTAAGATTTATGATCCGATTTACGTGTTTTTTTAATTATTTAGTTTAATTCCGAATAGTTTCCATTTGGTGGCATAAAATATAACATAGTTTGGCCCAGTAGTTTTCATTAAATGAACATTTTTTTATTTATGAAAATTTTTGTTTACGTGGATGATGTAATTTTAGTTTGTTTACGGCTTTTTAGTGATGGTGTACTAAAACTAAAAAGAGAGAAATAAAATCTTTTTTACAAAAATAAACCGATAAATAAACCTGTTTATTTTTTGTAAAAAAGTTTTTAGTTTATTTGTTATTCTGATGTATAATCTGTGTCATTATAAAGTTTCATCAAAATCCGTTTTGTAGTTTTTGAGTGAAAGTGTACCGAACACCTATGCATCCACTCTCACAAACTTCTATTATTATTAGCTTCTGCCCGCGGCTTCGCCCGTGAGTTAAGTGTTTAATAATGCCCAGGACAGAACATTATATCGGAATGCAAAGTATCCTACGTCTAAATCCAGGTTCCAGCCCTATGCTAAGTTATATCCAAATTGGTTTTGCCACAATCTAAGGCATTTATTTTTATTAGTAAGTATTAAAAGTATTAGTAGACGAAGAAAAAATAATTGTAGGTAAGATTCTTGGAACGTGACACTAGTTTTCATATAAAATTCATATCAACACCACGAATTATACAGTTGATGTGCCCCTGAAAAACAGTCACCTTGATTACGAAATGACTTGTTTAATCCCTTTACTATTACCTAATACCAATAAAAAAAAAAGTCGTGTGGCACTCGGGGACTGCCGCGGTAAAGCTATTGCATAGCATTTATTCTAGATCCAGTCCTGGAAAATGCGTCAAAAAAATTAAAAACGTTAAAAACTCGAAAACGTAGCGAGCCAAACCCGCATTTATTTACGATTAATAAAACTCTAAAAAACAAAACAAAAATACCCTTATTCACATTGAAATAAGGTCGCCTTTCTTTGACAAGCAAAAGTGACCCTTATTCTCATTAGCATAAGGTCCACATTGATCACCATTGTCACAGAAACAGCTCAGAGAGACCGATAAAAGGCAAAAAAATTACGACCAACAAAAATTTTAAAACCATCATATCTCAGAAACGGTTGGAGTTTCTGACAAAAAATTTGCCCCCCTGCCCCCCGCTACTTCATCCAGGAGAACAAGATAGGATTAACCCCCCCACCTTAACCTCCCCCCGCAAAAAAAATGTTCATTCTAAAAATACCAACACGGAAATCGAAAACACGTGCAACAAACCTCCCCCCCCCCCGCCCCCCTGCCCCTCACCACTCAGATTCCACAGAATTCAAAAACCTTATTAAAAGTCAAAGTATCACCGCCGTGCCCGTCGGAGTGGGGAGCGTGAGGTTTTTTCGTTACGAAATTTCTGGATTCGGTCCCCGCGCTCAAGGCCCGCGATAGAAGCTATGCAAGAGCTTAAAAATTTGAAACTGGATCCGTTAGAGATCTTCAGGAGAAGAACTAGGAAACATTGCCTGTCAACATGACTCATAAATATGTATGTATTTTTAACCCCCGCCGGAAAAAGAGGGGTGTTATAAGTTTGAGGTGTGTTGCTGTGTATCTGTGTGTCTGTCTGTGGCATCATAGCTCCTAAACAGGTGAACCGATTGATTTAGTATTTTTTTTTGTTTGAAAGATGATTTTGTCGAGAGTGTTTTTAGCTATGTTTGAATAAAATCGGTTCAGCCGTTCAAAAGTTATGGGCGTTTTACTGTTTAAATCGGGGTGATTTCGCAAGATAAATGTGACGGGGGCTTTTTAAATTTTGAAATTTTACTTTATAGTACCTATGCATTTATGCATTGTGCGCTATATACGTATTTGTGTAGTGTACTTAGTAAGAATTGAAATTTTCATTTGTTTTTTTATTGTGCGCTTTAGTTAACTGTCCTAATTGAGTAATTCTCTCTATAACACTAAGGTTTGCTGTACGAGAACCCACTTATGGGTTATTCTCGCCTTTGTACATAAGTTGTTTGTATATATGTTTTCATCTCACTTGCACGTAAACAGTATCAAAACATACAGGTTAACTTGGCCGTAATGCCCCATATAAAACCCTTGAGCTTTTTTGTTTGTCATGCAACCCAAGGGTGGTAAGTAATATTTTTAAATTTATAGCACAGCACACAGGTCATGCAAGTTCAAGCAAGGAGTTTACACACAATTGAGAAATTGTCTTAAAATGTTATCTAAACAGGATTTTTATTGCAATCTCGCTACATGTTACTTAAATATTCAACTAATGTTCTTAATAATCGATTTTAATAGTTATTTGTATAAAAAAGTCAATTTTATTTTAACTCTCCGTCATGGCTACGTTAGTATTTGCCCTTAACTTTTCTGAACGAAACATTTGTATAATCTGTGGTGTGGGCAAAACCTCGCCATCCGCTTAAAAAAAAGTTTACGTATTTCTTAGTATATAGTTATCTGTGACGTATTTCGTAATAATAGCTGTGCTGACTTGTTTATTAAAGCTATAATTCATAATTATTACTCGCAAATGTGATGAAAAACATTGTATGTTTCACGGGCGGTACGGGAATTACGAACCTCGACTCAGAAAGCCCTCAGTCTTCGATTTCGGGCTTCTACTAGAGCCTCGATCGTAATTCCTTACTTACCGCCCTTAATACACAATGTACTATTGTTGTGTGTACAATAATGAATATAAATACGAATATGAAACACGAAGAAAGTAAGAACATTGAATCATCCAAAAACACTCCACAAATTCCGTATCAATTTTTCCTGGCGATTCCGATTTATCATAAGAATTAGTTGTGCAAACTATTGGGCAGGCGTAATTAATGGCCAGTCCGAACTGTCAAATGAAAAGGGTCGCCGTCTGGTTTCACGAAAATACGGTTATTTTGTTTCGATTTTGTCGGTAGAGGGAGATTTTTCGACTGTAAATGTAGGTAGGTATCCAATAGACGATGTGAATTTTAATATGGATAGGGGAAAACTATTTTTTATTAAAATTTTGATTTAAAAAAAAAAAATTACTTTAGTTTGCAAGAGTTTTTGTAAATTTGCCTTCTGTACCAGGTTTAGAAAATCGGTTTACATTTGGCGAAGATATCGCTGAACAAATAAACAAAAAAAACATTCATTCGAACTGAGAACTTTTTGTTTTTTTTTTGATGTCGGTTAAAAAAGGTGTAGAATGCTTGATTATAGAAAGCAGTTGGTTCGGTTTAAAAATATCATCATTATTAATTCAGCCGAAAGGCGTTATCTGTTGGAAATAGGCCTCTTCTAAGCTTCACCACAGTGATCATGTGCTTCTCGAATTTAGCGCACCAGACTAGGTAGGGTAAGGTAGGTTACTCCTAGGAAAGCGTGCTTGATCTTCGGCCACATCAGCGCTTACCATTAGGTGAGACAGTGGTCAAACATAAGCCAATCCACAGTAAAAAAAAACCGAACAATTGCGAGTCAGACTCGCCTACCGAGGGTTCCGTCCAAATTTGTAGGTACTATAAGCGTCAAAAGTGCAGTCACACCCTATCAAAACAAAAAGGCATTTTTTTGTAGGCAGCAGAATTTCAACCTTTCGCGGTTATTAGGCATGACCTATACTTTAATTTCTATACAAAATATGAAATCAGTTGTGGATAATTTAACTTCTTCTAAAAAAACTAGCCATTTGAGTTTTGGGAGAGTATGACTGCACTTTTGACCCTTAACTGTACATACTATAAATAATTCAGGAATAGGTCTCGCAGTTTTGTCGTCGCTTTTTTTAGCATTTCTTTTTTTTACGTTAATTTAGAAGTTTGATTTTGTTCACAGCTTCAAGGGACTGTAGACCTAAGTATATGGTTTTAATTTGAACTCTTTATTTCCACACATTCCCGAGATAAAGGGCCTTGACAGACGGACAACAAAGTGATCCCATAAGGGCTTAGATATTATCCTTTTGAGGTACGGAACCCTAAAAAGCCCAAATTATTATAGTATTCTTATTCGAAAATAGGTCATCACCTAAACTGTCAAATTCTGTACCTACAGTGTCGTAGTTTAGTAGCAAAGTTAATATTATTTACCTGTTTCACTGCACGCAAACGCAACAAAAGGAGTATCTATTAAATAAAAGGATTGTAGCACATAGCCTTCTGTTAATGCTGCCAGTCCCCATGGGAGAAAGGAACGTGGTTATTACTAGCTTGAGCTCGAGGCCATAAAATATATGTAATAGTACTCCGCAAAAGCGTAGCTTGCAGTACCTACTTCTAGATATATTTTCTAACAAACATTGTTTTTCTCTCTATAAAATTAGTTATCTTGTGTCTGTGACAGTAAATTTAGAGGTTTTTTTCCCCCTACAAACTATGTCTTCATCTCTTTTTAGGGTTCCGTACCCAAAGGGTAAAAACGGGACCCTATTACTAAGACTCCGCGGGCCGTCTGTCTGTCACCAGGCTGTATCTCATGAACCGTGATAGCTAGACAGTTGAAATTTTCACAGATGATGTATTTCTGTTGCCGCTATAACAACAAATACAGAATAAAATAAATATTTAAGTGGGGCTTCCAAACAACAAACGTGTTTTTTTGCGATAATGATACGGAACCCTCCGTGCGCGAGTTCGACTCGCACTTGGCCGGTTTTTTATGTTCTCCTCTCGCATGTATGCTGGCAGACATTTCTTTTTCAGAAATAAGCATCATCTTAATACCTATTTTTCGGTTCCTTCTGCTTTTTTATGTGTGTGAAGAGATAAAGAAAAAAAGTAAATAAAAATAATTCTTCTCCTATCATTCAGTCCATCTAAAGGTTGTCTGTAAGAGATTGCCTAGTGCGATAAGACCGCCCATTGTACACTTGTGTTTGTGAACGTTTTTTGGTGGTTTACATTAAAGTATATATATAATAAATAAATAAAAAGTAAAATAAAATAAAAACTTGTATTTTCTTACAGGATAAGTTTAATTTTACTTTCTCCACCTAATAACAAAAGCCTTCCTCACATATTCATCCATCAACGTCTTATAAATATTGAAGAGGTCTAACAAAACAACTGATGTACGCAGGGGAGGTTCCCTCGCGAATACCGAAAAAAGTGACAGCCTATACATCGGTCACTTTAGTACAAAAAAGTACAGCCAACACATTACTTTTTTTAATGACTTTTTTGCTCATTTCCCACAAATTACATTTCTTGAGTTAGGTCACTTTGATTCTGAGAGTGCGGTATATTATTTACTAGCATTTCCCCCGCGACTACGTTCGCGTGATTTCGTTTATCCTATAAATGACTTTCTTATCTGCAGTTAGTGAAAGCGACCAAAAATAAGCTATTATTAAATCAATAAAAAATGGGGTCGTATACGATTTGTTATTTGACTTAAATAATAATAAATTTTAGGTTACCGCTACAAAATAAAAAACCTCCCCTAAAAACTTAATAACTCCATTTTGCCCCGTTGGAGGTCGAGTTTTGAAAACCCAAATATTGTATTCACTCTTTTCTTCTCTTTTTTATTTTTCTTTCATGTTAGTAAGATTCCGCATTAAATTTCCTCAAAACAACTTTAACACCCCCGAACACTATCTGGGGATAGTTTAAAAAAACGTTGCAGTGAAAATTATACAAATTGAAACTCCATTTGCTTTTATGTTTTCATAGAATTAATTTTATCTTCTTAAATTATCTCTCAATTTCACAAAAGCCAGATATTCCTTCATCAACGTCTTATAAATATTGAAGAGGTCTAACAAAACAACTGGTGTGTACTTACGCGGGAGGTAATTAAGTACGGAGGGACGTTCCCTCGCGAATGCCGCTTCATCTTTCCACTTACGCTGAGGTTCTCAAACTTGGAGGTTTATTCAATAATTTAGGTTAAGCTTTGTAGCGTATGAGAGAGAGAGAAGATTGCATCTGTTTTCAGAATAGATATAGATCGTTCCATTGAAATAAATCATAATATGTTTTTTATTGTACGTCGATGATTTTTCAGAATTTCAGTTACAATCTTTTAACGGTTTCAGAACATTTTCTAATATTGAAAACTATCTGTAATCAGGAGCTACCATTTCAATGCTAAATAAAATGTCTAAAAACAACTGGCCAAGTGCGAGTCGGACTCGCACACGAAGGGTTCCGTACCATTGTCGCAAAAAATGGCAAAAAAATCACGTTTGTTGTATGGGAGCCCCACTTAAATATTTATTTTATTCTGTTTTTAGTGTTTGTTGTTATAGCGGCAACGGAAATACATCATCTGTGAAAATTTCAATAGTCTAGCTGTCACGGTTCATGGATACAGCCTGGTGACAGACAGACAGACAGACGGACCGCGGAGTCTTAGCAATAGGGTCCCGTTTTAGGAACCTTAAAAATGACATTAAGTGACGCATTCTGCAAAACAAAAAAAAAACATCATTCTCGGATTTTCTCGAAACCTAGGCTTCCTCGAGAGCGTAAATTGTTGCTAATGGGTCACACTATCACATCGGGAAGACGTCATTACCAGAAATCTTATTAACCGATTTACTAAAGGATAAATACAAAAATTATAGTTGTTATAGGTAGAAGAAGTCACACTCAAAACATAGCAACATAACCTCCAAAACTTTGAAAACCGCACCACTGCTAGCATTGTCTTCCGGCACTGAGTGGCTTTATGAAATTCCTACCACGCACATACATACGTCGTAACGACGGTTCTTATTAGCCGGTTTTAGGTTCGAGTCCCGGCCCTTTTACGGCTAATCGGGTAATAAGGCCAATGTTTGATTGTAAGACCGATATTTCTGATTTGATTGACCTATGTTTTATTGCGTTTTAGTCGTGTTTTGAAGACGTGAATTTCTTGGGAATATTTGATTTAGTGGCCATGTCTAAGTAGCTGAGTTGGTGGAAAAGTTGATAAAATAAATCGAGTATGCTTGAACTACCTGTAACGCTGTTCTCACTTGCAAACTTTTTGAGAGTTGATCGCACTGAGTCCCAGCGCTAACAAAGAAAATTTGGTTCAAATAAATTTCACTGGATGGCGCAATATGCATCGATTTGTTATTGAATTGTGTGTAAAATTAACATTTTCTAGAATTGATACTAAAAAATATTTTCTTTTTTATCAACTCTTCTAAGCACAAAATTATGGAATACTGGGCTCTTAATTCACATTTCGAAGATTATTTAAACGGATCATTTAAAAATGATTCAAATAGATGGCGCGGTTTTAAATTTGTATTATAGCACATTTTAGTACAATGGAAGTGTAAAACGGCACTGTATTTAAAGAAAAAATTGTTACGAACCGAGAAACGCATCAGTATGCTAGTATTATATCATCGGTGACAAAGGTAAGGTTACAAAAGGCAGTATATAATACTGTCAAAAATGAAGAAAGCTGGTACAATTTTATGAAATCACAATAGAATTCAAAGACATGCTAAGGCACGCAGTGAAAGCTTTTGAAAAACGCAAAAAAATTTGACATGTATATTATTTCACTTTTTTTTCCATGAAGGTAATGCAGAAAGGCTACGTGTGCAGTTGTCAAAACATGTGAGTGTGTGTGACTAGATGTAGGTATTACCGTAAGCGAAACACAAGGTATATGTAAGGATCATAGCAGGTGGCGTTCTTTAGTTTCTACCTACCCTCATGGGGATATGGAATAACTAGCTATTAAATTCAAAATTATTCATAAAAAAAACTTTTTATAAAACAAGCTTTTTTCGTATTCTTCTCAGCACACTTATGGCAGTGCACAAAAAAATAACTAGTCCGCCATCTTGGACCGTCCGCTTTTTTGGATATAGAATGACGTCACCTGGCTAACCATGCATTGTCATCCAAACTAAACGTGTATGCAAAATTTCATCTTAATCGGTGGAGGATAACTGCTTTAAAATTCAGTTGCAAGATTTGACCCGAACAAAATAAAAGCTTGTAAAAACACCCTGGAATATTAAAATAACACTCGAATACTTATAAATCAAAATTTAATAAAATTTAAACATTCACATAGATCATTAAAGCTACTGAAACACGAAGCTAAAATATAGCAACAGCAAAATTAATTACAAAATTGAACGCCTCTAAGACGCGAAGACTAATTTAATTAAAATTTCAATTAAATTGAAACGTCTTAGATATAATGTAATAGTTTCTGTTCTGTTTATGTAATTTTATACGCACGGTATGGGGTGGGCGACTGGGGTACCGCGCCACCCCACCCACCCCGTGGTGGGATTAACAAGATTCCATTAAAATTATTATAATGTTCTCTATATTATGGGTAAGTAAAGCTTCTTTGGTATTTGTCTGTGTGTGTGTCTTATGTACTGGGGGAAGACGTTTTAGTATATGTTATTGACATGTTCTTAGGTGTTAAAAGTAAAAAATGACGGGTAAAGAACACATCTTACAGTGCCAATACCTTTTTATTTTAATAGTTAACAACTATGCAGTAGTAATTACAAGGAAGGTATGGGAAGGCACCGGTGAAAATCTTCTTTTGGAATGCGCTCCCTCAGGACATCAGGATGACAACCAGTGGCATTCTTTCAAATTGAAGGCACGTGAGCACATTCGCAAGAAGTTTGCAGAATCATCACAAAATTGATTTGTTCGTTTCGGATTCTCTATAAAATTGTTTATATGTATATATGTATCTAAGTATATATATATTTTTTTTCTCTATTCATCCTATCATTTAGTTGCACCTGCCTTGTTTTATCTCTGCATCACTGGTAGAAAATGCCTAAGGCATTAAGTCCAAGAAGAATTCAGGTATCGAAAGTCTCCATAGTACATACAGGAGTAAGGCATTACGATTATCTTTTATCTGATGCCTTTCATCTTTAACGCCAACCTGGAACAAACATAAAACATAATATAATCACAATATATCAATAAAATGTCTCTATATTATTCTGTCATATCTCGGGCTTTTAGTCAATTTTTTTGACTCCTTTTTATCCTTCTATCTAACAGTACATTGTATCACACGAGTGCATGGACTAGAAAGCCTAAATCCAACAATAAAAATACACCAACGTTTTAAAAAATTCACCTATTTAATATCAACCTACCCTGTCACTACTCCCCATACCACTCCACCTACACACTACACCACACCGCCTTAAAAGCCACTAAGAAAATCAATAGCGGTGTAACATAACGCCACAGTTACTTATTCCCCGCGAAAATAGAAGCTTCGCGGGGTGGGCTGGCACCCCAAAGGGGTTGGGGGTGACCACCCACCCCGCCACCTGAGACACTGCGAAGACGAAGCACTCAAAATTTCGCTTATATAACGTGGATATACACTGGAATTAATTAGTTTTACGGCGCAAAGTTTTACATGGGGGCCGTGTGATATTTGCATAAGATGCCAGAGGTGTGAGTTGGTTGTTATCTTGGGGGTGAGCAGAGAACTTCTTAGGTAGTGAAATGTGTGTGTTATGTTGGATTACAAATAAGTTTTATTTGTTCAAAATGAGCCTACAACGACTCTGTGCCTACTTAGTATTATGGGCAAAGAAGGCGAATAGTATTAAGGTCTATCCACACATATCAGGGCCGTGCCCGGGACGTGACAAGGCCGGGCCCAGGCATTGAAGCTTCGCCACTGGCCCGTGCACGGCCCGTGCATGGACGTGTGTGAATGAGTTCATATAAAATGTACACAACGACATTTTTTTGAGCCCTTGACGGGGCACGGTCCGTCCTCGTCCCGGGCACGGCCCTGATATGTGTGGATATACCTTAAGGCATATTCTTCCATTTTTGTCTTTTTACGACTCAAAATTATAATAACACTTAGTTATGAAAAGATGCCTAAAAGTGAGATTTGACAGACAATAAGAATGCTAAATTCTGTTGCGTTATTGATATGACAAGTGGCAGGTGTGGTAAATAGTTGGTTTTGGTAATAGAACTCAAAATTGGTTGAAAGGTTTGTACAAAGTGTTTTAAAAAATTCTAATGTTATTTCCAATGGGCATTATCTGCTTAAATATAAAGCCATCTCATTCAAAATTGTCATGAGTGTGATGCCAAATATGGAAAGCTTAATAATAGGTATTACCACGGGGTATTGTTATACTGAAACACTTCCTGAAATTTTGACCCAAAATCATTACCAAGAACAACACATACTACTAACCTCTTATCAAAATCAAAACATCTTAACCGACCAGTAGCATCAATAAATTACCCTGAATACTAAGAGTTGCAAGCCTCACCCCACAACAAGGGAAATATATTTCGAATTACTGGCAACACAAATAAATCAGGCACTCGCCAACCGACAATATAATCGGGAACTTAGAAACACGTACTTACTTATGAAACCCCACCGCCCCGCGTTCCGTTTTGAATTTCGAATAGATAGGGTTGCAAGACTTGGAAGAAAAGTTTATGCATTTTTCGAAGTGAATTTTTAATTTTTATCTTCATAATGCGTACAGCAAAGGAGTGGAACTCACTGCCTGTGCTGTGTTTCCGATCGCATACAACCCGAATCTCTTCAAAGTTAGAGTGAACCGGCTTCTTCTGGGTAAGCTCACTCCATCATCGACTTTGCCTCTGTCACCTCTGACCTATACTTGATAAAAGATAGCTTGATCTCTGCGACAGCTGTCAGTATCAATACAGTAACAATAGCGCTTGACAGGCTAACAATAACGTATACGTCAGTTTGACATATGTCGCAGAGATCAAGCTATATTTTATGATTAGAGTCAAGAGCAAAGACATCAATCAATCTGCCTAGCCTTTTTCCTGGTTTTTGTTTTGTGTGTTTATGTTGGGGTCGGCTTCCAGTCTAACCGGATTCAGCTGAGTACCAGTGTTTTATATGGAGCGACTGCCTATCTGATCTCCTCAACACAGTAACTGGGTAACACGGTACCCCTTGGCTAGACTGGTGTCAGATCTCAAGCTTCTGGCTACTCGTAACGACTGTCAAAGATCTTCAAATAACGACTTAAGGCCGTACCCTGACCAAAAAATCAGCATGAGATTTGAGCATTCCTATTGGCCTAGCGGCACTGGTGGCGCATGAATTACAGTAGTGAATACGCCCAGATTTTAGAATAACTTCTTTATAAAATCGAATATTGGTTTTGAAAAAAATAAATCTACCAAAATGTTCGTTATTAAATTGTCTATCCATTAGAGTTAGTACAAAAAATTATTAATGAACACTTTACGAGGAGATGCATGCTATCAATCATTATATCTCATTTTTATGGTTTTGTTGGAAGGAGATTAGTGAAACATATACTACATTCAAAAAAAAAAAAAAATCTACAATTTTGGAATCAATAATAGCGTTTTGCTCGGGGTAGCGCCTTAACGTGCTTTCCGAGGCACGGAGGAAACTCGGTATGTTGAAATGGTCCCCCATCCATGGACCGACCTCGTCAAGCGTTGCTTAATCTTGATGATTGAGCCGTGCGGCTGTTATTATTTAGCCACGAGCTCCTCGAGAGAGCTCGTCAAGAGCAAACACATCATAAATAAAATAAAAAAGTGTAAACTTCTTTACCCGCGTTGAACAATTTTTGTAAGAGAAAATAATTATAGGTTCACGTCACCGACATGATGATGTGACGTGTTCTTCTTCTTCTTCTTTGTCGGTAAGCTCTTGGCTGAGCGGTCGTGTTCATCATGCTGCAGTAAGACTTCGGGCTGAAATGGTTCACCTCACGATGCGAAGCCATCCCTCTCTGTTGGTTGTGACTCGTGTGCACTCATGCAATGGGCCGCCTACTGCAGACTCGATCTGATCGGTCCATCGCATGGGTGACCTGCCATGCGCTCTCGTTCTTTCCACTCTATCTTGGATCACAAGCCGCTCAATATACTCTTTGCTCCGTCAGGACAAATTACCAAAGAAATGGAGTATTCGAGCAGGAACTACAGCTGATACATGCTGCTTGATGCCAAGTTCTTGGCGAATGGATGCGTTGGTGAGAAACTCAGTCCAAGACACTCCGAGGATTTTCCTCCAGCACCACATTTCCAGAAAGTGTGTGACGTGTTGCGCCAGTTAAAACTTGTTGGAATAACTACGGCCCGCGACCTGTTTATTATTAGCGGCCAGTTATTTCAAAGTTTTTTTTATTTTAACTTCTGTCGGCAGTCCCCATGACTACCTATTTTATTTTCTTGAGCTTTAGGTAAATTGGCGAATTTCACTGGTAACGGTGGAAACGAATTATCAATCGTTTGTAGGTTTTCATTACACTTGCACGTAAAATGTATCTAAACATACAGGTTAACTTGGCCGTAATGCCCCATATAAAACCCTCGGGCTTTCTTTTTGTCATGAAACCCTAGGGCGGTAAGTAATATTTTTTTAATTTATGGCACAGCACACAGGTCATGCAAGTTCAAGCAAGGAGTTTACACGCAATTGAAAAATTGTCTTAAAATGTTATCTTAACAGGAATTTCTTTGCAATCTCGCTACATGTTACTTAAATACTCAACTAATGTTCTTAATAATCGATTTTAATAGTTATAGTATGAAAACGTCGAAATTATTTAATTCTTTTTACACTCCGTCATGGCTGTATACCTACGTAACTATTTGCCCTTAACGTTTCTGAACGAAACACTGGATAATCTGTGGTGTGGGCAAAAATTCGCCAACCGCTTAGAAAAAAGTTCACGTATTTCGTAATAACAGCTGTGCTGACTTGTGTATTAGAGCTATAATTCATAATTATTACTTGCAAATGTGATGAAAAACATTGTATGTAATATCACGGGCGGTACGGGAATTACGAACCTCGACTCAGAAAGCCCCTTCGACTTCGGGCTTCTACTAGAGCCTCGATCGTAATTCCTTACCTACCGCCCTTAATACACAATGTACTATTAAACACAGGTACGTAATTTACTGTAAAAGATCAATATGACTTAACTAGCAGACCATGCTGGCATCTATATACTTATTCTAATATTATAAATTTATGCTTAACTATTCGTAGACATGTGACATCCACCAACCCACACTGGGCCTGCGTGGTGGATTACGTCCCGTTCCCCTCTCACAGAGAGGAGGCCTGTGTCCCAGCAGTGGGAACATTAAAAGGCTAATGATCCAAAGCTAACTCTGTCTGTTTCTCTGTTACATTTTCACGTCTTAACAGCTTTACATTTTTAACCCGGGATATGTCTGGGGGTATGTGAGTATGTCTTTGTCTTTACCCAGTTAACCTTTATTAAAACTGGACTGGGACTGGTGGAAAGTTACCGACACAGCCCGAAGAATTGCGAAACTTAAGTGGCAGTGGGCAGGGCACTTTGCTCACAGAACGGATGGCTGATGGGGCCGAAAAGTTCTGGAATAGCGACAGCATACCGAAGATCTCCCACGAGTTGGACCGATGATTAGCTGGATGTGAGACGCATGGGATCAGTCAATGTGGCGACGCCTGGGGAGGCCTATGTCCAGCAGTGGACGTCTTTTGGCTGAAATGATGATGATGGTTAAGACACTTCATATACAGACTATTCTAGTGACCATCATAGTGGCAAGAAAGAAAGCACCAACGGCTTTTCGTGCTCTTCACAGCGTTTTTCGTCTGATAAACTGATTATTTTTCTCAGAACATCGATCGGTATCGGTTCTGTTTTTCGGATATAGATGGTGTTAGCAGCGACTTGCAAGTAAAAGGGTTTACTCGGTTCGGGAATACTTTTTTTTTAAAACGAATTGTTTTATAGTAGTTTTTGCACGTTTTTACAGTTTAATTGTACCACAATGTGTTACAAAACAAACTTAAAATATCAAGTAAATGCCTCAGAAATTTCCAGCATATCTTGAATTCACGACAGCGTAGTAGAACCAGGCAAAGATGACGTCACGAGCTTCACGCTGTTAGACAGTTTTGGTCCTCAATTGCCCAAAACCGGGATGAATAGGACAGAACAGGCTGAAAATCAGTCTGCCGAGCCTTTTCCCAACTTTATTTGAGCCAGCTTCACATCAGAATGAAACTGAGTACCAGTATTTTACATGGAGCGACTGCCTGTCAGTTAAGCACACTCCACAACCCAGTAACTGGTGAGAACAAGTGTTTTACATGGAGCGACTGCCTGCCAGATAAGCACACTCCACAACCCAGTAACTGGTGAGTACAAGTATTTTACATGGAGCGACTGCCTGTCAGATAAGCACACTCCACAACCCAGTTACTCGTGAGTCCAAGTATTTTACATGGAGCGACTGCCTGTCAGATAAGCAAATTCCACAACCCAGTAACTGGTGAGTACAAGTATTTTACATGGAGCGACTGCCTGTCAGAAAAGCACACTCCACAACCCAGTAACAGGTGAGTACAAGTATTTTACATGGAGCGACTGCCTATCTGACCTCCACAGCCCAGTAACTGGGTAACACAATACTCCTTGGCAAGACTGGTGTCAGCTTGCCTGGCTTCTGAGTATCTATCCAAAACGACGCGACGGTCAAAAATGTACTAATGACAGGACCAACTTCCCACTCCACTTAACGTGTTTTCCGAGGTAGTAAATGTATTTCGACCAGCAGCATTATTGCGTAATGAATTCGTCTAGGCAAAGGGCATAGAGTATGAAAAATAGACCAATCACATAGAAAGAAATCCACATCGCGTCTATCATCTCGCATGTGAAATCTGTCGATATTTCATACTCTTTGCCTTTGCCTTGCCGAATTCATTTCACCAAAAGGCTGATGAACAGGCTCAAAATAAAATAAATACCTCAGTTAATTTAAATTTTCGTTCCTGCCAACCCTGTTTCTACTCAAGGAGCGAGAACCAGAACAAAGTTAGATTGAGAACGAACGAACCGACGACGTTCGGTTCTTAAGACTCGCTGCTGATGCCGCGTTAGAATTGCAAGAGCATTGCTGCAAGAAATCTGGCTATATTTGTGGTCTATACCTAGAAGATCGTGAATGTATATAGCTGTAGTGTAACGGTTGGGTGGGTCTAAATATAGCTCTGCAATGCCGATATTTGCAGTTTAAAAATAGACACTAGTAGACTCTGATTTATGTACATTAGCAATGATTCCTGGGTAAAAAAATATTATATTTAGTCAATTCAATTTATTCATTCAGTAACAATTTGCATTGCGTTCGAAATAATCAGCATGAATCAGTAAGTATAGGTAGGTTAGTCCGTAAGTTAGATTATCAAAAAATATTGAACACGTATTTTTTGTTTCATCAAATCAATTAAAATGTAAAAAGATAAAGCGCATCAAAGTTCAGTAGTGGAGGCTTGTTACGTCACACTTGTGAATAAAAAGTCTACTAAAAAGTGACGTCACGCCAAATTTCAACGCACTGTATAGTCGGTATTTTTCGTCTACGTGAAAAAGAAAAAAATACGTGTCCATTTTTTTTTTAATAAATAATCTGTCTCACGGACTAAAACATAATTTTTAGTCATCATCCCTATTCTCGGGATAGATAAAAATAACAAAACAAGCTCATTAATAGGTCTTAAAGATGATAATGTCAAAACGTCATGAATGATAATGCCTCGAAATTCTCGACTGATATATTTCTGGACACACGGGAATGCTTATTGCACTGGCTGGCTTATGCTTGCTCTTTATGCTTCACCCTCAAGATCTTTTTCAGATCAACATATCGCAATTTGCTTTAATATACATAGTGAAGTATGGAGGTGAACAGGACACCTGGCAAGGCCAAGTGATAATAAGTGGAGTACCGTCCAAGGACTAGCAGAAGTATTGGTTGTCCAGCGGCGAGACACCATTGTAGCAATCGCAGGTAGAACCTGGATACGGCTGGCATAGAAACGTGAGGTTCGGCAATAGCCTAAGGTCAGCAGTGGGCGATGGTGGATGGATGACGATGAGTGAACTATGAAGACTGCTAAGCTTATAGAATGTTCCTACTACATGAGTTTTCAAACAGCAATAACTGTGCCAATAAAACCACAAATAACTAGCTCATAAATACACATATACATACATATATTAAGTATGTATCAAGTGTCACGTTGCTATACACCCTACATAGTTACATGTTCGCTCTCAAGCCGCATGTATACACAGCTATACATACCGGTATGTACATATTTTAATACATTATCTCGCGTAAGGAGATGAGTTCCAAGATGGCTGCCTTTGAAACACTTCTTAGAGCTCGCGTAGCGTCGGCGGGTTAGTGTGGAGGAGGCTCGCGATTCGCGACAAAAGGGTTTTTTCTTTTTTAGAATTACATACAAGATTTATATATATTTATATAATCACCTCTTATAACCCTTCATTTTGGTACACCACACGATGGGTGTGGAAGAAAAAAATTCGGGCCCCCACAATATAGCACCCAAAATCTGCCATTTTTCTATTTTCCAATTTTAATGTAGCCAGTGATACTTGCAGGGTTAAGACGAATCGATCGACGTTAGAATCATCAAAATCGGCCCACGCATTTGTTCTCTAGAACGCCACATAGGAACAAACATACATAAATAGACTGATAAACACATTACCGTCGTTCGGTAGTCGGGTAAAAAAAAGTGCCATGTTGCGCATAGGCTGATCAAGTTAATATAAAAACATGGTCTACAGTTTTCTACAAATTGCTTCTTTACCCGATAAGGTAGGACTTTGGGCAGCCTGCTCATGGACTACTTATTTTTGTTGCGACCGCGAATCATCGTGTGGCTGCCACGCGGTTGCATGTTTTCGAGGCATTTGAATGTTGTCATTTATTTATTAGAATCCACATTAAAACGTCGTCAAAGGCCACCTTCGCCATCCTCCCTTCCTTACATTTTTTTAGTCCATGTTACATTCCCTATACTTAGCGATCTCGTTCGCCAAGTGTCTGGAATGTAACGTGGCCTGGAACATGCGATAAGAAAGTTAGTTTAAGCACACAATCGTACAAAGGCGGCACTTTCTTCCAAAATTGATGTAAACAATAGGGTCCATCTCCACACTATAAACCAGCCACACGAAGTTATTATATCGCTGCTAGTTTTCGCGGGGGGTGGCACGAGGAGAGGGCCGGGTGGCGCGCTCCGTGATAACTCGCTACTTCGCCGTTTACTTATTTACATAATTACATATAATTTCTAACTGTGTACGAGAGAAAATACCTTATTGGAGCCACTGAAGATATTACGTTGAAGGTTTCCAGGCACCTTCGTACAGTAGGCACCTGGCTAAGAGCTGGTATCTAGTCGATCCTCAAAGTTAAGCAACGATTGCCAAAATTGGTCCGTGTATGTGTGACCATCAGTTACATAACGAGACGTTTTCATGTCTTTGAAAGCGCATTCAATTGGTAAACTTCGGAGTACCGCCGAAAATTGACCATCTCTTGGAGAATATATACAAGAATTATTCTTGTTAAGTAACTCACGACGATATCTTCCCGTGGATGTCGTAAGAGGCGACTAAGGGATACAACAGAGAATAAACAGCAGCGTTTTCTGTGCACTTTCACAAAAAACTACGATCGCCCACCCGCCAGCCAAGCGAGGGAATTACGGCAAACCCCCCAAAATAAAAATGAAAAGCACAACAAAAAAACAAAGACACAAAAGACATCTCAAGCCAAATCCAAGTCTTCGTCAACCGCCGTCTTCGTCGCATACTCGGCATCTCCTGGTGCGAGATCACCACCAATGTAGAGTTGCTAGAGAAATGCCACGAGAGCCTGATCGATCGCCAGATCAAGCGTCGCCACTGGAGTTGGATTGGCCAAACGCTCCGAAGGGATTCTGTTATACCCAAGCAAGCATTGCATTGGAATCCCCAAGGCAAAAGAAAGCGTGGCCGCCCCCGTTAAACCTGGCGTCGCACTTTGTTGGAAGAAGCGACGAGCATTGGAATGGCATGAAGCAAGGTGAAGCGTGAAGCTCGCGATGGAGGACTACTGTGGATGCCCAGGATGGATCATCCAGGGAACATTAAGTAAGTCAAAAACAACCCGGAATCTATTCTATGCAATGCCTGTCAGGGTACATCCCTGGGGAGAATATAACAAGGTCTCCCCTGAGCCTCGCTGTGCACGGCAGCACGTGATCACTACGCCAACTCTTTCCTGCGATCACTCGGTGGGTGGCCAGAGTCCGGGCGGGGTTTCGGCGAGTTAGGCGTCGAGGCGGTTGCCTTTACAACGCCGCCGCTGTCTCCTCTAAGTGAAGTCAATCCACTCACAATACCGCTTGGCTTGGCGGCATCCTTCTGGGCCATCATGGCCTCGAAGAAGGAGGCCATTTCCCTCCAGTTTTTTTAGCTGCTAGCATAGCCCTCACAACTGCTGGCAAAGATAGGTCTCGCTCGATTCACGGGTATAGGCTGGGAGGTCCCCACACAGGGCTCTCCTCAAGTATGCTGTGCAGTATCCAGGTCTACCCACACACTTACATGAGACTTCCTTACTTGAAACTTTTTAAATCATATTCACTTCATTTTATTCCTTTGTAAAAAACAAGAAAAAAAGAAATTTTCTCTTGGCGTAGTTCTGTCATTTATGGCATCCTTAATTTTCGTTAATTTGATTCATATTTTTCGATAACTATTAAATATAAATGTTTATACTGAAACAATTTACCTAAATGGGCGATAACGGACCCAGAAGGAATGCTCACATGGAGAATCGGAAGATTCACAACATGGACAATCAAGCCAGCATTGATGATCCGGTCAAATCAAGCCAACCGCGGCCGGCCGATTTTGATATATTTTTACCATGGGCTTGCGAACAATATAGCATTGAACGTGAAGTTATCGTTACCAGAGCTGTTCAAAGTAAGTCCACTATCTTCTTCAATAAATAGGATAATATTAGACGAATAACATTATTTTTCTACAGTTGTGTACGTAAACAAGTGGTTAATTTATTGCAACCAAAATAAAATTACTAACTAAAACATAACATACTTATATACACACGTATATGAAAAGGAAAGGACTCATTGGGCGTCAAAAAAATCGTCCAAATTGATGTCAACGGGCAACGTGCCCAGGACGCTGGCAACATTGCCACGTTGGATAGCAATGCTGATTATCTGGCCGAAAAAAAGCCCAGCTCTCTGGTCACGTGAACAGTTTTCTTATATTTCGAAACACTTGATGATCGCTTGGACTCCATGGACCTAATGTTTGAACCATTAGGGTTAAGTACCATACAGTAAGGTGTTTGCACCTTTTGAGGTTTTCAGCACCGCCAGCAGTCACCCCAGCACAGCCCGCCGTGCTGAAGTATGATGTCATTAATGCTAGCGTGCCGTGCTATCCGACCAGCGCTCCTACTGCAGGATAGGCCATGGTGTCCGAGGCGGTCGACTGCTTCACCACATTGACAAATATGCGGAGCGATACGGAAGGTGTTATCACTCAACATAGTGGTTAATTTCAAACATTCTTTTCTGGAATGCGCTTCCTCTCGATATCAGGACGGCCACCAGTCAATATGCATTTAAGCGGAAGCTGCGACATTATTTTCTGAACCATTAGCAGAGTCGTCTCAATCTCCTTTCTATTACTAATTTATATATGCATATATATATAAAGGTATTTATTATAGTAAATATATATGTATGTTTATTTTAACTACAATATATATATATTGTTATTCAATTTAATTTCTCAATTTTTATGCACCTGCCATGTTATCTCTCCACCACCCTTGTTTGACTGGTAGAGAATGCCTCAGGCATTAAGTCCGCCTATGTATCTGTATGTTGCATAAAGTTTTAAATAAATAAATAAATAAAATAAATTAATAGAGAAGAAATCAACCTTACACTGCAAGCTTTTATTTACTTTTACCTTTCCGTTTGGTGTCGGACGTAAAGAATCTCACCATCCCATATCTTCTACTTTTTTCAATAATAAGCCGGATTCCGTAAAGGCTTCAGCACCGTTGACCACATACATACGCTGCGGCAGGTTATACAGAAGACCGAAGAGTACAACTTACCTCTCTGCTTAGTTTTTGTGGACTACGAAAAAGACTTTGATTCGATCGAGACTGGACTGTGCTGCAGTCTCTCCAACGGTGTCAAATCGACTACCGTTACATCGAAGTGTTGAAGTGTTTGTACAAAAACGCTACCATGTCAGTTCCACTTCAGGATCAGACCTCGAAACCTATCCTTCTGCAGCAAGGTGTGAGACAGGGAGACGCCATATAACCGAAACTGTTTACGGGTGCACTGGAGGATGTCTTCAAGGTTCTGGACTGGAGAGGGCTAGGCATCAACGTCAATGGCAAGTACATCATTCACCTGCGGTTTTCCGACGGTATAGTGGTCATGGCTAAGACCTTGGAGGACCTTAGTACAATGCTCGATGACCTCAGTAGAGCTTCCAAAAGAGTGGGTCTTAAAATGAACATGGACAAAACCAAGGTGATGTTGAATACCCATGTTACACCCACTCCTATCAAGGTCGTACACTCTACACTCGATATTGTGGACGACTATGTCTACGACAAACGATCCAGTTAGTCCAACTTACCACAGTGTCTCAAGACGAAAGTCTATGACCAGTGTGTGTTGCCAGTTATGACCTATGGCTCTGAGACGTGGTCGCTCACAATGGGTCCTCATCAGAAAGCTTACAGTCACTCAAAGGGCAATGGAAAGGGCCATGCTCGGAGAGGCCTTGCGTGATCCAATCAAAAATGTAGAAATCCGCAAGAGAATCAGGGTTACCGACAAAGCCCGAAGAGTTGCATTAGTTTCCTTTATGAATGTAACATAAGGTGTACAATAAAGTATATAATAAATAAATTGCCAAACTTAAGTGGCCGTGGGCATTGCTCGCAGAACGGATGGTCGATGGGGCAGAAAAGTTCTAGAAAGGCGACCGCGAACCGGAAGACGTTGCGTTTGGAATGCCTCCCAGCAGTTGGACCGATGACCTGGTTAAAGTTGCGGGGATCCGCTGGATGTGGGACGCACGGGACCGGTCAATGTGGTGACGCTTGGGAAAGGCCTATGTCCAGCAGTGGACGTCTTTCGGCTGATATGGTGATGATGATGACCTGTCCTGGTGTCTGCCTGTAATCAAATCTTGCAAGATAATTTTGACTCACTTCTCAGTGTCCAAATGGGCTGAAATTTTCCACACATGGTTTTTACTACTGACAAAGCAATTTCACTATCTCTACATTTTAAAAACAACCAATATTTACAAATTTAAAATACACATTTTTATTTTTATTATCTAGTAGTTGAGATGCTTCGATCGACAATCTATCGAATTATGACATGGTATCTGGTGCAAATACCCCGATTCAAAAAATAAAACGCCTAAAACTTTAGAACGGCGGAACCGATTTTCATCACACTCTCTAAAGTCACCTTTCCAAAAAAAAATACAAATCGCTTCATCCGTTAAGCAACATGATGCCACAGATAGAAACACAAACACACAGATCAGGGGCGTAGCTACCGCCGTATCTGCCGTATCAATTATACGGGGCCCCCGGGCCACGGAGGCCCCCAACGTGCGTAAGCAAAAATTAAAACTGATATAACTTACCTAAGAACTTCGATGGGACATGAACGCCCTTCAGACCTGTCATCATTCGGCCTGTCGCGAGACTAGACGGACGTGTTTATTTGTACTTGCTAAAATGAAATATCTATAAACAATTGCAACAAATTATTATTTTGCGGCGTCAGTTAAAACCTAAGTTAAGTGTGTCACGTATGACTAGTAAGTTTTTTCCAACTTTTATGTGCAAGATGAAGTGAAATATTGTTTATTTTCTACATTATATAAAGTGTTGCGGGTAGTATGTCTATCCCAGGATCGAGCCCGTTTGGTCTTAGCCAAATACGAAGTCCTCCGCTGACGCCTAACCAACAATTGCCCCCGAGAAACCCAAACCCACCAGCACCAGCGGAGAATGAGTTGCCGAGTGAAGTTATCAGCACGCCAGATATCCAGAAATGGTTAGGATCTATAGATAGCATTCTGAACGAAGTGTGCACTATTGTCGGTGATGGTAAAATGAACTCTGAACAGAAACTCCGTGTGTCAACTCTTTGCCGAAAGGTCTCAAGTGGGACTTCTCAGATGGCAGTCCTTTACCAATCGCTGAAGCAGAAGATGATCCAGAGCCACAGTACCGTCCAGCACCTACAACTTCAGCAGAACGTGGTGAACTCACTGGAACAGTTCAAAGAGGTTTTTGAATCGAAATTGAATCCCTCCTCTTCTTATGCCAGTATGGTGAAGAAAGGCTCCGACAACTTCGTCCGTCCTGCTAACCTAAGCTCAATCGCCATTTATCCGAGTGATAAAACTAAAACGAGTGACGACACCAAGTCACTCGTTCAGAAGTTGATTTCGCCCGAACAACTTAAGATCCAAGTCCGTGGCCTAAAGAAAGTGAAAAACGGGGGCGTACTGATTAGCACGGAAAGCAAAGGTGATATTGAAAAATTAAAAAAGTCCGAGAAAATTGTCACCTCAGACCTGATTTTAGAAGAGCCGTCTAAACGACGCCCTAGAGTCGCAGTCATTGGAGTTCCCGTAACCCTTACAGAGAAGGAGGTATTTGACTGTATCTACGAGCAAAACCTGTCAGACAAATTGCCCAATACAAGTCGAGAGACCTTCCTCGAGAACATAAAGTTGAGCCACAAATCGGGAAAGAAGGGCCTTCCTACCTGCAACTACATCGTTGAACTATCCGCTAGCATAAGAAAAGTGCTTATAAACCAAAGCCGAATTTTTATTAACTGGACTTCATGCCCTGTGCGAGACTTTACCATAGTCACGAGGTGCTTCAATTGCCAGCAGTTTGGCCACGCAGCCAAGTTTTGCCGTGAAAGCAGTTCTACGTGCGGCCACTGTGGAGAAACTGGACACTCCTTGAAGGAATGCAGCGGCAAATCTTCTTCCCCTCAATGTGCGACGTGCAAGCGGTTTAAGAGGAAATGTGACCATCCAACTGGTGATTTAAGTTGTCCAGCACGTAAATATGCAGAGACCAACTACATTAACTCCATAGACTATGAGGGCATCTAAGATCGTCACATAATATTCTTATATAATGCTCAAGGTCACACGCGTTGAACGTCTGCTGCTGACACCACAGTGACCTACTTACCGTAAAAATTATGTGTTTTAGTTTTACAATATTGGCTGTTACAATTCTGCTTATGCGACTAATTTATTTGTGTGTAATCATAGTGCACGTTTAACAATATAGATAAATATGACATTTAATTATATAAATAATTATGACCTAGTAATTTTGTTCTATGTTTATAGTGTTTAAGTAAACTAGTTTTATTTTTTATTTTTAGAAATTTATTTAGTCTTGTTACTATTTTAAGAATTTCTTGGGTTAAATATTGTTTAAATTCTGTTGTTCCAACATAAGCATATTTTTAGAGCTCCTTACTGCCTGTGATACAGGATTACCTAGTACAGGCATCTTCCATTATTATACCTACATTAGTTATCTAAGATTCATACAGTGTTTTTACCTTTTTATTATCTGAATAAAGATTATTATTATTATTATATCTTTTATTGTCCATAGAGGCAGAAACTTTAGAAAAACTAAAGACATCATCAGCTATAAATGATTTAATTAATCAGTTTGCCGAAAAAGGCAAGGAGAGTGTATATTTAATTTGAATTGTTTGTAAATTTTTTTGGCAAAAGTGACAGATAGATAATTATGATGAATAAATATTTCTTTTAATTTTATGCAAAAAAAAAAAATCTTTTGTGGGAAATCTTTACTCTTCACAAGGGCCCCCAAACAAATTTTAATACGGGGCCCCGGCAAGGCACGCTACGCCACTGACACAGATACACACTTTTTCGTCGCTCGGGGGTTTATAAAGTACCCCGCCGCGTATGTATTTTTAACAAAGCTTCTGTCACATTTTTAATATAATTATTATGAGGCAACTATACCTCATTAACTACTCGTTTTTAGGATTCCGTTCCCAAAGGATAAAAACGGGACCCTATTACTAAGACTCCACGGTCTGTCTGTCTGTCTGTCACCAGGCTGTATCTCATAAACAGATGATGAATTTCTGTTGCCGCTGTAACAAAATACTAAAAACAGAATAAAACAAATATTTAAGTGAGGCTCCCATACGACAAATTTGATTCTTTGCCGTTTTTTGAGATAATGTTACGGAACCCTTCGTGCGCGAGTCCGACTCACACTTGACCGGTTTTTTATTGTCTAATGTTACCCTGAATTAAGTTCAGAATCGAAACAAAGAATGAACAGAGATAATGTAATGTTTTAATTTTATAAATCTACAGAAGAGTACTTCAGTACTGCATCTGAAAAAAAGAAGACACAAATAAAACGAAAGCATTCAAACTTAACAGCTACAACCGTAACACAAGAACCTCTTTCGGAAGTAGATCATGCAGAAAATCAAAGTTCATCACTAAAGAGTTTACCTCCGCCCGTCACTGAAGGTGCAATCAAGATAGAAACAATTTACGACAACAACGAGAACTTAGTCCAGCTGAAATTTCTCAAGAACAAGAATATACCAAGGAGGGTCATGCAAGTAATCGCGCTCACTCTCCCGTACCAAAAATATTTGACTTCAATAAACATCAACGGCGGTTTGCGCATGGATACTTTATATGAAATGTCCAAGTTTTTAACCGATTCTCTAATAACGGAAATATGTCTTGATGGTACATTTCTCAGAGAAGCTAACTATCACGTATTGTTAAATCAGAGTAAGTTAAAACACCTCTCCTTGGCGAGATGTACGATAAATGATGCCGTCGTAAAAACGATCACAGATCAGTTGAAATACCCATGTTGCGCTGCGACTCTATTATCTGCTTTAAACTTATCAACAAACAGAATCACAGATACGGGTGCTAAGTATTTAGCAGATATGTTGCGAGGAAACAGACAACTCAGTTACTTGAATTTGGCGGGCAATATGATTAAGGACGAAGGTGGTATGGAAATTCTCGACACATTCCAAAAATTTCCTTTGCAGCTACAAGAAATATTGGAAAGCAGAGCCAAATACGTGGCTTACTTAAAAGAGAAAAATGCTGTAATTAGTACATTGATTCAAGAGCTCTCCCTTGAATACCAAAATAAAAAGAAGTCGATAAAGAAAGGTAAACGGGAAAGTCAGACTACGCTACCAAATGTATTAGCATGTGATGCCTATATATTACAAGAAAGAGCTGAATGTTTGGCTGAAACTAAGGTGGGATTGTTTATTGACCCCTTCTCGCTAGAAAACACTGAAACACAGGATGGTGTAGTGCATTGCCTCGGCAATAACACCTTGTGCTATTTGAATCTTGCTTACAACAACCTTTCCTATATCAGTCTCAAGAAGTTGCTTGATGTTTTAATAGTGCAGGCATCTTTAAACCGAACCCCTAGAGGTTTGATCAGAGTCGTGATTGAAGGTAACTTAATGCCTGTGGCTTGTGAAGAATTTAAAGAGATCGAGTCTATACTTAGAACAGATAGAAAACGTTTTAAAAGTCAAGTAGAAGTTGGATCGAGAAAGAAGCCTACGAGTGCAAAATCTACCTTCAGATAAAAGCAGTTTTTCACCTTTATTATTTTTACGAATTTAATATATACTTAGAATATCTTATTATTAAATATTTCATTTGGAAATCATTCCGGATAATATGACTTAATTTTTTTAAGGTTTGACATGCATTTTTAGACTTAACAATTAATTTTATTGTTGTATTTTATTAGATTAATTGTTGTTTTAGCTTTTAGATAGGTTATTTTGTTATGTAGACCACAATTTAAATAAAAATAAAATATACCTTTTCTTTAATTTATCATAGATTTAGATTTTGAGCTTCAATGATGATGAGCTTCATCAATCCGCACAATCGAAAAAATGGTACAAAACGTAGATGTAATTTTTCATCTCAGTCACATCTACCTGAAAAGATCTTTTGGTTTCGATTTTATTTACGTTTTCATGTGTGAACTTCCAGTGCCAGGCCCTTTCTTGTTTGTCAATTTTGTCTTGTTGAAGCGGAACCGTTTGTCCTGATCTTTTCATGCGGTGATATGAAAGAAAAGGGAGTCAGTGATAGTGTGACGGTGGATAGGACGATATGGAAGAAGAAAAATGTTGCGGCGACTCCAAGTTACACGGGACAAGGGCAGAAAGATGTCCAATAATAACACTAGTCTACAAAAAATGCAATTAATGTTTTCTTATATTTTAGTTCGGATTATGATGCTAGAAAAATCCTAACACGTATAGATTTTGAGTACAAAAATATCCTAAATTGGCATAGGTTATTTCTTTCTTTCTTTTTGTTTCGATGGAACATTTGATCAAACTATTTGAGCCCAGTAGGTGGCCACGTTTATTGTAGCGTCAGAGGCATTATACAGGTCATCCAAGTTGCAAGTGAATGGACAGTCGGGACACTCCAGCATGTGACGCATGGTCTTTACAGGAGTCCCGCAATCGCACCCATCTTGCAATGGACCATTAATCACCTATTTTGCCAAATTATATTTGCAGCGGCTTATCTGGGTGTGCAACCGATTCAGTGCCTTCCACACGGGCCACTGCAGTTCATGACCGGGGGGAAGATGCTCCTTGGGCTTAATGAAGTTAGTACTTCTCTAGCCACAGTTACACCCTAGATGGCTGTCCTGGATCGCCCGTGTGGTTCGCAGGAAGTTCTTTCGACTTTTTAGTATACCCCCTATATTTGCTATCGACACGCTAAGAAGAAGTATACCCCGAGCTGTTAAGTGGTTGTAAAGGGGGTTCTCGGGAATCGGACTCCTGGTTCTTCTTTTCCATTGCGCACATCCCTTCGTACAGCAGGAGGTGCTATACCTGCTAATGGGTAGAGCTTATTTATTGGAGTTGGTTTTAAGCAGCCCAATATTATCCGATACGTCTCATTTAGGGCGGTGTCTACTTGCTTTGCGTGGGCAGATGTGTGCCACGCTGGGCACGCAAACTCGTCAGCAGAAAAACAAATAGACAGACATGCCAGTTGCAGAGAATATCGGGTGTTGCCCCCCAGTTGTGGGAAATAAGCGGAGTAAGTTATTCCGGGACCCCCCACCTTTTGCTTTGTTTTATAGCAGTGTGATTTATATATTAAAGCCAGGTGTCCAGCGTCACACCCAGATATGTAGGGTTCGAGCAATGTTCGACCTTAGTTCCCCGCCACGTGAGCGGAGTGTATTTTGGGTTTGCGTGCATGTTGTGAAGATGGAATTCGCACGACTGTGTATTCGATAGGTTTGGTCGCAGAGTATTGCGATCATATAGACTGCCAGTAAGTTAAGTGCCAATTGAGTGTCAGTTCCATATCCATGAAAGTCGCTGCTTGTGTCGCTAGAGCCAAGTCATCCGCGTACAAGAACCACAACGTGTGTTGGATGGTGGGCTCAACGTTCATGTAGATGTTAACAAGCATCGGCGCCAGCACACTGCCCTGTGGAAGTCCGTTCTTTTGCCATCGCCATCTGCTTTTGTTGGACTGAAAGCACACCTGGAAACGGCGGTTGTGCAAGAGTTCGCTCAATATGCGCATAAAACCTTGATCATTGGTAAGTTTGCCAACTTTGCCGAGCAGTCTCTTGATGTTAATGGTGTCGTAAGCTGCCGAGAAGTCAAAAAATACAACACCAGAGACTCTGCTAGCCTCGTAACCATTCTCTCTTAACATAACTCAGTCGAAGGACCTGGCTAGAGCAAGACTTGCCAGGTCTTAAGCCTGCCTACTCAGGTATTAGAATTGGGTCAATGTCTACTGTGAAGCGGTTAAGTAAGAGTCTTTCAAACAACTTGTATGTATGACATAACAGAGAAATAGGCCGATAGCTTCTAGGATCATCGATGGGCTTATCTTGTTTTGGCAGTGCAATGACCCTTGTTCTTCAAAGTAATTACAGTTTTGAGCCGTTTGGGGTCGTAACGCTTGGGTCATGGGGCCCGAGTGCACGTCTTCTTTTTAAGGAGATCTCTCGCCGACTGATCGACACTGTGCGTGACCAGAGGGCTGGCTCTTTCTTTGCGCAAAGAATTAGCATTGCCATTCAACGTGGCAATGCTGCCAGTCTTCTGGGCACGTTCTCGGATGACAGCGATGTGGAGGAGTACTTCGACGCCTAAGTGTACCTGTCTTTTGTATATAGTGTAAGTAGTTAGGTTAAGTATAAGTAATATAGTTTTATTTTTGTTTAGTGTTTAAGTATGAAGGATTGATCTGTATTTCATTATAATATTTTTTGTGGCAAGATTGTATAATTTTGAAATTAATTTTAATTTACTTAAAACTATCAACATAGAACTAAATTACTAGGTCATATTTACTTAATATCTTATTTACCTATATCGCAAAAAAGTGCACTTTGATTACACATATAATGATTGGGAAATAATTGGTAAGCAGAATTGTAAAATAAACATTGTAAAATGAAACAGTGACACTTAATGTTTGCAGCTAACGACTAATGTGCTTAGCCAGCAACAAATTGACGGTTAGTAGGCCATTACAGTCAGCAGCAAACGCTCAACGCGTGTGACCTTGAGTATGACGTACTAGACGCCCTCATAGTCGATAGAGTTGATGTGCCTGTACCCCGCTATTTTCCTAGCAGGGCACTCAGAGTCGCCCGTTTTATGGTTGTTGGGATTTTTAAAGCGCGAAAAAGTTGCACATTTTGATGAGTCCGCTTTCTTCGTGCAATCGGACACCGAGTGTCCAACTTCACCGCAGTGAACGCACACAGCGTTGACCTCTCTGCATTTTTTGGCTGCATGACCATATAATTGGCACTTGTAGCATCTGGTAACCAGAGTGAAGTCCCTAACAGGGCAGGACTTCCAATTTATAAACAGCCTTGATGTCGAAATTAGGGCTTTACGTATATTGGCTGGAATTTCAATAATGTAATTACAGCTCGACGCATCTTTCTACCCAGATTTGTGGCTTAATTTAACAGAGGCCAAGAAGGACTCCATGGATATATCTGGCATCTTGTCGGGTTTGTTCTGTTCGTAAATGCACCTGAAGACTTCAGTTTCAGACAGGGAAGACGGCACTCCTACAATCACGATCCGTGGTTTGCGCTTGTTGGGCTCATCCCGATGTAGAAAGCTGGACAGCGTTCTTGATTTTTTTAGCTTCATGCTTGGTCTCTGTGCTAATAATGACACCTCCATTTTTGGTCTTGCGGACCCTTCGTACATGCAGCTCCATTTGATCAGGTCGTATGATTTTTGTTACTATCTCTTTAGTTTCGTCACTGGACTTGAGTTTCTCACTAGGATAAATGACAACAGAGCTTAAATTGTTCGGTCGAAAACGAAATCATTTGATCCCTTTTTCAACATGTCGGCAAACGAAACATTGCCCGCAGTATCAGAGACCTTAATCGTCTGCTTGAGGTCCGAGATGTGTTCCGTCAAATTGCGCTTTTCTTTGGCATCTATCATATCGTGTACTAAAATTGCTTTCTGCTTCAGGGATTGGTATAAGACTGCCATCTGTGAGGTGCCAGATCATATTTTACGACACAAGTTAGAAATTTTCAGTTTCTGCTCCGAGTTCAGTTTGCCATCCGAGGCGATAGAGCAAACCTCATTTAAGTGCTGCTCAATGGTTGACATCCATCTTTGTATGTTGGGCGTGGATGCGGCGACTTCAATCGAGAAATCTGATTGGGCTGGGATTTGCATCGTCGTCTTCACTGGCGAGGTGGGGACTTGCACCCGGCCGCTTGGATTACAGGGACTGTTATCCATTTTATTTGATAGTCACTTCACTGTTTCTAAGTTTTCATTATGTCTACAAAACTACACAGTAGGCAAAAATGTATACAATAAAGATAGTCACTATTATAATTGTTTTAATTAAATATTGCTTACGAGCACGTCTGTATTCTACGATCGAGCGAGAATCAACCTGTATCTTTTTTTTTAAATTATTATTCTGATGTTTATAATTAATGTAAAATGGGTTTGAAAAGTTACCTGAATAAACAATTTTTTGTGTCCGAGATGTTTTCAGTGTCAAGTTTTCAATATTTAGTTATGTTTGTTTGTTTGATATTGAGATCGAACCTTTGCATCGCCCTATTCGGAAGCGGCCTTCAAGGACAGGTTTAAGCACTCAACCATGGCCTCCCGCAGATACCGGATCTGAGGCCCAATAGCACGTGCGTCAGACACGTACCTCTTAGCAACAGTGCTGTCGTCTGCATACTCAAAGGTGTTTTAAGAAGATCATTTATTTGGAAAAAGAACAATGTTGCTGAGAGTACCGACCCCTGAGGGACCTCGGCATTAATATCCAGTTGGTCTGACCTCGTATTGCATCGGGTACCTATTCACTTTATGATTTTGTACATTCCTGTCTTACTGTACATTGAACATAGGTATGCGTCGGACGAGTTGGGAAATAGACAATACGGATTGACAAGACGATTTGGGCAACTGACTACGTGTAGTATTAGTCAAAGAAACTTATTTGAGATAGGGATGAAATAGCTACATCACAACCAATGTGGCTTCGAGTGCTGACTCGTAGTCACACCAGGTTATCACACCAGTGTGACAAACAGGATTTTTTTTCTCGTTTGTCACACCACTGATTTTTCCACACCTTTTATTCCTAACTAGTGCTGTCCTAGTTATACTAAAGGATTTTTCAACCTTGCCGACTCGTAGTCACACCAGAGTATCACACAGTATGACAAACAGAACATTTTTCTCTCGATTTTTTTTCAATAAGGGCGGGTAGATGTTGAAATGAAATAAAAGAAGCTGTGGTATTAACAAAATTCTTTGTTTATTTGAAAGGCACACTTGTGCCATTAAGTGTGGATTATGATATGACATCATTCAAATGCCCGCCTCGGCTGTTTACAGTGGCACAGATCAGAGTGGTCCAATTTTCACTGACTCTTCTGTATAGATCCAGATGAATTTGAGCAATGGCCTGTGTGTGTTCACCTTTAGGGCATCGGTCGATTGTGGTTTGTTTGCATAGACCTGCGACTTCAAAAAACCCTAAAAGAAAAGGTCTAGCGGTGTCAAATCACATGACCTTTGTGGCCAATTCACATCACCACTACGAGAGAAAACCATACGCTCAAATCGCTCATGCAGATTTTTTATCATTTGAACGTGCTGTTCAATCGTGTAACTTGCCATAGTGATTCGGCATAAGTAATTAAATAATACATTTTTAACAGTATTATTCAAATGGAATGAAGAATGGAAGGGCAGTTGGTCCGGACGGAATACCAGTTGAAGTATGGAAGGTATTGCGCTATGGATGGACGTGGTTAGCTTTATAATTCAACAAGTTGCTGCGGGAAGAAGCCATACCTGATGAATGGTGCAATAGTTCACTAGTGCCCATCTTTAAAAACAAAGGTGATGTCCTGGAGTGCAACAACTATAGAGGAATAAAGCTAATGTCACATAGTATGAAAGCTTGGGAGACAGTTATTGAAAGGTGGCTGAGAGAAGAGAGTGAAATATCCCAGAACCAATTTGGCTTTATTTTTTTTTATTGGTCGGGGTACAGCGGATGCCATTTTCGCAATCCGCCAGTTGTGCGAGAAATACAGAAGTGCACATAAAAACTTGCACATGGTGCTCGAAAAGGCATACGACCGGGTTCCTCGTGAGGTTTTGTGGTGGGCCCTTAAAAAGAAAGGTGTGCCTGGCAAGTACGTAGAGTTGATCGTAGTCGATGCAGTACCGAAGTTAGGTCTACAGTGGGCAATACTGGCACATTCAGTGTGGCAGTCTTGCACCAAGGGTTGGCCCTCAGTCCCTACCTGTTCCTGTTGATAATGGACGCTCTGACGTCGGACATACAGGAAGAGGCACCCTGGTGTGTGCTGTTTGCCGATGACATTGTGCTGGTTGCCGAGAGTGGCCTAGAGGTCCAGAGCAGATTGGAGGTATGGTGGCGCAGACTGGAGAGTGTTGGCCTGAAATTGAGCAGAAGCAAAACTGAATACTTGTTTTGCGATTTTGGCGGTCTCTCCAGTTCCGTGCCCATAACTCTCGCTGGAGCGCCCATACCAATCTGCTCCGTCTTCCGGTACCTAGGATCGCTTGACCAAGGTGATGGTGAAATAGACCGAGACGTAACGCACCGGATCAACTCAGGATGGATGAAATGGCGACAGGTCACTGGAACAACTTGCGATCCACGGATGCCCCTCAAGTTAAAGGGTAAAATATACAAGTCCGTGATTAGACCTGTCATACTGTATGGATCAGAATGTTGGGAAGATGATGAAAGATGGATGAAAGGAGATTGCATGTAGCAGAGATGAGAATGTTGAGATGGATGTGCCGCGTGACGAGATTGGATAAAGTGAGAAATGAGTATACCTATTAGAGGCAGTTTGAAAGTGGCGCCAGTGACAGAAAAGTTGAAGGGAAACCGTTTGTCCTGGTATGGTCATGTGATGAGGAGGGATGAAACGCATGTTACTAAAAGAGTTATGAATATAAATGTGGATGGATGGAGAGGAAGAGGAAGGCCAAAGAAAATATGGATGGAAAGGAAGAGGAAGGCCAAAGAAAAGATGGATGGACTGTTTGAGGAGTGATATGAATGAAAAGGGAGTCAGTAATAGCGTGACAGGGGACAGAACGGTATGGAAGAAGAAAACGTGTTGCGCCGACCACAGGTAACATGGGATAAGGGCAGGAAGATGATGATGATTATTCAATCAAAATAAAATTGATATCGAAAAAAAAGAAGGGTCGACCATTTCCTTGAAACTTTGCGTTAAAAACGGAATAAAAAACTAAAATAATCATCATCAGCAGATCGATTTTATTAGAATATATAGGTACTGCACTAGCAATTATCGTATACATGGTGTGGAAAAATCAGTGGTGTGACAAACGAGAAAAAAAATCCTGTTTGTCACACTGGTGTGATAACCTGGTGTGACTACGAGTCAGCAACGGTGGCTTCCTTGATTGATACTTTTTAAATCATGTACACTCCATTCTTCTTCTTTTTTTATGAAACCATAAAAAATATGACATATTCTTCGTTTTGAACACGTTTTGACATACCTCTGTAATTTGTTGTATCTATTTTATTTTATACCTTTTTTTCGTTAATTTAAATCGTACTTTTCGATAAATATAACTATTCTAGAACAATTTCTAACGGACGATAACAGATATAGAAAATATTGGCACTGCGATTCGCAAGAATGCTAACATGGACAGTCAGAAGAGTAATGACGTGGACGCTCAAAGCAGTGTTAATGATCCTACGAAAATAAACCAACCAAAGCCGACTGATTTTGATATGTTCCTACCATGGGCTTGCGAACAATTCAGCCCTGAAGTTGATGTTATCATTAACAGAGTTGTTCAGAGTAAGTTGTTCTTTAATAAATAGGATAGATATTTAGAGTAATTTTAATCTAAGCTTTGTTAAAAATGTTCTGCATTTTGGAACGTTCTCTGTCATATTTTACTTTTTTTCTATTATCCTTTATTAAAGTTCAGAATATAAAAAACGGTGGTACCTAATTACTTTAATATTTTATTTTTAAAAATCTACAGAAATGTACGTCAGTCATGCATCGCCGGCAAAGAAATTAGCACTGAAACTAAAACGGTCAAACATAAATTCCGCAACAAAACAAGAACGTGTATTGGATGTAGGTTATGAAAGTTCATCACAAAAGATTGCTGCTTCGTCCATCACTGGAGATATAGTCAAGATAGCAACAATTTACGACAACAACGAGAACTTAGTCCAGCTGAAGTTTCTCAAGAACAAGAATATACCAAGGAGGGTCATGCAAGTAATCGCGCTCACTCTCCCGTACCAAAAATATTTGACTTCAATAATCATCAACGGCGGTTTGCGCATGGATACCTTATATGAAATGTCCAAATTATTACCTGATTCTCAAATAACAGAATTATGTTTTGATGGTACATTTCTTAGCGAAGCTAACTATCACGTATTGTTAAAGCAGAGTAAGTTAAAACACCTCTCCTTAGCAAGATGTACCATAAATGATGCTGTCGTAGAAACGATCGCAAATCAGTTAAAGGACCCATGTCCCGCTGCGACTGTATTATCTGCTTTAAACTTATCAACTAACAAAATCACAGATACGGGTGCAAAGTATTTAGCAGATATGTTGCGAGGAAACAGACAACTCAGTTACTTGAATTTGGCGGGCAACATGATTACAGACGAAGGTGGTATAAGCATTCTCGAGACATTACAAAAATTTCCTTTGCAACTCCAAGAAATATTGAAAAGTAGAGCCAAATACGTGGCTTACTTAAAAGAGAAAAATGATTTAGTTAACAAATTGGTTAAAAAGCTCCGAATGGAGCCCTCCATCAAAAGCCAAAATAAAAAGAAGGCGATAGTGAAACCCAAACTGGAAAGTCAGACTCCGCAACTTATAGTAACGGAATCTGAGGCCCAAATAATACTAGAAAGAGCTGAATGTTTGGCTGATGATAAATTGGGATTGTTTGATGAGCCCTTCTCTCTAAACAACACTGAAACACGGGATGGTGTTGTGTATTGTTTGGGGAATAATACCTTGTGCTGGTTGAATCTTGCTTACAACAACCTTTCCTATGTCAGTGTCAAGAAATTGCTTGAAGTTTTAACAGTACAGGCATCTATAAACAGAACTCCTAGAGGTCTGATCAAAGTCGTGATTGAAGGTAACTTAATACCAGTAGCTTGTGAAGAATATAAAAAAATTGATCAACTACTTGATGCAGATAAAAAACGTTCTAAAAGGCAATCAATAAGTGAATCGAAAAAGAAACCTTTGAGTACAAGAACTACCGCTCTATCACTGTCTCCGTCTCCCGGCAAGTAGAAGTAACTTCCGATTTTACATTTTTATTTTTAAATTGAGGTTTATTTATTAATGTTTTAGAATATTACTTTATGTCTCATTTGGAAATCGGTTAGAATAATACTTACCAGTACATTTTTTTAAGGCTTGACATGCATTTGTAAATAAGGTTTTCTTTTGAGAATAATGTTCGTTTATTTTGTTATATTGTGGTTAAAATAAATATATTTATCTTTAATTTTGATAAAAATGTTTGCTAGCTTTTTAGCTTTCCGTGCATTGTCACCCTAACCAAACGTGTATACAAATTTTCATTATAATCGGTTGAGGATAACTGCTTTAAAATTCAGTAGCAAGATTTGACCCGAACATACATACATACATACATTGTAAGTTAATAAAAAGGTGTGTGGGCACTTGGAGCACTCTAGCATGTGTGTCATCTTCTGCACAAGGGTCAATAAAACCCTATTTTTCCAAATTTGGTTTTAAGCGGCCTACCTGGTTACGCAATCGATTGTCTGATTTCCATATAGGCCATTGCAGTTCACGTCCAATGGGGTTTCAAGAGGTCTGTGGTAAGTGAAATTATTGCTACAGCTTGCCTTTCATTGTAAGTGGTACTCGTAGGTCTTAAATGACCCGCGTGCAGCATGAAAGCTCTTCCGGCTCTTAAGTCTACCCGGGGCTGTTGTGTGGTCATAGAAGGGATGTTGGGAATTGGAATCTTGGCTTTTTTTTCTCAAGCGTGCATGCGACATTCCTTCGTAATATTTACGTTACGTACGTTCGTACTATCTACCAAGTACCAACCCGCACTGAGCCTTCGTGGTGGATTCAGACCCATTTTTACCTCTCTCACAGATAGAATGCCAGTGTCCCAGCAGTGGGAACATTATAAGGCTGATGATTTACGTTACGTTAGATATAGCTTGTTAAGCGGTTGAATAAAAAGCAATGTTTACTTTGACAAAGACGATTTATTTTACTAAAAACAAAGAGGTCATGTTTCCGCGGCGACTCTTAACACCGCGGTTCAGCGGAGAGTGCTAAAAGTAGAACGCCGTCTATCGATAAATCAGCAACAAAAATATCGTAAAAAGAATCTTAATAACCTAAGATTGTACATTCCGCCCACTATGGAAAGAATTTCCATTGTCCCAGCCCACCATGGCTTATTCGGTTTAGGACAGATTCTTGTTACGCCAGTCTTCTTTTGGCAGATTCTTGACAAGACAGAGAAGATATTTTACAGTCATCTACAGAAGTATTATATAAGGATTATAAACAAAAGTGTGCATTGATGGTTATTTTGTCAAGCAGTGGTTTAGTAAAATTACAAGCGAGATATTTAGCTGCCTTTGTTCTCATAAGGACAGATTCTCATAAAGACAGATTAGCAGAAGGACAGATTCTCATAAGGACAGTTTCGCATAAAGACAGAAAAGGTACAGTTCTGCACACTATTTTAGGCCCTTAATAATTTCTTCGCCACGCATATATACAGCTTTCCAAAGCAGTGTGTTTATGAAATAGCTGTTATCCAAGCTATCAAGTTAACATATCCTGACATAGTACTAAAAAGCTCTCATTTTTTAAATGCCATTTGGCAGAAGTCAAAAGTCAATTGGATTCAGTTCTTCTAAAAAGAGTCGTAAATACACTCAACTTTTCCATATACCACTATTGCCAGCAACGCTTATACCGGTGGCATACCAGAGTTGTTTATGCGAGTTAGGCCAGCCGGAACAGTGGACGAAGCTCGTTACCAGCGATATGTTTAATTGCTATAGTCAAATTTCGAACCATGAATGCCATCGAAGGATTAATTCTAAGATTTCTAAAAGACCATCTTTATTCACACTCTTGAAAGAGAAAGCTTAACTCTCCGACCTAATAGTCGGTTGCGGTTTTTATAGTGCAGGAAAAGAAAAGAAGGAAATCTGATATTTTGATTGACAGTAAAAAACGGAACATTATATTGGATTTTGTAAACGATAAAATATCGGCCATAGAATCAAAACCTCGCAATATATGAACCGTACAACATGTGAACAACAACCGTACAAAATTTGAACCGTACCAAACCTACAGGGACTAGGTTTAAGAAAAGTTTTTTTAATGAATTGAATATAGTAGCACGTACCCATAGTACATTAAAATAATTTTGTTTTGGTTTAGTTTGTAAAGTAAAAAAGTAAATAAATATATATATATATTCTTTTCAACTTAACTGTACTTTGTCTTTATGCGAAACTGTCCTTATGAGAATCTGTCCTTCTGCTAATCTGTCTTTATGAGAATCTGTCCTTATGCGAACAAAATGTTTAGCTGTTATAGCGAAAACAAAAGAAGGACACGGGAAACGAACTAAATTGAAGGATGACATCAAAGGATGAATTCGAAATTTCCTTGCAAACCAAACCGTCGATTTATTATTTTATTCATTTATTAAAAAAAGAAGCCACTGTGCAAGACAGAAATTTAACAAAATATGAAATGGCTTGCAAACAGACGGAACAAGAAAACAATTTTTTTTTTAAATAATATTAAAGAGAAAGCAGAATCAAATGAAATCACGATACTAGAATGTCTTCAACATTTGGCAACGTTAAAAAAATAAGTTAGTATGACATTCACCAAGCAGCGTTATGTGCGGTGGTTAAGTTTTTTTGTTGTAATTTTGTTACCTTTGCTAAGTACCTTTAATAAGGTTTTTAGTTTGAAATTAAAATCAAAAGACTTATAAAATCAATGTACCATTACATAAATTGTATGGTTTATGTTGGTCAGGTGTTGTTACTTCTGGCGTATAATGAATCTGTCAAAAAATAATCTGTCGTAACGAGAATCTGCCCAAACCAGAATCTGTCCTAAACCAAATAATCCCCCACCATGAACCAAACAGATTCGAAAAAAATGGACTGTATTATAAAGTTTAAAATTAAAAACAAAGCTATAAGTCAGTAAGACATGGTGGCGAAGGACAAATAAACACAGTCTACAGTTTTTTTTTTACAAAATCTCTATCAATGGTTACATACAAATATATCCATTACTGAGCGGCAGGTAAAAGTGTTTAGTTACTGGTCGTTTAAATGTGACACCTTTACATTTTAGAGTGACTACCCTCGTAATTTAGTCGAATCCAGGGTGTTTCGCAGTGATTTTACCCAAAAGCCATTTGGTTGGAGAGAGTCCATCCTCCTTTACTAAAACTAAATCTTCGATTTCGGGCTTACTCGATCTCAAAATAACCTTACTCTAAGAGCTTGTGGTCACCCCCCAGGAGTTTTATTTGCCCATTTATAATGGTGTAAAAATTGACTTAAATACTCACTTGACCACCTACGCCAAAATTGTTGCAACATTTTTTTTGTTAATTGCTAACGTTTTAATGATTAAATAGATGATGTTTCGTGATTATGCTCCGCTAGCATTCTTGATTCCCCTATTAAGTGCCCTGGAGTGACGGGTGTTGGGTCTTGCGAATTTTCGATTATGTGGGATAGTGATCGAGAGTTCAGACAAGCTTCTATTTGGTACAATAACGTCGAAAATCTCTTCGAAAGTAAGAGTCGCATTGTCTATTACGCGTCTTAGATGATGTTCAGCCTCCCATAGCCCACCTAAATGCGGGGCATGTTGTGGGATAAAATGCCATTGATTCGTGTCCAATATATTTAGAATCTCCGACACCCGATTAGCTATAAACGTTTTCCAACGAGTTAGGTGGCTATTTAACCAAGCCGGTACCACGATTGAGTCGGTCCAAGCACGTAGTTTAGTTTTTGGATGGTTCAATACCACTGAGACATCCTGTAACAATTTCGCAAATAAGACAGCTCCACACAACTCAAGTCTTGGAATGGATACTTGCTTAATTGGAGCTACTTTGGTTGTTGAAGTTACCAGATGAACGTAGACGTTTCCCGAGTCATCAACGCCATACTAGATGTGTCGCTGAACCCATGAACCTCTATGGTGCTGTTTTCCTTGACATTGTTCCATCGTGGGAGTCGACATTTGGTAAGTTCAACAAGTTCTGCACGGTAAGTAATCCATTTATTTAATAGTGTAGTACTCTATCATCTCATTTTATACCCGCAAGCCAAAGCTTTGAATCATGAGTTTAGCTTTTATATACATATTTACGGAAACCTGTGTTCTGATAGTTGAGTCTCGGACTCTTGTGCGAGAACATGATGCATTCTGTCTTATAGACGTTGCATTGTAGGCCCCATTTTTTGTATTAGTCGATTATGTAGATGGCGGCCCACTCTACTCGACGCGTAGCGTGGTCCGTACTTTCAGCTGCGTTAATTATGTATAGATCGTCGGCGTACTGTGACAGTATCTGCCCTGCTATTCTTTCATTTGGTAGCCACATACAGGTTGAACGCCGCACCGAGTATCGATCCCTGGGCCTGCAGTCTCGACATAGTTTGCGATCGCTACGTTAAGTAACGATCGTTATCTCTTACCGACAAAATACGCTTGCCGTAACGACGCTAACGATAAACGCAAGTCTCGACAGCCGAGTTAGCGTGCAAAATCTGTCACTATATTGACTTAACGTTGTCGGTAGGCTAGCGATGTTCGTATTCATAGTGCGGTGATTTTTTTGAAAAATTATGGCAGTTGAAAAAAATCCTTGTATCATAGGGAAAATTGGTAGACAAAATATTCAATAAAAACTATTTTTCTTTGAAAATTGTGCAGAAGATAGGTAAACCTTATCATGTTAACAATTGTTTGCATCGAAACTTGTAAGTAGCTTATGCAGTTTTTAAAAATACGCATAACAAAGAAGAAAATAGTTCGCTTCCTTGCAACACAGACGTTGAACATGGGAAACAAACTGTCAATGTCAATTGTCAAGTTTGTTTGTACACAAAATACGACTATGAGACAGAATTGATTAAAAACTGGAAAAGAACCGTATTTCTATAGTGGAGGACAGTGACCACTGACCTCTATCATACAAGTACTTGTATGATAGAGGTCAGTGACAGTGACACAGGCGCAGGCCCTAGCCCGAGTGGCAAGCAGCGTGAGCGTCAGGTAATAACAACCTACAACAATTTACGATTCCTATTTTTGGTACTAAATTGAATACTTTGCATATGTTCGAAGTAGTTTGTGTTTACTTAATGAATATCTTAAATGTTTCAGGCGTACTTCGGGGCATATTGATGCGCATTTGGCAACTTTAGAAGCCCGTCCATATCTCCACACGGGCAAATTGTGAAACATGCTGGAAGGAGGTTCCCGAGGAACTCAACAAACTCCCAAACGGATCCAATAAGTCCCTTGAGCAGGGCATGACGTTAAATATCAAGTTGGTTTTTAAATGTAAGTACAAGCCACGTCAGTTTTATTTATATTTAATAGAATACAATAGGTATCCTAATTACAGGTTTAGATAGTCTTAAAAAGCTGCACCTGCACTAAGGCAGCATGATTATAAAAACAAATCATTCAAACTGGCAACCGAGGCGTCATCACTGCTTCTTTTACTGAAGTGGAGAGACGCATAACATTCTTAATTAGTGTAGAGTACACATTTAGAATAGAATATTTGGCACAGACTGCCCGGATACTATGCCATTTCCTTTTTTATTATGAGAATCACTAGCACACTAGAGCATTAAGAGACATTTTTAGTACATCTAATTTTTTTACAGATGGTGGCAGCTGCAACTCAAGTGCAATCAGACGCTGCCAGAGGCAGGCAAGGTACAAGCCGAGGCGTGGATGCTATTTGCATAGGCTGCAAATTCAATAGCGGACAGTTTTACAACTTTTGTAAATAAAAATAATAAATGGTTTTATATGTTTTTTATTTAAATCACAGAGGGTCAATAAAATAAAATTATGTAGAACTAGTATTATTGAGTCTTCTTATGCACTCTGCAACAGCTCACCCAGTGCACCACACAAGTCCTGTATAACAAAAACAAGATTTTAGGAGTATTCATACAATGATACACAACGGCATAAGTCGGACTTGATGCTATTAGCCATTATATATCATCTTTGGGTCAAATAAATCTCCATTTAATTAATTTATAATTAAATTATTCTTGTCTAGCCATTTAATCAGTGAGTCAAGAGAATTATTAATGTCATTTTCATACGTAATTACGTTTTTACAAGGGATCGTTACTGTGCTATCGTCTGCAAACATTGTTATAGGTTGTTCAAGG
Organism: Orthosia cruda; assembly: GCA_964057195.1. Classification (NCBI taxonomy): domain Eukaryota; kingdom Metazoa; phylum Arthropoda; class Insecta; order Lepidoptera; family Noctuidae; genus Orthosia; species Orthosia cruda. The sequence continues at coordinate 6,124,911 of OZ059854.1, forward strand.
GACATGGGCATGTCATTGGCATATAATATAAACAAAAACGGGCCCATAACGGTTCCTTGTGGTACACCGTATGAGATTTTACGTTCTCGTGATCTTGTTATCTCTTCATGTTTATTAACTACATTAATGCGGCTAACTTCGGTTATTTGTGTTCTATTTTCTAAATACGATTTTATAAGTTCGAGCACGTTACCCCTAATGCCAAAGTTTTCTAATTTATTTAGTAAGGTATTATAATGGACATAATCGAAAGCCTGAGTCATATCGCAAAATATAGCACATATGGGGGATCGTTTATCCATGTTTCTAATAATAGTATACAAAAAGTCATAAATTGCCATATTAATGGTTCTGTGCTGTCTGAATCCTTTTTGTTCTTCACAAAGTATATTATTTTTCTCCACGTAATTATATAATTCTCTGTAGATGTATTTCTCAAATATTTTTGAAATAACCGGTATGAGTGAAATTGGTCTATAATATTCCATCAACTCCTTATCTTCTTTCTTAAATAAAGGTTTAATTATAGATGTTTTTAAAGCATCTGGATATATACCCGCACAAATAATGAGGTTAAGTATGTGACTTAGATGACCGCTTATCTCGGCTGACACTGACTTCAGCACTTTTGTGGCAATTCCATCAAAACCTACACTGCTAGTGTTTTTTAGGGACATAATTATTTTATATAAATCGTGTGGTGTGCTAGGAGCCATAAACATTGAATTCAGTTTCGTGGATGACATGCATGCCTTCGGCTTATATTCAGCGTCTATTTTTGGATGTATTTTGTCAACGAAAAAGTCATTGAAAGCACCAGCGATATCCGCAGGTTCGTATATCATTTGATTACCAACTTTAAGTTTCTCAATTCGTTGTTTAGGGATATTGTAGTTTGTCTGATTAATTACTTGCCACGTAGTCTTCGATTTATTTTTGGCTTGCTGTATTTTGTAGTTATTTTGAGCCTTTTGTGTTAAATTAATAATTCTATTATATAGTCGAGAATAAGAAGTGAATTTCTTTTTGTTTTCGTGGCTAGGCTTCAACCTGGATTCCCACAAAAGTTGCCTCTTTTTTCTACTGCATAATTTAACGCCATTTGATAGCCATTTTGGTTTTTTTATTACGTTGATTTTTAATTCTTTATATGGAAAGCACAAGTCGTAAAATAATTTAAATGTGTTGACAAATTCATTGTAAGCTATGTTGGGATCATCAGTAAGATAGATTTCCGAAAATTTGAGACTGTTTATACTATTTTTAAATTTGACTATATTTTCGTTATTGTAATCTCTTCTAGTTATATACCAGGATTTTATACTGCACACATTGGGAATTGGGCATTGAAGAAGCTGTGCTGTATGGTCTGATAACGCAAACTCTAATACACCCGCTTTACAAGTCTTTTTAAAATTATGCGCAAAATTATCTATGCACGTCTGACTAGCCATTCGAGTTGGCTGTTTAAGAGCAAGTTTCAAGTTGAAACCTAGTAGCAGATACTCCAGTGTAACCGAATTATTATTCCGCTTTAAAATATCTATATTAAAATCACCTGCAATCACAACATTCTTGGGACGTTTGTTGGACATTTCTTTAAGCAATTTCTCAAGTCTATCAAAACAATCACTCAAATTCTTAGCACTTGGTATTCTATAGATACATACAACCATTAATTTATAATTTATAAGCTCAACAGCACAACACTCGAAAACCCCTGGCAATGACAATTTTGATATTTGAGTTATTTCCTTCCATTGGTGACAATTATTAACAATAATACATGCTCCTCCTCTCTTCTTTTCCTGTCTACTATAACATGCAGCCAAACTGTAATTTGGTATGCATAGTTGTTTTTCGTTACCTTTCATGATAAAATGTTCGGTAATACATATAATATCCACATTTATATTTATATCAGATAGTTCATTTAAACATACGGTAAGAGCATTTGATTTATTTAATAAACCTGCAATATTTTGGTGTAAAATGTTAATATATTTATTGGAGAAAAAACTGTTCTTGTGGTTCATTTTTTGCGTTGAGCGCATTTTCTTCTAAGACTTCCAATTGAAGGTTGAATAGGTCCTCAAAAATAATTCCCATGGTGTAGTCTTTTAAGGCGCCCGACTTTGTGTACGTAGAATGGTGATAGCTTAAGTTCAAATTAGAATCCAGAATATATGAGTATTGATGGGTAATAATGTCCATATATAGCATGTTGTTGAACATTTCCAGTCTTGAGTTATATAAAATATTATAGTTATCACTACATTTGTATGTTGGCAAAGCAATAATTATATTTGTGTTCTTTATGTCCTGTAATGCGTTTCTCATATATGTAATTATATCAAAGTAACATTTTGTAGTTTTAAAATCTTCCTCGCCGATCATTATTACACAGAAATCATTCATTGTGTAATTTCTGAGTTTTGTCTGTATATCTCGAAGAAGGTGCACAATACCAACATTTGGTGTTAGGTAGTGACATATTTGATAGTTGTATTGAAAGTACTTTTCTGCCAAAGTTAATACATTATTGTTAGTTTTGTTAGTACTTAATATACATAGGTTATTTTTCAATTTATTTTTGTTTTCTAGTTTATTTTTCATTGCGACCTGCTCATTCGAAGGTTGTGGCGCCATCTGTGGACTGGAATGTGTATTGATGGGTTTTTGTTCATCATAGCATTTGGTTACTTTTTCTTTGGCTACTATATCAGAATCAGTCTGGGTTTGTTTATTTATACATCCTGCTTGTTTTGAATATTTAAGCCCCCTTTTCTTTGGCGTGGTGGTAGGAGATTGTATTGGACTATTCACTATTTGTTTGTAGAGTGAGTTTTTTCTTACCACATTCTCATTCTCCTTTTTAAGCCTTTCAATTTCAAGGCTTAGTGAGTCAATTTCTCCATTTGCACTACCGAGTTTAATGGTGAGATCATCGATATTTTTATTTAATTGAGTAATTAAATCAATGTCATCATCACCTGACATGTCTGGCATACTACATACAGTGCCATCTAGTGTGTGATTGTTGAAGCTTTCATCCAAGTTGAAGTCTGAGTTTGAGTGAGCTCGTGCTCGTCTGACGGTGACGTTATTGATTTCGGTCATGGTTGTGTATGAAGTACTGATAGAATCCGAATGATAGTTTAGAATTCACAAAAAGAGTTGGAATCTGGGCTGAGGTTCGAACCGGCGACCGATCACTCAATGGAGAAGTGTCGCATTCAATACCGCCGAACCAAATGAACTTAAGTTGAAATTAAGCATAGCATTGAGTTCCAATATTTGAACGGTGCAAAAACGGTTGATATGACTCATGCAAGTGGAATTTTTTCACTGTCAAACACTTTGGTCACTTTGTTTTTGTTTTGTAAGTTAAAGGTTTTACACTATTTATACACTTTTTTGTTTGTTTGTGTTTTGGAAACTGCTTTTTATTAAATGTCACTGTTTTAGGTGTCACTTCACTTGATTTCTATTTATTGTTTTTGTTTGTATTTTTCATGTTGTTATGGTTTTAGTTATTTTGTTATTATCTTCACAGTTTGTGTATGAAACTTGTAGATAACACTGTCACTACTTCATTACTCACTGTTCTATCGTTTGACTTAATTTTATTTACTTTTGCAGACAACTAGTATTTTTTTTTTATATATTTTACACAGAGCGCCTTAAAATAAATCATTTGATTAGGTACCTGTTACTTCTAGGCCATCTTCATGAGAGTGGGTGTGGTGGCTTCTGGTTCATGTAATTTATATTTTATACATGTGTATTTATGCGTTGGTGAGACAGACACCTAAAAACAGACTTCAGCACACCAAAGCATCTTTCAACGACATTCCTGACTGAACAATGAGTATTTGTTTATTGATACTACGGTTTCCCTGGGTGCTGATTTTTTAAAGGAGTCTTCAACCATGGTTTCAGAGGATATATATCATCACCCATAAGATAAAACATAGAATATACTTTCAGCAGATTATAATAAACATTTATTATTAGTTACCAAGCAGCCATGTACGGTAGTCCCCATTGATATTTTTTTTATGTGTGCAGTCTATGAGTGGTGGGCAGTGGGTAGTGTGCAGTCTATGGCTGTGGAGCATTTCTAAACTTCTCTTTAACTGCACACCGTTCTTCTTGGATCATGGGAAATTTAACATATCATCTTAAAAGGTTTTCATTGATAACCAAAGTTACAGCATGTATTACTCGGCTTACTGACTTTTGGCTTATGCTGCAGCCCCACTGCAAGCCAATAGGTAGTTGGTAGCACCCACTTGACTATTAAGAATAAAATTATAAGTACATCTTGGATATTAGAAAACATAAATAGAAATATTATTTAGGCAGGGTAGGTACCCAACGCAAAGACACTCACTTGAGACTCCACAGAAAGTCCGTTAGTCCCTCGTCTTTGAATAGTTGGCGAAGTTCACCAACGAGCTCATGAAACATGTCCTTGTTTATTCGGTAAAGATAGAGAAATTGGCCATCCTCTAAATCCAAAGGATTTTCACCTTTACGCCGGTTTCGTGCATTTTTCCGCCGCATTATTATATCGAGTCTGTGTTCTAGCACGACCAAAGCCCACGCTTAATACTATACAGCCATATTACTCTAATTATTATTTATTTATTGTTTTTGTAACCTCTAAAACCAATGATAACGATCGTTACGACACTTATCGGGCTGTCAAAAATGCTCGCTAGGAAATTCGATATCATACCGATAAATCGTTAACTTAGCGACAATATACGTTAAGTTTGCGATGACAAACGTCAAAAATCGATAGCTTTGACTGTCGAGACCACCAAAAATCGTTATCTTCCGATCGTTAGGACTTAGCGACCGATCGTTACGAGATAACGATCGCTATCTATGTCGAGACTGCAGGCCCTGGGGCACCCCGTGTAGCACACGTTGCTCCGTTCCCAAAGTAGTTCTGAAGCTACCTCTTGTTGTCCTGTCGCACAGATAGTTCTCGACTTTACGATGTTGTTGCGAGCTCCAGCGTCGATCAGCTTTTGACAGAGACCTTTATGATTTATTGAATCGAATGCTTTGCTGAGGTCTGTTGATATCATGGCGACGCTATGACCCTTGTCCAGCGCGTCAGCGATGTATTTGCCTGTGCAAAGGATTTGGGTGGCGGTGCCTCTGTTTCTCGTGAACCCGTGCTGGTGACTGGGTATTATTTCACTCAGCTCTGTCTCGATGCGATTGATTATTATTTGTCGGCCCATTTATACAAGATGTTTTGTAGGCTGATGGGTCTATACGAATAGGGATCACTGTGGTCCTTACCCACTTTATGCAGAAAGATACATGTACTGGTTTTCCATCGTTTCGCGAAGTAGCCCGTCTCGAGTACGAGTCCATGATACGTTTGAATATAGCGATCATGGTCTCACCACCCAGTTTGAGTACTGGGGGATTTGCTATTCTTGAAGCGTCTAAGGGCTAATTTAAGCTTTTGTTTTGGTGTTTGATCAAGCGGAGCAAATGGTGTATAAATTTCTGTACATTCGTCACTTGCATCGATGGTGGCTTCCTTGACTATGGCTGTATTGATAATTTTGTTGATGATTTGCAGCAGGCGCTGAAATGTGATAGTTTCATGGTGGGCTTTTTCATTGCTCTTTGCACGGCCCACATGCGTTTCCGATTGTCTTTGGTATTTTTCAGTAGCTTTGTCCACTCGGCTTCTTTATGTTGAATAAGTTCTTTGGCCAATCAATGCTTACAGGCCTTGTATTGTCTTCGTGCTCAGGCACGCTGCTTCTTGGCGTTGCGCTCGGCTATTCTTTCTTTAATATGTGCTGGGAGTCTATCTTTGGGGTCCACGATTTTCAGTGGGACCAACTCGTCTAGTGTTTTGACGACAGCTTTTCCATTTCTGTGATATACATTTTACTGTCGACGTTTGAGTAGCTTTTCAAAAGCTTGTCTGCCTTTTCGACTGCTTTTTATTCGTGTGAGATTGCGACTCATTGGTTGTTCGTAAATGTCCACGGGAGGTTGTCTGAGGAAATACACTCCCTCTGCAGACACTTGAATTCTAGTAGTGAGTGATCGTGGTTCACGATTGCTATGTCGAGTATGTTGTTTCCTAGACTCGTGGGCCGGGATGGTTTGCCAGTGTTAATGTGAATGCCTTTGATTTTGATCTTGTCATTGGTTGTGTGATTGGTATAGAGAATGATGCTGCACCCCTCGATGCACGTTTGTCTGCGTTATCAATGCTGTCTATCAGCGGTGTTTGAACCCATCTTAAGCCTCGTTTGATGTACATTACGGTGCCTAGATGTCGCTCTTTTCTTTCATGAATTTTATCGTTGCCAGGGATGTTCAACCTTTGCTCGTCCGGTCAAGTTTTTAACTCGTTAAGTATGAGGATGTCAACGTTATACTTGTTCACGATGTGCTTGACTTCCATGAATTTACCACGGAAGCCTTGCACATTGATGTGCATTAATCGCACTTGCTTTTGAGTTCTAGTCGCAGTCAAGGATGGCATTGCGTAGTTCTCTGAAGCAACGCTCGAATATCTCGAGGAAGTCTTGTTTTGAGAGTTTCATCCTCGGTCCTTCATTCTGCTCGCGAGGTTGTTCTTGTTGCTGGGTGCTCGCGGTGGCGCTAGTGTTGTTACGTTCACCTCTTTGTCTCTCGTGTGGGCTGGATTGGTGTTCGCGTGGTGTCTCTTGTTTGGAAACCTGCTGTTGTTGCTTATTATGATGTTTCTTCTCCTCACGAAGGAGAGAACGCCAAGAGGGCGTTTCGTTTTCTGCTTGTTCATTTCGCGCACATAAGTGCTGTATCGCCGTGTGTGGTTCGGGCTTCACGTCTCTGCAGTTTGCACACACTTTAATCGTTTCGCCGTGACTGTTCACGATGGCGATTGTCGGGTTGCGCTTTTGAGCGTGGCACGCGCTCGTTGCGTGGTTAAAGCGAAGATAGTTCTTGCATTGCAGTATTCTGTCACTTTTCGTTGTGTCACGCTCGGGTTTGATTCTGTGAGCGCAGATGAAGGCCTTAGTGGTATTCTTCTGTTTTTCCGCCAGCTTCACATATGAGAACAAGCTGTCGAAGATACATAGTTGGACATCTGTCGTGATGCGTTTGATGGTTAGCGGGCGGATGCCGATGCACCTCTCCATTTCCTCTAGTTGCTCGTTAAGGGTATAGTCGTGCATCATATTCCTGATTATTACTTTGATCGTTCATATTTGCTCTGCATGAGGTTTCGGAGCTATGAAGGCAAGGTCTGGCTTAAGTTTCTTGATTTCCTCGATGCACAGTCTGCGTTTATCAAGGTCTGTTACCGAGATGAGAATGTTCTTACTTTTCTCGTTACGGCTGACTCTGGCTTTATGCGTTACGAGGATGCTCGATATGTCACTGATTAGTTTGTCTGACATCACTTTCTTATTGTCCTTCACGTTGCTAAATTTGTAACGTGAATCTTTGATAAGTATCGGGGGGTACTATGTGTACTCGTTTTTGTATAGTATGCATGAAGTTGTTTAATAAATTTTTATTGTAGGTGTAAGGTGATTTTAGTGGCATAATATTTTAATGATATTATTTTGAGCGATCTGTAGGTCTTTCAGGTTAGGTTTTGGCGCGTTGCTCCATATTTCAATTAGGTACATCAGATGTGACTTCACTAACGGATTGTAAATGGTCAGGTGCACTCTATGAGGAAGGCAATGAAAAGTCCGCCCAAAAGTGAGGATAGTTTGGATCTGATGTGATCAAGTTGTATTTTCCAGTTTAACTGACAGTCTACTCTTAGCCCAACTTTTGAAGCTTGTTATAATGTCGAGTTAGCCCAATGATTAAGAACTCTACTCTCGTGCTTGTGGTCGTAGATTCAAATCTGGACAGGTATAACTTTTTCTATTCATAATTATGTACTTTCTAAGTTTATCTTGGACTACACTGACCAACCAACTGAAAACTTTGGCGTATAACAGCACATATCTATAAATCCCTTTAAGGATTATAGCCGTGAAGGTTACGATTACGTTGATCACTGATGGAGCGAAGTAGTGAATTCCGCTATCATAATTTATATTTTTATAGTCTATTGTTTTAGCAAGAATTCGATTTACAACTATAAAACTTTTTAACAAAAAACATCCAAACGACATCCAAAACAAAACATTACAAAGCGAAAAATAAGTTTATTTTCGGAAAAAAAAAAAAAAAAAAAAGACGACATCACTGAGTGTGTAACAAAGTTACTAAAATTAAATTGTAATAAAATAATATTGTGTGCTTTTCCATATTTGGAAAAATTGTCTAGTAGACAAAATAATTATATTCACATGCTGAATAAACATATTCATTTCCTTGTCAGCCATTACAGTGACAAATTAGTTTTTTTTGACATCATCATTTTTGTTGATAAATTAAAGTCGACAGGCAATACAGTGTATCTGCCTATTAGGGTAAGACGTCAAATAGCGAGGCTATTATCTTTTACTTTAAACTCAGACATAAATAGTATGTCGAAGTCATGTACTGTAGTTGATATTAGTAGTAATACTAATTTACAGGTATCCAATAACATTAATAACGTTAGCAATTCTGCTATTAATATTTATAGTTTAAACTAGTTTGTAGGACAAGGGAGGGTACCAATAACCAAATAGTTAGGAGTACATCCACCAACAAGAAGGTACCTTCTTGCTCTCACATAGTTAATTTAAAAAAAGGGGCTAAGCAGAATTCTATAAAATTATTCCATCAAAACATTCAAGGTTTTTCTGCAAAGCAATTGGAAATAGAACTGTTTTTAGAAAAGACAATGTTTGAAATTATTTGTTTTACTGAGCATTGGCTGAAAGAACATTCAATGCTTATTAATTATGAAAATTATACTGTGGGCAGCTGTTTTAACAGAAATGTTATGTTACGTGGAGGTTCACTTATTTTAATCAAAAATGGTATTAAACACATTTATGTTTTTTTAAAAGAGTAAGTTTGGAGTTTCTTGTCCGTTCTTCTCCATAACAAGCTACATTTCCGAATGGACGGTAGAATCAATTATTATTACATTTAATTTTTATTTTTGACGTTCGAAAGTGCCGCTTAATGGCCTAATTGAATAAAGAAATTTTGATTTGATTTGATTTGATTTGGAAATCGGTGTCAAAAACGATACTGTCTGCCGCAAAAAGATAGTTTTCGCCTTGTAGTGTTTTGTTTTGGGTGTCGTTTTAATTTTATTGGGAAAAGTCTTTTTTTATGTTTTGTGACACTATACTACCATAAAAATGCGCGTTATTAAGGATAAATTTAAAATTACTCGTCGGATCTTGATCAAATTTGAATGGGACTAAATGAGAAGCACCAGTTTTCAAATAAATAAAAAAACATCAAAATCGATTTATAAATGGCGGAGTAATCGCGTAACAAACATACAAAAACATACTGTCGAATTGAGAACCTCCTCCATTTTTAAGTCGGTTGAAAACCATATTTTAATCCTTTTTTTTTAGCTTTTTCTATAAGCTTTGGTGTTTGAAAAGCTCCATATACAACAACAGATCCCTTCTACCATCGGACATCTAGACGCACTGCAAGTTACCATCCTTACCTTGTTGCCATTCTACCAATTCGCACCAAGCGCTTCCAAACATCCTTCATAATGCGCACAGCGAATGAATGGAACTCACTGCCTGCATCTGTGTTTCCGAACGCATTCAACCCGAATCTCTTCAAAGTTAAGAATGAACAGGCTTCTTCCGGGTAAGCTCACTCCATCGTCGACTCTGTCTCTGTCACCTTTGACATAGACTAGAGTCAAGAGCAAACCCATCACAAATAAAAATAAATCAGATTTGAACATGCCAGAATCTCAGAAGCTTCTTGGACCAGAGCCCATGCATTTCCTTTCCAACTTATTTTTAAATTGACGGTTGGAACACTCAATCCATACGCACCACGTCCTCTTATTTCATAGTTATATATATATATACATTTCAGCCCCATTATTATTTTTGTCAATAAAAACAACTTTTTTAAACCAGCTTCTACGCAAACATTGAGCTCAATCGGTTAGAAATTATCTGTTTTGAAATTTTGTTGCAATATTTGACCCAGACATACTAATAAACTAACAAGAAAACATAAACAAGTGCTTGCAATAAAAAGAGAATTTATGTAAAAGCTCTGCCCTTTATGAGGTTAGATTTTCATACGAAGAAGCCAAATGTGTTCCTATTCCTCTAAACCAGCTTTAAATAGAGATTTAGAAACTCCATTTCGCTTTTTTTTTTTTAAAAGCTTGTAAAATTATAGCACAATATAAGGCAAGCGTACACTATACCTCAAATCAGAATGCCAGCGAAATAGCGCGGCGTAAGTGCGCGGGGAGTGAAGCGCGGGCGGAGGGACGCGCGTCGATATTCGCGCTCGCTCGGAAGCCATCTTAAAATATAAGTGCCCCCTCCGCAACCCTCGCCTCCTTAGACGCTCGCTTTTTCAAACTCCGCCGGTGTGCGGTGAGGGATCGTGAACATTTTGTTGAGTTTGTCCTTTTACAAGCTTTATATTATATTACCTTGCTTTCGTATAGTTTGTATGTCGGGCAACTAGTAATAATTTTTTCAAGCAAGACGGCATCCCATTAACCCCTCGAGTGCCTCAAACGTGGATCCACGCGAGACACCATGGTTTTTAATGGTTTTGGTAATTACGGCATTCAGCCTGCTAAGCAAAAACTTGGCGTGCTTATGTAATTTAGGCAATATTGAAATTTGGCACTATGGAACCCGTCTCATGATGGAGCCGAGAGGTGGCCATAGCAACTCCTCAACCAGAACAGATAAAAAAATACTTAATAATTTGCCTTCGGAATGATAATTGTCGCCATATGTTATGGTAGAATGTAAAGAAGTTTTACAACTAATCTATCACTATAATATATGTAAAACTGCATTTTGACGAATAAATAAGTTCTAATCTATTATATAGGTATGTAGAATTAAATTACAAAAAACTATGTTCAATGAATGGATTTTTAGATTTTACTAACTTTGACAAAATTGTTTAAAGGCTGCCGGCTACCTTTTTATTTTGATGTTGGTTTTGATTAGTTACCTGTTGTGATGTCTGATCTAATTTAACAATAAATCGTACGAAAAGCATTTTTTCAAATTGTTTCAATAATATCCTACAGATTTTAGAGTAACGATTTTTTTTACTGGGGAGAGCTCGTCTATATCACACTAGCAGCCCCTAGGCTCTTTTGTTATGGCCGCCTCGGGTAATTTGAAGCTTTTAAGTCTAACACTACTTGATCTGATCGTTGAATACCATTTCACTTCACTTTGAACCTTTGTTTGCCATGAAATATAAAAAAAAACATTTTAATTTAAGACAATAATGGTGGTATTACTGTCAAATCTTTGGTTGATCTTCTTTCGTTAATAGTTAATTCTATTTAGCTGAACTATTTTTCTATTTTGAGCCTCCTAAATATCTTCTTCGAGATACATAACCAACGCAAACAAAACATTTATTGTATTTTTGCAGTGCACATAATACCCTTGGTTGTTAATTCAACCAGTTCTATTTATATATTCTACCCTCTCAGCGCCGAAGAGGAAGTTGGCTATTTTTAGGTCTCTAGCTACACGCTTAATATAAATATTTATAGAAGAATTGCGACGCTTTATTCTTATCTAATTTAAACTAAAAACTAAGAGATAAATATATTTGTTTCTTTATCTGATACTAGCTGTTCCCCGCTTTTTCGCTCCCGTGGATCTCCCCACAGAACCGTTTTCGGGATTAAAAATAGCCTATGTCACTCAGGAATCGGTCCAGTAGTTTCGGAGCCCATTCGGTAAAAACAAACAAACAAAAAAATCTTTCGTCTTTATAATATTAGTATAGATGATTTTAAAAGGTAACCTCTGGAACCCCCTATCCGATTACTAAAACTCTCCACTGATAAAAAGCTACACCATTACTAAAAAAAAATACAAAGCCTACCTCGCACAACAATGCACATTTACTTTGGTACGAGAGCGAAGCCGCTGGCAAAGTTAGTCAAAAATAAAAAATAAAGTTCTTCTGTGATTTCTTAAAAATGTTTAACTAATTAATTGTTGCTGTTTGTTTAATTTTCTGAAAACAATAAAGTTTTTAATTTAGTACAAAATTATAAACCACCATAATTAAATTATAACTACCATTTATTCAAATAATACAAATTTGTAATTCCAGTTTTACTTCATCGAATCTGTTCCTCCAATGTCAGATACAGATTTCAATTCCCGTTAAACTTTCACCTGTAAATAAAACAGATGGTCAGTACTAGACGTAGTAGATAACCAATTAAATAACACTGAGTCTACGCTAAACTCTCTAAATATTTCATCGTAACTTAAAGTACAAAGTTAGATAAAAGATATTTATAAACACTTAAACAAGGTTCTTGTTTGCGATATTTATCCATGGAAAGTTTTATATCTGAAATACGCATCTTAAAGATCATAAACTTGCTAACTCCGCTGTAGAGGCTGAATCAATACGGTATTAACGCACACACTTGCAACTTACACCCACCGAAGCGATGCAAAAACTATTGAAATGAAAATATAAGCTCACATTTACAGCGGGTGCACGCACACAAACTCAAGTCGCAGGTGTATACATGAGCCGCGGAGCTACTGCCCCCCCTCCTCCCCCACCTCTCGCCTTTCCGTGCGCCTTAGACGTTGGCTTTTTACATGAGTATAAGCAGCCGGGCAGGAGTTGCAAACATTTGGTAGGGCGCGTTTTCGCTGTCATTTTCATGATTTTCTTCATTTTTCATTTATTTTATTTAATGCTCGTTCTGTATTTACTTTTCAATATGTAATAAACAATCTTGTGATAATAGTTGCAAACAGATTAAATAGCAACATACTATTCAGCTAAATTCTTATAGAATACCACTTATTCACTATCAAAAGTTTACATTTCATACAAATCAAGATTGTATTTTTTTAATTGTTCGTTTACAAAAAATAACTTTTTATCAAGAAAAAATACAAAGAAACGTCCAAGACTGCCCACCCTTCAACGAAAACCAGTTTTTTTACAAACCGTATCTTAATTTTTATTTGTGTATCGGACCATCCCTTTACAGTTACGACAGGTTTTGAAAAAATGAGGGACTTGGGATAGCCTTGTGGGAATTTGAGTTCAAAAATTGTATCTTTTCAATATTTCTTGACCAACCTGTCTTGATTCAATCTAGTTTAGTTTATACCAGTTTGATTCAGTGGAAATTTTATTTTATCACGATTCCAGTTAAACTGTTATTGTGTTCCAGTTTATAGGGTTTTTGGGGTCATGAGAATTGAGAGGTTATGAGAAAATATTTTGAGCTTAAGGGGTCTAGGGATTCTTGGATGGTCTTGTCTGTCTACTTATATTTTTCTTTTTAATTATAATCTAATGAAATAATCAAATTGTTTCTTTGCATAATACAGGTTAAGATAAATACATATTACAGGAAAATCTGAGGCAATTTTTCTGTAATATCTTCAACCCAATGAGGTGCGCAATAATTAAACTTAACAAGCAAATTTTAAATTATGTCACTTACAACAATTAAACTCACATTATTTCTCATTATTCACACATTTTTTTTATTTTTAGATTAGGTCGCATTTTTTTATATTAGGCAGAGTTAAAATCTAATTAGTTACAATATTGTGGCAATTTTTTTTGTGGCAATTTTTTTTATTGTCCTTTTTTTGAAAACATAATATAACATATAATATGCTTCACTTGTCTTGGAATGCCTCGCAATAAATCCTTTAATCTTTTTGTTTCTGACGAAAACACAAAATACGAGTACAAAAAACTATCACAATTGACATAACTTTTATTAAAAGTATCACATTATTTATAAAAAAATGCACTTTCGATATCACACCACAATAAATTCAACTATTAACTTTGTACTACATCGCTTTTTACATAAAAATTCCCACGTAATACAACTTGAACCAGTTTTATTTCAATTGGTCATCTTTCGGACTCATCATATTGTCATTTCTTAAGAACCTGATGCGATCAAGTTGTCACAACCTGTTTTGTGAGAAAAATGGGGTGACACAGGTGAATTCTGGGCCTTTGAATAACACTTTTTATGTCAATAATAAAAATTAGATGTCTTGTTATTTTATAGTTTGAGGGATTGCGTTTTGGTAGCCTTTCAGTAGTTATTTGATAGTTAAGAACGAAAGAACTGTATTCGAGAATAGACCATGGTTTTGATTCTAGGTAATTTTTTTAACGAGAGTGGTGTTCTTAAAAATGTGCGGATATACCTAAGATTGTGGTTACTAATAGTAATTGATTTAGTTAAGGTATTGAATATTACCTCAATAACTGGTTTTTGTGTGTGATTTTTATTTTGTCGGTGATGAACAAGTGAAAAGTGTAATACAAACTTCAAAGTTAATATCATTTCCCCCTTCCCGATGGTGAAATGGGCAGACGACACGTTTGGCACAGAAGCGTGAAAATTGGCACAAGAAAAAAATATGCCCAGTGTAGTCTATGGGTGATAATATTTTTTGCCTCAAAGTTAACGCAGATAGTGAGGTAATTTTTATCCAATTGTTTTTTTTATCCTTTTGAGTCATAAAAATATATCAGTCATGCTAAATTACAATTAGTTTTCATGCCAAATAAAATTCAGGATAATTAAAATTAAATTAATTGCATCCATCATGTATGTACATTACATACATACAGGTGAATTAGTGTTGGAGACCCTATGTATAATGTACTCTGTGGTGTTGGATTAGTAGTTACACATGACATTTGGAGGTTCTTATTACATTGTTCATACATATATTATCATATTTTTTATAATTTACTCGTTGCAATCACACTAATTGCACACTTTTATAAATAATTTAGCACAGCCACCCACGCTATGGCATCTCATGAAAACAAAAACCCTATATTACCCGACAAGTTAAAATTCATACGCGACTCATATTATGAAAACAACGCAATACCCTAATTAGGCATTTAATTATAAATCCGCCATGAATTCTTAACCGACTAGACATATTAAAATTTCACTTCCCCCATCCTAACTACGCCTATACCGTATCGCGGAGCCCCATCTCCGCTGTCTTTCTAAGGGGACCGCATAAAATAGTTATAGAGGGTAGGGGGAGCTACTTAACCGTTTTTAGGAGACACCCCGCCCGACGCAGAAACACCCCGCTACTTCAACCCCATTTCCTGCTCCCGCCCCCTCCTTCGAGCAAGGGGTCGGGATGTACTATAACTATCGCATATATTTTTGCAAAATAGAATTCTTACTTTGGGTTGACGATACCTGCGCTTTTATAGTTGCGTTCCAAATTTAAATGCGCGCCGTTCATTGGTGTTTTTGTTTCTGTAGTTGTGTGCGGGGTGGTGTTCGAAATTTGAATTCGGGTCGCGCGATTTAGTTTTAATTTGGCGGGATTTTGGGAGAAAAGGTCGGTTTTTGTTATTGCGTATGAGTTTCGCATGATAAGTCAGTCCCCACGGATGTAGCCGTTTTTTGATTAATATTTTAGTTTGCATTCTAATATTCTTATTCCCTACTCATGTGGTATCATGTAGAATATAATGCGTTAGTTCAAAAGTTTTATACACTGTGTAATTAAATGAAATGTCGACCTCGAAAAAAAGGAGTACATGCTCAAAAAGTTGGACTTATTTTTTTTCATATAGGTTTTGTAAGACTGGAGTAGAATTTGAGGCATTATGAAAGAGCTTCCATGAGTGACTATCAGCATCAGCATCCTCGGACGCATATTTTAAATTAGTGAATCAAGAAACCGCAGCCTGTTACTTAGGTAATAAAACCCAACACGAAAAGGGCGTACCAATATTACAATTAAAAATTACTTGAAGAGCAACATCCTGATGAGTTTAAAATGTTTTTAACCAGTGAAAACGAAAAACAACAAGCATTTTCCCTTATTTTCTTTCGAAAATAATAAAAATCAGCATCAACCTCAACAACCTCGCCTATAGCAGTCCAATGCTGGACATAGGCCTCTCCGATTGCACACCATTTGCTTCGATCTTCGGCAACTGTCATCCAGCTGCTACCGGCCAAACTGCGTAGATCGTCGCTCCTCCTAGCCTGAGGGCTTCCTACCTTACGTTTACCAGCTCGCGGTCACCACTCAAGCACACGTCTATCCCATCGGTCATCGTTTCTAATGCTTATATGGCCGGCCCATTGTCACTTCAGCTTGCTTATTCCATGAGCTATTTCGACAGCTTTCTTTATTCTTTATTGTACACAAAATATACATTTAAAAATACAAAAGGAAAACTTATGTACACAGGCGAGCTTAACCCATAATTGGGTTCTCTGACAGCAAACCTCAGTGCTAAAGAGAGATTTACAAAATGAGGACAGTTAACAAAAGTGCACAACAAATATTAAAAACATTTGAAATCTTACTAACTAAATACACTACACAAATACGTGTACAGCACATAATGCATAAGCTTAATACATACATATTTATTGCGTCATGCTGACAGCAAATGTTCCTTAATTCTTCTCCTGAATATCCCTAGTGAAGGGCTATCCCGTATGGAATGAGGAAGATTATTCCAGAGGCGGACAGCACGAACAGTAAATGATCCACCGTAACGACTTGATGAGTGGGGAGGAAAACGAAGGAGAAGAGATGATGAGGAGCGGCAAGGCTTTCCTCTCGGAACAAGATACTCAAAGCGTTCTTTAAGATACGAGGGAGAGGTAGGGTTGTGAACTTTGGTACTCTGTCGGATCACCTCCTTTCGTATTCGATCACATAAAGACTGCGAGCATATTATAACCCGCTGAGCGACTTTATATTGATGGACCAAACGATGTCAATGACTAAATATCAGCATCAGCTGATGTGAAAAAAATTAACATCAGCAACAACCCTATTTTTATTTGTTTGAGATATCATCCAATGACTTCTCCCGCTCTGGGTGAAGCGGGAGGGCGTGTCAGACTTTTACTGACTAAAACCCACCCGTGTTCCTTCAGTTGCTTCTGCCAGGGCCGCGGTAATTCTCTTTCAAATTTATGCGCGACCCAGACAGGCATCAGCACATCAGCAACAACTCTGGGACTATACACAAATATATATTTGTGTGCTTGAATGCTTGTAATGACCGTAACATTCTTGCTATCCAGCTAATCTCGTCACCCCATGGTTATATATTCTCGTGATTATATATTCTCGTACTTATAGAGGTATTGTTGTGACGAAACAAGAGACGAGAGTAGATTTCAGTTTGTTTATTTATGCTTACTTACAAGATTTTGTAAAAGGCCCGAGTAATGTCTGAAGCTTAGTAAAAAATAATTTATTTCTCAGACAGAGCACAGCCTAAACCGCTTACTGGGACCCAGGCGGTCTAACTTTTTTATTGCCTGAAGATGAAATTATCTGTCCCTCTAGAATCCAGGAGTTTTATTAAAATATAATATAAGGGGATGTAAATTTGATTGTATCTTTGTATTTCGGAGCGTGCAATTTGATAGTTAAGTAAGACTTTGGCATATCGTTTTTTTCAGAAACTCATCCTCGAAGGTTTCTGTGATGTTATCGATCGGCCAAAAAAAACCCATTCAATGGGCACAAGGTTTCTACGATTATAAGAAGCTAGATAATTACCTAAAATATACATACATACATACATTATCTAAAATATCTGCAGAAATATATGTACGTACTACATAGTTAAGTTTAGTATAAGTTAGTATAGTTAATTACAATTAGTTAAGACAGTGTGTACATATACTGTTAAATTGAATATTAATAAAAGATCCGTATGTAAAAAAATATATTTGCCGTCTCATCAAATTCATATTTTAATTATGCAATCGTTGCTAGGGTACGCATAATTCAATATTGTTACATAACCATACAAATCAGAACGCGCGGCTTTGACTACCATTGCTAATTAATTTCATATCGATGAAAGGAGAAATTAATAACGTAGTTATTAGTTTGATAGCGTTACACAAGATTCATATTGTTTAAAAAAAATATTTAGTATGCCAGCCAATGTTTGAAAAAACGTAACTTTAATATTTAAAGAGAGGGATAATCCTACAGTATGTGAACCATATTTAGAAAATCAATTTTTAATACAGAAGTTGTAGCCTTGTAGCCCTTCAAAACCAAAGTCAAATTATCATTAATTTTGCGAAAAATTTTGATACAAAAATTATGCCTCAGATTTCTTGGCAAAATTTATTTTGTACCATTTCTATAAATAGGTCAAGACTTGTGGTTTCGTGTTTATCTGGGAAAAATAAAGTATCTTGTTTTTTTCTATTTATAATTCTTTATTGTACACCAAGGAAATACATTAAAACAAAGTAAAATAAACACAAGTGTCAGGCGAGCTTAACTCCTAATAGAGATTTCTGCCAGCAAACCTTTGCGTGATAGAGAACATAATATATTTTCAACTCATATAAATATTTTTATAGCCTATGATTTTCCATTGGAATTTCAGATCACATAAGTATACAAAGAAATGTCAAATAAGGATATTATTTGACTGCGGAAAAGTAGTTTTTAAGGGTAGAGGAATCTGAAATTAAAATGTATTTATCTGGAAAGAATATTGACCCAATTGCAAGGCAATAAATGCGTTCATAAATACAATAATAAACTGTTAGAATATTATTCTACTTCACACCTCAAAATAGCCGTATTTTCAACCCATTACGACAAAGGCCTCTTCCGGGTTCCGCTTTACGAGAAAACATACGTTTCGAATTTATTACTAACAAAAGAGGATTCAACCTTTTTCGCCCTTTTAGTTTTCTTTCTTCTTATTCAATACATGTTTATTCAAAAAGAGTTTTTTTTTGTTAGAATATTTTTTTTTATTTTAGGTTGGCTCGCGTTTGACCACTATCTCACCTGATGGTAAGCGATGATGTGGTCGACGCTGAAGCACGCTTGCCTAGAAGAAACCTATTCACTCTTGACTTAAAGACTCCCAGGTTGTAGCTATCAGGAAATACAGACTCCGGCAGGGAATTCCACTCCTTTGCTGTTCGCATAATAAAAGAATTCCGAAAACGTTTGGTGCTTATGGGTGGGATGTCCACCATGTACCGATGACGCATCGCCGTACGTGTTGTAGTCCGATGATGGAACGGGCTAGGAGGAATTAGTTCATACAATTCCAACGCACACTCCCCGAAATGTTTTTAATTACAGATAATATAGTGTGTAAATCTGTAAAATAAAACCAAAACTAATTTTATTCCCAAAAATATAATATCATGCGTGCTTCTAAAGATAATGTATCAACAAAAAAACTTTTTTGCAAAAAAATACTACGTCTTTCGTAGGTACCATTTTTTTTGCGTTATGGACACCGACTTCAAAAAATAAAGTTATTTTTCACTTTGTAGTTTTGTATTTGGAAGTCGGTAGTATTTTTTTGCAAAAAAGTTTTTTGTTTTTCATTTTTTAGTTGTACCTACGTAATAGGCAAGTTAGTAAGGTAACTATAACGCCAGAATTGATTTCATGAACCTTGAACATAACCGGTGAAATGAGAGATCTGCGTACCCCTTAAGAGCGTACTGGCGTGATGTTATGTTATGAAATGGTATAAACAATAAACAGACATGCGATTGCAGCAATCCCGAGCCGTTATTTATTCAAGAGTTCTGTTGTATATCTACGAAGTTCTTCATCAGATCTTCACCAAATTAAAATGGGACCAATTTCGAAACATACTTTTTCAAATAAAAAAATATTTTTTTAAATCGGTCCACAATTGACGGAGATATCGAGGAAAAAACACAAAAAAAAAAAAAAACAAACATAATGTCGAACATAGAACCTCCTCCTTTTTGGGAAGTCGGTTAAAAAAGGAAAACATAGGGGCACAGTGTATATCATTATTTTTCAGTTTATGGAATGTCTTACAAATTGGTCCAGTATTTGAGGAGGAAATAGGCGAGAGCCAAACCTCGAATTAAGACTTTTTACTTAGGATATTCAGTCGGATGTCTGCGACCGCATCATACTCCTCAGTAGCTGATTTTAAAATGAGAATCGCGTCTAGACGGTTAGTCGTAATTTTTTGGAATTACCTTAGACCATTTCCTTAAAAATTAGATTTAATAAAATTTCAGTTTTATTCGTAAAACCTAGTGTAATTAATTTGTAAAGTTATGTCTAACACGGACAAAAACACGTCAGTGGCATTAAGGGCCTACATACGCTTTAGTGCCGTAAAACGGTAACTTTCTAAAGCATACTCCTCAGTAACGGCTAGGTTAAAAGGTTTGCAAAAAATATATATTTATTATTGATTCATGTACATAATTTTGAACACAAGGTTTTTTCGTGTAACTAATAGTTTTACTTTAAAAAAATAATTAACAACACGATATTTTTTCGCAACTTTTGGAAACTCCTCCAAAACGATGTTTAAAAATAATTTTATACAGAAAAATTGATGGCTGGAATTTCTTTTTACCTAACATAGCATATGTAAATCAAATAATATTTTGCAAACAAAACTGTTCAAAAGGAGATTCAATTTTGATATTTTGGCACCGAGCGGGCGCACGGCCAGTACTGCGTTACATTGGGGCGACAATTTAAGTATCTAGATTTTTTATTAAAAAGAAGTCATAAAATAATTTTGAATTTTGTGACGCGAGGGTGTGAAATGATTGCGCGTTCTGTTCCCTCAAGTTCGTTGGCGACTGTCTGCGTCTCAATCTGTCAGTTATGTACCTCTGTGATATTTCACCTTACTAACTTCTATCGATTCTTGACGCCATCGACACCTCTACGAGCGAGTGTATCGCTACGATCCACCCCGCTATCGTCGGATTATTTCTATTAGACGATTATTCAATCTGCCGCCTACATATCGCCGTGACTTACGATGGATTGCCGCGTGATCGAAAGGACTCGTCGCGAGTCGAGACTGCTAAACAAAGGCGTCCCCTAAATGAACACACATCTACCGATGCTGAGCTTTTCAAATGTTAAAATAAACAATATAGGCAGTAATAAGAATTCACAGAAAATGAAACCGACTTCTAAAGCAAAACACTAAAAAAGGCAAAAATAACTTTCGTTTCGGCAGTCGCTGTTTTTGGTACCTACCTCTTGTTTTTATCGTTTTTCAACACGAACTTTCGAAGATAATGTTATTTTTGCACTTTTTAGAGAAGTCCGTTTATTTTTTGTGAAAAAGTTTTTTATTTATCTCTTTTTAGTTTTATTACCCAAAAGGTCAAACACAGTCAAAGTACCTAAATGATTGACAAAATACCCATGATAATAACTAATTTACAAATTCGTGCTGTTTGCCAATAAGGAGTTCGGTTGTATGTTCCATATCTTGAAAACTACTGAACTGATTTTGATGAAATTTGCACTGTTGCCTATGCTGAGAGATACTTAATCTAATAAAAAACGAATTATCACGATCCGATAAGGTGTTTCAGCGAAATGCGTGGACAAACATACATACAGACAAACATAAATTTGGCACACGTGTTTACAAGCCCATATAGAGTAACATATGTGAATATTGTGCAATTCCAACAATATTACATACTAGCGGACGCCTCGCGGTTTCACCCACCGTAGTTCCTGTTCTCGTGGGAATACAGGAATAAAAAGTAACCTATGTCACCTGGGGATAGTGTAGCTTCCCAACGGTGACAGAATTTTTGAAATCGATCCAGTAGTTTTTAAGTTTATTCGTTACATACAAAAAAAAATCTTTTAATATTAAAGTATAGATATAAGTGACGAATTAATTAGGCACCTACCTTCTTTTTTTGAAGTCGGCAATATGGTAACTATCTTCATCACCTTCCTGCCCTTGTCTCATGTTACTTGGGGCAAACAGTTACAATATTTTATGGACAGTAGAATCATTTATTATTATATAAAATTTTTGACCTTCAATAGTGCCGCTTAATTAATGGGCTTATAACGACTTTGACTTTGCCTTTTGACTTTGAATTTGAACTCATTTTTAAGCGATTTATCAAAAAGGAGGGAGGTTCTATGTTCGACTTCTTGTATGTTTTTTTTATGTTTGTTCCCCGATATCTCCGCCAATTGTGGACCGATTTTAAAAATTATTTTTTTGTTTGTAAGAGTATGTTCCCAAATTGGTCCCATTTTAATTTGGTGAAGATCTGATGAAGAACTTCGGAGATATATAACATAACTCTTCAATAAATAACGGCAAATCTCTCGGGATTGCTGCAATCGCATGTCTGTTTATTGTTTATATCATTTCATAACATAACATCACCAATACGCTCGGAAGGGGTACACAGATCTCTCACTTCACCGGTGATGCTCAAGTTTCATGTTATTCGGGTAATCTTTTCTGGCGTTATAGGTATTTACTAAACAACTTGCCTATTAGGTAGGTAAAACTAAAAAGGGAAAAATAAAAAAAACTTTTTGCAAAAAAATACTACCGACTTCCAAATAAAAACTACAAAGTGAAAAATAACATTATTTTTGGAAGTCGGTGACCATATCGCAAAAAATTGGTACCTACAAAAGACCCCTTCGAAAAATAAAGTAATTTTTCACTTTGTAGTTTTTTATTTGGAAGTCGGTAGTATTTTTTTGCAAAAAATATTTATTTTTTATTTTTCTCTTTTTTCTTCTTCCATTTCCGTCTTGTCAACCGTCACGCTATCACTGACTGCCTTTGTCATTGGAATAAAAATGGCTGCCACATTGCTGAGTAGCTAATACTTGAACGCCCGAACTAATCTCAAACATTTTATGTCAATACGTGGGAAGAATACCCAGCTACCTGCTATTACCAATTTTAATGAATAATTCACAAGATAAGACAGTAATTCTGTCATGAATACCATATATCCACACACAGGCACTAAACCTACATAATCTCTCGCTATACAACATAAAACTTCATCATATGTGGAGACTCCCAAGATGATATTAATATTAAGACGATAGGGTGTACACTGGGGAAACTTAGTCTGAAATATCCACGCGAAAACATGACTTATTTTTGGAGAGGTAGAGGTGGATTTCGTGTGTTTGTCAAGGGTGGTATGAGAAGATTCGCGTGGGGGTGAGTAGTCTTGTGGGGTGAATGTAAAAACCACCCCGCGATCGACTTATATGCTGTACCAAGACGTGAGCGGTGTTGATGTAATGTGGGGTAAATGCGAGTTTTGAAGTGTGTTGGATAGGTAGATGAAGTACCTGCTTGTAAAGATTCTAAGTAATGTTTTGGTATTTTTTTACAATACTGACACTTGTACATGTATAGAGTGAACTACTTTTTATTACAACAACACAAATATAATGGTTAGAAAAATAGATAAATCGATTAGGTACTGGCACTGTTTTTCAGAACATTTGTAAAATCTTGTTCTGAATCTTTTATTATTCGAGTACGAATAGTGCTACTCCTTACATCGGTGCAGTAACAGACCGTTATTATAAAGTAAAATATAGATACGTCTTTCTAAAACCCACTGTTTAGGATCTAGACAAAGTGCCATTCTACAGCATGGTCAAAATGCCAAAATGTAAGAGAGTGATCACGTGACATTTTGATAGCGCATTTTTTTTTTGACAAGTTATCAATCGCGACAGGGAGGTTTTTTTTATTGAATGCAACTTGAATAGCGGCTCTGGACATAATTATTTATTTATTTATGTACACACAAAACACTTAAAAGAGAAAGTGCATATAAAGATAGAATAGTACAAAGGTGCTGCTTATTTCTAGAGAAATTTCTTCCAGCAGACAGGAGAATTAGATAAGAAACATAGACACAGTGTGCATAAGTGCAAGGAGGTAGTAAAACTAAACTAATACTAATATAAAATTACAATAAGTGCCTAAACATTATTTTATATATCAAAAAAAATGTACATAACTACTATAATTTTTATAATTATGTCATATTGCACGTCAATCAACTCGATTCTCCAAAATTATAACTCTCTAGTCCAATTTTACTTGGGGTCGGCGCAACACGTTATCTTCTTCCACACCGTCCTGTCCCCCGTGACGCTATCACTGACGCCCTTTTCTTTCATATCACTCCTCAAATAGTCCATCCATATATAAAAAATCAAAATCCTTATCCTAAAAAAAAAAACGACACCGTAAAAACATTAAAATCAGAAAATGCATTTACACCGCTCCCCACAGCGCACGACGCGCCCCCACAAATTTTACGTCGCCTGGTGGCGTGCTCGCTGCTCGCGCTTCTCTACATATTTATTATATACTCTATCGTCTTGTCTCTATGTGCTCTACAAACGACGGTAATTACGTATATTAGGTACTCTCTGCTTTGACGTATATTTATTAGGTGTAAAATTGTGGTTGAAATGTAGAGAGGGTTGAGTTTTCTTGAGATTTTGTTGACGAATTTCATTAACATGTGAGCAAGTAAGCTCTGTCATTATTGTAACTCATCCGAAAACGTCTCTTCAAACTTGGCTAAAGTTATTTTTGCATTTTCTTCTTGCTTATAAATTGTGGTTCAGATGTAGAAAAGGTTGTGTTTTCTTGAGAATTTATTGACGTATTTAAAGGAATTGTGAGAAAGTAAATCTCTGTTATCGCTGTAGTGTTTCTCATCTGAAAACGTATCTTCAACAATAGGTTCACAACCCGAAAAATCATCATCATTATGATATGCATTTATAATGACAACATAATTATTATATGCTTAACATTTTGCCAACTAAGTTAGAGAAAAATTAAAAGTAGGTATTTTTCAATAATTACAAATAACAAAAAAGTTATATTTAAAAACCTCACCACACATTTTTATTTCATGCTACATAATTTATTTAGTAGCCACGCTTCGATCGACAATCTATTGAACACGTAATTATGACGCGATTCTTACGAAAACACCCCATAATTTTCGAACAGTAAAACGCCCATAATTTTTGAACGGCTGAACCGATCAAACATAGCTAAGCACTCTCTCGATAAAGTCACCTTCCAAACGAAACGAAATCGGTTTAGCCGTTTAAGAACTATAATGCCACAGACAGATATACAGGTACACATGTCAAACTTGTAACACCCTTGTGTTCTATTTGAAGTAGGTAAGTTACTTGTGTCACTTTTATTATATATTTTTTCCTTTTTTTGTATGTTGGCACCTTTTCTCCAAATACCCACATGTAAATTAAAATAATTTGATTGTGTTTTTGTGTGCTATGCTGTGTCTTTTTTATGCGCTGAATAAATAATTTATCTATCTATCTATCTACCCCTCTTTTTCCGTCGGGGTTTAAAAAACTTTGTTTCTCAGGTAGGTTGATACCGTCGAACTAGTCAGAAGGGGAGCACGAGCTTTTTTACTCGGATCAAAACACGTAAAAAAAAGGCTTGTCTTCTACAATGAGGCAACCTCCTACAATGAGGAACTCAGACCGTTAGTTATAAATTGTTTCTGGTATACATTTTCTTACAAAGCATCATTCATAAAGGCGAATCATTTTCCTAGATAGGTATGCTCCAAATAATCGTGTTAAGTAGTATAAGCATGAACGAACAAAAACATGGTGAACACGAACATTGAGCACGGAACATTTGGTTCGTACCTACGTGTTGACGTAAATTAGCTTAAGAGGCTTAAGAGAGTAAATTGCAAATTCTTGTTAGATATTCCTATACTTTTAGGTACAATCTGACAAGAATTAGGCCCAATAAAGACTTATTAAAACACTGTTACTACAAGGCATAGTAAAGATAAACATTTATATAAAAAGCTTCCTAAAGTTATCTAAGATTCGGTTCACAATTCAAGGCACTTACACTATACAGAATTCTCATACCACCCAATCTCAATACTAAACTTAGCCGTTCCCATCAATATCCGAAACTAACATCTAATACAACATTTTTAACATAACCGAAGACCCAAGAATTCATTACAAGTCCAACAAAGCTGGGGTACGGTCCGCAAAGCAAGCAAGTTGCTCCGCGCGGGCGATACATAAATTTTATTGCTATAATCTTGGGCCGCCACAAGATTCACTGGGTGGAAATTTTAAGATATACGGATTTGGTAGCGTTGGCAAAATCATTTTCGGAGTTGTTGAAGGTTTTTGGCACGAACGGCGGGGTAGTTTTAGTTGTGGATTATACATTACGGTGACAACGTATTTTAGAAGTGTATTTATAAAGTTACTGTTTTACTTGTGAAGGAGACAAAAGTATAAAAAATGAGTACTAAAAAGTTCTAAAAGGTAGGCACTATAATCCCCTAAAGACTCATCAAGAAATAAATGGGGGATTCTAGCATCCTCATCTATGAGAAGACATGCAAACAAAAACAAAATAAGGATAGGTTAAATGCGAAAGAAACCTTCACAGAAATTGAATAATAAAACAACCAAACGGCAAAAATTTAAATATCTGCATTTTTGTGAGAAAACAAGCATTCCAAGTGGACAAAATCATATACAACAAAACTAATCCAGTGTAAAATGACGAGTAGGTATGAGACAGACACGCCAAGTGTCTCCAGAGACAGGAAAACTTCTCAAAACATTCCAGGTTCGAGAATCTTTTTACTAGAAATATCGCTATAAACATTAGTTTGGGTTATTTTCGTGAAACGAACACAAATCTGCTGACCATACCTGTTTTATTAGGTCAACTTCTAACAACGTCTTTGCGTTTAATCAAAGGAAATTTCCAATTAAATTGATTACGATCTCGGCCGGCCCGCAGTTCCCCCGCAGCCGCCCCGCAACCGTCCCGCAGAAGCTCCGCTAAGATAGCTACTTATACTCGCGAGATTAATAATGTAAACTTTGCGTATATAAGGAAAGTTCTCATGTAGAAGTTATTTGCAAGACTATATAAATGGCTTGGATATGAACTTCTTTTTACCCGACTGCCGAAGGAAGGTAATGTGTTTATCAGTCTATGTATGGTTGTTCCTATGTGGCGTAACAGAGACCAAACGCGTTGGCCGATTCTGCTGATTCGTCTTAACCTTGCGTGTGTCACATGGCTACATTAAAATTGGAAAATAGAAAGCAAGCAGTCAGGTTTTTTGATTTTTGAATAAACTTTTTTTTAAAGGTTTGAATCTAACAAAAGGAGTATGTAAGGATCGTAGAAGGGGGCGTTCTGAGGCTCGACTTAGGCCCTAGACAAATAAAAGAAAAGAAATAAAGAAAACACATTTATTTGACACAAGCCAGAGCACAAAACATAAAACAGAAAGAATAAAACTTATTCTAACCAACAATAATAGGTATATAAAAATAAAATAATATAAAAGTAACATTGTGTGTCCCACGGCTGCGCCAAATAGAACCAGTTCAGCAAAATGTCGGGCAGCTAGGGCCCGACGCTGGTTTTCAAACGAAATACATTCTGCCATCGCGTGGCGTTAGCGATCTGCAAAAACTCAAAAATGTATTGGAATATCAAACGCTATCAAATGTCACGTGATCATTACCTTACATTTTGGCATTTCAACCATCGTTATCATTGACGTCGAATGACACTCGTCTAGAGCCCATAGCGATGGCGACTGTGAAAATGCGAAAGTGATTGCTCATTTCACATTTCGATAGCGCTTAGCAATCTAATTTTAATAAAAAATATATATTATGTATAAATAATATATTATAAAAATATATATTTAAAATATAAAATAAAAAGGATATAATTCAACATTCAACATCAACATTTTCAACTTTGGTAAACTTTTGTTACGTTTTCCTTTCAAAGACAGCCTGGAGTATGGCAGTTGGTGGTGTGATAACCCTATGGCTCGGAAAACACTGTCTCCATTCGTGTCAAATTGCCGTTCCATCTAACTATGAGAATGAAGGAAGATCAACCGCACCTGTGAATTCACGTATCACCTCATAATCTCTTTCTTTGGTCCTCTCCTACCCCTCAAGCCATTCACATTCGTGCGTATAGCTTTCCTCAAGACATATTCTTCATTCCTCCTTAACACGTGCTCATATACAACTGGCACTATATAATAAGGAAACATAATGCATGCCTATTTTAAGTAAACACGTGTTTTGACAAATAAATCTTCTCTATCTTTATTATTTTTACTGATATTCACAACCGGTGCCACTTTCATATTGCGCATCTAACCGAAAGAAAGAATAATATTGTATTTGTAACTCACACATATTTGTGAGCTGGCTGACCAAAACCAGATGTATCCTCCGACTGCACAGCATGATTTTCTTTTTGTTTACGTCTTTTTATTAGTTCGCTTATTAATCAGTATATTTGATTTTTTACCCGGCTGCAAGGAAAGGGTTATGTTTTTCGCGCGTATCTTGTATGTATGTATGTATGTAATATTCTTTATTACCTCTTATCTTGCAAACCGCTAGACGGATTTTTATAATTAATACATCGTTAGATAGGGCTTGGCCGCCCAAGTGTTCTTAGTTTTTTTTTTTAACGTCACATACGTTAAAAAAAAAAAACAAGTATGGCGGATTTTGTGCGCCATATTGGGGGGCACAAAAATTTTTTTTCTTCGAAACCCATCGAGTGGGGTATCAAAATGAAGGTTTTTTAGAGGTTATTACAAAAATATATACCACTTATATGTTTAAATGTGATTCGAAAAAAAAATGAAACTAAAAATTTGTAAATAAAAAAGTTAAGTTGTTTGATTTTTAAATTAACTGTTTTTTTATCTAACTTTTTTGTTTGTTTAATAATATTTTTGTTGTTGTATTTGTGTCTTCTGTGTGTAGTTTTTTGATTTTTATAATTAGCCCTTTTTATTTATTACCTCTTTTTCGAATCAGGTACATTTAAACATATAGGTGATATATATTTTTAAAATCACCTTATAAAAACCTTTATTTTGATAACACGATGGGATTGGAAGAAAAAAAAATTGGTATGGCATCCAAAAGCCGCCATTTTTCTATTTTCCAATTTTAATGTAGCCAGTCACACTCGCAAGATTAAGACGTATCGATTGCCGTAAGAATTATCAAAATTGGCCAAAGCATTTGGTCTCTAGAACACCACATAGGAACAAACATACATACATAGACTGATAAACTCATTACCCTCCTTCGGCAGCCGGGTAAAAATCTTCTATCTCAGAATATGCTACATACACACTTGTGCACTGTAATATCGCCCGCGTCAATGGCTAGTCTCAGCTGAGATTGGCCGCCATGACTGAAATTCCGTAAGGGAGAGACCCAGTCTTAACGGAATTGAGCAGGTAATAAAGGTGCCTGAAGACGGCTGCTATCGCTGAGGCAATGCTGAATACCGCTGGTTTGATGCATAGGGGTGATTCCTGGTAATAATAATAATTCTGTTTATAAATAATAAAATAAAATAAAAAAACCCGATTGCTTAAAAAAAAAATCCTGGTTGTGGTCATCCAGCTCGCGAATATGTATCCCCCGACTGCAGAGCATGATTTTCTTCTTGTTTATGTCTTTTTAGTTCGCTTTTTAAGCAGTCGGGTTTTTTGATATTTTTAATTAACTTTTTTTATTTACAACTTTTTAGTTATTTTTTTTTAAATGATGTACATTTAAACATATAAGTGTTATATATTTTTGAAATTGCATCTTAAAACCCTTTATTTTGATATCCCACACGATAGGTTTGGAAGAAAAAAACAATTCTCCCACGAAATGGCGGCCATAATCCGCCATTTTTCTTTTCCCATTTTTATGTAGCCAGTGACACTTGCTACATAAAAATACGAAAGACGAATCGATTGACGTAAGGATCATCAAAATCGGCCAACGCGTTTAGTCTCTGGAACGCCACATAGGAACAAACATACATACTTACATACATAGACTGATAAACACATTACCAATATTAATGTAAATAACAATTGTTTTTCTTAATATTTATATTAACATTATAATTTTTGCTAAACATGCATCATGACTTTATAATAGTTTATTACTGTTAGCTAATAAGGACCTCTCAACGAGTAAAGGCCTCCTCCATTTTTCTCCACACGGTTCTGTCCATCGCTATTTCCATCCACTTTATTCCTGCAGTTATCTGTATCCCTTCGAGCCATTTATCTGCTGGTCTACTTCGTCTCTTGATCTCTTCCCTGTTGGGCCGTTCCATGTTGTTATCCGTTTTGTCCATTTATCATCACTCATGCGTGCAATATGGCAAGCCCACTTCCATTTGAGTTTTCTGCAGTGTTCTAGAGCGTCTATTGCTTTGGTTGTCTCCCTTATGTCTTTATTTCTTTTTCGGTCTTTCAATTTCAGATTTAGTATGCTGCGCTCCATGGATCTTTGAGTTGTTAGTATCTTATTCTTAGTGTGTTTGTTATAAATCCAGATTTGTGATGCTTATGAGAGACAGGGTAAGATACATGAATCTAAAACTTTTTTCTTCATCCTGACAGGGAGATTTGATTTTAGAACTTGTTTGTAACTCCAGAACTTGTTCCAGGTGAGGTTCACACGTCTAGTTAGTTCGTCCCGTAGCCTGGATTTTTTGAATGAAATTAGTTTGCCTAAATAAGTGTACTCCTGAACATATTCCAACCGAGCATTTTCAATGCATATGGGGATGTTTATGCTGTTTGTCATAACTTTGGTTTTTGTTATGTTTAATTGCAAACCAATATCATAGCTGACTGCGTTTAACTTATTTACCATGGATTCTAATTGCGATGCACTTTCTGAGAAGAGCACTATGTCGTCAGCAAATCTGAGAATCTGTTTATTAGTGTTTATTGTCAGTCAGAATTCTGTTTATTCCGTCACTAATCCTTACATCCTTATCCTTATATAGTATCAAACAAAGTCGCTTCCCGCTGTCTGTCCCTATGTATGCTTAGATCTTTAAAACTACGCAACGGGTTTTCATGCGGTTTTTTTTATTAGATAGAGTGATTCAAGAGGAAGGTTTATATGTATAATACACGCGGGCGAAGCCGCTGGCAGAAGCTAGTAATCTATATAAAAAATATAGATAAGGAATTTTTGGCTTGAAACAAATAGATTTTTTCAAAAAACTACCCTATAGGAAGCGTTCGTAAAATACCAGCTGGAGAAGGGAATATAGAGGTGCTGAATGTTATGGAGAAAATAAACGTAGTCTTGCTTAAAAGAAAAATCAATTGCAATTCCTTTCAAATTATGTAAATCTTATTTGATTTGAATTGTTCAAATATGCAAATAGTCTAATTGGAATAATAAAATTATTAAATCAAGTTGGAAATGTCTCTCATTTAATTTAATCTAGTAGTAATGATAAGATTTTTAACAGATGATTTTTATCATCTAGAATCTAGATCTTAAAAATGTTACTTGAACTCTGGACGCGATAGGAAATCTATCAAAACCCACCATTTAAAGCCTGATAAAAAAAGGCTTGGGATTGAGCTGCCCCAATTAATTTTGATTTTTTTATATTTTTCGCCGTGAATTTTGTTATTTTTTATATTTTTTGTTTGGTTTTCTTGCAATGACAAGAATATTTACTTTTTAAAGTATTATATTATTTTATTTTAATTATTGTGAATTTTAAGACTATGTGGATCATTATCTTTTTTTGTTTTTAATTTATCTTAGTTTTTAATCAATCAATCAATGAATCAATCATTTTATTTGTGAAACATAGGTATTTACATAGGTGTTTACATAAAATAGGAAGTGCGCTATGTTTTGTCATAATTAAGACATACAAATTTATAAGTGACACGTTAGGTGTCAATAGATTTTAAGTGACTTAGAAAAAAAATATTTTAAATCAATTAAATACTTGAAAAGAAAAAAAAAAACAACATCACATTACAATAAAGTCAAACAATAGTCATAGTACTTATTATCAAAAGGCAAAAATGCATCATTATAATAATTGGTCGTTAAAAAAATCGTCTACGGTATAATAACATTTGTCAATTAACAATTTAGTAAGAGCTTTTCTAAGCTTATAAATCTTTAATCATGGTCTGTTTTTAGTTAGTTTGAGTAGTTTATGCGGCCTACCCGAATGTCCTTTCTTTGGTATTGTTCGTCGAATCGTTGAGCTCCTTAATTTCTGAGTTAAGCTGCTCGGTTTTTGACACATTTCAGACATGAGTCAATATGGTCTTCACATGATTTAACCAAGATTTTGTCTGGACTTTAAAAAAGACTGTGACCTCTGTGTTTGTTTCGACCTTTTTCTTCTCAGAGTAGTCAGATAAGAAACGCCGACCTCATCTAGTTTTAAAAAAATTGTTCGACATGAAAAGTGTTTTTCAACACACTTGCTCATAAAGTGGCTCTAATTTCACCGCAATTAGGCACATAATGACACCTATAATCAAACTGTGACTTTTTCATTGCTATTATTCACAAGTGAGTATTAGAGTATTTTTTTAATTTATTGGTTGAGTTACTTTGTTCTTAAAAAAGTTTCGATACTAAAAAAATCGTGCTCAGTAGTACTTGTACAAATAAATTAATGTACCTATCGCTTGCTCATTTCATGCAACTTCGTATTTAAATAGATAATTTCAACTACGTGTTTAATAAATAAAACTTTTACTCAAATATAACTTTTGTTTTTCTCTGTAATAAAGAAAACTTGAAATTACCCATTTTGTACGTGGCTAAAACGCCAAAAAAAAGAAATCTCATTATTTTAGTCTATGGCCCATTGTTAGATGCGCGCGCAAAGGAAAGCTGATTAATTTTTCCCGCCATTGCGAAAAAAAAATCACAACTCGTTTTCACGGTTGAAAATGATTTTTTTGTATAATTTATTCACAAGTGAAAAACGTCGTATGATACACGTGTGTATTGATGATTACCTTCTTCGGCTCTCTTAAGACCCTCAGCTAACGGCACGGGTCTTAATGGCGCCTCAGCGGTAATCACTAACATTACACACTTGTATCATAATGTACTATAACTGCATTTGATAAAATTCTTGTAGAGAATAAAAATCTACATTTACATAAAAATCACAAAAATCATGATACCAACTCCCAACGCGAAAACGACTCCATTAAATTCATTTCAGAAATAAAAACCTCCATTTTTTTATTTTAAAAAGTCTTTATTGCCATTCCGGGAGTGTATTACCATAAACACGTGAAAACCGCCACATTGAATTATAAAAATCATCGGCATCGTGTAAACCGTCCCTCGGAGCGTGTAAACGAGAGAAAAAAATAAAAAAATGCGGGAAAAAAGTAAAATAAACGCCAATGAATGTTAACGAGGATGGTAAGGGTGGTGCTATAATGAGAGTGTTTGGTATTTAAGAATTGTTAAATTTAACTGTCATTACTGGATCTTTGACGGTCGTTACGGGTAATCAGAAGTGTTATATTTTAAATTATCCAATGACTTCTCCCGCTCTGGGTGAAGCGGGAGGATGTGGCAGACGACTAAAACTGACCCGTGTTCCTTCAGTTACTTGTGTCAGGGCTGCGGTAACTCTCTTTCAAAATGATCTGCGACCCAGACAGACATCGGCCCAAGCGGAACCCGTCAGTTTTGCTGCCATATATTTGAGGCACGCGTGGAACACTACGTACTATATGCATGGCAAATTATAGCTTTCGTACTAAGAGTCTCTGAGCTAAACTGTGGACGGACGGACAGACGGACATTGCGAAACTATAAGGGTTCCTTGTTGATAGATATAACTAGAACACTGTAGTTTTCTAAGAAGCGGTTCTTCCTTTATGAATATCTTGATTCTTGCTTCGTCTTCAGTCTACATCGCAAATTGCTGTCTGAAATTGAATTGTTTGGAAATTCTAAGAAACTCAGCATAGGTACGAGTAGGTACAATCAAAATCAAAAGTAGGTACTATGGGCCAAAGCTACATCTGATCACTTTGAAAACAAAATCCCGTGCACAAGATGACCACAGCTGCGTCCGCCCTTTTTGCGTCGACCATAACCAAATGACTTGTTTGATTTTTTTACCGTCTTTTTTAATTACAAAAACAAGGGGCTGACAGCTACTAGAGAAACAGTCACCCGATGCTGCGATACTATTGGTTGATGAGTATGTCGGCGTTAATTTAGCGGGCGAGCCCTGCAAGCTAAAATAGTCCTTACCGTGATCAGATATAGCTTTGGCCGATTGTACATCAAAAGGTACAAAGCTACATCTGACCACCGTAAGGACTATTTCTGCTTGAAGGGCTCGTCCGCTAAATTAATGCCGACTTATACTCATCAACCAATTGCATCGCAGCATCGGGTGACTGTTTCTCTAGTACCTGTCAGCACCTTGTTTTTGTAATAAAAAAAGACAGCAAAAAACAAACAAGTCATTTGGCTATGGTCGACGCTAAAAGGGCGGACGCAGCTGTGGTCATCTTGTGCACGGGATTTTGTTTTCAAAGCGATCAGATATAGCTTTGGCCCTTATTACTTGTTTTAATCCTAGCCGAAACCTAGTTTGTCGGTTGGCAGGACAGGGGAAGAAAAAACGTGTGGTGATGACCCCAAGTAACAAGAAACAAAGGCGAAATGATGATTTTCTAATATTTTTTGGAAACATGGCAAGAAAATAATCCTATGATTGGGGTTTTATGTTGTAGATTTTGTCCAGTTTTCTTGTAATAATTAGTGAAAAAAGTACTTTTCTTTTTTTTAGCGGTTTTTTATCTTTTCACCAAACAACAAAATAAAAATATCCCTTAAAACTTCACAACAAAGTAAACACGACACCAAAAAACAAACGCACCCAGTGTGCTACTAACATAACACCCCCTCGGGACAGTCCGGCTACTGACCGGCCACCGACGCGGCCAGCTAAGTAACTTGTTGTCCCGGACACCGGACAACACCGGGACCGGACGGTACCGGACGGGACAGTAAGGACGGCTGCTTTCGAGGATTAAGGGTCGAAATGTGAGAATATGGATGTCGAAAGAGGTGTGAACGTAGATATGGTTTGCAATTACGTCTTCTTAGTGACGATTGTCTAGCTACACGAGACTTTTAATATTATTGACTAGCTTTTCCCCGCGGCTTAGCGCCCGTAGCACACCCCACACTACCCGTATTCGGGATACAAAAAAATCTATGTTACTCAGAATTAATGTAGCTTTCTACTGATGACAGAATTTTTAAAATCGGTTAAGTAGTTTTTGAGTTTATCCATTACAAACAAATATTTCCTCTTTATAATATTATAATGTCTATAGGTACGCGTTTAATCACTATCTTAGCTCCTGATAAGAGATTATTTGACCGATGGTGAAGCACGCTTGCCTAAAAGTAACCTATTTACTATTGACTTGAAATACCTCCAGGTTTTACCTAGCTATCCGGAAATACAGACTCCGGCAGGGAATATCACTAAAGAATAAATTGTTATCCTAAAGAGGAGTATTATATTGTAGGTTAGTCTTTCTCATTAACTGGGTTTACAGTTAGCTCATGTAAACATAAAAATTAAATTGCCTATAAAAAGATATTATGAATAATTGGTCTATTAAGTTGGGTTTTTTAGTCATCTTCACATCACTTATTTGTTACATGCGTTCACTCTGTACCTTAAGTTACAAAGGAAAACCATCATGAAAAACTGAAATTGTTCAGATTTTTTCTATCACAATCTTTTCTTGGCGTGCTTTTATATCTCCAATATTTTTTTATATTTACGAACTTACGTCTAACACCCCAACCACTGACACACCTAATTAAACTAAACACTGCACAAGAAAACCCCCAACATACTGTAACAACGGAAAAACCGAAATTAACCGGAAAATAACCATATCAGATTCTCCCCTTAACCCTTCTCTCCTCGGGGCATATTTTACTTCTTTTTTCCAACATGAGACGGGAATATAAATGACTTTTTAAGTGTTCGGGCATTTTTTGCCCGGGCAACTGTGGGATGTTAACAGATTTTTTTGCCCGGAAATCCTGCGGGCTATTGAGGTGATTAATTCAGTGTTTTAACGACGGCGTGTCGGCACTTTTTTAACGTAAAAAAGTGTAATTTGTCAAGCAATTTGTTGGTTAATCTGTAGCTTGACTTTATGAGGTGGACTTGTTTGTTTTTTTTATTAATTTTTATCGTCGCTTTTTTGAGCGTGGGAATTTTTCAGGAAGTTATTTTGGTTGAGTCATGTTTGTACTGAAGGGAAATGAGTGATGGATAAAAGTTGACTATTATTTTTATAATGGCTAAGATTATACGCACCAAACGTTTTGGGAATACGTTTATTATGCGTACAGCTAAGGAGTGCAATTCCCTGCCGGAGTCTGTGTTTCCTGATAACTACAACCTGGGAGTCTTTAAGTCAAGAGTGAATAGGTTTCTTCTAGGAAAGCGTGCTGCATCGTAGACCACATCATCGCTTACCATCAGGTGAGATATTGGTCAAGCGCTAGCCTACCAATGATTAAAAAAACAAGTTGCTACTCAAACTAATTCTTGTTGACAACAAAATTGTGTTTTTAAGACTTCCTTTCTGTAAAGCCTTTTCCCAACTGTGTATGTAGGGTTCGACTTACAGCCTATACAGATGCAACTGATTATCAGTATTTTACATGGAGCGAGGAGATAATAATTATCACAATTTCACCTTCAGTTATTTCTACACACAATTTAAGCCTAGACAAACATCAATCAGAACTACAGTGTTTTTAGTCGTGTGTGTTTTATAAAAAAAATCTACGGCGTATCAACGACTTTTGAGAACGACCAGGTGAGACATCGTATGTACCTAACTGATGTGGCTCCAAACTCTTATTACAGATGCCAATTTTATATCACTTTTGATTGATCCTTAAGAATTCCTGTTTCCTTTTGTTTCAATCATGGGTTTTGGTTGTGAGAAATTAGATGCATTACATCTTCTTTAGTAATTATAGGATACTCACTACGTGATGGTAAATAAGTACCTAGGTTGGCTAATAAAAGTATGTTCCTTAACAGCTTGAACTATTTTCGGTGCTAATGTTCGTCTGTCTATGCCTATGTTTGATATGTTTACCGTTTAGTCCTATTTATCACTCTACCTAATTTTTATTTGATAAAGTCATAAGTGAAAAACACAAAATATATTTTTTTAATGCCGAATGTGCAGATTGATTGTCCAAATGCTTACTGGCTGTCGGCATCAAAGGAACGTTCTAGTCAACATAATGTTGAAGATGAATAATACGAACGAATAACCCGAGACACCCCTCTGTAGAACGAAGGGTGGCTTGCCAATTGGGGTGTCTGGAAGACTATTAGCGCCACCTAGTAGCGAATAGCAAAAATCACAAAAAGCTACGCTTCTTTGAAATATATTTTAAAGACAAAAATGTGCTCGGCATTGATTAGTTTTACAGAAAAAAATATATACAATCATAGTTGATGGTTCA
This sequence comes from Orthosia cruda, assembly GCA_964057195.1. Lineage (NCBI taxonomy): Eukaryota > Metazoa > Arthropoda > Insecta > Lepidoptera > Noctuidae > Orthosia > Orthosia cruda. Next base: position 6,162,353 of record OZ059854.1, read on the forward strand.
ATGTATTATTTTATTCAGCTTAGTTATAATAGGTAAAAATGATACCTCTACTCGACGCCAGGGCCGCGCATAAACCATTTAGTTCCTCAATTTTTGAAAAGAGGTCGCCACTTAATGTTGACTATATTAGTCCATAGATGGCGTTAAATATTGGTTCTACTTGACACTAGATGACGTTGCTTTGAATATTTCTTCTATTCGACGCTAGATGTCACAACTTTTTTTTTTTAGTCTTCGTCAATATTTTTCTTTGAATGTTCGAAAGCAACTGTGCGTGAAATCAGATTACTTATTTGTCGTGCAGTGAATTTGGGATATACTTTATTAATTTCCTATCTTACATCACTACAGACAGCTATGGCTTCATAAATAAAATTCATATTAACTATTTTGAGGATAACCTACATCCGAACTTTTATCATTTTTAAGATGGATACTGTTACAAAAAAAGAACTAAAGTATACACGGACAAATAAAATGTACTGCATTTTTTTAAGACGGGACCTAACGACTTTTAACTCAATGTAGATGTGTTGGCTTCCAGTCTGAAGCGGAAGCAGCTGAGTACCACAGCCCAGTAACTGGGTATTATGAAGCCCCTTGGCAAGACTTGTATCTGATTTCCTGGCTCTTGGACTATCCGTAACAACTGTCAAAGATCCAGACCAAGTTTCTTAGGCACGGAGGAATCTCGGAATGTAAAGAAGGCAACCCATCCACACACCGACCTCAGCAAGCGTTGCTTAACCTTGAAAATCGACCCGTGCGGCTGTTATTATTTAGCCACGAGCTCCTATCGATATTTAACTAAATTTAAATAAAAATGTTCTTAATAACTGTTGCCCGGAACTTCGTCCGCGTCAGTCTTATCTTTTTTATTTATTTTGCCACAGGGACTGAATTTTTCTAGGTTAGAAAGTAGCCTATGTAACTCTTTATAACATCAGCTATCTATCAGTGAAATGCCCGTCAAAATTGGTCCACCCGGAGATTACCCCGCACAAACAGAGACAGACAGACAAAAATCTTAAAAATTGCGTATTTTTTATTAGTATATAATATTGCCACATGCATTCAATAAAAAGTTGTTATTTTGATATTACATACAGGCACTTAAATTTTATTTATTTGTATTTCAAGTAACAACAGTAAATTTTCTACCAGCGGACGTTGAGCCCGTAATCTACTGTACTTGAATTTACTAATAAGGATCAATTTTTTAGTTTATTCGCCATTTGTTATCGATACCGTCCAGTACCAATTAATTTAATATCACCTCGTCAACTACAAACGGATACAAAAATCCAACCGAAATGGTTTCTCAATCAACCTCACCAAAATACACAAATATCCCACGCGGACACCAAAAACCGTTACCTTTTATCTCCCAAGATGTCCACATTGTCCACAACCCTTCTAAGACAACCCTAAACTGCTCTCAAGAAAAAAACCGCAGGTCAATCAGACCCCGGGGTATTCTTATTCAAATTAATTGCATACTATCACGCTATAACGAAGGGGGACTTACAATAATGTTTGTCTTGCGAAGTTTAGGACAATGGACAAGATGATGGAAAAAACTGTTAATGTGGACCAGTGGGTAGTTTTGAATTGATCATCTGCTCATCTTGGTTGTCTTCCGGTGTAGTAACATGAGAAATGTTTGGAACAATAGAAGGGAAGTTGTTATTAAGTAGACATTATTTTATTAAATAAATAAATAATAATAAATAAATTATTTGTCTTCCACGAAGGTTTCTTAAAAACTATTACAGGACACATTGCTCGCAGAACGCATGGCCGATGGGGCTGAAAAGTTCTGGAATGGCTACCGCGAACCGGAAGACGATGTCTTGGAAGGCCTTCCACTAGGTGGACCGATGACCTGGTTAAGGTTGCGGGAAGACGCTGGATCCGAGACGCACGGGATCGGTCAATGTGGTGACGCCTGGGGGAGGCCTATGTCCAGCAGTGGACGTTTTTCGGTTGAAATGACGATGATTTGATTATTTGATAAATCTTTTGTAGGAGACTGGTATCTGCACTAGGAAATTCTATCACACCAATTACCAGGCACCCACATAATTTGGTAAAGTACACGGAAAAGAATGGAATAAATATTATTTTTAAAAGCAGTATCGAAATACGGAACCCTAAAAACATCCTTCCATCGTCACAAACTTTAGCGTTTTAAATATGTAGTACCTAGAATAGAGTATTTAGGTAAAATCATGTAATATTAAGTTCTGCAAAATTACTACCTACAAACACCATACTACCCGTTTTCAGTTTATATCCCTCACAACCAACTAAATAATAATAAACAAACCGATCAGCACATCCCATCTCCCAGCATTGTGTGCCAAGATTGACGTCTCTAAGACGTCGTGTGACGTCACAGCGAACATAGAGCGTAGAGGAACTGGGTCAAGATGTCCACTCTATGTCCAGATACGTGGGGATGTACGAGTAGATAATTGTGGTTTATGTAGAGATGGGGAGAATATATTTATAGATTATTGTTTTTTTTTTATGTATATTTGCCTACATTGATATGGTCGGAGGCAAGAAAAAGTAGTGTTTGAGTATGTTATCTATCTAATACCTTTAAGCGAGCATTTCTTGTATATATGTATATATATAATCTGAATCTTGGAAACGGCTCCAACAATTTTCATGAAATTTTGTATGCAGGGGGTTTCGGGGTCGATAAATCGATCTAGCTAGGTTGCATTTTTAGAAAACATAATTTTCTCTTTTTCACCCGAGCTGAGCTCGGTTGCCCAGGTACTGTTACCGAAAATTCGAAGACATATGACATCCACTAACACACACAGGGCCCGCGTGGTAGATTGAGAGCCATTCCCTTTCTCACAGAGACGAGGCCTGTATCCCAGCAGTGGGAACATTAAAAAATGCTGATGATAATGATGATGATTGTTATGTGAGTTTAAATTTATTAATAATTGGTTTTTCCATCAGGTTTACTCCTGCATCCCACAGGAGTCGAATATTTTCTTTAATAAAATTTAGCCTATGACACCAAACGACTCCTCCGAACTTGCGGATGATTCGTCGCCTTACAATTTTAAAAGGGTAACGTTTCATCCGCGGATGAAATATTTTGCGGATGAATAGTCACCTAAGTATACACTAAGGCCCATTTGCACGTAAAATGTAAGTCGGAGTTAGTTGCTAACACGAGGTTAAATTAACAGTTTGTCATACAATATTGTTTAAACTAGTGTTTATATTTTCCTAATCATCGAACATTACTTTTGAAGATTTCCTTATACCTTTAAATAATCAAACAACCTTACCTCTTTATAATACTAGTTTTGTTAGACCGGGGTTTAGGTTTTCAGTTTTCAGGCTAAATTAGAGTTTGATAAATAATAAACTTTAAATTCTTAATTCAGAAATCGAAGGATAAACATAACTTGCGTTATAATTGTTTCATACAATAGCTCATAACACCTTCTCAATAACACCTTCGGTAGCACATGATATTAAGCATATTGCATAGAGAAATGGGATGCAAACTTTAAAAAATTAAAGATACATTAATTATCCAACTGCCGAAGGAGGGTAATGTGTTTATCAGTCAGTGTATGTATGTTTGTTCCTATGTGGCGTTCCAGAGACCAAACGCTTTGGCAGATTTTGATGATTCGTACGTCAATCGATTCGTCTTAATCTTACAAGTGTCACTGGCTATATCAAAATTGGAAAATAGAAAATAGTGGCTGTTTTTCTTCCAGTCCCATCGTGTGGGATATCAAAATAAAGGGTTTTAAGATTTAAAATTCAAAAATATGTAACAGTTATATGTTTAAATGTTCTTAATTCGAATAATATGTTAACTAAAAAGTGTTAAATAAAAATAATAATTCAAATAATCCAAAAACCCGACTGCTTAAAAAGCGAACTAAAAAGACATTGTGATTATTTGCATTATTTTTTTATTATATATTACCTGGGGCGTATGCAACTGGACTTCCTGCCTTCCAAGCCAAATATTACATTCTTAACCGTTTGCTGAATGTCTGAATGAATGATTGCAAAAGGAAATAATACATAAAAATATATATTACCTATGCTACATATCGGCCTCCCACCAGGTGGACCGATGACCTGGTGAAGGTTGCGGGGATCCGCTGGTTGCGAGACGCACGGGACCGGTCAAAGTGGCGACGCTTGGGGGAGGCCTATGTCCAGCAGTGGACGTCTTTCGGCTGATATGATGATGATGCTACAGAGCTTTTTATCATTATCTTATTTAAGCAAACATATTTCCCAGTTATTCGGCAGTCAGTCAAGCGTATAAATACGTGACATGATATTAGTAAGTTGAGATAGAAGTCATGCACGAGACTATAAAAAAATAAGTAAATAAAATTGAGGAAAAACTATCCTATTTCCAAAGTTCTGCGGAATTCTCCAGTCGGGTTCGTAGCGAGCGCCTACGTAATTCGTAGCGTCGTAGCGCTACGCCGGCGTAGCAATTACCTAATCGCTTAAGAGTAACGATGTCATTATTTTATTACTACCTAATTAATAGTTTTCTTTTTAACTTTTATTTCGGTCACTGTATTAATATTGACAATACAGATTTTATTAATTCAAAAGACGATAAATCAATAATAAAATTATGTTGGATAATATCTTTAGTTAAGTATAATAATAGTAGTGTATGCAATGGTCACATAATAGGGGTTATTAAAATACGAGCGTGTCTTAATAATAATAATAACACGCGAGTGTTTTAATACCTAATTATATGCCGTTGCATAAACTATTTTATCTACTCTCATATCGTAATATTCGAATTATAAAATTCAAAACGAGTTTATATTGGCATACTTTATAAACACAATACCGAAATTTAAAAATGGAATCTTATTATAACACTATTTCTCTAACAAAATAATGCTATAAAACAATTTTTTTTCTATTACGATACAGGACAAATCCAAGAAGTTAATCACTAAGGAGTTTCCATCAATATTTTTTTTGTAATGCCATTTTATAGTACCTATTATAAAAAGATTTGGTTCCAATTTTAAATTGTCTATGACAATGCCCGCTTTAGACATAGCACGCACTGTGATTTTTATTCGCGCGAATTTTGTTTCCTTCTACCTGTTCATAGAGCTCAAAATATTCGGGCGAATAAAATTCGCGCCGTGGTGCGGTGGATTCTGTGGCAAAACACGGATTTCTTGCGGAATTATTTCCGCACGATTTCGTTACCGATGCGAACAACTTCATACAATTACATAGGTCGCAGAATGGGCGGAAAAAAATCGCGCGAATAAAGTTCGCAGTGCGTGCTAAGCCTTAGCGCATGCGCGGTTAATGCGGTGATGTGCTGGGTTTTGGCGCCATTCATACGTTTTGCAAATTTTGCTGTACTGAATTTCATGAGTTATTTAAATTATTGTGTGTGAAATGTCTGATATCAGTGAATGTGAAGAAAATTTGACTCCGCCCGATATTTTTGATGCGGCGAAGGAAATTACTCTTAATTTATTACCAGCAAAGTCAAGAAAAGTATATGACAAATGCTATCACGATTTTATAGCATGGAAAATGCAAAAAGAGGTATTTAGTAGGTTCAATCCCAATTTATGAGTGTAGATAAAGTAGTGTATGAAACTGCACATAACTAGGTATTAAAACATTCGTGTGAAAACTATTAAAAACCTCGCCTACGGCTCGGTTTTTAAACACACACTCATGTTTTAATACCCCTCATTATGCAACAGTTTCATAAACTACTATTATCTTCACTCATAAAGTTGAAATAAAACAAAAGTGGAAACGGAAAAAGTATGTGAAAGTATGAGATTTTATTCTATGACAAATAAAACTTAGTTTTTCTTTTGAAAGACCACACACGTACGAAACATCGACCTTGGCTAGAATAAAAAAGCAGTGTTTTGTTGTAAAATCATATCCTTTATATATGTTAAAAAGGGTTTTTAATAGCTTGTAAGCATTATTAAATTATTTTTCGTTTTTAATTTCCATAAAACTCAAAATTAAAACACATTTAAAATTCGAACGCTTTTCAAATTGGCTAAACCATGAGGTGTGAAATGAAGACATACGGTCTGGCCGGCTGCAACCCTTCCGCTGCCGCCGTGAGAACCGGTCCGGCGAGAATGCAAATCAGGCACATTGTACCCCTGGACAATTCTTTGCTTTTTAATTGTTGATTTTTTACGTGGACCGTTGGACACGTTGTCTGTGATGTCTGGTCTATCGATAAGTTTTTGTCGATAGTTTTTGGTAGTGGAATGTTCTAGTAATCTGGGTAGTTAGCTATAAATAGTAAATAGGTATCGCAGTTCGAAATATGACTACCACCGTAAAAAATCATTATTAAAATATATTATTGATGAATAAACTCATTAATTATTTCTGAAATCAATTTTAAATTAAATATATGTACACATAACGCATAATTTGGATACGCAGCTAATCACATTGGCTTATTTTTTTTTTTATTTATGGTTGAAACACTATTTTTATATTCTGTAAAATGCAGAGTATTCCAAATATTTAAAACTACAGAATAACAACAACCGTCATCCAAAAACTATCGACAAAACTACAAACTCATCACCACACCCCATCACTAACAAAAACCGGTCAGGTCAGTTCCGCAAAAATCACAATAGCCGTCCCATTGGATACTTAAATAGGTCCAAATATTATAATAGGTACATTCCGCTATTATTAGAACCGCGTCCGTTCCCTTTTTTTAGCAAAGGTGAGTCTTTTATGTCCAGTCGGCACCCTTTCTGTCCTTTGTCCTATTCCCTGCGGCAAGATAACCGGTAAGACAACTTTTTTGACCCCATCGCGTTGATAGGGTTAAGTTCAGTTGTATTTTGACCATGTTCGTGAGGTGTAGTTTGGAAATTGAGCTTAGAACTAAATTATTTTAAATTAAATGTGATTTTGACCCACCAGTCGCGTTTTGGGGTTAAAAGTTGATTTTGGTAAATTCAGTGTCAGACGTGAAAATGTCGGCCATGTTTTTACTATCCGGGAATCGAACCTGTGTCCGCTGCTTTGAAAAGCATGCGAGATGAAAATGTGAATACGGGTCGACCACGATTGGGAGGTACTCCTATGTAGTCGTTACCTATCCAATCTTGAAAGACATCGAAAACTGAAAACATTTTCAATGGTAAGTTCATTCATATTCTAGATATTCTAGTAGCTAACTCCTTGCAAGAAAGCTTCAGGGAAGCTTCTTTATGCTCATCAATCGATAAATATAGTGACTATTGGTCAAAAGCTAGAGAGTTAGTTTATTAAAAAACATTATTTCCATATTTTATTGACACACATAATAATATCAACATCCATTCGCCATTTACCCTAAAATACAAAAAAAAACCTTCAAATTCAAAACTATAAATTACTTTGTTCTCTCCCGAGTCAAAACAAAATCTTCAATCACAAACCCTCTTCTAAAACTAATTCTTTTCACAGTTTTTTTTCAACCCTCCCCCGCTTCGCTATTGATTATATTTTTAAAAGCAACCCTCATTGGCGCGGACATTTTTGTTCAATTCTAAAGGTTTTTCTGTCGTGGGCGTCTTCGTGGGGTGGGGAGGGGTCCAATATGGCCGGTGCTTCTTAAAAAATGGATTTGAAAAGCGTTCTCTTTTCAAATATTCTGTTCGGTTTTAAACTTTTGTTTTTTGTCGTCTTTCTTTTATAACGGTTGTATGTTTGCAGATACTTACCTAGTACTTTTGTTTTTATTTTTTAAAGGTATTAGGTATGTAGTTTAGTATGTAGTTACTTAGAAGTTTTAGCTAGGTTAGGTTTTTGTTGATACACATATAAAATGTGATAGAAAATAAATACATAGCTTGACTCAAACACAAAAGCAGAATTGGAACCACTAAATCACTCATCAATTTGAACTAGGTTCCATTTTTTTAACGAACGGCCCTTAACCAAGTCGGTTTTAAGGACTATATAGGTATTTATAACTACGTTACTCAGTCGATATGAGAACCAGAAAAACTTCGATAAATAACCACTGTCAATTTGAAGATTCGAGGTGAAGTCGAATTAGAGGACATGACTTCAATATAGGGCTTAATCTTTCAATAATGTAATCGACATCCGAAAACAAATTCTTCCAAAAATATCCTAACAAAATAAAACAGCAACAATTTTCCTAAAACTTTCTCAATAATGCTTCGGGATAAGTCCATCAAAACTTTTTACTCATTATATAAATATAATTACGACATAAAACGGGAAAGGGGTAAGAAAAACTCCTCGGAACTCTTCGCAGGGCGAAAACGGGGCGAAAGCGGGACGGAATTGATTTTATTTGCCCTTCGACACGATTTTTTAATTAGGGGACCGGAGTTTTAGAGAAAATTTTAATGATGGCTGCCGTCTTTGAGTTACGAAAATTAATATAAAAGGATTGCTTCTGAAATTGGGTATTTTAAGGACCGATGAATTGTTCGGCCTACACGTGTAAGCGATATCTGCGTTATCTCGAGTCGGTACGAGTTTTGACAGAGTATCTTAAACAGTGTGGAGTTAAATAGACGGATAGGTTAGTGGCGCGGGTCAGGGTGCAATTAACGATCTTTAATATTGTTACTCGCAGAGGCTCTTTCTCGCTCGTATCTTTAGTGATATTTTGGTCTTTCGAAACGAGTAAGGAAGGGATTCAACGCATTAATTGATTGCCAAAACTTATATATTTTCATAAATCGCTAAAATCAGAACTCTTATTTTTGCCACTTATTTTTACATTTTGAAAAGTAATGATCATACGTTTGATAGTTCTTGCTCGCTCGCCTTCTTTTCACTGTGTTGGACTCCGTTTTTTATTTGCACAGTTTAAGCAAATTTATTGAGAGATTAAGCAGTATGTATTTTTAAACTTACCAAATAAAAATCTGACCTAATTTCAATCCCAAAATCCGAATAAAAGCAACCAATCACGCGATATCGCCGACCCACCAATAAGGATCCTCAAACCGTCACCAAAAACCCTTAAAACATTTCTTTCTACCCACAAATACAAGAGGCAGAAGTGGCTCAACTCGAGCGTCAGAGAGATATCTGCAGAATGTTTTTAACAAACAAATGGGCCCATTAAAGAGAAAATTGGCTTTGAAAAGTTTTGCTCGGGGCGCCGAACGGCCTGACATCTTGAAAAATTTGCGCAAAACTCCTCGACGTAAATTGTCAATGATAGTGTTTTGTTTTTGATCGTCACTAATTCTTTCATGGTAGTAGAAATACCTAACTTACGTTTGAGTTGAACTGTTGCTATGTGCCGGTTTGTTAATTTAGTATTTGGATTTAAGAATGGAGTTTCTTGTGCGTTCTTCTCCATAACAAGCTACTTTTCCGAATGCAAGGTAGAATCAAATTTTATTAATTGTAAATTTTAATTGTTGACATTCAAAAGGCCTAGTTGAAGTAAATATATTTGACAATGTGTGTACTTTAAATGGCAAGATTGGGCGAGTGTGCCGGTAAAAGTAAAGTTTGATAAATACTCAATTTCAAATGCTTACATCATAAATCGGGCGTAAGTAATTGGTACCCACTAAGATGCTTGGTTGACAGAGGCCCACTGTAATACAGTTTATAACTAGTACGGGGCGTCAAGGCGTTTCACATCAACCTGATTTGAAATTGGAACATGAATTTTGTTAATGTGTAAACTTGATGTTGTATTTTTTATCTGTGCCAATAAATGTTTTTGATAATTTGTTACCACTAAGGGAATTCAATAAAGAGCTTTCATTTTAGGGGAAGGAAAAAAAATATAACAATTAATTTATTAATATAAAAACATCGTTTTAGCAAATATTTTTTTCACAACGGTAACCTCCGTTTTTACCGATTCTTCTTTGTACCTAGTACACAATCATTTGGAACCGTTTTAAAGTGTCCAAGTAGGTTTTGTGAAACAATCTATGTTGAACTAGAATATCTTCCAATTTTAGTGTTACTTTTGGTATTAAAGAACAAATTATGTATCTACTAGCTGTGCCCGCGGCTTCGCTCCCGTCAACTGACTGCCTAGGCCTACCCTACTTACCTTCCTGCCTACCCTACTTGCCAGCTTCCTGCCTAACCTACTTACCTACCAATTATAATACTACAAAATATAAAACTAGCTTCTGCCAGCGGCTTCACGCGCGTGAAAGTCGAAAATTATCCCGACGTAACATATTCCCGGATTAAAAAGTATCCTATGTCCTATTCCTGACTATAATCTATATCTGTGCCAAATTTCATCTAAATCCGTCAAGGCGTTTGAGCGTGAAGAAGTAACAAACATACAAATACACACACACACACGAACTCTCGCCGTTATAATGTTAGTGTGTTTACTGTGATAAAAACTCAAGTGGAATGATATTTATTTTTATGTCAGTAGATAGGTACTACATACCTACTTAGTAACACTTTTATTCATCAACTATCTAGACAAGTTCAACGCTTCCTATCTTCCCCACATAATCCTTCATTCTTCACCCACCTTCCAAGTCGTCAAACAGAAGAAATCACGCTCCAGCTCAAACATTAATAAATCCAAAATCTTTGATAATAAGAACACGGATGGCAAAAATATTAATTTCATGGGGTGCCCACCCTCCCTGGGTACCTACTTTGGTACTTTTTCGACACCCACTATTCCCTTTTTTCGGAAGGGGGTGAGTTTTGCAATTTAAATTTTATCTCCTCGTAATGAGTGAAATGGAAATAAGTGGAGATCTAGAAACAACTGTTCGGGAGAGATTTTCGACGGCATCTTTTTTGTGAAGGAGGGGAATTTTTGAAGCGGTATCGGTCGATAAAAACGTTTAGTTTTTGATGAAAAGAATGTCTAAAGGGTTACTTATAAAACACTTATAAATTTCAGGAGGTGACATTATTTTCTGCGGGTAAATTTTGCATTTTATAAAAGCAACCGATTTTTTGTTTTTAATATTTTAGTGCTGGTCATTTGTAAAAGTTGTATAGAATCATCAGTACTTTCACCCTATTAAAGGTTATTATTGTTCTACAAATAATCCTGTAATTAATCCTGTGGTTTTTGGGTGTATTAATTTGTTACTTAATGATTTTATAATTCATAGAATTAATCAAAAACTCGACAGCGAAAAGTAAGCAACCTCGTAAAGTGCTTGAAAAAGAAAAGCGTTAAAATGAAGGCGTTCCAATTAGAAATCTGTTTCTCATAATTTAAAAGAAGCACCCGACATATTTTTATTTCATGCTACCTAATTTATCTACCAGTAAACACGCTTCGATCGACAATCTATCGAACAAGTAATTATGACAAGATATCTTGCGAAAACATCCCGATTCTAACAGTAAAACGCCGATAACTTTTGAACGGTTGAACCGATTTTCATTAAACATAGTTAAGAACACTCTCAATAAAGTCACTTTTCAAACAAAAACAAACGAAATCAAAATCGGTTTATCCTTTTAGGAGCTTTATGCCACAGACAGATACGCATATACACACGTCAAACTTATAACACCCCTCTTTTTCCATCGGGGGTTAAAAAATAATCTTAGAATGTTTCTTGTAAAAAAATTATCTTAGAATGTTTTTTGTAAATAAATAATCTTAGAATATTTTTAACGCTTTTTGATTTGTTTGCCAAAACAAGAATCGACTTGTTAATAATATCTTAGATCATCGGAAACCTTCCACATTAGGTGAGATAATGATCAAGCGTGGGCCTATCAATTATAAAAAAGTTACTCTACCCGTATTTACTATTATTATTATTATTTATTATGTCGTTTATTCATCTTTTTCTTATTATATAACATTTTTAAATATTTCTTAAAAAAAGAACATAAAATATAGAGGCCCACCGGTATCGGGAACAGGGTCCAAGCTACCGGTGTCCAGGGCTCCAGAGAGACGAACGTCCGAACAATACGAGCCGTGTCCAGAAGTGCTGCTCATCATCAAGTCCTTGATCCAACCGCCTAACGAGAGCCTCCTAAGGTGTTGGTCGAGGCTCGTGGCTATTAAGCCATTGGCTGACACGACTATCGGTACAATGATCGCTGAGTCCACATCCTACATGTCAACAACCTCGCGAGACTAGTCATCATCTGCCTAGCCTTTTCCCAACTATATTGGGGTCGGCTTCCAGTCTAACCGGATTCAGCTGAGTACCAGTGTTTTACATGGAGCGACTGCCTATCTGACCTCCACAACCCAGTAACTGGGTAACAGCGGTACCCCTTGGTTAGACTGGTGTCAGATCTCAAGCTTCTGACTACTCGTAACGACTGTCAAAGATCTTCAAATGACAGCCGGGACCAACGGCTTAACGTGCTTTCCGAGGCACGGAGGAAACTCGGTATATTGAAATGGTCACCCATCCACGGCCCGACCTCGTCAAGTGTTGCTTAACCTTGAAGATCGACCCGTGCGGCTGTTATTATTTAGCCACGAGCTCCTCCTATTTAATTTCTATATCCCTTTAAAATAATCATACGTTCATACAAATATAATATGAAGCGTACGACGTAAGAAAATTAGGGCAGGCATCAGCAACCATTTTCCGTGAGATATCCAATTTACATCCTATTCAAAACAAAATATCCTGCTTACCGTCGAATATGGAACTCATTTATTTTTTGTCATAATAAAATACTCAATCAAAATATAATTTGATTCCCAAAGGGTAAAGACAGATTCATCATCAAAACTCATTCAAAATATTGGGGGCAACACAAATGGAGATAATTTTCTTTTGCCTTTCTTAGAAATGATTTTATTTGAATTGGTTATTTTGCTTTCTGCTATCGTGCCTACCTCTGAAATATATAAGATAGTTTATAATTTCATGGTTTTCAGGAAATAATACCTAAATCAGGCACATCGAACTGTCGAACAATACTAGTTTGATAATATTCCTACGACATTTATGTTAGAAATACAAGCAAACTTTTAAAATTACCAACCCACACCACGTGGTTGATAACGGCCCTCTTATAAAGAGGACTGTGTTCCAGCAGTATGAACATTTAAGCTGAGTAGCTATTTCAAGTCTTATAGGCAAATTGAACTATCGTTTTATTTGAGAACAAAATAAAATAAATAAACCTTATCAATCAATTTAAGTTGCTTTAAACGAACAACGAGAGCCAAATCCTGGCGTCAAAGAGTGAAAATTAAAAAGTTAAACGTTTAAAACCAAAATGGCGGATGGAATAGTTGAAAGTTTGCGAGCGAAAGTGTTCGGCAACTTTTTAATTTGCGAACGAGCCACGAGACTAGTCCGACTGAGAGCAGAAAGCGAGTCGGAAAAGCGGAAATATTTTCTCCATTGTTACGCAGTGTCCAAGGACTCTGTTTAGGTTGAAAAGTCCGACGTGTCAGCAAGTACCTACATATACGAAAAGTTTTCAAATACAATGCCTAGGGCAAGTCACATACATTTCTTACCTTATTACTGTTTAGAGCTCTTTCCCATTTTGTATCTGCAAAAACAACTACAATCATCTTCATCAACTTGATTATGAAAAACATAAAAACAGCTTCACCTCGCAAAATAATACGTAGGAATATCAGTCGTTAATAGAGAACAGATAAGGCTATGAATGTGACACATCCGTTTGTAACAGAAAATAATTTGTTTATTTTTTCATGCATTCACAGAAGTTCATGCAAAAAGGCAAAAGCAAATTCATTCTTTGGGTTCAAAATATAACACTGAATTATAACTTCAGCTACTGCCTGTTCTTAATTAGTTTGGTTCGTGGCTATTTTCCTCCTTAGAATATAGATAGATTATTATTTATTACGGAAAATACATAAATTAGTAAATCTTACAAAACCACACTACCCGCTCACAATCCCACCTAGCTTTTCCCATCGAATTTTTCATCGTCGCAAAGTTAGTGACTAGTTGGAGGTGCGAATATTAACAGTCCAACTTTAGCTGAACCGGGATGCTGCAAAAACTTGAGAAAAACCACCATTCAATAGCTAATGGATAGACCCGGAACTTACGGTTTATTTTTAAACTTTGCTTTAAGGATTTCTATGCGAGTTTTTGAAGTGGTGATTTTTTGGCACCTTGCTAATATATCTTACTAGTTGTTCTAGTGACTTTCTCCCGTGGCCTAAGCAGTTTTATTGGTGAAAAAGTAGCATATATGATACTCAGCAATAGTTTCTCTTCGTGGCAGAATTTTTGTAATCAAATTATTACTTTCAGAGATACCAGAGACCTTTTACAAACAATTTAACCTATTTATAATGACAGTTATTTCAGCGGGACCTTTTATCGGATATGAGTTATCGAGTAATGTCGATGTGAGATTTAGGGGATGACACAGGGTGCTTACATGGTTGGTATTTTATATATAGATCAGCCAAATCAGTGCAGCGATTAAGATGTTTTTTTTTCTTTCTTAAACGTAAGTTCGTGAATGAGAATAGCTTGTGCAATGATAAAAAGATTACCCACTATTTATGGATTTGGCTACTTGGTTTTCTGTGGGTTATTCTAAAGCCAATCTGAATACCTGAGAGCCATTACATATTTAAAATTATTCCTACCGTCCTCTTATTTATTATATGCTTTACTGTACACCTTAAAATACAATTATAAAAAGAAACTTAAAACTAATACTTAAACAATGGGCGGCCTTATCGCATTCTGCGATCTCCTATAGGCAACCTGGACATGATGTGGGATTGTCATTAGTGTGACAATTAACATTGTTAAAATACTATGTTATAATAGATACACAGATAAATGCATATGCTATGTAATATATATATACATACTAAATATAATGGCAATAAAAATAAATGATGAATGACTATGTATAATCACAATCAAAGATTCTGTTTGAAATCGACACGCTAAGACGAAAACATCAAAACAGCGACAGGTAATGTTCCTTTACGAGTAATTTTAACATAGGCAATGCAACCAGGCTTTATAAGTAACTAGCGGACGCCTCGCGGTTTCACCCGCGTAGTGCCCGTTCCCTTGGGAATACAGTGATAAAAAGTAGCCAATGCCACCCGGGGATAGTGTAGCTTCCCAACGGTGAAAGAATTTTTGAAATCGGTCCAGTAGTTTTTAAGTTTATTCGTTACATACAAAAACACAAATCTTTCCTCTTTATAATATTAAGTAAAGATACTACCCGAAAAACTATCTTACATTTTAAGAAATGATTACACAAATATAATATCGAGTCTGTAGTCCCCGAAGTCTTAGGTAGAGATATAGTACACCCGAATCTAGACAATAATATTTAGGTCCTTTGTAATGATGTTAAAAATAAATATTTAATTTTATATCAATAAATAATGTTCGTCAAAGTAAATAATACTATTATGACTATAACAGACTATATGAGGCACTTCCGGAGTTACGTCCTGTGGTCCCGGAACCCGCCTATTACGTCACTTCCGTTCAGGAGAGCGCCTGAAACTTCGGAATTGGAGCAATTTTTCACGTTCACCTACCGGAGGGTAAATTTAAACTAAGTTTTAAGTATAATTTGGTTAAATCGTTAAGGGGTTATTATCTGAAGATGTGGTATGTAGCTATAGAGTTTTAAATGATACGAAATTGATACCTAATGGAAAAATATTTCTAACAAAACGTTTGTATGGCTGAGAGCTTATAGGTACAACACACTATCACACTAATATTTTAAAGGCGAAATTTTGATAGTGTATATGTTAGTTACTTCTTCACGCTCAAACGGCTGGACAGATCTGGATGAAATTTTGTTGAAGGAATAAACTAGAAGTGACTAGAAGTAGCTGGTATTGAATTTTATTTATTAGAATCAAAAATAACAGTACAGTTTTTTTTGTAAGAAAAATATAGATATGAGACAAGAAGAGACTAAAGAGTACGGAACCATAACATTTTGTATAAAGGTAAACACCTAACAGTTTGAATATACAACAAATTAAGCACAGAGATAGATTTAAGTCTGGAATAGCACATAGGATAATAAAGGCAAAATTTTATGAGTGTGTTTGTATGTTTGTTACCCTTTCACGCAAAAACTGCCGAAAGGATCTGGATGAAATTTGGCACAGAGATAGATTGTAGTCAAGAATAGCACATAGGATACTTTTCATCCCGAGAATATGTTCCCACGGAATAATTTTCGACGTAAACGCGTCTAACTTTTTCTCACGAGGGTAGGTTGTAAGTACATAAACTTTTACCTTTTTCCCATGAGGGAAGGGAGAAAAAACAGAGAGCCAAGCTAAGATCGTTACATTAAAGGTACTAGAGAGATTGGAAATCAATAAGAACAAGTAAGTACAGATATTTATCCTTTCCTCTGATCATGTGGAAAGGATCATGATCAGAGGAAAGGAAAAATGGAGTAAAATAACCACACAGTGGTACCCAAGAGATGTTAAAAGAAAAAGAGGTAGACCACAGAAAAGGTGGGATGACGACATTAGACAAGTCGCTGGAATACCATAGGGTAGAGTGGCCATAGAAAGGCCAGAATGGAGAAGATTGGAGGAGGCCTTTGCTACCTGGCAAACAGACACACAAAAAAGGAAAGAACGATATATGAACAGCAAAGGAAATAATGTCGTGTCTGGAGGAAGGCTTATATATAAGTACAGATATTACGTTTGGTATAGATACTCCACCAATGTCAAAATAATGACTATACATTGTTAAATAAAAATAATGTAGAAAGGAAGGAAATAAATTTTTAATGCCAATAATTGTAACAAAATTAGTTATAAACAAACACAAAATTTGTTCCCAAGCACAATATTTTTGACCCCTGATGGAAAAAGATAGGTGTCATAAGTTTGACGTATATACCTGTGTATCTGTCTGTGGCATCATAGCTCCTAAACGGAACAACCTATTTTGATTTCGCTTTTGTTTGAAAGGTGACTTTATCGAGATTGTTCTCAGAATAGGTTCAGCCGTTCTAAAGTTATGGACGTTTTACTGTTTGAATCGGGGTGTTTTCGCAAGATATCGTATCATAATTACGTGTTCAATAGATTGTCGATCGAAGCGTGTCTAATACTAGATAAATTATGTAGCACGAAATAAAAATGTGTCGAGGATTTTTTAAATGTTACTTGTTTATGGCAAAAGAAGCGATAAGTCATACCTATTTCAGTTTTAAGATTAATATAATTTTAGCCAGACTATAATTCAAGATTAAACTCAAACAAAATATTATTAACGAAAAATCGCGAAGCCTTTGAAAAGAAACAAAACAGTATAAATTACTCCCAACTAACTTAAAATATAGACATAATTCCATTTTTATACCCGACCCCCATTCCACAGCAAACTGAATCCAATCTTTATTGGTCCAAGGTCCAAAATTGTGAAACAAAAAGAAACTTTTCTTAAGTTACTCCGCGACAATTATTCTTGGTAACGGTAAAGTAGAAAAAGTGGGGGATTTCAAAGGATTGGACCAATTTAGATTTATTTTTCTCCCCGTTTGGGGGTCCGAGGAATAAGTTTTGTTGCCACCTAGACAGGGAGGCTGATTCAAGTATGGGTGGAAGAAAGTGTCGCGATGAATTTTATTTTTCTGTTGTTTTTCTTTGTCTATAAAAGTTAGGTGTCAGGGTAGATGAAGATGGGCATTTGTGGAAGATGAATATGTCTAGAGGTGACTATTAATATAAAGACTAACAGAGTAGTATGGTGTAAGAAACATTGCGTCGACCCCAAATAAGGACAAGAACATTACGGTCATAACTGAACACTCGTACCTACTTTGTTTTAACAAGCTTTTTATTAACTTGCAAAGTGTGTTCGGATCAAATCTTGCAACTAAATTTTAAAGCAGTTTTCCGCCACCGATTAAGATGAAATTTTGTATACACGATTAGTTTGGATGACAATGCATGGGTAGCATGGCGGACGGCCCAAGATGGCGGACTAGTTATTTTTTATGCATGATATATGTATCAAATGAAAGGGTTTACTGAGAAAAATACGAGAAAAGCTTGTTTAAAAAAAAGATTTATTAATGAATAATTTTATTTCTTTAAGAAGGATGAAAATGTTTAATAAGTTCGTAGTGCGATATGCAATCTTTTAGTGTCATATTTATAAATTCCTGTCTCAAATAACCGGTTAAAAACTGCTCTAAATGTGGTCTTGTGGTGGAACCGTTCTGTGTTTTGTATATCTCGAGCCTTCTATTTTGTTATAGTTTTATTTGGTTACTAGCTGTTGCGACCCCCTCTGTCTACCCCCTAAAGGATGATTTCCGGCATGAAACTATCCTATGTCCTTCCCAGGGTCTCCAACTATCTCCAAACCAAATTTCATCTAAATCGGTTCAGTAGATTAAGCGTAAAAATATAATAGATAACAGACAGACAGAGTTCTTGGATAAGATCTTGTTTGATTTTATTCTTATTTGTGATTTTCTAATAAGACAACTTGTTATCATCGTAAATCCTATATTAATCAAGGTACATTATAAACGGTAAACTATAATTTATATACTTACGCAAATAATCTTTAGTAGTTAAACAGATCTCCACAAGACCTTTAAAGCTTTTTAGTATTTCTTATAAAATTAAAAAACAGTCGTACTTTCTCGTTTCCATGCAAGTAATAATTCGAGCAACGATAAAAAATAAAATGGGGTGCCTACCCCTTGTAAAAAGTCGTCTCCTTAACTTTGCAATAGCCACCCTTAGGTAACTGACGAACAGCCCCACAACGTTTATGTAGATAATTATATAAAAATGTTCTACAAAAAGGGTTGAATTTTCGTGTTTTTGTGACGCGAGAAGAATCGCTTGAATTTTTCATTCTTAAAAGTTTTCGTTGTAAAAATGTTGTTGTATTTTAGACTAAGCAGAGTTAAGTTTTAGAAGTATGATTATCTTATGCGACGGTTTGGATGGATGTATGTTTGTTACTCAATCACGTCAGAACGGCTGAACGGATCTGGAGCTGGAACAGAGATCGATTATAGTCCGGAATAGCAAATAGGCTACTTTTTAACCGACTTTCCAAAAAGTAGGAGATTCTATGTTCGACTTTATAGTCATTTTTTTAAATGTATTTTCACCTATATCTCCGTCAATTGTTTACCGATTTTCACGCCAATACGCTGTTCATCTTGGTACTCTCTTATTTCACCGGTTATGTTCAACATCATGATATTCGCTGGCATTATAGGTACCTTACTAAACAACTTGCCTATTAGGTAGGTATAACTAAAAGAGAAAAATTAAAAAAATATTTTTTACAAAAAAATACTACCGACTTCCAAATAAATATAATATTAACTAAACTACAAAAAAACTATGAAAAATAACTTTATTTTGGAAGTCGGCGTCCAAAACGCAAAAAAAATGGTACCTACGAAGACACCGACTTCCAAAAAGAAAGTACTTTTTTTACTTTGGAAGTCGGTAGTATTTTTTGTAGTAAAGTTTTTTATCATCCCGGTATAATGTTCCCTTGGGATAATAAAAACTTTTCACGTGGGCAAAGCCGCTGTCAGAACCTAGTAAATTATAAAAGAATGTTTCTTATGTATTTAGGTGCTTTCACAAAAATTGGCGACCGTATAGTTTTTTTTTACTCGACTCTGTGACCTATAAATCTTACTACCACGGTGAAACTATCTTTCTTTAATCAGAAGATCTATTCAAAAGCACTTCTTAAGCTTATTCAAACTATCTTTCATAAGCCAGTAAAAGTTTCCCATTCATGAGCACAAACACAGTAAGAATATTCTATTTACTGCACAGAAACAGTAAGACATTTGCTTTATTGCTCTTATTACTGGCAACCATAACCAATACATTAAATCTTTACCATAAACAATAAACGAAATGCAAGTAGAAAGTCAAAGACCGCATTAATAATATAGCATGGCAACATATTTTCTGGGGTTACTTGGAAAACGGATGGAGACAGCAATAGTCTTCTGGAATCACGCCAGGGGGCGCAGACGGTGACGGGATCTTTTATTTGTATGTCTTTTTATGGTAAGAAACTGTGTGAAAGATTTCATGTCTTTTTAGAGCTGAAGAATAAAAATGTTTGATTTTTCTTTATTGGCGCCCAAACGGGACTAATTTGATTTTGACTACCCACTTGCTCATAATTATAAAATGTCTTTGAAATTTACCTGCTTACCGTGAAGGCAAACTCGAAGATCTGTTAAAAAAATGACATTAATGTTGATCTTAGGTGCTCATTTCACATTCTTTATATAACTAAAACTTAACTATTTATCTGTTATTCAAGGGGATTGGCGTTGAAAGCTGAAATACTTGCTATGCCTACTTCGGCCTCAAATGCTACTTTAGTGTAATTAACCTTAAGTTTAATTTCAATAATAATGTACAAACTGTGAATAAATTATTAATATAAGTACCTACAACTTTCGACTACATATTTGAATTTGCCTTTAACCTTTTTTTTTTCTTAGTCACCGTCCTATTTTTAATGTATTCAGCAATACGAAGCACCATCTACTAATAATATGATCATTTTGTTAATCATTCTATTGCCCAAAAATTAACTGTTTAAAACCTAACATCCGAAAACTCCTTGAAAATTCACCTCACAAAATTCTCCACCTACCCTCACTTAACCTTAATTCTAAACATCGTACCTGTCAAAATGGACATTATTTTTCTCGTACTAACAAGTCTTGTAGCGTTTCTCATTCCGGGCTTAAATTAAAAACAATTATGAAGGGGGGCGACGACCGGCCCCGGGCGAAGCGAGATGAAAAATTAAGACAATTTAAACATAGCCCGGCTATACTTTTATAAGGCTGGACGGTAAGAGGATAGGTAGAGAAGTAGGTATGCGGTACAGATTAGTTCTGGTAGTTTTGGTGTTTTCAAACCTTATTGTGAGGTGTGCGCGGACGAGTGGAAGGTCTTTTCAGTTTGTATAGGACTGCGGTGTAGTTGTATTTCATTTCTATTTAGTTCTAATTTGAACAATTGTCCTTTGGCCGTGTTATTTTAAAGTACTTAACATAAATAAAAATCTCTTAATCCATAAAAAACGACGTATCGCAAGCAAACAGTATTTGAGGACACGGGGAAGACCTTTGTAGTAGCGGCCCAAAAATGAAACTTATTTTAGACTTTTGCTAACAATTTGACACAGACAGCAGCTTTTTAATGTGGGTATGTGTAGCAGAGTTTTGGGTGATTTTCGTATTGTAAGCGTCGATAGTGTGACTGTACCAGCATGTTTTTGCGCCACAGAGTTGCAAAGGCCTTAATGATTAACGCCTCGTGTCATTGTAATATTTGCCGAAATAATATTTTATTTTTTTGGACAGACAAAAGAAATATCTGGGTCAGGACCAAATTTTTGACGTTATCGCACAACGGAAATCACAACGGAATGTGTCATACTGGAAAATAAATGTAGTGTGTGTGTAGTGTATGTGTGTGTAAATGCGTGTGTGTGTATATGTAATGTGTCTATTGTGCTACATTTATTTTGCAGTATGACACATTCCGTTGTGCGATTATGTCAAAAATCTGGTCCTGGCGCATCTACCGATAAACAAAGTCGGTTGCAAATGATTATTCGGTTATGACCTACTTACTACTCTTCGAGATACATTAAAATACTCCTCACAAAAAGTTTGATGACCAGGTCATACTAAGATTAGTTCGTAAACGTATCGTAATTCCTTTTCTCGGCGAATTTTATATATTTCATACATGTGTTATGCGACAAAGTTCCAATATTCTCCAGTGGTTTATAATACTCGCAGGAATATCGTAATATAACTGCTAGCAAAGTAATATCTATTACGTTCAATTGAGTTTGATAGAAAGTATGTACTTAGGTACTTATCTAATGAATTATAGGGGACCTAAAGCTTTCAATGAGTTACAATTCATTGAATAAAATAAAAAAAATGAATTCTCACAATGGGTTACTAAAATTGTTTAATAATGAATTGGAGCAGTGGTGTCTCAGTGGTAACGGCCCGAATTACAAGTTGTAAGTCGTAAGTTCGAACCCAGGCAGGCGCTTTACTTTGTGTAAATTAGTTCATCACCACTGCTCTCAAAACGGTGAAGGAAAACATTGTGAGGAAACCGGCATGTCGTAGAACCAAAACATCGACGACATTTGACATTCACTAACCCGCTTTGGGCCCGAGTGGTGGATTTCAGCCCATTCTTTCTCACAGAGAGGTGGCCTGCATCCCAGCAGTGGGAACATTAAAAGGCTGATGATGTTGAATTATAAATTTAATTCTTACAAACGCAGTTATTAAAAACAAAGTTCTACAAACAACAAGAAGCCCACATTCTTAAAATACTTAAGAAATAAACAGCTCTTGTTTTCACAACTCAAAACAAATCTTCCTTACCAAGAAAAGTAATAAAAAACAGACCGATTACCTCGAGTCAAAGAAACAAATTAACATAACCACCTACAATAAGATAAGACGCCCCCCCACCCCCTAGACAACAAAAAAAAAACAAGAAAAAGACGGAAATATCACCCCTTTAGCGAAAGAAAGAGAGAGAAAATCGCCCCGCGAAAAATTAAGATTCAAATAGTAAGAAAATTAAAATTCGCAGAGCGGTCAGCTTTGCGTCTCACTTCCACCTCCTACTCTTAGATAATGGTGTCTCTTTCCCTCAAAAAAAGATGGGGTTGATCTGACTTCCATCAAGAAGGGATGAAATGGCCTTATTGGAATGGTAATGACGGTGTTTTGTAGACTCGCTGGTGCTGAATAATTAAAACTTAGAACTATAAGACGTTTTATATTTAAGTCAGGCTTTACATTTTTAGAAGTTTGTTAAAGTTGTCTATGGAACTATAGGACAGTTGAAGATGGATTGTAAAAGTCGATATACTTCACAGAAGATTAAGGTATCTTGAGTATCAACTAAATTTAGTTAAAACAGAGACCTATAAACTTAACTATACTTCATAAAAGATAGCTTGATCTTTGCGACAGCTGTCAATACAGTAACAATAGCGCTTGACAGGGTAACAGTAACGTATACGTCAGTTTGACATATGTCGCAGAAATCAAGCTATCTTTTATGAAGTATAGTTAAGTTTACAGGTCTCTGTTTTAACTAAACTTAGTTAATACTCAAAAGCATACTGTAGCCTCCTATATGATAGAAATGAAGTTAAGAATAGATTAATTTCTTAATACATTGTGCACACCTTTTATTGGAAGTTCTAAATAAATGAGTGATGAAACTTGAGTACCGACTAATGGCCGACAAACTTTGAATCTCTGACAGATTTCCTAACAACTTTTCTAAATTTACCTTTTTGACGTAGTAGGTATGAGCTAATAGGGTGGTTGATAAAAAATATCTATTCAGTCCGTCAGTTAGATAACCTAAAAATATAGGACACGTATTTTTCTTTTGCCATAAACAAAAAAAATACGACGATACAGTGCGTTGAAATATTGTGTGACGTCACGTGTGCTACACTTTATACTGTGATGTGACGTCAGAAGACCCCACTCCCATTGATGCACTTTATCTTTGTTATTTTTTTTTTGTTTATTTGATAAAGCAAAAAATACGGGTCCAATATTATTTGTTAATCTCACTGACGAACTAAATATAATTCTCATTTTTCTACCCAGTAGTCCCAGGACACATCTCTATTACTTTCATGGCGATACGAGAAAACAAGGAAATGATTCGGAAGCAGCTGAAATTATGCAATCTTTAAACTTATAAGATTCGAATTAGACCCATTACCATTGCAAACTGTAGACATTATATTTCTAACTAGCGGTCGCCTCGCGGTTTCACCCGCTTAGTTCCCGTTCCCGTGGAAATACAGGGATAAAAAGTAGCCTATGCCACCCGGGGATAGTGTAGCTTCCCAACGGTGAAAGAATTTTTGAAATCGGTCCTTTTTAAGTTTATTCGTTACATACAAAAATACAAATCTTTCCTCTTTATAATATTAGAATATAGATAGAAGTATAGATGGTATACTTTCATTGTACGTACAGCTAAGATGTGGCATTTCCTGCAGGAGTCTGTGTTTCCCGATAGCTACAATGGGGTCTTTAAGTCAAGAGTGAATAGGTTACTTCTAGGCAAACGTGCTTCAGCGGTGATGTTGTCAAATCATCGCTTACCATCATAATCAGGTGAGATATTGGTCAAGCGCGAGCATATCTTAAATAATAAACTATAAAAAATATAACTTTCCCATTGCAGACAGAAACTACAGAACGCTACTTGCTACGATCTTCGTTTACAATTATTCAACTGTAATGAGTTTACTCACTATATGTCTCTTGCAAAAGGAAATATATCTACTGTACAAAACACGGGACGGTAACTAACTTACTACATGTTTTTGATAGAATTATCTGAAAACGTTCGGCAACCTACGCATAGGCCTATTATTTACCAACATACGGTATCCAGTTCCCTGCCTAATGCAAAAACTAATAATAAAAAGGAGACATGTTTTTTTTTATTATATGTAACTAGCGACCCGCCTCGGCTTCGCCCGTGACAAATTATACATAAAACATTTCTCGTTTCTTACTCTTTCTATTGGTGAAAACCGCATGAAAATCATTTCAGTAGTTTTTGAGTTTATCGCGTACAGACGCGGCGGGGGCCGTTATTTTTTTATAATATTATGTAGTGATTAGGTTGACACGACCATTAATTTGCTAATAATTTTATCAACGTCATAAATGTTGAACTAATTTCACTATTTAGCACAAAGCTTTTTCACATTTTTAATTCTTAAGATGTTCTGTACAACTGACCTAGAAACTGTAGGTTTAGCTTAATACAATTTAGCCATGAGTTTAATACTAAAACACCCAAAAGTTAGGTACTTAACACAAACATACATACCTACACACATAAACTCATGCCCTTTCCCCTGAGGATAGGCAGACTACAGAACGCCACCTGTTAAATAAATAATAATAATAAAAAACCCTTTTTATTTCCTTAATAAAATTAAATTCACAATGATATAACGGTCAAAGAGCATGCAATTTATGTATTAATAAAATAACATAAAATAATTTATTTTACTCAATTTAACTACTGCTATTATATTTTATACAATTCAATTACTGTTACAATACAATTATTCAATTTAAATATTATTATTATATAATTATGCAATGCAATTATCATTATTTTACAATTATTCAATTCAATTATTATAATACAACCAGCTTCGCCCGCGTGAATGTCGGAAATTAGCCCAAGGCAACATATTTCCGGGATATATAGCACATAGATAAAAAGTATCCTATGTGCTATTCCTGACTATAATCTATCTCTGTGCCAAATTTTATCCAGATCCGTCCAGCCGTTTAAGCGTGAAGAAGTAACAAACATATAAACAGACTCACAGGCTTTCACTTTTATAATATTATTAGAGTGATTGAATGTGATTTAATTACTATTATTATACATTTATTCAATTTACGCCACCTATCAGGATCCTTAAATACTCCTTTTAATTCATTTACGTTCATGTATCTAGTCATAAACACAAACCGGTTATGAGTACTGTGCACCTAACCTTTCTGAAGAACATCACCAATAATATCCGTGTAAGTCCTTCTAAGACTGCAGAATGAAACTCTATATAGAATGTGCTCCCCTACCAAGCGAACTTTAGTTCAGTCACGGTCAAGGCCGAATCTATTCATAATAACATGTCATAGATACATACGATACACACACAAACATAATATCACACTTACATTCCCCGAAGGGTTCCGCAGAGGCGCACCATCAAACAGCAACAGCATATGTTTCAGTTGGTAACAAAGAAAAAAATAGAGTTTTCGTCTTGCCACGCCAAACTCGACTTTAAACTAAAGAAAACCGATTTTATATTAAGCTCAATTTTTCTCAAAATAATTAAAACAACGCTTCGTCAAAATGTTACTTGATCAAAGGGGGTACACAGTAAAAATGTCCCCCTTCTACCCCCAGGGGGTGAAGGGGTTGAGGGGGGCGTTCGTTTCTTTGTCCCGCGTTATCTATACAATTATTTGAAGAAAGTAAAGTCTCGCAAAAAGATAGCAAGGCTGGACGCTCGTAGCGTTGCGACCGTCGCCTCTTTTCAGAAAATTTGTTTAATTTTCGCAATATTTCACCGGAATATTTTCTTTATTGATAACCATAATCTATGTCAGTGTCTTAGATTACGGTTATTTCTTCTAACTAAATGACAGAGCGAACTATCTTTAGATGGTAATAAAGATTGTTTTGATACATGACTGTAATATTACACCCCCTAAGTTGCGAAGTTAAGAAATTGGCACACATCTAACTGTAACATTTTTATTGTTCCTAATAGTTAACTACGTTTATCACCTAAAACCTATTTTATTTCGACCACAAAAATCTAACAAAAACCATTATTAATTTTCCAGGAGCCACTAAAGAGCACCAACTCCATCGCCGGACGCCCTACAAAAACGATCCTCTAAAGGGGAGTCGTGGCAAAAATGACGCTCCGGAATAAAATAAATACTTCACCATCATAACCAGATCTCCCGCTCCTCGCTCTTACCAAAAAAACCAGTTCATAGAGGAGAATCTTAAAGCTTTGGAAGAGGTCTTGAAGACTGGTCGGGAAAGAAGCGAAGAATCTTTTGTATATAGGTAGGTAGCGTTGAGAGGTAAAAATTTATTGGTTGATATTTTTTTAATGGAAGCTATTTAGTATACAAGGTTTTTAGGTAAATTGGTCTTAATTTAAAACAAATTTAAAGAGAGTTGTAAATGTATTGTGTAGTGGAGTTTCTTGCCGATTCAATAAAAATCAGAATGAATCATTTAAACATTTACACTGCTGCTCTTTCAACAAACGGCATTTCTATTAAGAGTGAACAGTAGCAGCAGTAATAAAAATTAAAGGACGTCTCTCCTCTTCCTCTTGACATAGGTATTCGTTTAAAAACATTAATTCATATAATAGGAATCACATTTTATTTTTCTAGCACAGATAAACAGAAGGACGCTGAAGTTCTTGATATTTACGTTGTATTCCTTCATCATAATCACCATTTCAGCCGAAAGACGTCCACTGCTGGACATAGGCCTCCCCCAAGCGTCGACACACTGAGCGATCCTGTGCAATTCGCATCCACCGGACGCCCACAGCCTTGTCCAGGTCGTCGCTCCACCTAGATGCAGGCCTTCCAACGCTGCGTCTGCCGGTACGCGGTCGCCATTCTAGAACTTTTCAGCCCAACGGCAATCCGTTCTGCGAGCAATGTGCCCTGCCCACTGCCACTTAAGTTTGTCAATTCTTCGTAGTATTCCTTACTATCATTAATTGTATTATTGTACAAGGACACTTTCATAGTATGTTTGTGTGTTTTATGTGTTCTAATGTATGTTGCTGCAACAGATCTGCGGGTAATACTGGAACAGTGTTTATGCCAGCTGTGTTAACAAAACTCTTGTGGGTGTACATAGCAATCCCAGTCGCCGCCTTAACTTTGTTTGACAGATGACAGAGACAAACAAATGACAGATTAGCAGCGTGCCAAAAAAAAGAACCACAAAGCTTTTTTTGACCATTTCTACCCCCAATAAGGATATTTCCTGGGTACAAAAATGATAATTTTATTTATTCCGTCAGTGAGATTATGAAATAATATTGGACCCGTATTTTTGGTTGCATAAAATAAATAAAAATTGTCAAAGATCAGGAGTGGAGGCTTGTGACGTCACTTTGTCAGTATAACACACCGTGACGTTACTCGGTATTTCATCGCACTGTATCGTCGTAATTTTTTGTTTACGTGGCAAAATCATATTATGTGTCAAATATTTTTGAGTTATCTAACTGACGGACTGAATAGATATTTTTTGTCCTATTCAACATTGCCAAATACAACACTAAAATAATATCTTGGATTGATATGCCACCGAAATGATACGTGGCCATTCAACCCCGAATTCTTGTGAAAGTGACAATCGTTGTCGCTGGTCTAAGCTTCCGT
The DNA here is from genome assembly GCA_964057195.1 of Orthosia cruda. NCBI lineage: Eukaryota > Metazoa > Arthropoda > Insecta > Lepidoptera > Noctuidae > Orthosia > Orthosia cruda. The sequence continues at coordinate 6,190,403 of OZ059854.1, forward strand.
GTTACCTACTGCAGCAGGAATTCATAAGCGGCGTTGGCCACTGTCGCTGAACGTCATCCCAAAACAATCAATTGTATGTATATTTTTTAACCGACTTCCCAAAAAGGAGGAGGTTCTATGTTCGACTTCATGTTTGTGTTTTTTTTTTTTTTTTGTGTTTGTTCACCGATTACTCCGTCAATTGTGGACCGATTTTGAAAATTCTTTTTTTGTTTGAAAAAGTATGTTTCGAAATTGGTCCCATTTTGATTTGGTGAAGATCTGATGAAGAACTTCGGAGATATACAACAGAACTCTTCAATAAATAACGGCAAATCTCTCGGGATTGCTGCAATCGCATGTCTGTTTGTTGTTTATAACATTTCATAACATAACATCACGCCAGTTCGCTCTTACGGGGTAAGCAGATTTCTCATTTCACCGGTTATGATCAAGTTTCATGAAATCTATTCTGGCGAAATAGTTCCCTTACTAACTTGCCTATTAGGTACGTACAACTAAAAAGTGAAAAATAAAAAACTTTTTGCAAAAAAATACTACCGACTTCCAAATACAAAACTACAAAGTGAAAAATAACTTAATTTTTTTAAGTCGGTGTCCATAACGCAAAAAATGGTAGCGAAAGACACCGACTTAAAAAAATTAAGTTATTTTTCACTTTGTAGTTTTGTATTTGGAAGTCGGTAGTATTTTTTTGCAAAAAGTTTTTTTTGGCTTTACGAGCAATATTGAAACAGTTAAAAATCTCCATAACTGAGAAACTTCAACAAGGTAGAAAATAATACTGAAAACTTTAAGTAAGCCCCCGTACTTGAAAATGTTCACTACATTTCTTTCAAAACAAACTAAAATTTAATTCCGCCAATAAATACAATACTCATTACGATCAGTAACGCCTCAGTAGTTATAAAGGCGTCCGGTCACGACTCGGAGACGACTCGGTACGACTCGCAATTTCCTATCTGACTGACAATTTCCTTGGCTCGCCCGATTTTAATATAAAACGAGTGAAAAAACATCGCATCGCCCCCGACTTCTGTAGACGGTGTTAGGTTAGTGTGGATAAGACAGCTTGATAATATTTCTAAGGACTACATGCTCAATCTTATTTATGAAAATTCTTGTTTGTCAAGCAAACATATGCGTTAAATTGGCAAAACGGTATACCGCACAATTGGCTTGCACGAAACGTTTGTTTGTATAAAATTGATTTGCACAAAATATCGTGAAGACGGTACAATATAAATGCGCAAATATTTGCACCATCTAGCAAGCTAGCAACAACCATGCAAGTCGCTTTTGAGTGGGTGCCTTACAGTTTTTGAGCCACTTTTTGCACAAACTATTTGCGCATGCAAGTCGCTATCGTGTAGACACCATGCAATTTTTGCACAAAATGTTTGCGCATGCAAGATTGAGCTTGTAGCCGAACCCTAAGGCGGATTGGTAATAAGAATGGAATAATCACTCTTATTTTATGATCACTTAAGTCACTTAGATCACATTTTGATGTGTGAATACATGAGGAAAACGAAGGCGATCGACAATTATTGCTGATCTCCATCGCAGACACCTGTAACTTTTAGACCTACTTGCTATGAGCTTATATCGAGATCAAGAAAAGTCAACTAGTCAAAGGGAAATCCTGATAACGTTAAAATTTTTCATCTTTCAAGTTTTATAGGAATACCGCCAACATATTTTATAATCAAATTTCTCTAACAATGTCCCATCCACACTATTCCTCCGCTCCTTTCAAAATGGCTTTGGCGAGAGAAAGAAAAGTGGTTCGCGATGGCCGCGCCCCCCCTCCCCGCTTCAGCACCCCGCTACCCCCCTGGGCCGCCGTGTTATTTTACAAAAGATGCTGTTTTATTCAAGTCGCCATTGTATTTTTGTATAAAATATCGTTGCTTTAGTTCAAAAATGTTTGTTAAAGAAAATAGAGGAATTAATTTTTGAATTTTCGTTTTCGGATCGTGGTCACATCTTCTCTGAACAAGTGACTGTGTGGGGTAATTTTTCCATAGCAGTGGAATGTCACAAAACTCATATTCTGAGCTAACCTAACCTTTTGGGCTAACTTAACCTTTTGAGCTAACCTACCGTGAGTTGGGTACTCATAGGTATCGAGCCCCAGTTTCCCAATGCTGCAATTCAGTTGAACATTTTGGAAAACCATTTTTTTTGATATTATACATACTTTGACCTACCTTCTGTGTTTATTCTATTTTGTTTGTTGTGTATATATTCTATTTTATTTTATTATATAACTAGAGGACGCCTCGCGGTTTCACCCGCCTAGTTCCCGTTCCCGTGGGAATACAGGGATAAAAAATAGCCTATGTCACCCGGGGATAGAGTAGCTTCCCAACGGTGAAAGAATTTTTGAAATCGGTCTAGTAGTTTTGGAGCCTATTCGGTAAAAACAAACAAAAAAATCTTTCCTCTTTATAATATTGGTATAGATTATTATCCATTTCCGTAAGTGTGTCCGTGGCATCAACAGTGGGCCCTATCAGAATATCAGCGCAACGTTATTTGCTTTTTTAATATCGTTGCACATGCTTAGAATAGAGCCTCTTTGGTCTCGCACGGGGTTTTTTCTCGTGTCTCGTGTGCGAGTCACAAATAAATATTTTCTTTCTATATTGGAATGACCGCTCTAGAAGTTTAGGTATGCATTTTGAAATTCCGTTATTTTGCCGGGGAGAGCTAGACCCTTCCTTTTGAGCTTCGGATGCTTCCGTATCTCATACGAATAGGTATTTATTACTGCCGTAAAGTTTAAGCAAAAATTTCCAGAGACGTGTATGGACTGAAAACTGTGACGTGGTCAAAACTGATCTTATTGAGGGTCAAGTTGACAGTGGTAACCTAAGCAAACTTTCAAAAAGTTTTTAACGAGTGGAGACATTTTCACGGGTTGGGTTGTTTGAATTAGGATTTATTTATTTTTAGGAATGTAGTTTTAGATATCATGGTGTTAGGTTAATTTTAAAAGTTCTTTATATTGTACCTCAAGATATGCTGTACAAATATCATTACATTTTAATTATTTGTCTACTGATGGATAACAATAACAATTTTAATTATGATTAGTATTAAGTAAATATTCCAACGTACATTGGGCTCGCGTGGTGGATTACGGCCTATTCCTTCTCACAGACAGGAGGCCTGTGTCCCAGCAGTGGGAACATTAAAAAGGCTGATGATGATGATGATGAAATATTCCAAATTATTTATATCTAGAGGACGCCTCGCGGTTTCACCCGCGTAGTTCCCGTTCCCGTGGGAATACAGGGATAAAAAGTAGCCTATGTCACCCGGGGATAAAGTAGCTTCCCAACGGTGAAAAAATTTTTGAAATCGGTCCAGTAGTTTTGGAGCCTATTCGGTACAAACAAACAAAAAAATCATTCCTCCTTATAATATTGGTATAGATAATAAATAATTTATTTATCGATCTACGTAACTATTACATGTAATATACTTACACCTGCGAACCCTGTTTAGATCTCAACCTTATTGCTTAGAGTATTTAGGGCGAAAAGAAGTTGATCAACTTTTCCGGTTTTATCCACTTATGAATCATACTCAGTAGTTACACGATCAATCGGCAACGGCTCAAAGTTCAAAAGTAAGATATAAAATGTAAAATGTGAAGACATCGACCAGTCTTCACAAATGTTTTAGAACTCTGTTTTTTTTTTTTGCACTTGGATGTACTGCCCTCATATGAAAATTTCCTTTAACTGAGGTTTGCTATTAGAGAACCTAATTATGAATTTACCCGCCTTTGTACATAAGCTGTCCATTTTATTTCTATCTTTATTTATATTATGTATGCAATAAAGAAGTAAAATTTCAAAATTTAGAAAAGCCCCCCCCACATTTATCTTGCGAAAACATCGCGATCTAAACAGTAAAATGCGCATAACTTTTGAATGGCTGAACCGATTTTATTCAAACATAGCTAAGAACACTCTCGATACAATCACCTTTCAAACAAAAAAAACTAAATCAAAATCGGTTCATCCGTTGAGGCGCTATGATGCCACAGACAGACACACAGATACACAGACACACAGATACACAGCAACACGCCTCAAACTTATAACACCCCTCTTTTTCCGTCGGGGGTTAAAAATAATAAAATATAGAGTGCACAAAAGTTTCATCTTCACTACAAAGCAACTAAATAATCTCTGCCTTTTGACTTTTTCAGGCACGGTGTATCTGAAGCGGACTGGACGCGTGTAAACCAGAAGATCGACTATCGTAAACCCGCTAAGTAGAACTAAGTCAAGCTGTTACCATGACACTTAACATGTAGATCGCGAGTTCGCGACAGTGCTCCAGTGTGGACGAGGCTTTATAATATGAAATATACGCGCATTCATTTCATAAACGAGAAACTAGTTTTATTTACAATTTTACATGAAGGACTGAAAAAAGACGGCAGGAGCGTCGAATGAGGCATGTAAAGGCTCCGTAAGAGCCTTTACAGAAACAAAACAACTTATCACACCCGTACGTACAAAGCGTTTTGCAAATACTTTCATTGTGCGTACAGCTACGGAGTGGAATGCCCTGCCGGAGTCTTTGTGTCCTGATAGCTACAACATTGGGGTATTTAAGTCAAGAGTGAATATGTTACTTCTAGGCAAGCGTGCTTCACGGTCGACCTCATCATCACTTAACATCAGGCGGTGCAAACGCTAGTGGTCAAACGCGAGCCTAACACAATAAAAAAATCTCCTATATCTAAATTGAGGACCCAGGGCGTAATCACAGGACTTCACACACAGCAGCAGCAACATTTAGACATGTAAACCCACATTTAAAACAATCCTTAATTTATTCTCGGCAAAGTAAGCTACGCGTACCTCATGATTGTTATCAATACTGAAGAAATTGACAGCTCAAGGCGTCATCATGTCTGGTGACATCAATAAATTGCTATCAACAATCTGTCTGCCTATCAAACTTAATTAAAGCAATTACACTTTTGACTGTTCAGTGGCTATTTGAAGCGTGAAAAACTTTTATCGTCTTTAATCCAGCCAGATCGTTCTGAACGGACCTCGGACTGCTAAATTATAGGTTTGCAACGAAGAATCGGGATCAGAACTGACCAATAGGTATTTACATAATAACTTTCTTCTTCTTCAGAATCAGAAATCATTTATTTGCAAAGAATGTAGGTAACAAAACATAGTTTTGATGGTGTAAAAAAGATAAAACAATTGGACCAGTACATTCTACCGTATGGCATGCAACATTTAGCATTATAATAATCATAAAATGCAAATCTATAATAATCAAAAATTGTCAGGTAATCAGTTTTAAATGTCACATTCTAATAAGTCAAATTCAATTAATCAAAAATTGTCAGGTAATAAGTTTCTAATGTCATATTCTTAAAAGTCAAATTCACTGGAAAATATCTAAAAATAAAAAAAATTGAAACATTGAGCAAATTCATAGGTTATCATTTAAAAACTCACTGACAGTGTAATATCATTTTTCAACTAGTAGTTTCGTTAATTTCTTTTTGAAAAAATGAGATGTATCATTTTTAATGTCATTAGTTATTTTATTGTAGATAACTTATCCCATATGCATAATAGTCTTTCTTATTAAGGCTGTTTTGAAACTACCTGTATGTAATAGACCTTTGTATTGGGATCTCAATAATGCCGTCTTGAGGAATGATTTATCATTGTTTCAAAAAGATTAAGGTTCTTTTTAACAAATAATGCTACCTCCAGAATATAAAGTGATGGAAAGGTTAATAATTTTAGGGACTTAAACATAGGAATACAGCTGTCTGTTGAATTAATGCCGTCGTATCGATTCCTTGTTCTTTCTACACACTGTGTCTTCGTTTATTGGCCAACTTTCCTGTCGCAGGTCTCCTGGAAGAAATTTCTAATGAAAAAAGCAGTACCTACCTTTTGTGCTCTTGAATCTGTATTCTTACTTTTCTTTGTAAAATGATTTTGTAAGTACATTAATAAATAAGATGAATCCAAAATTAAATATATGCGTATTTCGAACAGAATTCGGCCACGTCGACAGCGTTATCATTTACCAAGGTCTTTCAGGGTGCAGGTGTTGTTCGCGGATAAATTTGAAAGAGAGTTACCGCGGCCCTGGACAAGCAACTGAAGGAACACGGGTGGGTCTAGTCAGTAAAAGTTTGACATCCCCTTCCCAGATCTCCCGGGCAAAGTCAATGGATGATATCCCAAAACAAAAAAAAAGGGTGTAGGGTACCTAATAGAAGATGAGCCTACAAAAATGAACAATGATACGCCAAAAATCATTCAAAAGTTGCCTTTTCGTTTACAACACTTTAACACACCTATTTCAAAACCACTTAACGCATCGGTTAACGAAACCACTTCATGGTTAAACTTAACAAACCGTTAAACCCGTCTCAACAGCAAGACCAACATACCTACCTCAAAGTCATACTTAAGTAATATTTAAGTGCTACATTTTAGAAGATCCATTGCTAAAGGCTTTTTCCTTTTGCGATTGATTTGTATTCGCAAAGATAAGTAATTAGGAGCCCACTCCGGGCCAGATCCATAAATCCAAGAGGTGGGGAGGGTCCTCCCTTGAAAAAAGGGGGTGTTCTTCTTATATTTAAATATCGAACCCCTTCCGGGTAGGTGCCACGGTTTTTCCAGTAAAAGGGGTAAGTGACAGAAGCAGAGAATTTGAGGGCGGTGGAGTTGTTCGACGGTTTTATTTAAAGGTGAGTATCGAAGTTCTTTTTACTGTTTATTATTTACTTTGATTTCAAGCAAATAGGAAAATGATTATACTCGTAAAATAAATATTTACTGTTATTCGATTTTTTTTTGTTCCATCTGGCCAACTTCTTGATAGTTGAAAAGTAAGTGATTTCAGTTTTTAAGCTGACATGGTCACAATCATTACATGGTAAACATAACGAAACAAATATTAATTCTAGTAAGTGATTTCATTGAAAGGTATGCTTTGTGTTCTAATATCCTATTTACGGATCATTAAACTTAGGTAGGTACAGTACAACTATTTTCTCAATGTCCCTCGGCAATCACCGCATTTCCGAATACAAACGAATACTGATTTCCATGTCCATCAATGATTAGATTAATCGTGTATAATAATTTGAATTTAGAACTAAGTACTTTATGATTGTTTTGTTTTGATTGCCGTGTGAACTATATGGAACTGTAAAACTATTTTTCTATTTTCCTTTAGCAGCTTGCCTCCCATTTTTAAATAAATTACATTAAAGTTAAAAGAGTATTAACAAGTCTATATACTGCCAAGTTGATTGAGAACGTTCGGTCTACACCAAGTGCAAAGGGCAACTGATAGAAAACCGACGACTGACGAAACACAAAGTTTGCCGAGGGGCATTAAGAAAATAGTTGTACTGTAGGTAGGTTACTAAAATAACATACATCTACCTAGAATTAATATTTGTTTCGGGATATTTACCATGTATATTTTGTTTTTGGTTGAGAGCTCGATATTTCGGCACCGTTACAAGCGCCATGATCACGAGAACTAAAATCTTGGCGGGTGGGTGTTGTTCACGAGCTGACATATCTGTCTACCCTCTTCCTCACTCGTTTTTCACGCACGATGTCGCTACCACCAGAACTCGTCTCACTAGTTACTCGACACTGTTCAGCACTCGTCTCACTAGTTACACGATATTGTTCACGACAAACGATGCTCACTGTATTCACTTTTGACAATTGATCAGTAGTTTTTCGATCTTTACATAGTTGAACCACTGGATTCCAGGCTCTCGACAATTGAAACCCGTCGTCCCTATTGAAATTTTTGCACTTGGTTATTTCAATTGCTTCCCGAACCATTCTAGGTATGTAATGGCGTTCAGTCGAGATAACCTGTGGGTCATGTAACTCAAACCAGTGGTTTGGCCCTGATTCGAGAAGATGTTCTGCTATGGCCGATTTTTGGGTATCGTTGTTATTCACTGCCCTAATGTGTTCCTTGATGTGTTTCTAATGATTGTGACCATGTCAGCTTAAAAACTTATATACATCTACCTGTTTGCACGAGTCTTCTATAACGAACAAAAATATTTTAGTAACTAAACTGCAATAGTCATAATATCCTTTAATCTGTATGTATCAACTAGCTTCTTCCAGCAGCTTAGCCCGCGTGAAAGTCGAAACTTATCTCGAGTTATCATTATGTGCTATTCCAGACTATAATCTATCTCTGTGCCAAATTTCATCCAGATCCATCCAGCCGTTTGAGCGTGAATGAACACACACACACTCACACACTTTAGCCTTTATAATATTAGTGTGATTTTATTCGTAGCAGTCACCTATACGGCCTACGCCGTAGCAGGTGCGACTACAGCCTACGCCGTAGCACCAGTCTACGCGTTTCTTTTAAAAACTTCTCCATTCAATATAATCCTCGTATTTCAAGGATATACTTCAAAATTCTACATAGCTCACTTTAATTAATGACAAAAAAAGTAACACAACACCACCCCACAGTTTTCGCTGCCCCGTCTCAAGATGGACTTAAGAAGCAAAAAGGAAAGAGTCTAAGGGGTGGCCCCCACCCGCCGAGCCCATTGGAATACAGAATAATAATCGCCGAAAGAAACGGGGAGGAGGAAAAATATAAATATAGCCCTAGCCGTATCTTCCTCAGATATTAAAATTTGTTCAAGAGAAGGCCGAGCCAGTTTCAATTTTGCTAAAATAAAATTATTTTGAACCGACAAATGTCCGACCTTTCTCCTTTGTTGTTTGAGACGTTTGTACGATGTATACAGATCTTTTATGCTGAAGCCTAGACGGTTTGTTTTTCTTTGTTTATTGTAAATGTTTTCTTTAGGGAGAAAGGAAAATGGTTTTTTGAAGGCGGAAAATGTAGGCTTCATTTTGTGTAACGTAGATAAGATATTTAGAAAAATGTTGTTTATTTAATTTATTTTAGTAATTAAGTACATACCTACTAAGAGTTACTTTCGTAAAAGGGGTCGTAAATTGATCCTCCGGGATCAGCAGTGTTAATTATAAAACGTGGTGTGTATGTAAAAAGCTGTTAAGTTTCAGAAATGGACGTTTTTAGGTTAATTTGACCAAAACCAAACGCCTGAAGTTATCATGTAAATCATATTTATGAAACCTCTTTAATATCAGAGGCCTACGATCAGCACCAGGCGACTAAACCTACGACACTCAAACTGACAAAAAACTCCTAACTTTTTTCACTTTATCCAAAACTTTTAAGTCTTGAAGATCACTAAAAGTGCTAAAAGTGTTAAGATATAAGGAGATTGCACACAAGAATGGCAAAAAGTAAAAGTGTAGCGCGGTGGCTCGCAGAGTTCTCACTTTTGAACAACTTAAATCGTGCCCAACTTTAGTTTTGGAGTTGGAGGGACAGCAAAAACGATGTGTAATTCGTCAAATATTCAGTTTGAGGGTATGGTTTCGATTCTTTTGAGATAATGTACTACTTACTTAGATTTTGAATGTGAATGAAAATTTAATGAATATTTTTGATTTTGTATAGGCCATCATTTATCATCACGTTCAAGATTAATTTATTCGTTTTCAGATTGAGTTTTAGACGGGATTAGATCAACAATTTTGTTGTTATTGTGTAGCTGTAGGCATATTAATCGATTGAATCAATTAGGTATTATTGGTGCTTCTGATACATTTGTAAAACTTGCAGATAAAATCGTATAAACATACGCAGCAACAGTCGTAAACCAGTGGTAATTAACGGCCGCGACTTACAAGTTGTAGGTCGTGGTTTCGAACCCAGGCAGACGCTTTACTTTGTGTAAATTATTTCTTCACCATTACTCTGAAAACGGTAAAGGAAGACATCGTGAGGAAACCGGCAAGCCTTAGAACCAAACATTCGAAGGCATGTGACATCCACCAACACATACTCGGTCCGCGTGGTGGATTACGGCCCATTCCCTCTCACAGAGAGAAGGCCTGCACGCACAACGGACCAAATGAGAGTTTAATTGCGGCAAAGAGGTCCATCGTCATATTCTAACATATCTACCTAATCCTGCCGGCTTTTTCAGAACTCATTGAGCATTATATCAATCTAGCCTTGTCCCAACTGTATTTATTAGGTTCGTTTTTTATTTCTAGTCGCTGTAGCTGAATACCAGTATTCTGCCCGGACACCACCAAAGCGTAGATGTGCTGAAAATCCAGCTGAGCGGTGACGAGATGTGTGAATAACGAAATTTTATAGGTTGTTTAAGAAAAATCTCCTCTCCGCTCGTCTCGTCTCCGGAGGTGGAGTCCGCGGGCCCTTCTACTTGTATGGGCTGCAAAATTAACCTGCAGAACCCATTTTCTGGATAGCACAACACCTCTTAGAAAGACTGATATCAAGAAATTCACCGACTTTTTCCCTAAGCATAATCATTTTAATCTCTATGATAACTAAGCACCTATTTTCAGAATTTTTCCTGAAACTGTTCTATAATTATATCTTTAAGATAAGCTTTGTGAAAGATTTCTTTAATTAAAACGCCGTGTAACTCAATCGCTAGCTCGTTTAAAAGAAAACGGTAATGAAAGGGTAAGACCGTCGTCTACTATATTATTTTAGCGTTTTGTTAGTAAAAGCTTGGTTTTTTTTCTTGCTTTCAGCAGAATGGTTGAAAATGCCATTTTTAAATTTGCTATCTGGGACTGGGAGACCAACAGCATTTAATATGCGATATTTTTAACCGATTTCAAAAAAGGAGGAGGTTTTCAATTCGTCGGAATCTTCTTTATTTAGATGCATAACCTTTTACAACCGGACATAAAAAGTTTAGATTTTTGGTAATTTACGATATAGGCCGTATTTGTAGAGGAATAAGGTACCCAGTAAAAATATTGAAAACCATCGGTAAAGCTTGGCAATCTGTATTGGGAACGCGTGGTGAATTACGATCCACTCCCTCTCACGCTCTCACTAAGATGAAGCTGTATCCCAGCCGTGGGAACATAATATAGACTGATTGATTGTGCTCTTGAAAACTGCAAAATAGTAAGTAGTGGTGATAGTAGTCAAACGCAACCATAAGGTAAAAAATGGGTTGCCACGCAAAAAAAAAATACATCATAGGTGGTAGGTAGGTACCGAGATACACAATGGTTTCAAAACGAATTCTAATACAAAACAAAAAAAAGTTTTAATTAATTCAAGTTTTATTTTGCTAACCCTACTAAAAATACATAAGTTAACCACCTGTTGACGCGTGCCCTTACAATAACATATTAAAATTAATAATTAGGGTTGACGTGTTAAACAGATTGACATTCTTTACACGATTAGATAATAGAGGAGGGGTTACAAGGAAGAGAAGTGGAACAACCATATGAAAAGTTACAGATAGGTGGAAAAGCATAACAAATTGTTTGATTCGAGGGTATAGAAGAAGGTAAAAAATAATTTTCGTTTCGGAAGTCGGTGTCTTTGATATCTCTTGTTTTTATCGTTTTCCGAAATCGACTTCCGAAACGAAAATTGTTTTGCATTTTTTTGTGTTTTGCTTTTGAAGTCGGTTTATTTTTTTGTGTATATGTTTTTATTTCCTTTTCAGTTTTAATACATTATCTCTAAAAAGTTGAAACGTAAAGGATTGACACAATACCCATAGTAAGTCAATTTACACATTTGTGCTTTTAGTCGATAAGGAGTTGTATGTTCCATATCTTGAAAACAGCTGAACCGATTTCGATGAAACTTACTCTATTCCTTATGTCTACGCTGGAACGCATCTCTTTTACTTTATTGTTGAACACACCCTACGTCGGCGAGATTTGCTGCAACTTCACTTCACTTAAGATATAACGTTTCTGGAACGTTTTTTGTCGCGACACGGTATATTTTCTCTACACTTAATATTGTTGAAGAAGAAGAATAAACTATTATAAGTAGAGGGTCGATCTTTCATTGAATCGCCCACACCCTAAGTTGAAAGATACCTAATCCAATAAAAAAAGAATGATCATGATCCGATAAGTAACTTGGGAGAAATGCGTGGACAACCACACATACAAACTTACATACAAAAATACATACATACACTTATGAAATTTAGCACATAATTATTATGTTTAGAAGTCCACAAAGAGTGGACATTGCATTGCATTACATTATGTGGATATTGTGCCGCCTTTTCTTTTTATTTCGGTAAAAACAAATAATACTAACGACATAGTTAATAAAGCTATATATTTTAGAAAGTTTTGACAGCATTTTGACACAACAACTTTAAGGACCACACTCCATCCACATCAGATTTTTTGAATTTTTGCGTCATGTTCATATATATATCTTCAATTTCGTCTTACCCCATGTTCTTAGACTTTACTAACTTTGAGTACTTAGCAATGTAGCATTCATGGTAAATGGCTAGACAGATTGACTGTATAAGTACACACATTTTCCCTCTAAGAACGTACTCCAACCAATTTTTTTTTCTAAAATTTCTAAAAGCAAGCAACCATCCTAAACGCTACCCTTAAAAAATGAGCCAATGACACGGCCGTTGTGCAAAAGAGACAGCAACAGGGGGGGTAATTTTTGCCAATACTTAAACGAAGATAGATAGGCAACTCCCCAACGGGGGGTGTTTTAAGAAAATTTTAACTTTTCTTTATTCAAAGTAATACCTCCTTGGAAGGGGTGGCGAGGGGTGCGCCCATTTTTCTTCTAGTATTCTCTTTGGCCAGTCTTAAAGAGAAATAACAGTGCTCTCCAACTTAAGCATTTATTAAATCCGCTATTCAAAATGAATTTGTGAAGTGTTTTTGTTTTATTTTAGAAACGCTCTTGTTTTTGCCTTTTTAATTAAAAATTTTGGTGTTAAGAACGATATGAGATAATTTATCGGTAGGTATCGTTAGTGCATAGGTACGCACACGAACACATACTTTGAAGTGTATGAATGAACAAGCTTCTGGATCCCCGGAACTTGGTGCAAGATTCCTTAGACACACAACGATCTCATGGGAAGACCAGTGCATTGAACGAGAGATAATGAACTACGGAGGAACACACATTCTACCTTCACACTTTTACTCAAACAAAACATCGGACTACCCTTCAAAACGAACTGCAGGGTGGACTCGACAAGACCGTAAGGCCCGCTTGCACTGCACCACCCTGTGTTAGTAACTCCGAGTTATAGTAGCTAGCTAGCACCATTATGTACGACATATTTTAATTGAACCTCGTGTTAGCAACTAACCCTGAGTTAAGTTTTTGGCGCAAGTGGGCCTAACTGATCTAATGTGCCCACATCCACTTTGAGATGTGAACAAGTCTTTATAGGTATTTTTATTGTACAGTAGGTACTTTGGTTGACCTACTCTAGGATCTTGCTAATAGTTCCAACCAATCAAAGTAAAATTGTAATGGAGTTCCATAGTGTAGCATTTAAAAAAGGCACATTGGTAGTTACTTGCCTGAATTTGAATCCACGACCTCAAGCACGAGAAGCAAGGTATTAGCCCATGAGCATTGAAACTTCTTACAGGAACAATTTTATTTATGAATAAAAATATAGAATTCTACTAACAGATCGCAACTACAACAAATACTGTATGGAGAACGACGCCTGCATTCTAACAGCGATGGCGATTGTCAAAATTACTGAAGAAATGAAAAAAAAAATTGTAAGGTATTGATCACGTGAATTTTCCATAGCTTATATTATTATTCTTACCAACTCTTATTTTCACCAATTTTATGAATTGTATAATTTTACATTTTTTTACCACTTTTATAAATTTTATGTTTTTTGACTATCTACTTGGATTAATAATTAGCGCTTATTACTATGCAAGTTAGATTTTAGATTCTTTGAAATTGTGAATGGTATGTAATTTTTGCACTGAAGTCAGAATAAGTATGTAAGTTGTTTAATTGTTGGTAAACCTAATGAAATAAATAAATAGCGCTTGGCAATCCCACACATTTTACCAAACGCTAAGCAAGACTTTCAAACGGAACGAGAACTACATTTATTTTCGACTGCCACCTAGCGGAGGCGACCCGAATTGCTTGGTAAAGAATGGGCTTCTCTCTCCACGATCAGAGTTAGGGTTACGCAAGCTGAAAATATCCCTTTGTGACAAGCTTCGGGGTATCAAAAACAGAGGGCGTCATCTCAACATTTTATGTAACGAGTGAATATCTGCCTGGTCTTTTCCTAATTAAATTAATTAATAAAAGAAATAATTTTTTTTACATAGAATGACTGCCAATCTGACCTCCACAATATTATTACTGGGTAACATTATTCTTCTTCTTCGTCGTATCGATGATCCTTTAAACGTTTTGACAAGAATTTAGCCACGGCAACAGCGTTTTCATTTGCCTCACAAATGTCCTTCAGAGTTTAGGTGTTGTTGCACAGAGAGCACGATAGGTGAGGCATTGTTTGGGTCGTAGCTTCGCAATCGCACTGCGGGTCATCTAAGTGTGCTTGTAGCGACCCACTTGGCTTCGGAGTCGGTTTAAAGATTTCCAGGTGGGCCATGGAATTGTGGGCTGCAGGCAGCTTTTCTGCAGGCTCAACATAGTCAGTCGGAGAATGATGTTTGAGGAGCCAGTCTCTTCTTTGCATTTTAACATATAACATGATAATCCTCGGTAAGACTGGTTGTCAGATAGGCAACAAGTGATATAACAATAAAATAAGATTTTAGAATCATCGCACGGGGTTCCGTAGTCAAGGAACCCTTATAGTTTCGCCATGTCCGTCTGTCCGTCCTTCCGCAGCTTAGCACAGAGACTCTAGATATTAATCACGCCGACAAAGTGGTAAAAAGTAAAACCATGTTTTTTTTTTAGATTTCCTCCTTTACAGGAGGAAATCTAAAAAAAAAACGGTAGAGCGTAAAAAAGTAGAGCGGGGATGTTTTTTTCTCGTCTATCCCATGGTGTGTTGTCCCATTCAAAAATATTACGGGTCTGTGAAAATCATTTTTCGATTCAGGGATCAGTTTGCGTAAAATTAAGCTTTAGATGGCTAATTTTTGTTAAGAATCAAGTACCAACCCTCCTCCTCCCCATTTTTTTTGTTGGGAATTCATCCAATGACTTCTCCCGCTTTGGGTGAAGCGGGATGGCGTGTCAGACTTTTAAGAGAGATGTAAACTGTGGCAAAACAAACATCCTGCCCCGCCATACTCCATTACTCCGGCAGAGCATCTGCCCCCTGAACACGAACTGCAGTGGCCAATCTGGAAATCCCTAAACCGATTGCGGGAACAGGTTGGTCGCTGTAGAAAAAATCTGGCCAAATGGAGTCTCATAGACCCATCTCAAACACAGTGCCAGTGTCCCACAGTGCCCCGTCGCAGGACATGCCCCGCCTCCTTGTCTGCCCTTCGTGCCCATCCGCCTGCACCTTTCGGGACCTGAACGTGGCAAATGACAGAGCGGTCCATACTGGTCAGACAAAATTTGAGTATAGTTGAGTCAAAATTTGAGATTATCGACACGAAAAGAAGAACTGACTAAAACCCACCCGTGTTCCTTCAGTTGCTTGAGCCAAAACCGCGGTAACTCTCTTTCAAATTTATCCGCGACCCAGACAGGCATCGGCCCTAGCGGACCCCGTCAGTTATAGCTGACATCTCTTTGAGGCGCGCGTGGAACACTACGCGCCGTCGACTCGGGCTTGGTCCTTATCATACGGCGAGCTACTCATTACTCACCGTCCTACGGTGGCCGGGAATCGGCTTGTGACTCCCGATGCCCAGGGCGTCTCCTGCGGTGGATTGGGGCGTGAGGGCGTCTCCGTTGCGTCTCCCTCACGCGTTCTGCCTCCTCCTTCGCGAGCATTACTGCTTCGCAGAAGGAAGTGACAGCTTTTCATGCCCTCTCGCTCCGTATCATGGCCTGAACCAGGGCCGGACGCGAGAGGTCGCTATCGCCGATCGCCTCCACGAGGACACGGCGTTGCTCCCAAGCGGGGCAGACCTCCACCGTATGATCTACCGTGTCCTTAGGGCAATCCTCACAATGGTGACACCCTGGCGTTTCCTTCCGCCTTATCCTGAATAGGAACCTCCGGAACAGCCGTGTCCGGTGAGGACCTGCGTCAGGCGGAAGTTGAGGAAACTTATCGCCACAATTGTGGTGTCTCCTCCCCCCTCCTGCCAGCTAAATGGTAGCTTCTGAATATGTGAAAAAAATCACGGCAGGTATATAAAACGAAAATAAAAGGAAAACTATCACAGCTAAGTAGGCTTTACAAGTTTACGAGTAATAGTCGACCAACTTATAAAATGTACTTGGAAAAGTAAAAATTTTGTATATTAATGTATGAGGTCAACAGATTTCGAACGGTAAAGTTAATTTTGTCCCTTCGTTATAGCAATGTTGGGTGCTTTTTTTAAGCTATTGCATAGCTTCTATCGCGGGCCTTGAGCGTGGAGACCAAATCCAGAAATTCCGTAACTAAAAATTCCGTAACGAAAATAACCTCTGACAATGGTGATCAATGTGGACCTTATGCTAATGAGAATAAGGGTCACTTTTGCTTGTCAAAGAAAAGCGACCTTATTTCAATGTGAATAAGGGTCACTTTTTTTTTTTTTTGTTTTTATCGTTTTATTAATCGGAAATAAATGGGGGTTCAGCTCGCTACGTTTTCGAGTTTTTAACGTTTTTAATTTAAAGGCTCAAATTCGCTTGGCAATGACAAGTTAAAATAAGAATTTTTATTATGACGGATGTAGGAAATATTTTTTATGTTCTATTGAAGTTGAGGTTCTTTATTTGTATCCTATTTTAAATTCCACCGCGTTCAATGTAGACTTTATGTATGTGGGAATAAGGGTCACTTTGAAAAAGCGACCTTATTGTGAGGGGTCATTATTTAAATTTATTATTTGGGGAAAAGGTAAAAAATATGATAATAAAGGGGTTGTTAGAGGATGGCTTTAAGGGTTTATTATTGTGGGTGGACCGTGATCTGCATTTACTATTTGGGAAAAGAAAGTAGATTTTAAGAACAATAGGTGAAAGAAAATTACTAAAATTCTCAAAAATTAAATGCTTATGCTATGCTAGCTTTACCGCGGCAGTCCCCGAGTGCCACACGTCTAGTTTTTTATTTATTTTTGTTACGTTTGCTCTTGACTCTAGTCTAGGTCAGAGGTGACAGAGACAGAGTCGACGTTGGAGTGAGTTTACCCAGAAGAAGCCTATTGTGCCTGTGAAGCTGATTCGGGTTGAATGCATTCGGAAACACAGACGCAGATAGTGGGTTCCATTCCTTCGCTGTGCGCATTATGAAGGATGTTTGGAAGCGCTTAGTGCGAATTGGTGGAATGGCAACAAGGTATCATATCACATAGGATGTTCACTTGCAACGTCCGATGATAGAAGGGGGCTGGAGGGATAAGGTCGTGGAGTTCTTGAGCACACTCTCCGAAGTACAGCCTGTAGAAGACCGACAAGCAGGGAACCTTGCGGCGATGAGCCAAGCTGCCTTTTGAGCGCCAAGCGGTACCGAGTGCGATGTGTCCCCCAGCGCCAAGCTATAAATGTATAACGAATATATAGTCAAAAGTAGTGATGTGGGTAATTATAGTATCGATAAATGTTACTCACATGTTTTTTTTTATAAATGTACCAGAAAAATAGAAATAATGACGTATTTCGATAAAACAATAAATAAAATAATGACACATTTCGATACCTTGTTTTATTAACAATAGTTGTGATAAGAAAAAGCAGAATACACTATAGATAATGACCTAACAGATACATAACTCAATTTAGCCATAAGAAGTTGGCTACATCCCTATTGTCTTTTGGCGTCATCCAGTAGTCTTCTAATCAAGACCGTGGCGCCCGGAGCACGTAAAATTTCAATTGTTATAGGAATGTGAATGTTCAATTTTCTTTTTTTTTTCGCTTATCGATGTTTGTGTTTATGCTAAACACACATTAATATTATTATTATCGATTTTGCTTGGCCACGTTACGCGCTTCGTTTCTGGATTCGGCGTATCGCATTCAAAGTAAGAACGCAATTGTTGGTATGTTCTGTATTCTGAGATATCATACTAATTTCGAATGTAGGTACCTACTTACGCCAATCTAATGAAGTTATTAAACGAAAATATTTTATTTAATTTTTCTTACCGTTAAGTAATGTACACTACACTCAAAATCTTCCGTCTGATGTACTCTCGTATTTATCGGATTCAGCTTCCTAATCCACATCTTGTACGATTTTTAAAAGTTCTTCAGAACGTAATTCATTAGCTTCACAATTTTTTTTTATCGATAACGATCCATAACAGCGCTGCACTATCTCAAACTGACCTTGATGCACTTACGTCTATGACGTCACAGGTTATCTTCTATTGATGTCCATGGCGCACGAGGCACCGATATCTATTAGTTTCGTAGTGACGGGATCTTTTAGTGTCCGTTTCGATGGCGCGGCCACGGCGTTTTTTTAAAAAAAAAAACTATGCAAAGATTATGTAAAAATTTGTAAAACTTGATTCCCAAAACCATAAATTTGTCAAAGTTATGGTTAAAAAGTTTTAAGGGTTTGAACGTGGCCGCGCCATTGAAACGCGGCGAACCGCGCGGCCACGGAGATCTTCAAAACTAAGGGTAGCAGAGACCTGAAATTTTGGCAGATAACAGATTGAATTTGTAAAAAATTTGTAAAAATATAGAAAAAAATCCTAGGTTTATATTTTAGGAGCTGTAAGACTAAAACCCCATGACCGCGCCATTGAAACGGTGAAAAACACGCAATCGCCGATATCTCGCTGAAAAATCATCGCAGAGGACTGAAGTTTTTTGTAAAACCTAGATTTGAATTTGTCAAAATATATAAAAATACAAAGAAAAATCCTAGGTTTGTATTTCAGGAGCTGTAAGACCAAAACCCTTTGGCCGCGCCATTGAAACGGTGAAAAACACGTAATCGCCGATATCTCGCTGAAAAATCATCGCAGAGGACTGAAGATTTTGTAAAACCTAGATTTGAATTTGTCAAAATATATAAAAATACAAAGAAAAATCCTAGGTTTGTATTTCAGGAGCTGTAAGACCAAAACCCTATGGCCGCGCCATTGAAACGGTGAAAAACACGTTATCGCCGATATCTCGCTGAAAAAGCAACGTAGAGGACTGAAGTTTTTTGTAAAACCTAGATTCGAATTTGTCAAAACATGTAAAAATACAATGAAAAATCCTAGGTTTGTATTTCAGGAGCTGTAAGACCAAAGCCCTATGGCCGCGCCATTGAAACGGTGAAAAACACGTTATCGCCGATATCTCGCTGAAAAAGCAACGTAGAGGACTGAAGTTTTTTGTAAAACCTAGATTCGAATTTGTCAAAACATGTAAAAATACAATGAAAAATCCTAGGTTTGTATTTCAGGAGCTGTAAGACCAAAGCCCTATGGCCGCGCCATTGAAACGGTAAAAAACACGTTATCACCGATATCTCGCTGAAAAACAATCGCAGCGGTCTGAAGTTTTTTGTAAAACCTAGATTCGAATTTGTCAACATAATTAAAAATACAACACAAAATCCTAGGTTTATATTTCAGGAGCTGTAGTACTTTATCGCGTAGAAATAACTTGTGGTTATCTATCGAAGAAAGAAAGTATTAGCGGTGTATTTTTTTGTAAACAACACTTATTAATATGTAGAATTACCGATAATAGGCAAAAAAGTATTTTTTTTTCATAGTAAAAAACTTTCAATACGTTTTGAATGTTCCGATAGGGTGACCATGATTTATTGTTTACAGAAAACTTTCCACCTGCAAGTATTAGAAACTATATCTCAAGGATTCAAAATTAAATTAAAATGAAACGATAACTAAAATACAAAACATATGTTTATTTCTTTAAAAATCATATGAATCACAGATTATTCAGTTACCCCTCCGTACCGTTTATTCCGAACCTAACCCGGTCGCGCGGGTTAGGTTATAGGTATTTTTTTATTTAACTACGATTACTATAACAAAGTCTACGGAGCCCCGTGCATTATCGTATCACCGAAAAAACAAATACCTACTCGGAAGTTCTAAGTACTTTTTATTTGAAAATATAGAATCATGTTATATGAACTAGTCAAAAGTAATCTTACAAGTTACCTACGCCGATTTCAGTTGATGCACTCGTACAACTTCGTAATATTTCGAGCACGGCCACCGAGCCCGAACTTGCTTCGCTTTCGGCACCCCGAGTGACAAATACTTGCATAGGCAGTCGGTCCATAACAATATATAAATAAGAAGCAGAACCGTATTTTCAAATAAAAAGTACTTAGAACTTCCGAGTAGGTATTTGTTTTTCCGGTGATACGATAATGCACGGGGCTCCGTAGACTTTGTTATAGTAATCGTAGTTAAATAAAAAAATACTTATAACCTAACCCGCGCGACCGGGTTAGGATTTCGGGTTAGGTTCGGAATAAACGGTACGGAGGAGTAACTGAATAATCTGTGATTCATTTATTTATTTATTTATTTATTTTATAATTAATGTACACACAGAAAATATATACAGAAAACATATCATGACAGAGGAGTACAAAGGTACTGCTTATTTCTTTAGAAATTTCTACCAGCAGACCCGCGAAAAGGAGAAATGAAGAAGAAATGTAGACAAATTGTGTGTGAGAACAGGAAGAGAAGAAAAGTGAACGACTAACCTAAGAAATATAAACATACACATAATAGTGTAAGTGATACATTCATGTGATTTTTAAAGAAATAAACATATGTTTTGTATTTTAGTTATCGTTTCATTTTAATTTAATTTAGAATCCTTGAGATATAGTTTCTAATACTTGCAGGTGGAAAGTTTTCTGTAAACAATAAGTCATGGTCACCCTATCGGAACATTCAAAACGTATTGAAAGTTTTTTACTATGAAAAAAAAATACTTTTTTGCCTATTATCGGTAATTCTACATATTAATAAGTGTTGTTTACAAAAAAATACACCGCTAATACTTTCTTTCTTCGATAGATAACCACAACTTATTTCTACGCGATAAAGTACTCAGCTCCTGAAATATAAACCTAGGATTTTTTGGTGTATTTTTAATTATGTTGACAAATTCGAATCTATGTTTTACAAAAAACTTCAGACCTCTGCGATGCTTTTTCAGTGAGATATCGGCGATAACGTGTTTTTCACCGTTTCAATGGCGCGGCCATGGGGTTTTAGTCTTACAGCTCCTAAAATATAAACCTAGGATTTTTTTGTGTATTTTTACATATTTTGACAAATTCGAATCTAGGTTTTACAAAAAACTTCAGACCTCTGCGATGCTTTTTCAGCGAGATATCGGTGATAACGTGTTTTTTACCGTTTCAATGGCGCGGCCATAGGGTTTTGGTCTTACAGCTCCTGAAATACAAACCTAGGTTTTTTCTTTGTATTTTTACATGTTTTGACAAATTCAAATCTAGGTTTTACAAAAAAAAATCAGTCCTCTACGTTGCTTTTTCAGCGAGATATCGGCGATAACGTGTTTTTCACCGTTTCAATGGCGCGGCCATAGGGTTTTGGTCTTACAGCTCCTGAAATATAAACCTAGGTATTTTTTGTGTATTTTTACATATTTTGACAAATTCAAATCTAGGTTTTACAAAAAACTTCAGACCTCTGCGATGCTTTTTCAGTGAGATATCGGCGATAACGTGTTTTTCACCGTTTCAATGGCGCGGCCATGGGATTTTAGTCTTACAGCTCCTAAAATATAAACCTAGGATTTTTTTTTATATTTTTACAAATTTTTTACAAATTCAATCTGTTATCTGCCAAAATTTCAGGTCTCTGCAACGCTTAGTTTTAAAGATCTCCGTGGCCGCGCGGTTCGCCGCGTTTCAATGGCGCGGCCACGTTCAAACCCTTAAAACTTTTTAACCATAACTTTGACAAATTTATGGTTTTGGGAATCAAGTTTTACAAATTTTTACATAATCTTGGCATAGTTTTTTTAAAAAAAAAAACGCCGTGGCCGCGCCATCGAAACGAACACGATCTTTTAATATCGATATCAGTATTAACCAAAGTCCGGCTTTGTGTGTATTAAAAGATTTAAGTAAATATATGTGTAAGGGCTAGCAAAATTACGTACATTCTCCATAAGGATCGCATTTATTTCAAAACTCAACATTTTGATTCGAAATAAAAGTGTTTTCTTAAAGTTTTGTGTATATCGACACTTTAGAAACTTAATCAAGAAACCACAGCACTAGGCGTCTTCCTATAAAGGCTACGGCGCCTGGGACACGACAAAAATTTTGGCTGGTATTATTTTTCTGTTTTTTATATAAACAAAGACCACTATTGAAATAAAACATTAAGTTTAGGGTTTTAGGCAATAGTAGCAATACGCACAAAGCATTTGTTCATGTATTTTAATGTAATAAACGATAAGATTATATATTGTCTTCTAATAAAGACGTGGCGTGGGGGGCACGGAAACGGTTGTCTTCTATAGAAGACCGTGGCGCTCAAAAGGTCAAGCTTGACAGCCACCAGTTCAACGTCACCAATGAGCCTCTTAGCTCTGCGTTGCAACGAGTCAAGCGTGGCAAGCTGCTACTTAGCTGAGCCATTCCAAAGGTGGCTGCAAATTCCATGCAGGATCGGACTTGCGCTTTGTATAGAGCTAAAAGCTGGCCAGGCGTAAAGTATCGCTTCACTCTATTTAGGATGCCCAGTTTTTTGGCCGCAATTTGGGCTTTGTGCTTTGCTTTCATTATTTATGAACGTTAATAACGTTACCTATTTATTTTGGCGAATGTAGCTGTTTATACGGAACACTGTGCGCGAGTCAGACTCGCCCCTGGCTGTTTTTTTTTGTTCTTTTCAGATTACAATCCTGCGGGTTGGTTACCACAGCTTTCAAGCAGAGTATGAGTTTTCCATATTTTTTTTATAACGGCATATACTCATCCAATTAAATGCTTATAATCCAATATTTTTTTTACAATTAAATAAAAACACAACAACCATTCGTATGTATTTTTTATTGAAATCCGATTTATGTTACATTTTCACTTTTAAAATTACAGTTAATTCAGATCGCGTAATAACTAGAACTCACGTATCCATTTAACAGTTTATAGTACATTAGTTTATATTAGTTTACAATCAACCGCACTTGAAACATATCGAGGGTAGTACAAATATTTTGTCAACCATACTTTTACGAATACACTGCATCAGTTCATGCTTAATTTAGACTCATTTCGTAAAAAAAACTTGCCAAATGTATAACCTCCTACTTATATGAAGTCGGTTAAATAACTGGGCCGCTCTGACTTTGACTGTTAGGTAGATTTTCATACAACACATAAGTACTTCACATATCACGCATTTTACGGTTAGTAAGTGTTGGCAGACCAACAGCCACATCATCAAGTCTTCCCGCAATCTTTTGCTACCAGATTGCGGGAAGACTTGAATGAGAGTCACGCAAAACAGTTAAGCATAGTACAAAAGTGATCGATAAAAAGGCTGAGTTTTTTAATTGGGCGTGGATGGCCAAAGCCAAAACTATGAGGCATAGCGGAAAGCACTCAAAAGGAGTCACGACGCCGATTTTGACGAAAACTAAAACTGCATCATTGGATTTAAGAAAAATGAATATTCCTGTCCAGGAACCGAACCCGAATGCGATGATTTTGAAAAAAAAACACATGCTGTATTATTATACCATTCGATAGTGTCGCTAATAAGGATCAAATTCTGTGAAGTAATGGCATATGGCAAACTTAAGGAAAAGGCTAATGTTTAACAAAACTATCCGAAATGTTCCGCTATTCCTCATAGTTTCGAATTTGGCCATCCACGCCCACTTAAAAATCTAATGCCAGTAGATGGAATGAAGCTCAAGCTGCAAATGGTGATGATAGTTATGTAATTCCATGATACTTTCTCAGGCCACAGAAACATGGCAAACAAGGGAGGAAGGAAAATGATGGAAACATGCTGGTCCTGCTCCATAGGGCAATCTTTAGTGTAGAAAAAATCAAAATGGGTAATCTATTGTTTTTAAACTGACATGGTCACAATCACTAGAATTAATATTTGTTTCGGGATATTTACTATGTATATTTTGTTTTTGGTTGAGAGCTCGATATTTCGGCACCGTTACAAGCGCCATGATCACGAGAACTAAAGTCTTTGCGGGGGGGGTGTTGTTTACGAGCTGACATATCTGTCTACCCTCTTCCTCACTCGTTTTTCACGCACGATGTCGCTACCACCAGAACTCGTCTCACTAGTTACTATGTAAAGATCGTAAAACTACTGATCAATTGTCAAAAGTGGATACAGTGAGCATCGTTTGTCGTGAACAATATCGTGTAACTAGTGAGACGAGTGCTGAACAGTGTCGAGTAACTAGTGAGACGAGTTCTGGTGGTAGCGACATCGTGCGTGAAAAACGAGTGAGGAAGAGGGTAGACAGATACGTCAGCTCGTAAACAACACCTACCCGCAAAGACTTTAGTTCTCGTGATCATGGCGCTTGTAACGGTGCCGAAATATTGAGCTCTCAACCAAAAACAAAATATACATGGTAAATATCCCGAAACAAATATTAATTCTAATCTATTATTTTAAATATCTAAGTGCTCGTTTACACAGAGGTCCGTTTTACGGGTCCGCTTTATCGTATACGTTTTTATTCGGAGCTGACGTATGCAGTTGTATGAGCTAGTTCACATACATGACAGTATTCCGAATCGAATAAAAAATACCGATCCGACAAAATATACAGCAGTCCGTTTTACTTGTCGGCTTAATCGTATACGATTTTATTCGGCTATAGCGTAGGTAGTTGTATGAGCGAGTTCACACACACAACAGTATTAAAATACTGATCCGTTTTATCGGACGTCCATCCTTGTAGAAAGTTGGTTGGTGTGAACATTTCCCCCTAGTAGCGACGGAACCGTTAAAACTGTACTGTAAATTCGGTGAACATTACCTCCAGTGACGACGGATCCGTTAAAAACGATCCTGGAAATACGGATATTCTGTGTGAACGTACCCTTAATCGTTTTCTACGATTCTGCGATATTTACCTACAGTATCTAGGGACTTAGGTTCTGTCTCAATAGTTCTGCGAATTTTCTGTGTGGAGTCACCGAAAGAAAATAATTTAATCTTACTTAGGCTATCAAAATAATTTGCAAAGAAATATAGAGTAGAATTTTGTAATATAATATAATGTTAATAAAATTGTTTTTGTAGTTTAAACAAAAAATTCTTAATTGAATCAGTCGTGATATTGCGAAGGTTATTATGAGATTAAATGGGATAGAAAAACCAATCCATACATCCAAACAGCTAACGCATAACAACATGTTTTTAACCCGCAACGGAAAAGAGGGATGTTATAAGTTTGACGTCTGAAGGTACCTGTGTACGTGTATGTCTGTGGCATCATAGCTCCTAAACGGATGAAACGATTTGGATTTCGTATTTTTTTTTTGTTCTTAGCTATGTTTAATTATTGTTTAGTTGTTGCTGTTCTAAAGTTATGGGCGTTTTACTGTTTGAATCAGGGTGTTTTCGCAAAATATCGTGTCTTAATTACGTGTTCAATAGATTGTTGATCGAAGGTGACTACTACTAGATAAATTATGTAGCATGAAATAAAAATGTGTCGGGGGTTTTTTGAATTTTACTTGTTAATTCTGTGTAGCATCCATTCAAACAATAAATTGACACAAGAGTGTCCCATAGGCTGATAGCTTGGAGTAGTCGGTGCCTATAGCTTCAATAGCTATAGCTGTCGCCGTTAGGCAAATTGCAGTTTTTTTGCCTGCGACTGCAAAAGCGGTCCGTGTATTGTAAATCTTGCAACGTCAATTTTTATTTCTTCAAGCAATCCGTCTATAGAAGCTCTAAAGAACCAAAATTATAACCAAGAGAGCATAAAGGCCTATTTAGAGAGGTCAAGAATAGCAAAAAATAGTTCGATTTCATAAGAACTGTGTACAACCCATGAAAATTAAAGTCCTTTGTTTCGAGTACGTTTGCATAAAGTTTAGTACAGTCATGTTTAGTTCATAGTTCATTTTTACTTAACACCTAAAATAAGTCGACGTAATTATTTATTATATACATATTCAGCGTTTTTTACTGTTATTAATAAATATTTCGTCATACATAAATGTCTAGACATAAAATTGGAAACAATCGTTTCTAACGACATCAACATTTTTATTAATGATTTTAATTAATATTTTTTTTAAATAATACTGTTGATCTTTTGAAGACATATAATACAAATCTTTGAGTTTTTTGGAGAGGTTTATAAACCTAATAATTTAATTATAACAATACTAGAGGTAAAATTATCACAGCAAATAAAATACTGATTATGCTTAAACTATAACAAAAAAGGTTTTTGGCAGCTTTAAGAGTAAGTCAAAACGGTATAAATAAAATTCAGTCAAAATAGAGAATATTTCTCTAACAAAAAACTTAAAAGGATATAACAGACACCTTTTTATTTAACATTGTATAATTATAAAATTATAATTATTTATTTGACATTGCATAATTATAAAATTATAATTATTTATTTGACATTGTATAATTATAAAATTATAATTATTTATTTGACTTTGTATAATTATAAAATTATGATTATATTGACTAGACAGACACTCCTTAAACATAACTTCTCACATTTTCGACTAGATATTTTACAATTTTATTAACTCACTTCATAATTATTCAGTACGATATTATTAATTAATAAGTTTAAAACAGCGGCCTTTCGCCGCGAGCATGAGCCGACTAAAACAAAAATAAATTATGGAAGCATCATAGTTTTTTAAAATAACATTAATATCATATTTCCAAAATCACACTGGAAGACAGAGTCTGAAAAAAAAAATGGAAAGTGAGCTATATTTTTGATGATTGCTTTTTATTATAACATTGATCAAATTAGCAGAATACAACTCAGATTATAAAATGCAAAAGAGATACAACATTGTTTTTTCATACAATACTGAACAGTTCGTAACGATTTTTGGTTTTACATTTCATAATATTCTTATCCTGATATCATTATCAAAGGAGATTGCCCACACGCAGGCCCCTTATGAGGTATCGTGTCTGGGATTTCAATATTATCCTAAAATTCGGATTTATTTTTGTGTTTTTTTCCTTCAGTGTCCTTTACTATATATGTACAGACAACAACAGATTAGGTTACTTCACTTGGGTATTTGTATGCACCTTATTGCATTGTAATTTCAAGAACAAAAACATAGTTATATCTCGAGAATCCGGAAAAATAAATATAACGTGTTTTTCTACCAAGTTCATCAAGACATAACCATTTATTTTAAAGAAGCCCAAGTTCCCTTACTTAATGGGCATTCTCCTTTATTCTCTTTTTTTATAATTTTATTTTCTTCCTGTCTCAAACAATTTTATACACATTTATGTGGCTTTTACGCATTTTTGATGAGATCATAACATTTTTTAGAGTATAACTCTTGGCATTTTACTCTTCCCCTTTGGGATACTTGTAAATTCAACTTTAACTTTTGTCATTTACATACGTACTTTTTAAATCATAAATACTTTACGTATTTTTCTCTTATTATAAGGAGTTTTAACAATCCTTTTAATAAAACAAATCTTTGAGATTGGTAAAACAATAAATTAAACACATTTTTCTTAAAATTAATGGTATATAAATTTTTGGCATATATGACATAGATTTTTGGCATTAGAGATCAGTTTTACTGTACAATTTTCGTCTTTTAGAAAGGTTCATTTAAAACCATGTTTTTATAACAAAATCAATACTCAAGGCTCATAGCGACAATACATAATACTTTCTTGGAATATACATATAATATTAATAATTTGGAATTCAGAATTTTATTATAATAATACATAATTTAAGGAAATGACTAAAATCGTCATTGAAAATTCATTTAAATAAAAAATTTGACTAGCACATACTTTAAAAATTGTTGCGATTCTCTAATATAAAATATAATCGTAGAGTTTTGGGACCATTGTCATAAATAGTGGTCGTTTTCATTTGGGTGAGACATTATTGGCTTTAATGCAACACATATCTGCTAATTTAAAATTAATGCCTGGATAAGTGTCTTTTCTTGAGAACAAAATACATTGGAACTTGAAACCGCACAGCATTTTCAGTAGTGTTATTTATCTAATACCTTTAAACGAGTAATTCTTGTGTAAATATGTATATATAGAATCTGAATCTCGGCAACCAAAGATTTTCATGAAATTTAGTATCCAGAGCCATCCGGGGGCGAAAAATCGATCTAGATAGGTTTAATGTTTAGAAAACGTCTTTTTATCTATTTTCACCCGAGCAGAGCTCGGTCGGCCAGGTACTTTTTTATGTTGAGTTTTTCTACAAAACATAAATGGTAAAAAAATTAGACTTAATGCAGGTCTTTGATTATTTATTTATTTGTTTACCCTCGTACTGGAACGCCTTTCAGCTCTAATATACATAACTAGTATATAAAACTGTAAGTCCTGGTTTCCTCACGATGTTTCCTTCACCGTTGTTAGCGATGTCCAAGGTAAATTTAGAAATTACATACGATTTGAAAAGTCACATTGGTACTTGCCCGGATTTGAACCAACGACCTCGAGCACGAGAGACGACGTCTTAGCCACTGGGCCACCACGACATGCTATGCCAGCATGCTAATTAAATTAAAATAATTCAGTAATAATTAGGTAAAATTATAAATGTACCATCTAAGCTCTTTTATAACAGACTTCATTTGTATGTTGATTTAATTTTTATCAATTTATTCAGTAACCTGAGAAGAATTTCTTTCATGAACGGTCAGGAGGTTTAGACAGTGAAGGAAAACATTGTGAGGAAGCCGACATATCCCATTATTTTCTAAATAAAACTTCCAGTGTGGTTGATTACGGCCCATTCCCTCCCCATCAGAGGGAACATTATAGACTGAATATGCTCATTTCGATTGCAGTTCTCCCATATTTTGTGGACAAGAAAAGATCTTCAATCCAGGCAAAGTTTGTACACACATATTGTGCAATTATCATCTGTATTGTTAACCAGTTTTGTATCAATAAGCTCGATAATTTTCATTGTATTGTGATTTGCAAGTTCGCAACAGTGTCTACTTCTAATTCACTCCGAAATGGAAATAAAAAATATTTTTCGCTTGCACTACGTCGGTTTTTAGTTGCCATGATAGGTAAAATGTACTAGCAGACAAAGTGAGTTAGGTCAACTGGCAGTCGCGATGTCTTACAAATAATTTTCGGCAACAGTTTTTCTTGTAACCATAGACAGAGAATGGGCTGAGTAATGAGCCTCGTCTCCACTAGGCAACATTTGACGCGCAACACGATCCACTCATCATATTCTGCAACTTTTCACAACAACGAGCGACGTTCCATTGATGAATGGACTAAGAAATGAGCCTCATAACCACTAGGCAACATTTGACTCGCAACACGACCCGCTCAACATAATCTACAACGTTGAACAACAACGCGCGACGTGGCATGGATGAATGGACTGAGCAATGAGCCTCATATGCGCAAGGCAACATTAGACGCGCAACACGAGCCGCTCGACATATTCTGCAACGTTGCACGACAATGCGCGACGTTGCATGAATGAATAGACAGAGTAATGGGCCTCATATCCACTAGGCAACATTCGGCGCGCGACACTTGCCGCTCATTGTGTTCTGCAACGTTGCACCACAACGCGCGACGTTGCATGGATGAATGGACTGAATAATGAGCTTCAAATCCACCTAGCAAATTTGACGCGCAACACGATCCGTTCAACATATTATGCAACGTTGCACGACAATGCGCGACGTTGCATGGATGAATGGACTGAGTAATGAGCCTCATATCCACTAGGCAACATTTGACTAGCAACACGAGTAGCTCAACATATTCTGCAATGTTGCACGACAATACGCGACGTTGCATGGATGAATAGACTCAGTAATGTGCCTCATATCCACTAGGCAACATTTGACTCGCAACACAAGCCGCTCAACATTTTCTGCAAAGAAGAACAACAACGCGCGACATTGCATGGATGAATGGACCGAGTAATGTGCATCATGTCCACTAGGCAATATTTGACGCGCAACATGAGCTGCTCATTATATTCTGCAACGTTACATAACAACGCGCGACATTGCATGGATATACAACGTTACTAAACAAAAGTTCCTCGTTGCTTTTCAACATGATAAGCAATATGTTGTACATCATGTCGTGCGTCAATTGTTGCCTAGTGAACACTACCACTGTGTAGAAAGAGACAAAAAGACATTCACATCCTCTATGTTTTTGTGCAGGACCCATCCACTCCAGCAAACCTGTGACGTTGCCCAATCTTATAAAATAAAACGCCTGATCACTTTATTTTTTTCCATTACCTTGTGTATTATGTAGCACATTGCCTAAGAAATTCGTTTCGAAATATGAACATTTAGACACAAGTTTATAAAATAAAACAAAATTACATAATTACAGTTACGAAATGACTTTTGTATGGAGTTTTGATATCATTATGTAAATACAACGTAATTATTTTTCTTTTTGGCGGCCAAGTAAGAGTGAAACAATTTGCAATTTAAAGAAAAAAAAGTACGTAACTGAATAGGCTACTGTTGGTAAACGCTTTCTGCCGCTACGCCCGCGCTTTTTCCACCACCCCATCCGGCAGAATGATACTAAACCTGTTACCTCTCGAAAAAGCGCGCGTTGATTGTGTGTGGTTTTTAGTCTGAACGATGAACTAAAATGTTTCTAATAAATTGTTGTTGGAACTTATTTGCATTTAATTAAGTAAGCTCATCAGGTAGTGGAAAAATAATCGTTCAGGTCTCGCATAAAAAGGCTTTATTTTAACACACGCATGTAGATATCCATCGCTCGTGTTAAAATCTCTACATTTTATGCTCGACACGAAATGTACTACGAGTATTTACACTTTTCTGAATGAATGTACTATTTACACTTTTCTTAATGTATTTGCTTCATACCTGGGCCATAACAGCCAACGTATTGTGATAACGTATCTGCTCTGTTGGATATGCAAGTCACATGGCTGCATATAACAAAGCAGCAAATCTGAGCTCGCATTTACATTGAGAGCCAATTAATGCGGTCGCTGTGGCCGAAAACGGCGAAATTGCATCATATTTGATGCTATAGGCAACACTGTCCATTCTCCGTGTCTATGGTTATGACTAAGGGCCGGCGCTCACTGACGGCTTGGCACGGTATAGGCTTTATTCGTGGACATATGATTTTCGACCTTATTTCAATGAAAAACAATATATCACGGGAATTTAACGCGATGATTTCGATTGTTTATTTACCTATTTCAACGACCATGGTCCCGGGTAGACTGCTGTCTCGGTGTACTGGCTCCGTTGGAGCAGAAAATTCTAAGGACACAGTCAGTGTTGTGTGTAGAAATGTGAGGGTATAGGATGAATTTTCTGCCCCAACGGAGCCAGTACACCGAGACACCAGTCTACCCTGGACCATGGTCGTTGGAACACGGCCGAAACGTTGGGTGAAATAGGTAAATAAACAATCGAAATCATCGCGTTAAATTCCCGTGATATATTGTTTTTCAATTATGAAACGCGAAAGTTTTAAAGTTATTTCAATGACTTTAGCGCTGAAATTCCTTTATGTCTACACATGCTGAATAATGCCGTGCCGTGCCGCGGCAAGGTCGAAAATTATTTGTCCACGAAAAAATCCTTTGCATTGCCATGCCGTCATTGAGCACCGGCCCTTACACGCAATATAATACTCAGCTGTATATTTGTCTTCGTTGGCTTTATTACATACATTTTATTAGTATGTACCCTTGTTGTACCTTATATTTATTTATTTTAGGATTTTGTAAGATAGTAACCTATGTTGATCTTGGTGCCATGATTTATGATTATTAATGAAATATTACCAAATGGGGTAAACTTTTTCTAATGTCAGCCGTGATTAATTGAGCCTAAATCACGATTATCTAATTTACAATACTGATTATCACTTACACATTTACCAAAGTTACATGATTGGTCAGATATTAGAACATTCATCTCTATTGCAGTCTTGTTTTAATTTACCTGACAAGGGAATGTGACTTTAGAGATTATTTTCTAGCACTTATTATATAGAGAAAATCTACAGTTATCAAATAAATTTACTATCCCAATTCTGGGCTTGGAATTATCTATACATGGGTTTTATTAACTAACAAACCCGTTGGGTTTTTGAGGTGGATTACGGCCCACTCTTCTCTCACAGAGAGAAGGCCTGTTTCCCAACAGTGGGAACTTTACTAACGTATATTTTCGTAATAATTTCTTCCGACGTAGTGCACAATAAAACGCACAAGCGCTCACCGCACGACAAGCCTTAAAAACACTATATTACAATATCTACAAAGAAGCCAAGCTCATATCATAGAATTATAATAAAAAAGTCGCGACAACTATATATACTATGTGTAAAAGCTAAAACTTTCAAACTCGGATGCTACCGCGAAAATTGTAAAATTACTATTAATTTAATGTTTATTTACTTAATTGGCCCATTTATTTAGTAGACTAACACTAACCTACCTTGGCACGAGTCTTGTTGGCGCATCACTTCACTTCACTATATGCTGGCCCGATGTGGGGGTAGTTGAAACGTCAGGGTATCATTCACGAAGTACTCCTGCTCTTCATCATCAGGGAGATAGTACCCGTAGCTACCATCGTTCGACACTTGGTCAGGTCCGTGGGTCCTCGGCATCTCACAATTGTAATCATCCCAGTTCCTTTCAATAGATTTTCTCCGTTTAGCGAAGAGTATTGAGCCGTCGAAAGCGTACTCGTCGTCGAAATGTAACACGGCATCATCATAAAAGTAATTCTCAACTCTTTTGTTGCTTGTATTTCTTGCTATGTTCTTCATAAGCTTCTTTCTTGCGTAGCTTGATTTTTCCGAATCATAATCGTCTACTAGAGGATCGTTACTGCGATTATCTGACCTTATATTCATTGAATATAGCGAGGAACTATGAGGGCTTGTCTCTAGTCTGGTACTAAGACTGTGTCTATAAGACACTTGTAAGTACTGTTCGTTGTTGTTACACCTCATATCGTACATCATCATGCCTCTCCGGAGCTGTTCGCGTCTTTTCGTGACCATCTCTCGGAAGTCTTCGGCTTCTAGTTGGAAGTCGTTGGTCTTAGCGTTCATGTAGAGGTAGCCTGAGGCGGAGTTGAGTCGTAAAGACTGCGATCGGTTTTTGGAATTAGATTTCTCTATGTAGCGAGGTATGCTGCCTAGCTCGCGGTAATTCTTTGATTTTATTTGTCTGATGTTGGTCGGTTGTACCGGTGAGAGTGGATCGCGGTATGGTATTGATCTGAAATGGAAATAATAAGAGAAATATAAGATGAGTAGTTCGTACACTTAACGTTAACTGAATCAAGTTAAGCCATGACCATTACCAATGCAATGACTGTTCGAAACACTAATTATATTAATGACTGACTAATTTCTGCCCGCGGCTTAGCCCGCGTTAAAGTGTTTTATCCCATCCCAAGGGAATACAAACTATCCTATATCCTTCCCAGGGTCTCAAACTATCTCCATCTAATTCGGTCCAGTAGATCCAGAGATACAACCTCACAAACTTTACCTCTTTATTATATTTGTATAGATTTATTTATTCATTATATACTTTTATCTACTCTCATATCGTAATATTCGAATTATAAAATTCAAATCGAGTTTATATTGGCATACTTTATAAACACAATACCGAAATTTAAAAATAGAATCTTATTATAACACTATTTCTCTAACAAAATAATGCTATAAAACAATTTTTTTCTATTACGATACAGGACAAATCCAAGAAGTTAATCACTAAGGAGTTTCCATCAATATTTTTTTTGTAATGCCATTTTATAGAACCTATTATAAAAAGATTTGATTCCAATTTTAAATTGTCTATGACAATGCCCGCTTTAGACTTAGCACGCACTGCGATTTTTATTCGCGCGAATTTTGTTTCCTTCTACCTGTTCATAGAGCTCAAAATATTCGGACGAATAAGATTCGCGCCGTGGTGCGGTGGATTCTGAGGCAAAACACGGATTTCTTGCGGCATTATTTCCAGACGATTTCTTTACCGCAATGCGAACAACTTCATACAATTCCATAGGTCGCAGAATGGGCGGAATAAATCGCGTGAATAATGATCGCAGTGCGTGCTAAGCCCGCGCTTGGCGCCATTCATACGTTTTGCAAGTTTTACTGTACTGAATTTTTGAATTATTTAAATTATTGTTTAAAAATGTCTGATATAAGTGAATATGAAGAAAATTTGGCTCCACCCGATATTTTAGATGCGGCGAAGGAAATTACTCTTAATTTATTACCAGCAAAGTCCAGAAAAGTATATGACAAATGCTATCACGATTTTATGGCATGGAAAATGCAAAAAGAGGTATTTAGTAGGTTCAATCCCAATTTATGAGTGTAGATAAAGTAGTGTATGAAACTGCACATAACTAGGTATTAAAACATTCGTGTGAAAACTATTAAAAACCTCGCCTACGGCTCGGTTTTTAAACACACACTCATGTTTTAATACTCCTCATTATGCAACAGTTTCATAAACTACTATATTGTACACCACATAAAATTTACAGGAGAAACATTTATAAAGGTAAGTGTACAATGGGCGGTCTTAACGCACAGGGCAATCTCTTACAGTCAAACTTTGGATGGACTGGACGAGAGAAGGGCAGTCAGTGTACAAAACTTCTTAAATTATATTTTTTTTTTTTTATTATATATAGGCTCGCGCTTGACCACTATCTCGCCTATAACATAAAATACATACATACAATACAAAAACAGAGAAAGGAGAAGAATAATTACAGAATAATAATAAATAAATAAGAATAATTACAATTATTATTAATAATAATGATTACTAATTTATTATTAATAATAATGATTACTAATTTATTATTAATAATAATTATTACGAATTTATTATTAATAATAATTATTACAAATTTATTATTAATAATAATTATTACAAATTTATTATTAATAATAATTATTACAAATTTATTATTAATAATAATTATTACAAATTTATTATTAATAATAATTATTACAAATTTATTATTAATAATAATTATTGAAGTTACACAATTTATCTAGTATCTTTGGTCTCCCTCTAGACACATAAAATCCACTACAATTGACCACTCTCAAAACGTTTTGACGAAATTATAATCGGCATAAAGTAAGACAGGTTAACCAGTCACGAACGCAATATTAGTGCCCGTTGACATGTACCTACGTCTTGAGGGAAAGCATATGAGACGAGACGAAAAGTGGATAACTTAGTTCATAGGTCATTACATACTGAGCAGACCACAAATTAACCGTCGTCATGAGAATATTATAAAGTAAAACAGTCCACTTACTTGTTTGGTCCGAAGCAGTTGCAGGAACAGCTGCACACGCTGGGCGCGTATTCTTCATCTATGTACAGTGGTACCAGCGACGTATCTCCTGAAATTAGTTCAAAACACGATTAGTTTCACTGGTATTAGACTACTAAGCCAGTTTGAACTGGCCACTGGTCCTTGGGAGCCCTTGAGATGAAGATTTCACCTTCTTAGGGTTGCTGTACGATCCTAGGAATCCTCACGCGGGGTCCCATCAACTCGACTAAACTCCTGTTCAACCAAAGTACCTAAGGTTGTGTAGTTCACTATCTGTTACTATTATACAGTTCGCAAAGGATAAATAAAAAATATCCAGGAAATAATAGTATTTGGTCATATTAATTTTCCTGCCATACTGATTTATTACCACTACTACTTTACCAACAAACTGCGATCGTCTCACAAGGGGTGCGAAGAATACCCGAAGTGGACCCGGCCACCCCAATAAACACCGACGACTGGACCTGGCATTATATAACACGCGAACACTCCTGACCGATGAGAAGATAGCCGAACTC
Source organism: Orthosia cruda (assembly GCA_964057195.1). Classification (NCBI taxonomy): domain Eukaryota; kingdom Metazoa; phylum Arthropoda; class Insecta; order Lepidoptera; family Noctuidae; genus Orthosia; species Orthosia cruda. Next base: position 6,226,556 of record OZ059854.1, read on the forward strand.
GAGGATGAATTGAGCAGGTTGCGATGGAGTATTATAGGGTTATCTGAAGTCCGAAGAGAGGGGGGACTCGATAATCCTCAAATCCGGTAACCTGCTCTGTTGCCGAGAGGGTGACCAGCAGTCCCAAGGTGGTGTCGGGTTTATCGTCCACAAGTCCCTTGTGAACAACGTGGTGAAGATCGAGTGTGTCGACCAGGGTGGCGTATCGTATACTCAGAATATCCTCAAGATATTCGCTAAAGGTCATACAGGTCTACGCCCCGACCTCGGCACACCCCGACGACGAGTTAGAGACCATGTGTGAGGATATCTCTAAAGCCATGCATGGTTTCAAAACTCACTTCACTATTTTCATGGGGGACTTCAACGCGAAACTGGGCAAACGAGACGAGAATGACGTCGGAACCACCGGGGTCACCCACTGGGCATTTTTGTGAAGAAGGAGGGTCTCTATATGATAAACTCCTCCAGAAAGCAATAGCACAGGAAGTGGACCTGGCAAAGCCCCGATGGCGCAACTTAAAATGAGATCGACTTCATCATTTCAACCAGGAAACAAATGTTCAATGTTGGCTCTGTGAGCAATCACCGCATGGTAAGAGGCACGTTGAACATTAATATCAAGCTTGAAAGTTCTCGACTGATGAAGTATACGCTCCGTCCAGCACAGATACATACATACATAAACTCACGCCTTTTTCCCATGGGTATCCCCAGCAGGCAGAAACTACAGAACGCCACCTGCTACGATCCTTACATACTTCTTTTGCTTCACTCACATTCATACATCTAGTCATACACACACGCCGGTTATGAGTACTGCGCACCTGGCCTTTTTGAAGAACATCAACTATAAAGTCAGATCACAGATCTGGATCCAAAACCCCGAGACCTTTCAGCTCTAACTCCAGAATCGTTTCGAGTGCCTAGGGAGCTCCGTGGACGAATACAGCGATGGGTTTGTGGAAGCTGTCCATACGGTCGGGTCTAAGTTTTTCAAGTACAAAGTCTAAGTACAGATATAAACAAAAACCTCTCTGATCCTACTCTCATGCTAATAAAGGAGAGGCGTGAGATGATCCTGCATTCTTCAGACGATGCGTTGAAATACCGGCAGCTTAATAGAAGGATCTCAAAGTCCTTGAAAAGCGACCTCCGCCGCTTTAATACTGAGCGTATTAAAGACGCGATTGAGCGGAACAAGGGCTCCAGGGTCTTTGTAAGAGATCTGACTATTGGGCAGAGCCATGTCACGAAACTGAAGACCGACGATGGCAGGATCGTATCCGCCAAACCGGAGCTTCTAAGGAAGATCGAAAAATTCCATGGGCAGTTATACACATCAACCAGTAAACCCGTCGCGAATCTAATAACAGACCCTAGAGCTAGATTGACCCGTCACTATACCTAAAACATTCCGGACGTCAGCCTGTAAGAGATTAGGATGGCTCTTAAGAACAACAAGGCACCGGTAGATGACGGAATTACGGCCGAACTCCTGAAGGCGGGTGGAAAACCAATACTTAAGGCCCTTCAGAAGCTGTTTGGTTCCGTCGTACACGAAGAGAAAACGCCACAGGCATGGTGCAGGAGCGTGGTGGTAATACAGGCCCATCTCACTTCTTAGCCATGTCTACAAGCTGTTTTCAAGAGTCATCACGAATCGTCTCGCGCGCAGGTTTGACTATTTCCAGCCTCCCGAACAAGCCGGATTCCGTAAAGCTTTAACACCGTAGACCACATACATACGCTGCGGCTGGTTATACAGAAGACCGAAGAGTACAAGCCTCTCTACTTAGCGTTTGTGGACTACGAGAAAGCCTTCGATTCGATCGAGACTTGGGCTGTACTGCAGTCTCTCCAACGGTGCCAAATCGACTACCGGTACATCGAGGTGTTGAAGTTTTTGTACAGAAACGCCACCATGTCAGTTCGACTTCAGGATCAGACCTCGAAACCTATCCTTCTGCAGCGAGGTGTGATACAGGGAGACGTTATATCGCCGAAACTGTTCACCACTGCACTGGAGGATGTCTTCAAGGTTCTGGACTGGGGCTAGGCATCAATGTCAATGGCGAGTACATCATTCAACTTCTGTTTGCCGACGATATAGTGGTCATGGCTGAGACCATGGAGGACCTCAGTATAAAGCTCGATGACCTCAGTGGAGCTTTTGAAAGAGTGGGGCTTAGGGTGGTCATGGACAAAACTAAGGTGATGTTGAATGCCCATGTTACACCCACTTCTATCAAGGTTGGAGACTCTACATACACTCGAAGTTGTGGCCGACTATGTGTACCTAGGACAAACGATCCAGTTGGGTAGGGCCAACTTCGAGAAAGAGGTCAACCGTTGAATCCGACTCGGCTGGGCAGCGTTCGGGCAGTTGCGCGGTATCTTCTCGTCCAACTTACCACAGTGTCTCAAGACAAAAGTCTATGACCAGTGTGTGTTGCCAGTGATGACCTATGGCTATGAGACGTGGTCGCTCACAATGGACATCATCAGAAAGCTTACAATCACCCAAAGGGCAATGGAGAGAAATATGCTCGGAGAATCCTTGCGTGATGGAATCAGAAATGTAGAGATCCGCAAGAGAACCATGGTTACCGACATAGCCCGAAGAATTGCCAAACTTAAGTGGCAGTGGGCAGGGCACATTGCTCGCAGAACGGATCGCCGATGGGGCAGAAAAGTTCTGGAGAGGCGACCGCGAACCAGAAGACGTTGCGTTGGAAGGCCTCCCACCAGATGGACCGATGACCTGGTGAAGGTTGCGGGGATCCGCTGGATGCGAAACGCACGGGACCGGTCAATGTGGCGACGCTTGGGGGAGGCCTATGTCCATTAGTGGACGTCTTGCAGCTGATATGATGATGACTATGTAGCGGCACCAACGCCGCCACTTACGGACTAATGACATGACGTCACATAAATCCTGCATCGCGCAAGCAAAGTTTTCGGCGCGATTAGAACACATACAACAGTCCGACAACAACCGTTGGGCAGTTGCCCGGACCATACACAACACCCGTCTGGTCGGAGGATCCTCCCTTTTCTATGGAGGTTTGTGGGACTTTTCACCCTGTTCCGCATACCCCCAAAACTGATTTACTTTTGGAGATGAGCCACTGTTCTTAACGATATATATAATAGCCCTTTCCTTGCAGTCAGGTAAAAATCTATTGTTGTTCGTTAGTCTAGCTAAAACTCGAAAACGGCTAGACTGATTTGCATAATTCTTTGTTTTGTTTGCCCGAATACAGGGCAGGTTCAATTGTTGACGTAGGAGGGTAGGTAGAAAGGTAGGATAGGTAGATAGGTGAGGTAGGTAGGTAGGGTAGGGTAGGTTAGGTAGGTAGATAGATTAGGATAAGGACATACCTCCATTAGTCTACTGAGATTTTCTAATTTTCTGTTTTTTTTTTGAGATAGGGTAGGTGGGTAGGTAGATAGGGTAGGGAAGGGAGGGTAGTTAGGTAGATAGCCAGTTGACGGCAGCGAAGCCGCGGGGGACAACTAGTAATAAATACAACATACCAGCAGTGATCTGCCTGGGGTCAGCAGGCAGGCGAGTGCCGCGTGACACTCCTCGGAGTACAGCTCCATCTGCTGTGATCACGTCGCCTTCGAGACGCACTGCCACTTGCTGCGCCTGTAATTAAAGACAAAGAGAACATTTAAAGCTAGATAAATAAAAAAATCATACTTAGCTAAAACAAACGGGCAAACATAATTTAGGCCGCTCATAAACCTAGCTAGTAGCAGCTGGTTGAGGCTTGAGACCTGCTGATTAGGCACGTAAAAAAATAATCACAAGAAGAATGGATAGAACCAATGACCTGCAGCCTTGTTGCGTAATGGATTTGGTATGAAAAATCGACCAATCACATGTGAGATGAAAGACCCAATGTGGATCTGTTATGTGATTGATCGTTTTTAGGGTACCCAAAGGGTATAAACGGGACCCTATTACTAAGACTCCGCGGTCCGTCTGTCTGTATGTATGTCTGTCTGTCTGTCACCAGGCTGTATCTAATGAACCGTAATGGCTAGACAGTTGAAATTTTCACAGATGATGTATTTCTGTTGCAACTGTATTTCTGCTATAACAACAAATACTAAAAACAGTATAAAATAAATATTTATCTCTTCAAAGTTAGAGTAAACAGGCTCCTTCTGGGTAAGCTCACTCCATCGATTCAATTTTCACAGATTATGTATTTATATTGCCGCTATAACAACAAATACTAACAATATAATAAAATAAATATTTAAGTGGGGCTCCCATACAACAAACGTGATATTTTTGCCGTTTTTGCGATAATGGTACGGAACCCTTCGTGCGCGAGTCCGACTCGCACTTGTTTTTATTACAATAAGGCCGCTGTTGTATGCTACGAATGAGTTAAATGGAAAAAGAAAATGTTTACCTGTTCAGCCTGAACACAGTCCTTCTTCCATGTTGAAAGCCCTGCTATTGACTAAGGAATGCTATTTAGAGTATGACCTGTTCACTTAGAGCCTGGTCCCTCTTCTCGTCCTCCGTGTTCATGGTGACAAACCTCAGCACCAGCAGGTTGATGCACGCCGCCACTATGGCCAGCCCGAACAGGATGAAGATTACGTACGAAGGCTTGTCGTTTGACTGGCGTGAGAAACATGGAGCTTATCGTCACTGTCATGGCAACTATAATACTTTTGGTATTGTAGTTGCCTACAGTAGTCTCGCAGGGGCCTACTTTAGTGGACTGGTATGAGCTGATAATGATGAAGTTAGGCGTCTCTTAACACATACCTCATGATAGTCGAACGCTCATTTGCCACCCATCCATCACATTGAAAATAATAAAATTTTCGGATCCCATGGTTCTCATCCTTGAATACTCTGACATCCACAACTCCCAGGCGATGCTATGTGTCTCTATTTTGGATCCTTTCGGATCCCATGTTGGTGGTCCTTGGAGCCGGGTCCTATGGATGTGGTCCTTCGAACAGGATGCCAAATTTAAAACCTTGGTTTTGGAGGTTTACCTGTTCAGCCTGTGCTCGGTCCCTCTTCTCATCCTCGCTCATACCACTTGTTCAGCGTGAGAAACCTAAGAGTCTCTATTATGGAAACTATGATTTATTTATTTATTAAAACTTCATGCAACATACAGGTACTGGGTGATGCTTCTGGTATTGTAGTTGCCTACAGTAGTCTCGCAGAAGCCTACTTCAGTGGACTTGTGTGACCACATTGGAATCCCATACTTCTTATCCTTGGTTCCTCTGGAATCCACGGCTCTCAGGAGATGCTATGAGTCTCTTTTTTGGATCCTTTTGGATCCCATGTTGGATGTCCGTGGATCCGGATCCTCTGGATATGGTCCTTCGAACTGGATTGCAAAAATTTTAAACTCGGTTTTGGAACCTTACCTGTTCAGCCTGTGCCTGGTCCCTCTTTTCATCCTCAGTGTTCATGGTGACGAACCTCAGCACCAGCAGGTTAAGACACGCCGCCACTATGGCCAGCCCGAACAGGATGAAGATCAGCGCGAACATCACGTACGAAGGCTTGCGGTTAAGGGCGTTGTCTTTTTGAAGGGCTACCATGTCGCCGAAACCTGTGGAAGAAGATTTAGTGATGAAATAAAGACACATTATCAATTATTTTATTGCTCCGATATCAATTATTTTATTGATGAAATTATGTTATTGCTCCGAATGCTTAAACCCACCGATAGTAGACACTCATTTGTTTTATACTTACATATAATTATACATACTTTGACTCACCTTCTGTGTTTATACTATTTTGTTTGTTATTTATTTATTCTATTTAATTTTATTTTTAAGTATTTTCCGTGAGTGTCTCCAAGGCATCAACAGTGGGCCTTATTAGAATATCAGCACAGCGTTATTTTCTTTTTGGATATCGCTGCCCATGCTGAGATAGGAGCCTCTTTGGTCTTGTACGGGGTTTTTATATAATTGTTTATTTTATGTTTTTGCTTATTTCTCTGTCACCCGTGCGGTTCACAAATAATATTTTTTTTTTCTTCTCATTTGTTTGCATCTAATACCAGTTACCAATCAATTTACTACCATGATTATACCTTAACCCTTAACCATTTAAGACCTGTCCAAGGAAGAATTTAAGAAGAGCCTTAGGGCACTACTGGACTACGACTGTTATATGCATTCGAGACTGCCGCAAGTGAGTATGTTTTGGTCACTCTCGAGATTCCCAAGAGAATTCATCAGCATTTAAAATTATCAGGTGTTATTCCAGTGTTGATTGAATATCGAAGAGAGCATGGTTACTGTCTAGCTAAGTAATTAGAAGTGTTGATTACCAAGGGTGTTACGGACTGAATTCCCAAATTTGACAACAGCTTATGGGTTTGTGAATATTAACATTGCCTTAACCAGATTTCTTGGTTCATTACCTTCCTTATTAAGTAAACTTTTCTTCGTCTGAATGTCTGCATTTCGAACTAAAAAGCAGTTTCTATCAGTACTACTTTATAACTTACAATAGTGGTGATGGTATAAAACAATAATAGACGCTGTCAAAGTAGCTGCAGCCTTCGAACTTGGAGAAGGCGGCCGCTCCGCCGACGATAGTCAGCGACGACAACATGGTCACCACACAGATGAGGACCGCTTCCGAAGCGCTCTTCTGTGTGCAGTTCATACTACTTACCAACCAAAACACCAGCACCATCAGGCAGACAGCTTTGAGGACTATCGAATACAGGCATTTAAGAGACCCGATAGGTTCAATAGTGGATTACTCCCACTACAGTTACATCCATCTAAGACTTACCCAAGAGTTTGGACCAGCAGCGACTAGACTTAACCAATACAAATTCAGTGTATTCCTTAACTAACTTACTGTATATTGATGAGAGTGTGGTTACTTGCTACCTAAGTTGGTGGTAGGGTTGATTGCCATGGGAGTACCAGATCTATTCCTCTAAATCTAACAACAGCTGATAGGTCTATGAATTTCAAAATTGACTCTCCCAAATTTCTTGGTTCTCTACTTTCCTTAATCAGTATTCTTCTAAAAAGCTGTTCATATTGAGTATTTTATAACATGGACTTACCAATAGTGGTCAGTGTGATAAAACAATAATAGACGCTGTCGAAGTAGCTCCAGCCCTCGAACTTGGAGAAGGCGGCCGCTCCGCCGGCGATGGTCAGCGATGACAACGTGGTCACCACGCAGATGAGGTCCACTTCCGACGCGCTCGTCTGTTTGCAGTTCATCGCGCGTTTTATTGACTTTATTATTACGCTGGAACAAAAAGTATGGCTTTAGAAATGGAAGCGTCGAGGTAAAGCATCTAGGAATCAAAAACCGTTGGGCAGAAGAGAAATATCTCACAAAGCAGATAAATTTCTAGTTACAGATTATTTTTTACCCGACGAAGCAAATCCCTTTTGGGTTAAGTTTTTGACCGATATGAGTGTATGTTCATCTGTTCCCTCATAACTTCTAAAATACTTATCATAATTTGACAAATGTGTGTCGTTGGAAGCGTCTTGTTTGTCCGCTCATTATAGGATATGTGACGTCAGTTAAATTGAACATGGCGCCCTCTAGGGGGGCACGAATTCAAGAACAAAAAAAAACGGCCCACCCTGTAATCTGTATCATTGAACAGGGATATTAAAATGGAGGTAGAGTTTGGTACATCATATTTTTGTCAAGCTTACCGTTTGCAAGATATATCCTGTCAAAGTCATGAAAACTACTTTTTCAACACACTTGCTCATAAAGTGGCTCTAATTTCACCGCAATTAGGCACATAATGACACCTGTTATCAAACTGTGACTTTTTCATTACTATTATTCACAAGTGAGATAAAGAGTATTTTTTTTTAATTTATTGGTTGAGTTGCTTTGTTCTTAAAAAAGTTTTGATACAAAAAAGATCGTGCTCAATAGTACAAATGGGACACATTTCATGGAACTTCGTATTTAAATATATAATTTCAACTTGTACGTGTTTAATAAATAAAACTTTCACTCAAATATAATTTTTGTTTTATAAAGAAAACTTGAAATTCCCCATTTTGTACGTGGCTAAAACGCGATCCGCGAAAACCCAAAAAAAAAAAAACATTCTTTTTAGTCTATGGGCGGTCGCCATTGTTAGATGCGCGCGCATAGGAAAACTGATTAATTTTGCCCGCCATTGCGAAAAAAATTTCACAACCCGTTTTCACTGTTGGAAATGATTTTTTAGTATTATTTTCTTCACAAGTGTGTTGAAAAACGTCGTATGATACACGTGTGTATTGATGATTACCGTCCTCGGCTCTCTTAAGACCCTCACCTAACGGCTCGGGTCTCAATGGCGCCTCAGCGGTAATCACCAACGTTACACACTTGTACCATAATGTACTATTTTACCCGTCTACGGCGTCGCAGTGTTCGTCGTCGAAATTGATGATACACCTACTGGCATAATTCAACCCGAACTTAGGGTGTGTGGTGGATTAAGGCTCCCACAGAGAGGATGCCTATGTCCTATCTGTGGAAACTTTAGTGGCCGATAATACTTATGTTACTCACCTACTGAGCCTGTTGACCCTTTCACCGATGCTCTGGAACATGATAAGTCCCAACGGAATGCCGACTATCGCGTAGAACATTGTGAACAGCTTGCCACCGATTGTCGCCGGCGTTGAGTGTCCGTAACCTATTCAATGGAAGGACAATCGGTTTAGTATTAGTAGATAAAGCTTGTCATTTCTAAGGCTATGCTGTCTTAAAACCATCATGAATCCGCTGTGAAGGACAGACGGATATACAAGACAAAGGTATAGCACTATACATTTGTACCCGATTTCCGAAGGCGGTTAATGTGTTTATCAGTCTATGTATGTATGTATGTTTGCTAGAGACTAAACGTGTTGGCAGATTGTGATGATTCTTACTTCAATCGATTAGTCTTAACCTTGCGAGTGTCATAGGCTGCATTAAAATTGGAAAAATGGCGGATTTTGGGCGCCATATTGTGAGGGCCCAAATTGTTTTTTCTTCCAAGACCATCGCGTGGGGTATCAAAATAAAGGGTTTTACAAGGTGATTTCAAAAATATATAACACTTATATGTTTAAATGTAACTTCGAAAAAACAATGTAACTAACTAAAAAGTTATAAATAAAAAAATAATCGCCCTCACCAAATTTCTTGGCCGCCCTGAAGTTGGTTTACCGGATGCACGAAACGGTGCTTTTTTTGTATGATATTTACTACTGCGCAGCCATTGTAGCCAACTTCAGGGCGGCCAAGAAGTTTGGCAAGAACTATACTTCTAAAAAACCGACTGTACTAAAAAGACGTAAACAAGAAGAAAATCATGCTGAGCAGTCGGAGGGTACACCTGGTTTTGATCAGCCAGCTATCGAATATGTATCCTCCGACTGCACAGCCTGATTTTCTTTTTGTTTACGTCTTTTTAGTTCGCTTCTTTAGTTACAATGGAATTATGATGCCATTGACACTTTGTAGGTCGACCCCTGGAGAGACGCAAAGACTGCATGGCCCTCCTGAAGACAATCTTGAAGGAATGTCAACAATAGAATAGCTACAACCTCGGGTCTTTAAGTCAAGAGTGAATAGGTTACTTCTAGGCAAGCGTGTTACACCGTCGACCACATCATCGCTTACCATCAGGTGAGATAGTGGTCAAGCGCGAGCCTATCAAGAATAAAAAATAAAATAGAAATGTCGCTAATGACAATAAATCTATACTAATATTATAAATAGGTAAAGTTTGTGAGCTTGTAGGGGGTAATATCTGGATCTACTGAACCGATTTAGATGAAAGTTGGTATGGAGATAGTTTAAGACCCTGGGAAGGGCTTAGGATAATGTTTGTATTCCCTTGGGATGACAAAACACTTTTTACGCGGGCGAAGTCGCGGGCAGAAGCTAGTGACTAAAAAAAAGATGTTGAACTGTACTAGAATATTATATCTTACTAGCGGGCTGACCCAACTTCGCACGGGTGGAATAGTGAGTTTAATAATGTATCCTCCCATCAAAAATGAATGCAATGACTGCAGTATTTTCATTTCAAAACGTAAACCATTCCCAAGAAATCATATAAATAATCTAAAAATCAAGTATTCAGTTTAGAAGTACCTATAGTATTTTCAAGACCTTTAGTAGTAGTAGGTTAGATAATAAAAATTCATTAAGTATTAGGTAAATACAGTTAGCAACCGGAGTTTCTGGTCTTTTTGCATTCTAATCCAGTTTAAAAAAATATCATAATTTATAACACTAGTATTTCGCTACTTTTCATTTTTTGTTACTCTTCCCATTAATGAAATTACCAGACTTAGGTATATTACTCTACTTTGCAAAGTAACACTTTTCTATTATTGATAATAGTAATAAATCTTTATCCAAACTTCAAATTGGTAAACTATACTAATAGGTCTTATATACAAAGTAGGTACAACAATGTTAGTATTATTTAATACTAGCTTCTGTCAGAGGCTTCGCCCGCGTGAATGTCGAAAATTATCACAAGGAAACACATTTCCGGGATAAAAAGTATCCTATGTACTATTCCAGACTATAATTTATCTCTATGCCAAATTTCATCCAGATCCGTTCAGTAGTTTTTGCGTGAAAGAGTAACACACATACAAATGCCGCACGGTTGGTGTAGTAGTTGAGCGATTGGCTGCTGCGCTGCGTGTCGCGGGTTTGATGCCCGCTCGGAACAAATATGTATGACCTACAGATAGTTATTTTGGCTCAGAGTCTTGTGTATGTGAGTTTATATGTTTGTAAACGCGCCCACGATGCAGGAACAAACTTCTAGTTTGGGGCAATATTTTCTTAAAAACAATATAAACACCCACACTTACAAACTTTCACCTTTATAATATTAGTAGTAATAGAGTATCAATAGAAATAGTAGGAAGATAAATAGGACTTACCAATAGTAGTAAGCACAGTGGTAGCATAGTAGAATGCTCCGGTGAACTTCCACTGCTGACCAGCCTTATGAGGCTCCGACTTCAGCACTACTGTCTCCATAACACGAAAATCCTCCTCAGTAATGTTGTACTTCCGTATTATCATACCCTCGATAGCTGTAAGAGATAGGTAGAGATTATTAATTTTTTTTTGAGAAAAATCTTAATGTTTATGTCCCATGTTGGGCGCCAAAATTAAGTGTTAAAATTAAGAGTTATGACAGCCCTACACATAAATTAAAAGAGTCTAAAAATAAAAGCCGTGACATTATTAAAATTGTAATAAGCTTAAATAAAACTAGCTATTTCTATTTTATTTAAGTGGAGTGGGTGGGGCACTGCTTCAATCTAATAATGATACAACACCTTCAAGAAGGTAATGTCCAACAGTGAAATTATATTTTTTATCAGTGAACTCTTGGGTCTATTTGCACCACAAATTGCTAGATGCATTTACTGTAGTAAGTAATAAAACTATAATTATTCTGTCTTCTTCAAACCATGATGATTTTTAGTATCTATTGTAATGCATTTACTTATTTGTAGTGGTAACAAGCATTTTAACCTTTAACCATGAATATAATTCAAAGTGTTGCCAGTAATTGTCAAGACTACCCATGGTATGATTAACTTTAGTTGCCATGGTTACGAGACACCAAACATTAACAAAAATAAATTAGTACTGGTCGCTAGGAAAATGTTTATAGTCAAGAAAACAAAGAAATCTACAATGTTAAGAGTGAATGGGCGGAAAGATAATGCTGCTAACATTGTGACAGCAAAACTATCTATAGAATTTTTAACAGGACATAAAAATCCAGGTGTTTGATTTTCAATTGTTTATGCAGAGGAAATGGAGGTACAAAAGTGATCAAGTAAATGCTTTTCTTTCTTTATATTTTATACTAGATAATTCTAGGTATTCTAGTTTTAAACAGCAGATTTAAATCAACTTTAAATTCACTTTCAGTAACTAGATGTTGGTAAAGACTTGAAAGATAAGCCTTAAAAAAATATGCATGCATGCTTAAACTAGAGACAACTAGAGTTAGATACCTAGGTATATGTCAAAAAATATTGGCATTAACATAACATTATAATTGGAATCAGAAGACCTGAGAAAGTCCAATAATAAGTTCAATTGTTATGACTTTACAGGTTTATTTCAAATAAACTATTTGAGTTTGATTTTTGACTTCTGATATTCAACTAATTTGCACTGTGGTTATCTAAACAGCAACACAGACTTCTGGTGTATAGAATCTTTCAGTTAATTGAGCCAGAAGAGCAGGAAACAAGTTGTGCAGTAAACCTTGTTAGTGGAATAAACATTTAAAATACACAAACCTTGCAATACTTCAAATCTGTTCCTCTCAGTTGTTGACTCTAAAGCGTCAAACACAGCGGCACCAACCAGTAAATACGTAAATGTGCACACAATCAATGATAGAGTGCGAACATTTTGCTTCTTCATCACTGCCGAGTGTCACCACGGCCTTAGGGTGTTACACCCAATCCCACCCTTATTGCGATTCAGTCAAATAAACACCATATTGTCTTGTTTTTATTATTATAACATTAAGTAACCATTGTAGGTTGCAATAGGAAAATCCACTGACATTTGAATTTGGAATCCATTTTTGGCGGTAATTTTTGACAACAGGTGTACAATAAACAGCCTGTCAATTTAGCTACAAAGATGATATGCTTGCTAATATTTTTTATTGTTACAATTTCCCTTATTTGCATCAGTTGTGTATTATTATTATGAAATCACAACCTGAATCGTCTTCTCAATACAATAATTTTATTTAATCAAAGAGGAATTGGAATATGTTTATAAATAAAAACTCTATGATTAAATTGATCCCTTCAAAGGAAGTTGTATCTATAGATTCTATATAGTTTTTTCGCTATCTGTATTTCCGTACTTTGTTTTGTTTTTCCAGGAATAAAAAAACTTCCATCCATAGTGTTTATTTGAACAACTGTTGGACCTGAAAAGGAATTCAGGTTAAATGTACTGTATTGATTGTTTTACACAATATTGTATTTTTTCTTTACACATTTATGAATTAAAAATCAATACAACGTCACTATCACATGTGTGTAAATAATGTTAATTAAAAACATTAATAATAAATTGAATTGTATGTTACTGACATAAAAACAAATCCAGTTACATATTTTAATTTGCAGCTGTTAGCATAACTGGTTGACACAACATTTAAATTATTCGAAAAAACATTCCATTTCAGCTATGCAGTGCAACAATAAAAATCAGAACATCAATATTCGAATTTCAAAAATTAGGTAAAACAAAGAAAACTCACCAGTATTCAAAGTGTAAAAGGTCACTGGTATTTTCGTCTGTAATTTATCACACAATCGGATATCACCAACGGCATCTATAAATATTTAATTATCTGCAAAGCTGTATCCTAAAAATAACATCGTGCTTTAGTCCGCATTCACATCCATAGGTCAACGCACACGGCACTGTAACTGGGTCAAATGTTATGACGATTATTTCCAACATAAATCGCAAAGGCAACCCACAAAAACGGCACCCTTAAGCGATAAATAGTCATACTGTGTAATTAAATGATCGAATTTAGGCAAATATAACCATTTTGGAGCTAAAATCTTCTATGCGGTATTCTTTAGCTGTCACACCACCTAGTTTTCTTCTGTCCTGTAATAACCACTCGCCCTGCCTCCAATCATTACGATGTCCGCGCTACATTATCTCACTCTTATTTCAACTAAATAATAAAGAAACAATACACATAATTGCATTTCATAAAAATAACAAAAAAATTGGCGAATAGTTTTTCTGCTGCACTTCCTTGACCTGGTTTGTGTGGCCAGACTAAAAAATTAGGCTACTGCATTTTCCCATTGCCAAAATAATGTTGCTTGCGAATATGAGAAAAAAAAATCATAGAGATTATAATCTGCGAATGTTTTTTTTTATTGATTAGTAAGATAACTCTAACATAATACGTCTAAAACGACCCTATTGAATCTTTTGCAAATATTATTTAAATTAAGAATTAGCAACATTGCAATTGGTTCTGGTATTTATCCATAGATGGCAATCTTTGACAGTCCGGGAAACAACAGTTTGGTCCATTCACTTATTAATACCCTGCTCATTTTATAGATGGCATTGTTTTCAAGAAAATAAACATCAAGCCTCATTTGTAAAGTGGTAAACAGAAAAACAAACCTTTATGGCTGAAAACTTTGATTTGATTAGATTAATTGGTCTAAATGCCAATTTGTGCTGAATTGGCTGCTTGCCATGGTGATTGAAACTGAACGGGGCGGATTTGCCACATTACCAATAGACCTCAATACCTACCTAAGTTTACGATTTAGTAGTGGTCCTATCATGAAGAGATGAAATCAATACCTATCTTGCAGCAAACTGATGACCATTTTGAGACTAGGTACCCATGACTGTAGGTAGGTCATAACAAAAATCCTAGAGATATCGTCAGTTGGTATGTTTGCTACACGTTTAAGTAGGCTAGGTACCTAGGAACCTACTAGACTAGCTAATTCTAACCAAAACTCAACAATAATCAAAGCATTTATTATCAACACCCACCCATTCATTTTCTAAAAACTCAGCTCACCAAACAAACAGTCCCCTTACAGAAAAACAATCGCCATCGACGCCATCTAATTGCAGTAGGGCCAACATGGCGGACGTCGGTGCAGTGGACACGGGGTTTTTTTATTTTTTTATTTGGTGCGTCTCGCAGTTCAACCAAATGATGACTACTGCTTAACCGGACTTGCCCTGTGGAGACTAAACTAGAGCCTCCAGCCAGGCACAAAAACTTAACCTAAGTGACCACGCTGGGGGCTATTCCCTACTGGATACGAACCTACCTACAGAGGGCTATCCCCTATGGGATACGAACCTCGGCTCAGGGCGTCGCTGGGGGGACAACTAGGGCTGAATCTTGATTAAGTGATTCCACCATACGTTCGGAAATTATCCACGTGGAGAATAACGGATAAGAAGTGCACGCAATTGGCGCGTGCAGGGCTATATACCGGCCCATGAAACGAAAACCTACCCTAGTTTATCTACTAGCAAATTCTTGCCAAAATGCCCTCTCAGCATCATATTCCACCAATGCTTTTTATAAATTTACTAACTCAACAGCCATCCAATGATTTTCTAAACACTCAGCTCACCAAACAAACCGATCGCTTACCTAACCGCCATCTAATTGCATCGCGGTTGGCGCGTGCAAGGCTACCGTCACATGAAGCGAAAACTGGCCCTAGTTTTCCTACTAGCAAATTGTTGCCAAAATTCTCTCTCATCATCATCACTTTTAATAAATTTTACTAACTCGACTTCTTCCTATTCCTTGTCTTCATTACTGATAATCGTGCTCGTCTTGGAAGCTATGACGGAGATATTGACGAGCTGCTTCCAAGCCACTCTGTCTCTCAGGGCAGTGGTCATCGTAAGTCCTTTAATTACCCTGATCTGGACTGACCATCAAGTGAATGAGCGTCCGACTAATTCGACACCCACCTATCAATTTTCCAACCACTCAGCTTACCAAACAAACCGACTTGCAAAGCAACCGACCGCCGTCTAATTGCAGTAGGGCCAAAATGGCGGCGCGGTGCACGCGGTTGGCGCGTGCAGGGCTACCGGCCCATGAAGCGAAAGCTGGCCCTAGTTTAGCTTTCACATGCGGTGCGAGTTGGGGGACTGTGACAGGTATCGTTTTGGTATGATTTCTGGTCTAACAAGTAGGCTATTGTGGAGGCAAATACTGGCATCAGCTGCCTCTTGAAGCCGATCCCGTAGTACTTTTGGAAACAGCTACCTATAGGCAGATAATATAAATGGTTGGTTAACGGAATGGTTGCTTAAGTGACGGTGTGTGGATGTCAAAGAATTTTTTTGATGATGGCTAGTGGGATGATTGTTCCTCATAATCTTCGATAATTCATCATCAAATCATCACTGTTTAACAGTCCACTGCTAAAAAAGTTCAATAAAAATAAACTAAAAACCCGACTGTTTAAGAACCGATCTAAAACGACGTAAACAAGAAGAAAATCATGCTGTGCAGTAGGAGGATACATATTCGCGAGCTGACTGACCAAAACCAGAAATAGATGTATTCTCCGACTGAACAGCATGATTTTCTTCTTGTTTACTTCTTTTTAGTTCGCTTCATAAGAAGTCGGGTTTTAGATTTTTTAAATTAACTTTTTGAATAATAATTTTTTAGTAAAAATTTTCTTTTCGAATTAAGTACATTTAAACAGACATCTACATACATTAAACTTACCAATAACATATATTGTTGAAATCACCTCTTAAACCCTTCGCTTAAAACCCTATATTTTGATACCCCACAAGACGGGTTTCGAAACAAAAAGAATTGGGCCGCGACAATATGGCGCCTAAAATCTATGCATTTTTCTATTAAGTATCCAATTTTGGTCGCGCGTTTGGTCTCTAGAACGCCACATAGGAACAGACATACGTACTTAAACTGATAAATACCCTGCTTCGGCAGTCGGTTGTGGATCTCTCCAATCCCTCGCCTTATATCGCGAGTTTCTGCTACTCTCATCGAGCTGCTACCCGCCAGTCTGTAAAGAATGTCAGTCCACCTAGCCCTAAGGTGTTTGGAGCTACCATCCTTCCCTACATAATATTCATCTTACTCATATTCAATTAATGCATGCTACCCTGTAATAAGATTTAACACAGCGCAGTGGTCAAACTCTATACTAATACTAGATTTCGTTGCGCAGTGTCATAAAATTGAGATGCAAAATGCTTTGTAGTTGCACTCTAGAGGGGAGGTGAAGGAAGCACGAGGAGGGGGGGTGCACTAGACCTTTCTCTCAAGTTCTGGGTCACGTCTTTATGTAAGAATTGTTTACTTGTGCAGCGTAGCTGTGAATGGGCGTTGGTTCGAGTCCGGTTTGCGGTAATTGTTTTGTTTTAGAGATTTATCTTTGGGTCAGTTTATGGAGCTAGTTGGCTATTGATACTTTGTTAGACTCTTTATTCTTTAGAAAAGTCTGGGGTGAGTAATGGAATTGTCATCAACCGCATCCTGACTTCGTCCACTGCTGGACAAAGTTCTATCTTGTATTGTACCAATCCCCATGCTCCTGTGCCATGAATGATGAATACCTTGGCACAGCACAATGTTATTCTGTTCGTCTTTGCTCATGACCCGACTGCAAGGAAAGTTGTATGTATGTAACATTCTTTATTACCTCATATCTTGCAAAACACTAGACGGATTTACATAATTAAGACATAGTTAGATAGGTCTTGATCGCCCAAGTGTTCTTAGGTAAGTGACGTTACAAAAAAAACAAACATGGCGGCATTTGGATCACATATTGTGGGGGTAATTCTTCCAAACCCGTCGATTGTGTTATCAAAATGAAGGGTTTTTAGAGGTGATTACAAAAATGTATACCACTTATATGTTTAAGAGTTGTTCGTAAAAAAAACAGAATTAAAAAGTTGTTAATACAAAAAAGTTAATAAAATCAAAAACACCCGACTGCTTAAGAAGCGACCTAAAAGGACGTAATAAACAAGAAGAAAATCATGCTGTGCAATCCGAGGATACATATGGATTTGGTCAGCGAGCTCGTAAATAATTATGTATCCTTCGAATGCATAACATGATCTTCTTCTTGTTTACATCCCACACATATCAGGGCCGTGCCCGGGACGTGGACGGACCGTGCCCCATCAGTGGCTCAAAAAAATATTGTTGTGTACATTTTATATGAACGCGTTCGTTGCACGGGCCAGTGACGAAGCTTCAATGATTGGGCCTGGCCCTGTCACGTCCCGGGCACGGCCCTGATATGTGTGGATAGACCTTTATAGTTCGCTTCTTAAGCATTCGAGTTTTTGATTTTATTAACTTTTATTATTTTCTCATTGCTCTGTGGTATTATCGAACGAGGGCACACCACCTTTACTGTGTATTCTTTATAGTTATTAATGATAAGAATAACCCACAATCTCTAAACTGCATTTTACACAGCCTCATCACTCACTACCAACCCACCTTGACATAGACCTTCAAATTCTCCCACAAAGAACGTCATTTTTAGGGTTCCGTACCCAAAGGGTAAAAACGGGACCCTATTAAGACTACACTGTCCGTCTGTCTGCCTGTCTGTCACCAGGCTCCTGAACCGTGATAGCTAGACAGTTGAAATTTTCACAGATTATATATTTCTGTTGCCCCTATAACAACAAATACAGATACTAAAAACAGAATAAAATAAATATTAATTGTTATTAAGTGAGGTTCCCATACAACAAACTGCAAGAGGTTAGCCGCAAGCTATTTGCATCTGCTGCATCTTTGAGGAGACTGCGTTATTTTCTTCCGACTGCCACCAGGATTGCGCTTGCACAATCTCTTCTTCTACCCATCCTTGATTATGCTGATGCCAGCTATCTTGACCTTACTCAAGAACAATTCGAAAAACTTGAGCGGCTTCAATATGTTTGTATAAGGTTCATATTCGGTTTGCGAAAATATGATCATGTTTCCGAATTCCGTGTGAAGCTCAAGTGGTTGCCAATTCGCCTTCGCCGGAATACTCATATTCTTTCGCTTTTATATAATGTGCTCTTCACTCCTTCCATCCCTCTTTATCTTAAGAAATGTTTTCAGTTTCTCTGCGATTCCCACACAAAAGTTCTTAGGTCATCAGATAACTTACGACTTCAAATGCCAATGCATTCCACAAGTTTTCTGGATAAATCTTTTTCTGTCCAGGCTACTCGTCTGTGGAATGCGTTGCCAGACCCAATCAAATGCGCCAAATCGTTGCCTGTGTTCAAAAGACTCGTGAGGGAGCATTACCTGTCGCTGTGATTATGAATTGATTGTCACCATTTTGTTTATTGTATTTATATTTATTAACTGCCCATATAATGTATGTATATATTAAATAGCATATGTATATATCAGCATATCTGTTATAATATATTAATTGTTTTAACACTAGTATTGTCACACCAATAACAGCCCCACTTCGTGTCCATCAATTACTGTCCATACCTGGTTGTCTGGAAGAGATCGCGGAATGCGATAAGGCCGCCCATTGTATTTGTTTTAAGTTTCCTTTATAAATGTAACTTATGGTGTACAATAAAGTATATAATAAATAATTAAATAAACAAACGTGATTTGATGCCATTTTTTACGATAATGGTACGGAACCCTACGTGCGTGAGTCCGACTCGCACTTGGGCGTGTTTATTCTTCTTGTTACAATTTTAAGTAAAATGTAATTTAATTGAACTATTCCCTCATCCCAAAAACTAATTCATTATTCGCGCAATTGTTAAAGCCTTAAACATCTATTTGTACCTACATAGGATTGTGGGAACGTCACTTATAATTTGTTTGTCACGTTTCGTCTAAACTTTCAAACAGAACATTCTATAGACCTTCTAAATCAAAATGGAGACCTTTCTTCTCGGCCCCAATCACTCGATCGAAGCCTCCAGACCAAGCCCTTTCACTGAACTAAAAAAGCGTGACAAGATGCCCTGAAATCTGACGCAAGCCCGTGTCTAATTGCGTTGGTCTAATTGTTTCGTAATGACGCCATTTTAATTGCTAATGAGAAAGATTCAGTGTCACCTTATTGCGGAGTTAGGTACCTATTAGCTTGTGATCTGGTTCTGTGTTGATTGGTTTAGCCTTTGCTTGTTGCTGCTAGGATTAGGCTAGGGACGAATTTAATGACTTTGTTTGCATTAGAAACACGCCCTTTTTAGGGATCCTTACCATAGGAGTCCAAACGGAGCCTTATTTATTTATTTAATACTTCATGCACACAAATGTACAGAGGCGGACTTAATGCCTTAGGCATTTTCTACCAGTCGACCTTTGGGTGATGCAGAGAAAATAGTGGTAGGTGCAATACTTTGAGTTAAGTAAATCGAAAATAAAACGTATTAAAAACGTATTCCTATACTATAAATACAATATATACTCAAATAATAATCTAAATACATAAATATACATAAACAATAAGTAGTAATAGATAAATAATTGAAAAACATTAGCGCTGTGACGAAACTACTGCCAACTTCTTACGAATATGCTCGCGAACTTTAACTTTGAAGGTTAATCGGTTGGTTGCCATCCTGATTTCCTGGGGGAGCGCATTCCACAGATAAATAGACTGAACGAAGAAAGAACAGTGAATGAAGTCAGTGCAGTGAGTGGGACATTGAAGAAGGCGGTTATGTGATGACCGTAATTTTTTATTGTGGTTGGCGCAAATGTATTGAAAGTGAGGGGCTAGATAACTAGGGGATTATTGTTGTCACTTAAGTTTCTGTTTGTATGTATGTCTGTCTGTCCATCGTCTGTCACACAGGTTTTACAGCCAAACGGTTGAAGATACTGACTTCAATTTTTCACAGTAGATATAATGATCATGTTAACCCAAAGCCATACAAATTGTCAAAAAACATTTTAAATGATTTTCAGGGGGGCGATAAAGTCAACGAGAGGCGCGAAACAAAATGTTGGCCTGTCGTTGTTGGGGTATCGTTGTTTAGAGCTCGTTGAGTAGATAAAAACTGTTTTTTTTTTTCAAAAATGTTGTAATTCAAAGGAATGAAGATAGCAGTGGTGGCGCAGTGGTTGCGGCCCCGACTTACGAGTTGTAGGTCGTGGGTTCGCACCAGAGCAGACGCCTTACTTTGTGTAATTTATTTCATCACCTCTGCTCTCAAAACGGTGAAGGAAAACATCGTGAGGAAACTGGCATGACCTTGAACCTAAAATTCCAAGACATGTGACATCTACCAATTCGCATTGGGCCCGCGTGGTGGATTATAGTCCACTCATAAGAGGAGGCCTGAGTCCCAGCAGTGGGAACATTAAAAAAAAAGGCTGTTGATGTTTATGTTGAAAGGAATGAAAAGCCAAAGTCAGCTTTATTTACAAAATTTTGTTCCGAAGATTTTTTTAACAACCCATTAAACCTATGAACTTGAAATTTGTTGATTTTTTTTATTATTACGTATATTTTACTATCAAATACCAATATATTGATAAAAAAAGAAATTCCCTCATTGTTCCTATTACAACCAACTTGATTTTGCTGTTTGGTGCGGAACCCTAAATGTGCGAATTCCGACACGCACTTGGCCGGTTTTTATTACCTGACTACGGATAAGCAAATAAAAAAGGAAGGGTAGTGGTTTCGGACTTTCGGCAGTCAGATGTGGTTTGTTATTGATAAGGTTGCGCTGAACACTATATCTCACTTGATGGTCTTCTTCCCTTAGGTCAGGCATAGGTAGGCTTCATCGTAGACCTCATCTATCGCATTTAGTCTGCTAAGATTGAGATCTGGAGCTGTCTCACCATACAATAAAAATAAATTAAATTATTTTTCTGGAGGAACTCTCTTTAGTCAAATCAAGTGCTTGAAGTCGGAGGTTGACATCTCCGTTTAGATTTTTGAAAGCACAGAGGGGGTGACCATAAGCTCTTAGAGTAAGGTTATTTTGAGTGTGTGTAAGGAACAGATGTATATGACGTGTATACATCTGTCACTTCATCTTAAAATCACACTCTATCTCAAAATGAACTTACTCTAAGAGCTTATGGTCACCCCCCTATCTGTTTTAGCATTCCTATGTTTACCTCCTTAGAGAATATTATGGAAAAATATTGATTTCAGCCGGTCACCTCAGAGAATGTAGGCGAGATACCTATTAATATTTCTTACCACCGTATTATGCTACTGTCTCACAATGTACCCAGCTTTCGAAAACAACCACAATCAAGTCTAGAAACTCGGTTGCATAATGCAGAGATAACAATATCTGGTCACTGTCAACTGTCTATATAAGCAATATACACCCACTATAGAACATTGACCTCTTTCTACCACAACAACAAATTAGATAGCTGTTCTTGTTTCTATTTTACAATCATATTATGTCAGGCTGTAAATGGTATCTTTTGTCAACAGCAGAAAGACCGACGAATGAATAACCGTTGCAAAATGATACTACTTATAATCTCCATGCGGATATCTGATTGGTGAAAAACAGGCCAAGTAAGAGTTGGACTCGCGCACGAAGGGTTCCGTCCCACTATCGCAAAAAAAACGACAAAAAATCACGTTTGTTGTATTTGTCTGTTTTTAGTATTTGTTGTTATAGCGGCAGCAGAAATACATCATCTGTGAAAATTTTAACTGTCTAGCTATCACGGTTCATGAGATACATCCTGGTGACAGACAGACAGACAGACGGACCGCGGTGTCTTAGTAATAGGGTCCCGTTTTTACCCTTTGGGTACGGAACCCTAAAAACTACAAAGCAAAAAATAACTTTATTTTCCAAAGTCGGTGTCTTTTGTACCCATTTTTATCAGTTTTTCGACACCGACTTCGGAAAATAAAGTTATTTTTTGCTTTGTAGTTTTTTGTTCTGGAAGTCGGTTTGATTTTTTGTTAAAAAGTTTTTTTATTTTTCTCTTAATTTTTATCTGCCCATATTATAGGCAGTTACGTTCTGAACACCAAAAAGTAGCACACTCACTCAAATGTCAGAACACCGTTAAATACGGTAATATTGAGTAACAAGCGTATGAATTAACATTTCATATAATTTATATGACTTGTTAAGTGCCAAGTGCGGAGTGCTAGAAAATTAATATGGCTGCTTTCAATATTGGTTTGGTTTGTAAGTTATAAACAAAATCTTAAGGGCCTATTTAGGAGTGCAGGTGTTGAATGATTCATCGGCAGTTTGGTCAAATTTACAGAACATATTTGACGCGTTTTGGCTGCTGAAAAAAACCGGCCAAGTGCGAGTCGGACGAAGCACGAAGGGTTCCGTACCATTATCGCAAAAAACGGCAAAAAACAACACGTTAGTTGTATGGGAGCTCCACTTAAATATTTATTTTATACTGTTTTTTAGTATTTGCTGTTATAGCAGAAATACAGTTGCAACAGAAATACATCATCTGTGAAAATTTCAACTGCCTAGCTATGACGGTTCATGAGATACAGCCTGGTGACAGACAGACAGACGGTCCAGAGGAGGAGGAGTCTTAGTAATAGGGTCCCGTTTTTACCCTCTGGGTACGGAACCCTAAAAACTGATGTAGGAACTTAAATACCTAATGACTTTGCCTTTTTCTTTCTTCTAAATTCCTGAAATAGATATGAAGAGTTAAAGACAGGCTCGGTCGATAAAGGACCAGGGTATAATACTGGCTGACTAAGACCTCAAATATTAGTCCAGTTCGACGATTATTTTCCGCCATTAAATAGAGAATCTTTTCTCTATTTAATGGCGGAAAATAATCAAACAAGTTGTTTTATTTTCTTTATTTGGCTCCTCACCGGCAGATTAAATGTCTGACTCTTCCGATTAGTTCTTTCCGGCAAACTTTATTGTATTTGTAATATGTGAACCTCCCTGGCGCCCGAATTTATAATCTTACTAGCTGTCCCACGCGGCTTCGCTCCCGTCAACTGGCTACCTACCTACCCATCAACCCTACCTACTCTACATACATGATTGTTGTGTAATTAAACCGTTTACGCAGCGCACGCAACGGAAGCTCTCAAAAAGGAATAATTTTGCCCGTTTTTGCAACATTTTTCATTTATGCTCTGCTCCTGTTGGTCGTAGCGTGATGTTATATAGCCTATAACCTTCCTCAATAAATGGACTATCCAACACAAAAAGAATTTTTCAATTCCAACCAGTAGTTTCTGAGATTAGCGCGTTCAAACAAACAAACAAACAAACAAACAAACAAACAAACAAACTCTTCAGCTTTATAATATTAGTATAGATTATTTAACTAGAGGACGCCTCGCGGTTTCACCCGCGTAGTTCCCGTTCCCGTGGGAATACAGGGATAAAAAGTAGCCTATGTCACCCAAGGATAGAGTAGCTTCCCAACGGTGAAAGAATTTTTGAAATCGGTCCAGTAGTTTTGGAGCCTATTCGGTACAAACAAACAAACAAACAAACAAAAAATCTTTCCTCTTTATAATATTGGTATAGATTTTCATTTTGGGAGAACACATTATTTTTGTTTATTCAAATACAACAAATTATTCGCTTACATTTGGCAAGGTACAGAACCATAAATACCTAATAACTTTGCCTTTTTTTCTTCTTCTAAATTCCTGAAATAGATATAAAGCGTTAAAGACAGCTTCGGTCGATAAAGGACCAGGGTATAATAGTGACTTACTAAAGACCTGAAAGATTAGTCCAGTTCGACGATTATTTCCCTTAAATGGGTTATTTTTTATTTTATTTCATTGGTTCACCAACAATTGTTTACATTAGTTTTATGCTAATGGTGGCATGCAAAAGTATATTCAACAGTGCAACAATCACCTATAGGCAAACTCCTTAAGCATTTAGGAGTTGTACATAAATGAATAAAATTGGTCTAGTTTTAAAATAATTACGTATCTAAAAGTCGAAGAATTCCCAAACTTATGTGGCAGTGGGCAGGGCTCGCAGAACGGATGGCCGATGGGGCAGAAAAGTTCTGCAGTGGCGACTGCGAACCGGAAGAGGTTGCGTTGGAAGGCTTCCCACCAGGTAGACCGATGACCCGGTGAAATTTGCGGGGATCCACAGGATGCGGGACGCACGGGACCGGTAATGTGGAGACGCTTGGGGGAGCCAGCAGTGAACGTCTTTCGGCTGATATGATGATGATCTAGAAGTCTACCCCAGGGACTATATTTTTTTTGCCATCTCTAATAAAATAAATGAGAGAGTTGCTGTAGAGAACGTCACATCTTGAACTAATTCACAATCATGAAGCCTCGGGTAGATTGGATAAGATTCATCAATGCCTACCAATTTTAGGTAGGCATTGATGCATCCTCATATCAACATGTTTAAATATTATGGGTTATACCAAATTAGTAATCCTCGTAGACTTTGATCTATACCTACTTGGTAGGGGAAATAGTCTCTGTCTTCCTGTTATCATCCATATGAAACCTTACCTATTGTATTTGCTTCAGAACTAAAATTAGATTTTTAGGGACATCCCCAGATTTAGTACTTGAATTTAAATAAGCAATGCCAATTTTACCGTATCACTTGGAATATAAAATAATTAAGTAAACTGGATGTTGCCAACATTAAAAACAATATCAATAAAAAAATATGCACAAAACGTGTAGTTAATTGCTTGTTCCGTTTTAACCGAGCCGTCAAACATTAAGATGTCTGTGCCCATTTCACCTAGCAATACACCTTTCTTTACCCACACATACAAGGGAACAAACACAGAGAAAAACTGTGTCTCTGTGAGTCTTATATTATAGAGGGAAATTATCAGTGTGTGTTTGCTTTACAGCGATGCAATTCTTTCGTACGCGGTTGCGCAATAGTGTGTGTGAGAGTGGAGACAGGACAATATACATCGGATTCTCCGTTTGAATGTGTGTATCCGTGTGGATTACCGTTGTGTTATACTTGCGTCTACGCACGCAATGCCAATGCCAGTTACGCATACGGAAAGTTGCTTTAAAACTAATACGGTAACATTACATAGGCGGAAAAATTCTTTTAAAAAATGAAGGAAATTAATCTTTTTTTAGCTTATTTCACGGCCGTAATGCTAGGAAACTATTACGGAACTGATGTGTGGGTTATATTGTAATTATCTGGAAGTGAGTTAATATGTAATCATCCTAATTGGCTGGCGATGCGGTTCGGGTCGTTTGGCTGTTGCTAATTGTGAATTGTGATGCACGTTTATTTTGGAACAGTTATGGCTTTGTTTGAAGATGATGTTGTTAGTTTTACACTTAAGAGGAAATGCGGTCGCAGATATCCGACTGAGTTTCCTAAGTAATAATTCGAGGTTTGCCTCTCGCCTATTTCCTCCTCCAATATTAGACCAATTCAAAAGATATTCCATATACTGAAAAAGAAAGATATACACTATGTCCCTATATTTTCCTTTTTCATTTAAAGTTGTCAAATATGTACACTAGGTCTCTATTGACAACGCAAATTTGAGTATCTTTTGAGGATTCTAGTGCTTCTAAAAATAATGTATCATCAAAAAGGAAAACATAGGGGCATAGTATATATCTTTCTTTTTCAGTTTACGGAATATCTTTTAAATTGGTACAATATTGGAGGAGAAAATAGGCGAGAGCCAATCCTCGAATTATGATTTTTTACTTAGGAAGTTCAGTCGGATGTCTGCGACTGCATTTTCTCATAAGATTGGGACCAAAGAGGCGTCTCTTCCTCAGGTTAATAGTATTTTTGGAAAATAAAATCTAGGGTATTTTATTACCAGGCTTACCGCCTTATCAAGCAGTTTTGGGTGTCAATCGAACTGATATTTATGTTCTGGTTACTAACCGTGGTCGTAGACCAACTTGTTCTACTTTTAGTTACTAGCTACTGGCGATAGATGGCGCTGCGTGTCACGTTAACATTGAACTTGCTTGCAAAAATAGGGTCTTTAAATGAAATAAGTTTTTCCATTTTATTAAAACTAGCTTTTTAGCTTACCGTGCATTGTCATCCAAACCAAACGTGTATGTATAATAAAATTTCATCTTAATCGGTTGAGGCTAACTGCTTTAAAATGAAGTTGCAAGATTTGAACCGAGTATTATATTATCTGTGCCTGAACATTGCAAGTTATTATATAGCTTGTAAAATACATTTTTACGAAATAATCAAAGGGAAAAGCATAAGAGTAGCACAGGAGCGTGGGGATTGGCATAAGAAGGCTGGATTGGCTTATGTCCAGCAGTGGACGAAGTCCGGCTGCGGATGATAATATTGATGAATCATAGGTAGCAAATATTAACTGGAAATAAAATGTTAAAACTTGTATGTGTTACTGTAAAAGCTCGAACTACAATACTAAGAGAGATCTACCAAGTCTTACTGGTATAAGTCCGAAATGATCTATAATAATGACTAACGTCTTTCACCAGCAATCACACAGTAAATCTTAGGATAACATTTGTCTCATGATTTAAAAAAATACCTAGGTACATGATTTTAAAATTATGTTTGTATTTTACTGTTAATGAATGAATAAGTGAGTCATTTCCTATCATTGTGTCACAGACAACAATTTTTGAACAATTACCAGTCAAAATAGCTAGTAAAAGCCCGAAATTAACTAAAGGTATCTTAAATTATTTCGGACTTTGACCTGTAAGACTTGGTAAATGTTAGGTTTTACCGGTAAATCCTATGTTTTAACATAGTTTGGGCTTTTACAGTAACACAATTATGTACTTTACCTATTTTCCATTTTCTATATATTTTGTATCCATTTTCTAACTTGTTTACTGAAAATTAGAACTCGTTGATGATGTAAAAAGTAATTGTTTTATCAGTGCTCTTTTCTTCCCTGTTTTTATTCCTAAAAGCTGTCTTGTCTGTGTCTCGCACGGAGTTCTATTTTCTAAATTAAACTTTTTTTTAATATATTTTTCGTCTATTTCGCTCAGCTGCTCATGGCATAATGGTTCACACCAAATTATTATGCATATATATCCATTATAAACTAAGTATAACATAACAACATGTATCTATTAACCTGTATATTTAACACCGTAAAAACTGATTCACATCCGTACACTTCAACGTAAGGTTGAGTTGAAACCAGCGTCAGGAAACTCCTAGTTATTTTCTGGCATTTTGCTGAATAGGACCTATTTGGCGCAGCCGCGGGGCGCGGGGCACACTATGTACCTAATTATTTTAAATTCTCTTTTACCTACATTGTGTGAATCTGTATGTGCCAAATAAACTTGTTTTCTTTCTTTCTTTAATTTTACTCTTTAAATTATTGTTTTATCTCTTTTTTCTTATGTACAGGTCACGAATAAATGATTTTTCATTCATAAAAGAAAATTATCTTCCAGAACCAGAAGATGGTAATCACCATCATTCTAAAGTTTTGAAATCACTTGAACGATAAAGATGAATGGCTGCGCAGACGCAGTAGGTTGCCGCGGCTGCAATGAGCAGTGCCAGTGAAAGCTGCACCGACCCAGCACTCGATGCACTTGGTGTACGCCGATAGTGTGCTCTTGATACTTGGCAATTTAATTTTAGTTGCAACCTTTTTTTTACTGTCTGCCAACACGAAATTATTTTGGTAATCCACCGAAATCTAGAAAAATGCCTTTTTATGCCATAGTCAGCTGTAAAGAATGTATAGAAAAAGTTGGCTGAGGCATTGGAAATATTTTCTTTCATTGGTAAGTAAATTTGTTTTTAATTTTTTTGTGAAAAAGTGGCACGCTTGGTTTTCATACAGATGGAGGGACTTGCGTTATCTAGTTAGATTTATGTTTGTGCGCCCTACGAATAAAAGCGGCAATATTTTTTTAGGCACACGTATATCAACTTTTTACGGTTAGTAGGTATAATTTATACTTTAATTTCTATACAAAATATTAAATCAATTGTGGACAATTTAACTTCTTATACAAAAACAAGCCATTTGTGTTTTCCAATAGACTGATCCCACCCAGCTATTGTGAATCCAGTATGCAGCTGTTTCTGTACCGAGAGGAAGTCCCCTTGTGGGCATTGTGGGCGATCCGGCTCGAAGGACCAGACTGAAGTGGACTGTATTGGTTGTTCGTTGGTGTCTTGTTGAGGAAATGAAAATTCTATCTGGATTCGTATCTTCAATTTTCTTCCTTACTTGTTACTCCTTGTAGAGTGAAAGACCGACTAAAGTGGACTGGTTGCCGCGGGTTCTTCTTTCTTTATCCGTAGCTCGAAGGACTAGTCCAAGTACATCGCCAAAGATGACTTCATATTTATAAAGTATGTTACCCAAGTATCAAGACATCACAGTCGCACTAACCTTAAGCATAACTAAGATCTGAAACCAGGGAAAGTTAGCCTAGACTTAGTGGGTGCTTATTGATAGAATACCGTTAAGTCGACGGCACGAGTAATCGAGTGTGCTTGTGTAAATAGATACAGAAGAGCTACTTTGTTTTATACATGGGAATTAGTTTATTGTAGTCATTTGCTTAGTGGCTTTGGTTTGCAAAGCTAAAGTACGATAAATAAACATGATATATTAAGATCAGAGACACCACATATTTTTTTGTATTCCTTATTTTAAGTGTCTATAATAAATATTATGTGTGGCCCAGAATTCTGCCACGGCAACACCATCCGGTGACGCAGTCTTAAGGTCCTCATGTGTACAGCTGACAGGGCAGGCCACGTAAGAGGAAAGGTGGGCTATGGTCTGCGGGGAGACGCTGCACAAACAGTGAAGGTTGGAGCCATCAGAGAATCCCCACCTGAGGAGGATTTCTTAGATGCGGCCGACCTGCGTGCGGAGTACTTTTAGAGTTTTCCAGGTCAGCCTTGGCAACGCATGCCCAGGCGGGAGACTCTCCGATGGCTCGATGAAGTAGTCAAGAGGCTTGAGAATCTGCCGCCAAAGGGAGCTTCAATCCGAGGTGGCGTTGCCATCAGATGGATATCAACTCGTAAAAAAGTAGTCAAATTACTTAATTCCTTTTAGCCACCACGATGCCATGATTTTTAATATTAAGAAAGAAAGAAAATGCAAGATTTTGTATCACAGAAAACGACATAAATACACATAAACTAGGCAATGCATGTCATGACGGTGACAAGAAGCTTGACGGAGTGCCATGGGAGACCCACGGCACAGCGCTGTGTTTTTTTAGAGATACTACGAAGTAAGGAACGGTAGTTCCATATCTCTAGTTTAGAGCGAAGTCCCTTCACAAGATTTGGGAGTGACAAACCCCAATCCAATTGTAAATTTTCTCGACCCTACAATTATTCCGGTCTCTCTTATGTATTTGGTTTAAAGATCTGTAGATCTGTTGGTAATGCATCAGATCCTGTTGTATTTGATAGCCGTCAGCATACTGGCGATGAGTGCCACAGCATATAGTTGCGAATAGGCGCTAGATCTGATTTTGATTTTCGAACGTGAATTCCAAAGTTTATTATTTGAAGTGTGTTGGCAACTGGCTGGAAGATGCATTCCAATTTTGTAAATATACCTTTTTAATAATGTCTGATAATATTTGTTTTTGCTAGGTTACTCGTGTGCTTTTGGTCTTGTTGTTATCCTGTGTCAACTGTATGTTTCGTGAATAAATATGAATCTAAAATAAACCATTGGTTCTTACCATTTTCTTTTAATTACAGTCCACACGCTCAATAACAAGTGTGTTTGAAAAAGGATCATGAAGAGATGTGAATGGAGTGAGTATTCTGAGTTGAAGTTTGAAAATAGTTAATACTTCTGTACCAACAATTTGTATTGTGCTACTATTGAACTATTCGTGTTATGACTAAGTTTTAAATGTTCGTCTGAATGTGAGTGCTTTTTCATGGAAGGAAAGTATTACGTGGTCATTTGCAAATTGGGCGTTCGAGAGGAAAATTCTCGGTAAATTTTATTATAATTTTTGTTTAATTCTCTATGTAAACAATTCAGTTTCTTTACTGGAATAAAGCAAAATTGAATTATTAATATCACAGTAATATAAGGTCCTCTGTCTAGTCTTCTAACATTCGAATATTTACCAAGTCTGCAGTTAATACGAGACGCGTTTTTCCTTTTGTGAGCAAGTGTTTGAATCTATGTAGATAAGTACTAACTTCTGCCAGTGGCTTTGCCCGCGTGAATAGTGTTTTTTATCCCAAGGGAACAATAAACCAGGAAGAAAAGAAGCCTATGTGCTATTCCAGACTATAATCTATGTTTGTGCCAAATTTCATTCAGATCCGTTCAACCGTTCTAGCGTGATTGAGTCACATAGATCATAACCTAACAAACATACATCCACACACACATCCATCCAAACTTTCACAATTATAATATCAGTAAAATAATCATGTTAGTCTCAAACTACCACATTGACATAATTTTGAGGTAATCTCTCTGTATGTAAGCCATTACAACAACAGTTATTGTAACGGCTACACAGCAATAGTCACCAAACGACTCTACAATACCATAACACCCAGTTAAATCACCCAACAACAATACATAACAATACTTTCTATCACAAACGATGCAAATATACCTAACTACCTAATTAACCCCACGGCCTAACGGTAACCATTCAATCGCCACAACTAGACCAGTAAAAAAAACATAAAAGAACAATGGCAACACTGCAGCCTGATAAAAGCAGAAAAAAAAACGCTCTGTTCCAAATTCAAATAATTTCCCACACGTAACGTTACGCGGGCGGGCATTGAGCGCAGGCCGTTATATCTGCGGCAGTGACCCACTTTAGAACATATCGCGTGTACTGAGATGCGACTGTCTTCGTAACCTTATTGGTAGTTACGACTCTTTTGATTTACATTGCGTGTTTTGTTCTAACTTTCTCTTTGTTCCGTCGCAGTAAGCAGTCAATGTATGATGCAGGAAGAAATGTATGATTGTTTGTAATGTGGATTTAGAGTGTTGTAGTAAAAGTACGCAGCCGGTGTAAGTTGTGCGCTTTCTGATTTTGAGACGATCTCGGAGCGGTTTCAAAGTCACGTACCTACTTATCTGTTACGTACTATGTGGCAATTTATTTATTATGTCTTTTTATTGGTATTTATTGTCTTTATTTGTTGCGGTTCTACTGATTTGGCGGTACAATGACCCGTGTGAGGCTTATTTTTTGGCGATTGTCGGTTGTTTTATGCAAGTTTCATTTATTTCAGTTTATTTTATAAAAAGTTAACATTTTACTGGGTTTTTAGGGTTCCGTACCTCAAAAGGTAAAAAAAGGAACCCTTATAAGATCACTCTCTTTTCCGTCTGTCCGTGTGTCACCACCGATTTTCTCAGGAACGGGTGGACCTAGTAAGTTGAAATTTATACCTGATACTGAGGTCTATAGTCCCTATAGACCTCAGTATCTGGTGTATAAAAATCAATGTCCTGAGTCAACACGATAAAAGATATGGGTGAATTTAGATTTTCGCGAAAACTTGTATGTACCAAAATTTACATTAATTTTCAACAAACTTTTATTTTTAATAAAATATTAAAGCATCAAAATGATTGTTTGATTAAAAAATGCTTAGGTATACATAACCCATGAATGCCAAATGGCATAAAAATTCTTGCGTCAATCTTAGGTTCTGAATGTATTCCTATTTCCTTATAAGTTAGAATAATAAAGATAGAGACGTCAAAATATATCTAATCAGACGCACTACGATGACGTTGTCTTTACGTAAATGTCAAATAATACCTAATTTCAAAATAACTTTGACAATCTACGTCACGATAACGCACAGGAAAACCTTGAAAATAAGGAATTTGACGTGTAAACCACACACATGTCATAGGATAAGACTTCGTAATCCATATCGTCATAATACCAAAACAATGTAAGGAAAACGATATAACAGTTTTGAGGGCGGAGAAAGGTTTGACGTAAGTGAATGTGTAAATATCAAAATTCCCCATTTCTTTTGTAACGTATGCCTCTGGGCCGCTGGTCTGTCCTTTTTCCCAACTGTCATATTATAATATGAATAATGTTTAGGAAAACTAATACTAATACATTCGGTTTTTTTCAATTCGTCACTGCTCATTGAGAAAATAACATAAAGTTACATATGTACTCCAATGATGTTATATACAGGTTGGCATTTTGTAATGCCACCTGAAGGAAAAGTACTCACTGTAGATAGAAAATTGTACTCAAAGAAAACATTCCTTTATTTTTGAAAAGAAAGAAAGCTGCATTCAAAGATTTTCGAAAATTCGCCGGGAATCGAACCGACAAAAAAATTACACCCTGTACTTTTATTGCATCGATCGTTAGGGTCAATTATAAGGATGAAATCTCTCTAATAAACTTAATAAATTAAATGAAAGGAAAACCATGAAATCTGGACTTATAAATTCAATGAGTCAAGACAAAGCACTTTTACTCAAAGATCCATCTGTATCCTTATGCGAGTAATTAATAATTATCATTTTCAGTTTTTTGACGATTGCTATTTGCACGTGTTTGTTCAAGAAAATGCAGACTATTTCAAGCAACTAATTAATTAGTTTACAATTTTTTGCAAATAATTTAATAGGTTAGGCAGGGATGCACCTAAGTACCTACACCCATATTTAACTAATAAAAAAATATCCACTATACTTAATACCTTATTTAGAATAGCTCGTCAAAAAATCAAAATCAAAAAATCTCGTGGTGTAATAGTCAAGAGATGAAAAAGAGAAAGAGAGTTACGGGTTACGTTGACAGGGGTGAAGTTACCACGTGGTCGTGGTCCACCAAAACTGGCAAGCCAATTTGATGCGGGAGTTAGATTAGATAATTAGACCGCGAGCGCTCCTGCCTATTGGGATTTAATCAGTAGGAAAAGGTCCGACAGATTTATTTTCCAACTTTGCAGTGATTTTCATCATCCTTTTGATATAAGCTAGGCAGGTTGACGGTCCCAGAGAGTGACAGGATCATCAGATACAAGATGATAACGCAAACAATCCAAAAACCTGGCCCGATGCTGTTACAACACCACTGTGTGGTTCTAGTCCGAGAGATAACCAAAGGCTATTCTGTCGAAGGATGTATGACACTTTATTGGGACAATCCCACCGCACTATTCCCAAACCACTGCAACTCCTGAAAGCCAGAATCAACAGTGGCGACCACCAGAAAAAGCGCCGAAGCAATGAAGCTCGATGAAGTCTCAGATAAGGAATTTAACTGTCTTGGATCCCGCAACGAAATTAATCAGAAGAGAATAACGGAGGAGTAGGAAAAAGGGTGGATGGCAGTTGGAGCAGAATAATCCTTAAGCGGTGAGTCGGTTAGCTTATCTGAAGGTGCAATATCACTCTAGAACTGATAGTTGCGACAAACTGGATAAGGAAAGTGGAGAACCGCGTAGATATTATTGTGGTGGTTCATTTGACATTCCAGCATAGTATCGCTGATCTGCGTTGATTTATCTAGCATAAACCACTTAGCACGTCCGTCAGTATAGTAAGTGGAATTTTGTATTTTTCTACTCATCCGTTATTCTTTTCTGATTAATTTCGTTGCAGGATCCAAGACACTTAAATTCATTCTCCGGGGCTTCGTCGAGCTTCATTGCCTCGGCGCTTTTCTGGTGGTCGCCACTGTTGATTCTGGCTCTCAGGAGTTGTAGTGGTTTGGGAATAATGCGGTGGGATTATCCCTCAGTTTAATAATACACATCATTGGCCTTCTTTACCTGTCATACCATACTTCGCCAAGTTGTGCGAGTATCATCTTGGTCTTTTCAATATAGTTCCTTCAAGAATGAACATCATTTATTTGCAGGCCCATATTTATTCATCTTCGATTATTTTACCAACTATTTCTACTATTTCTTCTTCTAATGCGTCAACGTTGGTCAAAAACCGTTGTTCTGACGTCATTATTATAGCTCCATGAAGTTTGAGGTCACGTTAAAAGATGTGTGAATTGCTTACTGTAGGCAACTATGCGTAATCTATGATTCACCCAGTTCTAGGCAAAAGGTCAATATTTGATTTAGTGTAATTGACGTAAATGCGGAGATATTCTAGTCCAAATAAGGGTATATGGTTGGGAAATTGCTGACCCTATTGAAATGGTTTTTTTTTTTGCAAATCATTCTTTAGTTGGTGCCTTTATTTTTCTCTTTCCTCTAAGCCAGCAGCCGTTGCCTTTAAAACGGTAAGCAATCCATAAATAGCGAAGCTTCCAAAAAAGTGAAACCTCATTTCGCCAATCCAACTGTATTTTATTTTATAACCAGTGTTGCCAGGCCAGATAACAAAGAGATACACACAACACAACAGCAGTTACGCGTCAATACATGCAATACAGTTATACATAATGTGAGTGAGTCAACTTGGTAAAATACTGGTACAAAATTTACAGAGACGCTAAGTGAGGAAGCGGTAGAAGGTTCACTCTGGTCTGGACATTTAATAATGTCACCGAGACTTTATCATGCGCTACTTTTAATGCCTGTTGACAATTGGTCCACACTACCTAAACATAGAAAGAATTGGAAACGGAGGGATTTGCTTTACAGAGAGAAAGAACAGGCCGAAAATAAATCATATAATTTTTAACGGAACCACACTACTACCTTTCAAAGATGGAGCCAAAGACTGATTCAATAACTACCCATATAGTATACATACCTATACTATATAGTTATAAAGTAGATAGTAGAGATAGGCGAAGGCTATCGTAGCCTCAAATCTTGAAGAAATCACAGCCTTATCCACACACCACATTGGTAGGACATTGCTCTAAAATATAATAGAGATGATGGATGGCCAAAGTTGCTTCCTCGCAGTCTCCAGAATCCAAACCAATGCTGCTACTATTTACTCAAATCCTCGATAAAGTGAGGTCGCTCCGCGAAGCCTGTGAGGCCACCAGGAAGCTTCAGTGTTTTTGGGCAACTGATTGAATGGGATTCTAAGTGCGGATAATGAAATCACAACTTCTGTACACAGAATTTTTGAGTCCATATGGCAATCCTATTCATAGTAATTGTATTTTTTTTTTAAGGAATTGACTCACACACTGTTCCGTTGTTGTTGAATTAGGTATTTTACCTATGTTTGCATACTTGTAAGTATGTGAGAACCATGTTCCTATTTATCAAATTAATGATTTTACCTGTTAATGCTTTTAATACTTTATACCTGTACGTAATATATAGTGTGTAGTAGTATTCTGGGTGCATCGTCCTCACATATATGAATTAATTAATGTATGTACTTATGTAAATTTATATAATATTTATTTTAAAAGAGTAGGTATGGAGTTTCTTGTGCGTTATATCCATAAGAAGCTACTTTTCCGAATGCACGGTAGAATCATTTTTTTTTCTTGTGCCGCTTATTGGCCTAGTTGAATACATATATTTGACTTTGACTTTGACGGTCAGCCACCGCAGCCAGTAAACCATACGCTCTTCTCAAGTGGGCCTTCTGTATTCATCACTTTATAACTCCACAGTAAATATTGGGCACAATGTGTTGCGCCTACGCCTCTTGGCGATAGCTATCAAGTTTAGTACTAATGAGGCTGTGTTAGTCCTACGCGTCATGTTAGCATTATTATGTCGAAGTTTAGCATACATTATGCTGATTTTTTTAAGGAGTCATTTAATTACTTATGTTTTTGGTGCTACATACAATTTATTATAATCTATATCTATAATTAATTAATATATAATTTAATATATTGTGTATATATTAAATTATATAATATTATAAAGAGAAAGGATTGGCATTATTTAATTTTTGTATGTAACGAATAAACTTAAAAACCACTGGACCGATTTCAAAAATTCTTTCACCGTTGGGAAACTACACTATCCCTGGGTGACATAAGCTACTTTTTATCCCTGGATTCCCACGGGAACGGGAACTACACGGGTGAAACCGCGAGGCGTCGGCTAGTAATTAATAATTTGGATTTACGAACATGTCAATTATTACTTTAATGGCGAAATTTTACAGAATTTTGGACGAAACGAAGTTTTACAAAAACCGGCTGTTAATGCACGATATAATATATCCTCTATGGAAGTATAATTTATGCCCAAACATTTTCGTGAGTCAATAAAAATAACTAGAAAAATAATTCATTAGAAAATCTATTTTTAAATCAAGCTTTTTTCGTATTTTCTCCACAGACGTCACTTAGCTAACCATGCATTGTCATCCAAACTAAACGTGTATGCAAAATTTCATCTTAATCGGTGGAGGATAACTGCTTTAAAATTCAGTTGCAAGATTTGACCCGAACACACTTACATACATACATTGCAAGTTAATTAAAAGCTTGTAAAAAAGACTAAAATAGTACATTATGGTACAAGTGTGTAATGTTGGTGATTACCACTGAGGCGCCATTGAGACCCGAGCCGTTAGGTGAGGGTCTTAAGAGAGCCGAGGACGGTAATCATCAATACACACATGTATCATACAACGTCTTTCAACACACTTGTGAAGAAAATAATACTAAAAAATCATTTCCAACAGTGAAAACGAGTTATGAATTTTAGCATTTTAGTTTAGCCACGTACAAAATCAAGTTTTCTTTATTACAGACAAAAAAAAAATATATATTTGAGTGAAAGACATATTTATTAATTAAAATTAATTAATTTAAACACGTACAAGTTGAAATTATCTATTTAAATACGAAGTTGCATGAAATGTGTTGCATTTGTACTATTGAGCACGATCTTTTTGCATCGAAACTTTTTAAGAACAAAGCAACTCAAACAATAAATTTAAAAAAGCTCTATAACTCACTTGTGAATAATAGCAATGAAAAAGTCACAGTTTGATAACAGGTGTCATTATGTGCTTAATTGCGGTGAAATTAGAGCCACTTTATGAGCAAGTGTGTTGAAAAGAAATAAACCTACTAACTAATCCATATTACTACGATTACCAAAAAACACAGTTGAATAACGAAATCTAACCTTATTATGTCAAACCGTTCGCCACAACAAGTAACCACTCATAATGCACACAAATCATGCGTAAAGGAAACTTTCTTGAACAGCGCGCGCCGGTTAAGGTGCTGACAAGAAGGCCAGTAAAATTCATGTACTTAAAATATTTATTTATTTAACCATTTATGCACACACACATAATATACAAGACAAGAAGAAGAAACCGAAAAATATGTACATAGGTGATGCTTATTTCTATAGAAATCTCTTCCAGCACACCTGCGAAAGGAAAGATGAAAAAAGAGATGTAGACATAGTGTGTAAAGTTGAAAAATAATTAACACAAAACGTTACAATGTTACAATTCAAAATCTAGGAAATTCAACTGCAGATTGCGATGCCAATGCTCACCTTAAATATACTGGAATTGCACCCCTCTCCCTCAGACCTAAACCCATAGAAAAGAAAAAATGTGTGATGATGAGTGATGTACTGATGACACAATGCTTGATTATTAACTTAGGATTTATTTCAAAATATGCTTTATTTTTTAGAAATGGTCCATTATCATAGATAAGTTAACCGTTCATTACATTTTTTTTTCTTAAAACTCTTTTGAGGACAACAAAGTTTTCAAAAAAAATTCTAACTAGATAAAATTATATTATTCCTGTAACCGCAAACTAACTAGAATTAAGCCTAAGTGTTTGTCTCTTGTCTTCGCCTTAACAGCGAAACTTGAAAGTTCATTACAGCGTGCTATAATTAAAGTTATTGGTTATAAAATTGTTGTAGAATTATTGTTATAATTAACACTACAACTAGGAAAGCGTGAAAGCAGGTCTTGTGGTAGAAAATCTATGTATATTATGGTTGCTTGGTTGGTATATCACTAGATTATTGTTAGTGTTTCATAGTCAATGGCCTTTTATACTGTGTAGAAATTATAAAAACTTTTAACAAAAAAATTAAACCGACTTCCAAAACAAAACACTACAATGCGTAAAATAATTTTCATTTCAGAAGTACCGATACCAATTTTTTTCTTTAGTGACATCGACATCCGAAAAGAAGGTTATTTGTGCGCATCTAACGACTCTTGCCAAGTTACGTGCCGACAAATTCCATGTTTATTATATTTTCCCACTGTCAAGCAAACCCTTCCCTCTCACTTTTCTACATTATTCTGTTTTCTGCTGGTGAAAAAGCATTTAACGCTTCATAAACAAATTTAAAAATAACTTACAAATCAATGCAATAAAACTTTTAAATTAACTGTTAGCTGAAAATTTCAAAAGATACTTTGCCGTAAGATCATAAGCA
Source organism: Orthosia cruda (assembly GCA_964057195.1). NCBI lineage: Eukaryota > Metazoa > Arthropoda > Insecta > Lepidoptera > Noctuidae > Orthosia > Orthosia cruda. The sequence goes on from OZ059854.1 coordinate 6,265,428, forward strand.
ATCTCCCCTATTAATTCTGATGACATCAAAGCAAAACATTTCATAATTTTCTCACTTTTCCTCTTCGATAAATTGCTTGTGAATTCTACACAAAAACGTTAAGTGAACTTGAATAATAGTTTTTGTTCAGAAGTTGCAGGACTCATTTCCAATATTACTATAAGAAAAGCATCACATTTCAGAGAAAAGATCTCTTTTTCTTCTTAGCGTGCCGATGACAAACAGACTCTTTTTAGTTAAATGCCTTGATTGGACCAGAATTCAGCCATGACGCAGTCTGTTGTCTTTTCCATGCGGCACAAGCAAAACGTAAGGTAGACCATGATCTGCGGAGAGACTCCGCACAAGCACCGAGGATTGGAACCATCCGAGAACCCCCATCTATGGAGATTGTCCTTGCTGCGGCCGACCTGAGTGCGGAGGCATAGTTATCTATTGATTTTTAGGGTTCCGTGCTAGAGGTACAAAGGGTAAAAACGGGACCCTATTACTAAGACTCCACTGTCCGTCTGACGGTCTGTCTGTCACCAGGCTGTATCTCACATAACCGTGAAAGCTAGACAGTTGAAATTTTCCCAGACGATGTATTTCTGTTGCCGCTATAACAACAAATACTAAAAACAGAATAAAATAAATATTTAAGTGAGGCTCCCATACAACAAACGTGATTTTTTTGGCGTTTTTTCGATAATGGTACGGAACCCTTCGTGCGCGAGTTCGACTCGCAATTGGCCGGTTTTCTTAGCTTTATGACAGTCAAAATAGTGGCAACTCTGAAGTCTGTGTGTAGTCTGTTTTCTTGTACGATTAGTATCTGCCCGTACGATTAAAAAGTAAACTAAGGGATCTTACTATGACATCTTAATGCCATCTAAGAAGATAGAAGCTCAGAACGGATACACCGTTCTGAGCTTAGTAGAAATAAGTTGACCCGGGAGATTCCGTTGTGAAACAGCCCCGCCCTGCCCTACCTAGGCCTGCTTGCTGACTGCCCTGTTTAGCTCTCACTCACTAGAAATAATGATGACTTTATGGCCGGTGTTCCAGATGCGTGCGCGAGTCCGACTCGCACTTGGCCGGTTTTTTCATTGCTTTGTTTTCTTGCAGCATTGTACTCACTCACCATCTTGTTGTTTTCTGTGTTTTCTTTTTAATGTTCTAGCTACAGACACATTCCCAATATATTTGTTATGTTATTTTAAATCATGTTACTTCAAATCGGACACATTCCATGCAGAAAATTTGCCTTCATGATGAAGAAAATCGCTTCACCCAATTTTGAGGAGTGTGTAGTTGTCGAGGACCTACAACATTTATTGATGTAATGTGTCCAATATGAGTCCAGTAAAAATAATTTAGTAAGGTGTCTGAATTTAAACAGAACTGATGTAGGCATGTTGCATGCCTACAATTCTATCCCAACCAAATGGCGACGATGCGAAGGGTTTGTTCAAATTCATGGCCCACGAAAGTACAATTATTTAGAATACGATGGGACTAACTTACGCAATGCGTAAAAACCCCTATAAATAAAAATAAAAAACATGTAACTTGCAATTAATAGTTGCCCGTATTTTATTTGAATATCATTGCCCGTATTGTTATTTTAGAAGATATCATTAAGTTCATCCCGCCATTTTACTTGTCAAAATGCCTGTTGTCATAGATCGTCCCATTTTCTTCAATATTTTTTTCAGTGTTTGTTCCAAGCCAGTCATTTTCCTCATCCATCAGTAATGTTATGTTATTTATTTATTTTTGGCTTGAATATTGTCCCACTGCACGGCAAAAATACCTCTCTTTCTTCTTTCAGTTTTGAGCAAGTGTACACCAGTCGATACTAATTTGGTTTTCAACTGGGTAAACGCAGTCTCTTGATCTTTGCCCCAAGTAAGAGAAATTCTTTTTGAGTTAATTTGTTATGGCAAAGTTTTTAATAAAACGTCAAAAAATCTAGCCAGTCCTAAGAACTGCCTAGGGAATTTATCAACTGCATCTATTTTACACTGTCCAGCTTCCCCATTTCCTGAGACTTCGAAAACCAGAAATTTTATTTTCGAATGGAAACCCTGTAGATTTCGAGTTTTTCCCGCCATCTTCAAACGAATCATGGGCTAGATCTAACACAACGTGGGTCCAGGAAAATGTCTAAAATCATCATTAATTCAAAAATAATTGCTGTCAGTTCACCAGCTCAGCCGCCATCTTGTATCCGTCGTATCTGGAGCGAGTTTCGGGGCCGTGTCACACTTACGTAAAGAAAGTTCGTGTTTTGAAGCCGTGGCAGTGATAGGGTTGTGCGTCAGCGGTCAAGTTCAGATTACGGTTGTATTTTTTTTTTTTTTTTTTTTTTATTTGTGATTTGCGTGTTGCACGGGTCAATAGTTTTGAAGTATAAGAGGAAAACGGTGTTCTTTTTTCTTTGGAAGCGGGGACTGGTGGTGTTATCACCTGCCTACTATTTCTTACAATGTTATATTCATTTTATTATTTTTATTAATATACTTTCACAAAAAAACACTTTGTTTTGTTTTTGTGCATTACTTTATAAGTGTTTAATTGTATTTACAATTTACTTTAAAAAAGCTATAATGTAAAATACCTACGTTAGTAATTAAATACTTAAGGTAAATTATTATTTCTTGTAGTAGGAATTATAAATTGATGAATATTCAAAATCAAGATCTTCTCAAAATCATCTCTGGCGAGTTATGACCATAAGCACGAAGCGAGAAACTTATTAGTTTACTTACCATAAACTTTGATAATTGTAAAAGCTTTTCTAAGCTCTGAACCACGTTAAGAAGAAAATCTGATGACTTTTAGAAAGTTTACTGATTTATATCCAGAAACATGCGTCAAATTTTCATTTTTTTTTTACTAATAATTCTCACTATTCCAAAACATCATTTCAATTGCCTACAGAAAACCTGCAAATAATATTTCATCTTCCACTTAAGTGAAAAATTGCAAATCAATATCGTCGCAGATCAGATAACCGTCACTCTGCTTTCAATTGACGATTAATTAACAATTAATCAAGGGAGAAAACTATCGACATGACGTCGAACGAGCGCAGGGGAAATGCAATTTTCTTATGCAACCAACTAATGCGATGCAACCGAGGTATAAAACCGACGTTTCTAATATTACACACATGCATTTTAGCTTGCTTTCTTCGGCATACTCTCTAGCAAAATGGTGGCCGGCAAAAAATCTAGTGCTTTCTTTTTCAATGTCGAGTAGCGACAGAGACAGACATACGGTTTGTGAAGGTTAGAGGAGGATAGTTATACAATATGTATTGCGCGTAAATGTCACGATTGACGTTTGAATTTCGAACCGCACCAAACGTCAAACTTCCCGCCAGATGATTGTGACGGTTGCCTGTTTGAAATAAGGTTGTGTTTTGTTTCGGTTGTTTTGCTTCTAGTGTTGGGCCTTTTCGGAGTCGCGTCGACGATTCGCGTGCGCTGATATGTGGGACAATCGAAAGCCTTTCTCCACTCGGCTGTTAGGTATTTTATTCCGTTAGTTTTTTTGTGGCCGCCATTACACCAATATGGCGGGTGGCATCATTTTTTCGCTTTGTCACGTTAGATCATTCTTGTTAGACGTTCGAAAGCTGTGTTCTGGTTCTTAGAATCAGAGTCGCATAACTGTATCCCGCGCGGAGAAATGATGTAATTGACTACCGATGTTTTTCGTAAATGGTTGTTTACGCTTCGTATTTATTCAATTAATTTGTAACCGAAATGCATGTTATTAAAGTTTTAAAAAAATATAGGAAATTGCATGTTATTTGTTTGCAGTAATTGTTAAAGGCAAATTATGATAATTGTTTGAGTTAAAATATTGCGTGACTCTTGCGCAGAAATACATTCGCATGTTATGTAGATAACGGTTTAATGTAATAGTTACCTACTAAATAAAAATAACTGTGAATACATTTTGTTGACAGCTTGATAGTTCAGCCGGTGAATTTTGGGTTTTTATCTTGATATGAACATAACAGACACACAGAATTTAAATATCGGTTATTGATAAGTCTCCTATGAAAAGAAGTTTGCAAAAAAAAGTTAGGTAATATCTAACTTTGGTTTGCAAAAAAAAGTTAGATAGAATATAACTTCTTTTAGCAAACCTCTTTTCATAGATAGGTATTATAAATTAATCTGGAAACTTTCCAGCCTTGATATACCTTTAATCAATAAATGACTTTAAAGAAATCCACAGCACTAAAAACCAATACGACGCAAAGGACATTCACCCATACAGCCTCACCTGTCACTGTCAAAAAATCTATGTCACTAATATCACGAGGTTTTAATGTTTTTAAACTGCGCATCCGCTACACGATGCGATGCGTATACGGGCCCCGTGTAATTGCATAATTTGCATAGGCGATGCATCGCGTCCGCCACTTTCTCCCGCTAACGGGACTTGGAACTGGGACATCCGTTCATTTGTTCCCACATCAGGTCTTCAAATGTTGTTTTTTCGTGTTTGTTCGCTATTTGAAATTTTGAGTGCAGTTTTTTTACAGGTGTCCAGTATGTTTTTTAAAGATCTTGATAGACAGATGGATGATATTCTCGTTCTTTTGACAGTGTTGGTTTTAAAGTTTCTCACTAATCAGCAGTATATTTGTGTTTTTTTTCAAACAAAATACTAAGAAAAGTTTCAGTCTGAGAGTAAGCTTTGTTTACGCTTTTGACCTACTTGGAGTTTTCCAGAAATGCATTTGAACTTTCTATGGAGAAAGTTGCTATTTCAGAATTAAAGTCGATTGTTTCTTAACCAATTTATGAATAAGTATAAGTTATGATTACTTAGTGTTTACATACAAAATAAATTCACGTGTATATATGATAGAGCTTACTTAGTCTCAAAAAAGGGGACAAGCATTTTACAATTTGAAGATTTCAGAAGCCAAGTTGTCTTTAACAACACAATTAAAACTTTAAATTTTAGCGATCATCAAACTTAAATGCAAGTCATTCAAGTTTTTAAACTGTTTTATTTGTGCATTTGAAGAGCACAACCTTTCCTAACACCATACCAACCATCAAACCTTACCATGATGACGTTTCCTGCATCTGACATCATAGTTCAAATAACGAAGGACAGTTCTAAACCACAAGCAAAGGCTTTGCATCTTACGTCCTTTGCCCACTTCAAAATCATAACACAATAACATTCCAAATTCAAAAAACAGCTTCATTAATCGGAGCACAATCTAATCGACCAATCACAGCCGCCCGTTCGTTATCAGTTCATGGTCAAAATATGCACAACAACAAAGAGTTCGTATGTGTGTCAGACAGCCGGTGAAAGTACGGCGCGAAAGGTGACCGCAACCGGGTCAGTTACTAGCATTACGTGTGCTTACTGTGACACTTTCTTTGACGCCATCTTGGATTTTTTAAACTTTTTTCTAGAACGATTTGAATAATGACCGTTACTGTTGTAATGGTGGTTGACTTGTTTTTGTGAGGTTTTGGCTAATTTCTTTTGAAACAAATTATATCTAATCATTAAATATTAAAACGCGGATGATACTTGTCGTCTTGATACCACCTCATCATCAGATTTAATTATGGGATTTAATTCCACATAAAATCAATACCGAGTCGCTAGTCAAATTCAATGGCTAGGTACGTAGTTATGTCAGAGCACAGCAGCAAGCCTAACTTAAATTATAGTAGACTAGTTTCTGCCAGCGGCTTCGCCTGCGTGAATTATACTTATAAACCTTGCTCATCTTGCTTTAATCTATTAATAAAAACCGCATCAAAATCCGTTGCGTAGTTTTAAAGATCTAAGCATACATAGGGACAGACAGCGGAAAGCGACTTTGTTTTATACTATGTAAGGAAGGATAAGGATAGTGGTGAATGGAGATTTATAAACTCCATAAGCTGTTTTTTTATTTACTGAATTCAAATTGATATTGTGAAAGGGAATGCGGCCATAATACACCACGCGGGCCCAGTGCGGGTTGGTGGATGTCACATGTCTTCGATTTTTTGTTTCAAGGTCATGCTGGTTTCCTCACGATGTTTTCCTTCACCGTTTCGAGAGCGTTTTGAAAGCGCCTGCCTGGTTTCGAACCTACAACCTATAATTTGTAAGCCCACTGGGCTCTATTAGGTAGTTAAATTAAGAAAATTCATGATTAAAAGAAAAAAATATTATCATAGTAACGGGGCACTACTTATATTTCATAATACAGCCCTGTTTTCAGCCTAGATTGAACATATTCCAAATATTACAATCTACTTTTTCAGAAAAAATCTTAATATTTATCTCCAGTAGATATCTTCATAAGAAACGAAGTTCCTTTATTAGCTATTTGGATGAATTTGCGCCAATTTTCAGGTTAATTTTAACATTGGTACACTTCTCATTGATAACCAAAAACGAATAATTTTCTATAGAAGCAGGTCAAAAACCTACATGTTAACTAAACGTTCAATTGTGCTTGCCTTGTCAAATAAAAGCATGACAACACGACATACATAATTCAATTTATTACTATTACGTGTCATAGTGCGTAACTATGAATGATACTTTCTTTGACCTATTGCCGCGAAATTACAATGGCAGCCATCTTGGTTTGGCGCCATGACTAAACAGAGAATATGACTTCTTAGGACAAGGTTAATTTAAATGCGTTTAAAAAGACTCATTCTTGGAAAAGACAATGAATGAATGATGAGACTTAGTATGGCGTGGTGGCCCAGTGGCTAAGACCTCGCCTCTCGTGCTTGAGCTCGTGGATTCAAATCCGGGCAAGTACCAATGTAACATTTTCAAATTCATATGTACTTTCTTAGTATATCTTGGACATCACAGACAACGGTGAAGGAAAACATCGTGAGTAAACCTGGACTTATATAGTTACTGAAACGTTTTTTTTTTGGACAATCCCACTGCACTATTCCCAAACCACTGCAACTCCCGAAAGCCACAATCAACAGTGACGACCACCAAAAAAGCGCCGAGGCACGCTCGACGAAGTCCCGGCGAATGAATTTAACTGTCTTGGATCCCGCAACGAAATTATTCAGAAAAGAATAACGGAGCAGTAGGAAAACAAACAAATTTCCACTTCCCTCTATACCTAGCAGGAGACAAAACAACCAAGGCCAATAGGCACAAAGTTAGTGTAACTCTGAAATAGCCAAGCCAGAGCCTGTGCGGTTCCCAGAGTAGTTTCTAGGGAAGGTTTTGGATACGTACCTAAAAGACTAGGGCCCATCCTTCTACTTCCAATGGTAGAAAGATATGGGTCGTCATCTCTATGAATTTAGTAAAAAAATATATTCAACCGGATTCAGCTGAGTACCAGTGTTTTACATGGAGCGACTGCCTATCTGACCTCCAAAACCCAGTAACTGGAACACGGTACCCCTTGGCTAGACTGGTGTCAGATCTCAAGCTTCTGACTATTCGTAACGACTGTCAAAGATCTTCAAATGACAGCCGGGACCAACGGCTTAACGTGCTTTCCGAGGCAAGGACGAAACTCGGTATGTTGAAATGGTCACCCATCCACGAACCGACCTCGTTAAGCATTGCTTAACCTTGAAGATCGACCCTTGCGGCTGTTATTATTTAGCCACGAGCAGTTAAAACATTGATTGATTTCATGAAATAAACGAAAACTAAATAAAAAGATTTTTCAACAAAAGAAAATGATTAGATATTAAAAATGGGTTTGGGGTCACCGCAATAATTACATGACTAAATGATTTGATTTGACGATCAGGATATAATCAAATCAAGTCACTGTCATTCACCTTTGTTAATATTCATGCTACTTACATCTGCAATGCATTCAGGGTGATTTATTTTAAAAAGCTATTTAAAGTTATTGTAAACAATATTATTATGTGTAATCTTATGGGCATTTATAAAACATTTTTTTGTACTTAAATAAATGTTTCAGATCAAATCATTGATGTTAGATATACTACCTCACAGTACTTATATATGTTGCGTGCAACAGATACTACAGTCGTATAGAATCTTTCGTTGTGTTTTTAAAAAAATGAGTTACTCTAGAGCTTGTTTTAATGTATTTCTGTTGTATTTTTTATTGAGTAATTATCAAGTAAGTTGATCAATATATTTTGCTCTCAAGGGGTCTAATCCCTAAGCACGAAGTCCGTAGTTTCGGCCATACGGGCGTTTTCTACTCCGTATCACAAATCACATACGGACGTATGATTCGTTCGGGGCCCGAATTACGACTGATATAATAGTGATCTTTGTTACTGAATGACAACACAATTTGACATTTGTACCCGATGTGTTTTACCCGTCCGAAAAATGTAACCATTACGGTGTAGGGTTCACTTCGAAGTGCCGGTGTATTTTCGGACGGGCCCGTAACTTCGTTGACAGAGTTAGCGAGTAGAAGCTCTGTTTTTAATTTTGAAAATAAGAAACTATACCAACTTAACCAAATAAGACACCATTATTTCTTTCATGTAATTCTTGTTTGCGTGACCTAGCCCAAGACTCATAGGGCAGGGTACATGTTATTTGTTAAATATATAATTAACAGCATCTTATTAGTATCAAATTGTTTGCACAAAAATTACACACTAATAAAAATATTGTTGGCTTGCTGATAGGTACAAGTTATAAATAAAAAATAAAGTTATGTACTAACACCCGCAGGCTTATTACGTATCTTTTGCAAGAGCAAAACTTAAATAATAATTGCTCTTCAATACAGAAGTTTTAGAATTGTTGGCGGTTTTTTAAAAATAAGTACATTTGACAAACAGCGAGCGATGCAACAGCAGGTAATGCCAACATTTATGATATAAAGCGTTTGATCGTCGCTATCGTTTTGCTCTTGCAAAAGATACGTAATAAGCCTGCCGAATTATGAATTAGGAATTTGAAGTTGAGCATTTGTCTAATCAAATCTTGGAATAGGATTTGACACGTTCTTGCTTCATCCGGCGTAATTACAGATACAAACGTATTTTTTTAAACAGACGCCTTTTATGGTATAGCGCCGGCTGACGGCAAATTCTCAATTCAGAAATCAGCCCATATATTTTTGACATGACTTATTTACCATTTCGTTAATAGTATGTTTCTTTTTTAGTGCCTCAAAGTAATACCGGAACGTGCTGCAATTATATATTATAATAAATCATACTTTGAAGACAATATAATATTTAATGTGAGACGTTATAAAAGAAGAGGGGATTATTATGTGAACGCGTATTTTGAGAATAAAGTTGTTATAGGCAACACAGTAACGGTAAGACGTTCCAGAAATCAATGTTATTTCAGTAAATTTATTTAAATAAACGCTTTCACACTTCAAATAATTACAACTAGCTCGGTGTTTAAACATCAAGTATAAAATCCCACTCCACTCAATATCTCACTCCTTTTTCCTTATGCCACTGGCACGAGAGCTATTCCCATTTTTCCATTGTTTGTAAACGCGTAACTCGCTTTGGCAACGAGTAAGTTGCTTTGGCAACGCGAAAGTTGCTTTGGCAACGGGTAAGTCGCTTTGGCAACGCGTATCTCGCTTTGGCAACGCGTAAGTCGCTTTGGCAACGCGTATCTCGCTTTGGCAACGCGTAAGTCGCTTTATAAAATCTTGGAGTATGACTGTGCCTAATCGCTCCGATTAAAGGCTCCCACAGACAATGCTAAATGATGAGGATAATTTTGATAGAAGTAAAATATTCGTCGTATCATTTCGCATTGTCTCGTCGCATCTTACGGCGGGAGCCTTAAGCTGTTCATTTGTGACCAATGTTTATTTCAATTTCTGTACAGTTGGATGTCATCTACTACCAATATCTTCACAACGAATTCAGGAGATCATTTCCTGAAGGGCACTTCAACGTATGCGATCTTATAAACAATGGCCCTTTTATTGGTGAAATTGTAAGACGAGCAGGTCTGACAAAATGCCCTGTTCAACCGGTAAGATTGTCTTCCTAAAAGTAATTGCAACACACTCAAGCACTGGCTCTTAATATTGCACTGTTTTTTTTTGACAATCCGTCACCATTGTTTCCTGAAAGCCAGATACGTGGACGGCAGCTTTTTACAGAGGGAAAATTACTGCCAATATATCCCACTAGGTGGCACATTGCAAGTTTCCGGTATGTTATAATATAATTTTAAGATTAGCTTATTTGATCGAGCGGTGGCTTATTTAACCGATGTTATTTAAGGCGAGCGAAGCGCCCATTTTCAATCGTTGCAATCTTACTTACGAAGCGAGTGAGCAAAGCGAGCCCTCGCTTTAACTGCTACACTTTAACTCACAAGTCCAGCTAGCGAAACGGGCACATACACTGTGCTGGCCGCTAGTCTGTACGGGCCGTACGTTTGGCTCGTGTGGAGTACATAAGGCTTGCTTTGTTTGTTGTTGGGTTCGCTCGGTGAATAAATTTGCCCGCCCCGTTTTACTACTCCTAGCTTTTTTTTTTGCTCGACTTGTGTGTGACTTTTTTAGTTGCGTTTCAGGGAAAATATGGCATGAGAAACATGTCTTTCAACCAAAGAATACCATCCGTGTGGCCGTATGAAAAAGGAATGATCGAGTTTATTGGTAAGGATCCAAATAACGTGTTGTTAGGAACAATTCAATTAGTGGTGACGTTTAAACAAGACCTTCTCAGGCATGAAACATGACTTGTGTAAAACTTTTTACTTAAATTATAAAAATAACTGTCTAAAATGCTTTTTTTTATTACGTAGACCAGGGCTTCCCAAACTTTTTTATACTGTGGCTCCATTTACGCATAGTGTACTTTTTATGCGTCGCCCTTGGACCTTAGTTTTGATTTTTAATATATAATATATAATTTAACTGTATTTTGCGAGTAGCTTGGCAAGGAAAAACAGTAGTCAATGAGTTTGCTTTTCTGAGCATAACTTTTCAAACCAGAGCTAAAGTTTTGAAAAAGTTACTCTCCTTTCATTTACTCAATTGTCTGTCATCATCAGCCTATAACAGTCCACTGCTGGCATGTAATATGTACTGCAGAATAGCAAGTTACGCATAAGTGGGTGCGACACGACGTACTTTAGCTTGGCGAATTCATACCTGACACTCCTATGGTATACGAAGGTTGCGAGGGATTACTACCCAATGACGTGACGGAGCGTTGACGCAACGACGCTCCCCTCAGGTGACCCCCGTCCCGGGCGCGCGATCTACCTCCCCCGCTGCCTTACGACCCCGCGCCTGTGCACTATATAAGTGTCACGAACGAATTTGCCAAGCCCTTGGAATCTTTAGTACCCAGAGTTAGATAATAATGGGATCCATAACTACCCAATGACGCGACGACGCTCCCGTCAGGTGACCCCCGTCCCGGGCGCAGGTACTACTACCCCCGCTGCCTTACGTCCCCCGCGCCCGCGGACCACAGGAGTGTCACGTTCGAATTTGCCAAGCTCTAGGAATTTTTAGTACCCAGAGTTGGATAATTTATTTATTTATTATTTATGTATACACAAATATACAGAGGCGGAACTTAATGCCTTAGGCATTTTCTACCCTTCGACCTTTGGGTGATGCAGAGAAAATAGTGGTAGGTGGCAATACCTTGAGTTAAGCAAATCGAAAATAAAACGTATTTAAAACGTATTCCTATACTATAAATACAATATATACTCAAATAATAAACTAAATACACCAAAACAATAAGTAGTAATATATAAATAATTGAAAAACATTAGTGCTGTGACGATACTACTGCCAACTTCTTACGAATATGCTCGCGAACTTTAACTTTGAAGGTTAATCGGTTGGTTGCTATCCTGATTTCCTGGGGGAGCGCATTCCACAGAGAAATAGACTGAACGAAGAAAGAACAGTGAATGAAGTCAGTGCGGTGAGTGGGACATTGAAGTAGGCGGTTATGTGATGACCGTAAATTTTTATTGTGGTAGGCGCAAATGTATTGAAATTGAAAGTGAGGGGCTAGATAACTAGGGAATCTTGGTATCCATTACTCTAAAATTTAATTACATTGTATTTATTGTGTAGTATTTATCGAGTAGTATTACATATAATATCTCGACACCCATGACAGAGCACCACGGCACCCCGGGGCGTCGAGACGCACTGTTTGGGAACCCCTGACGTAGATTAAGAAAACATTAAATAGACTGTAATGTTTCTAAATGATTTAAATTTTATTTTTTCTTTAAGTTTTTAAACGGAAACACCCTTTTCCCGGATAAGTAGATTGATTGGGGTTTAATTCCAGTCTAATTTGATGCAACTGAGCGTCAGGGTAGTAGTATTTTACATGGAACGGCTTCCTGAATTGACCTTGTTTGTACTTTTTTTTACTGTTCTTCTCTGTTACTTTGTGATTTTTGTTGTCGTGTTGTGTCTATGTCGAATAAATGTTTTCTATTCTATTCTTTTATTCTATTGATTTCCACAGGCTAGTACCTGGATAAGCTAGTAAGTAGATACCCCTTTAGCAAGCTAGATGTCAGATTTTTAGGAAATGGCGAGTATCCAGATGATTAAAATTGAATTTGAATTTGGCCGCAAGTGTTTATATTTGAATATAAATAATAGTTTTTCTACGCACATGTGTAAATTTGCGGTTTTCCTCTGTCAAAACATTAACATCTTGTCTGAGAAATTCCAAGGTCTCATTATTTAGGTATCCTCCAATTGACGTCTTTTGCAAATCTTTTAAGGAAACAAAATGTATTAACCATCTTTTAGTGGTTCTCAATAGTGTTCATCCTGTGATGATGCAATCCGCTGGTCCACTTACGTACCTTTAACCTACAACTCGGTAAAAAGACGGGAAAACCTGAACTAATTAGGAAAATGGAATGGTAGCTACTAGAATAATACTGTTGGATTTCTTACAACTGTTATGAAAGTTTTCTTCTCAGGAAATATAGAATGCACTTAGCCACTGTGGAAGAACGGCTTCACTGAGGCTTACTGAGGTAGAAAACAAACATTCGTTCCGTCACTGTTTCGGCGTCACCCAGTCGACACCGGCTATCGCTGAAAACCGTGGCTTGTGGCTCTGTCATGCACGCGAGTCCCAGCATTATGTTGAGCGATGAAAGTTTTGCGTGGTTTTGACGCATACTCTATTTTCCTTTGTTTTTAGGGTTCCGTACCCAAAGGGTAAAAACGGGACCCTATTACTAAGACTCCGCGGTCCGTCTGTCTGTCTGTCACCAGGCTGTATCTCATGATCTGTGATAGCTAGACAGTCGAAAATTTCACAGATGATGTATTTCTGTTGCCGCTATAACAACAAATACTGAAAACAGAATAAAATAAATGGTAAAGGGTGTTCCCATACAACAAACGTGATTTTATTTTCCGTTTTTGCGATAATGGTTCGGAACCCTTCTTGCGCGAGTCCAACTCGCACTTGGTTTTTTTTTTATGGTATGCGTCGTGCCTGGCCCAAATAAAGGTTTTTTCTTTCTTTCTTTTCTTTCAAATATTCTGGTGCGTTCATTTCTTACTAATATTACAAATGTGTAAGTTAGAGTGGATGTACGACTGAACGGATCTGGATGAAATTTAGCACAGACATAGATTATAGTCTGGAATAGCATAAAGGCTACTTTTCATCCCGGTAAAATCCCTTGTTCCCTTGGCATAAGAAAACACTTTTCCAACGGGTGAAGCCGCTGGCAGAATCTAGTAATATTTAAATGTGAAAGTACTCTGTCTGTCTGTCTGTATGTTAACTTTTCACGCTTAAACCGCTGAATCGATTTAGATGAAATTTTGTATGGACCCTAGGAAGGGGTCTTAAGGGGGTGGAAACGAGGGGTGCAAGTTTGTATGGTGAACTAATAATTTCTCAAGTAAGGCGGCCCAAACATCTACAATATTATTGCGCACCTACCTATACCTACGATATATATAAAATAGGCTATTCGAAGTACTAATGCTAAGCAGACGAAGTCGCGTGCAACAGCTAGTTCAAAATAAAACTTGTCGCCAACACAACGGTCTGACCAAGTATATGAAGTTACGGCCTCAAACTTATTTCAGCTGGTGGTGATAACGACCTTGGACCGGATTCGATGGAGGCAGATTATACGCTACTGGTCCAATGATCACGATCCTCAGTAGTAGACTTAATTCCAAGAAATCTGAACATATTGCCACGCCTGAATTATGTTTTGTATTTTAATCTAATTTGGCGGACCTTCAAATAAAAAAAAAAACAATTCATTTATTTCTACTTGCATAAAATGTAGGTATTGTTTGTACAATAAAGTTGTTATAAAATATGTGTGAGCCGGGTACATTCTGCCCGAGTTTAGGCATGCGAAATTCTACAATAATGTCATCATCAGTAAGCTTATGGGTAAAATTATGAAATAGTGTTGATTAAGATACCAATTAATTGTATTTTCTCAAACATGCTTGGAAATGTGAGCATTATTTTGACAACCTTCTTCGAGATTAATCGAAATTGCTGTACAGGCCAAATACATGCGAGCAGCGGCCGGCAAAAGTTGTATGAAAATCCATATCTGTCGTGTCCAGCGGCCAAATAAATTACATAGTAAACTCATATCTGTCGTGTTATTTAAAAATGGAACGATCTTTTACTCCGAAACATGGTAACCAAGGAGGTAACTTATCAAAGGTTTTATTTAAATTTCGAGCTGGCTTGCAAATAGAACGCTGTTTTTTGAAAAAAAAAAAACAAAAGATCACTAACGCGAGAACAATTATTGTTGTTCGTCGTTGATTTTGACAAAATGTGTTCTAGGTGCTACATAATTTTAATTGCCGCGCATTATTTGAGAAAAGCACTATACAAGCCTTGGCCACAACTAGGCATTGATGGACTTACGTATGTGTGCCTCGGCTTGGCCTGGGCCCACATTTACACGTTCGTCCATCAATGCCTCTTTTGCTGGCCACTGCAGTTATGTACTATAACAAGTCCAGAAGTGTATCAAAAAATTATGTTAAAATGTTGAGATGTCACACAATAAAAAAAAAAAATTGTTTGTGCAATGTGTTTTTTTTTTATCGACTTTTAAATTGGGCATAACCACAATTCCAGTTAAATGCCATATAAGCATCAATTGGACCGGAAATACCGCTAGCCATTATTTCCTACCACACCATTACAATTACCGGCCAAAATGTCTATGTCAATAAATTTATAGATAGTACACTATTGGCCAAAATAACGGCACCACCCCCAACTATTACCAGCAGTGTAGTCACTGATGACTGTCACTAACAACCAAATTCACAAATACCCACTCAACCGTAAACCGATTACAGAAATTAACTAAACTATTCGTTTAACGGTTAAATAAACTATAAACCCATATAAAATCGGAACAGTAAGTCACGTCATTCTAGCATGATAGCTGATCATCACTCAAAGTGGTACCGTTATTTGGTAACAAGGGATATTGAGCTCTGTGTGTAGGGGATAAGGTTGTGAGAATTGTGTGGAATTATTAAAGATTTACTGATGGATGGGTTTGTGTTGTAGTGTTAGCGATAGCGAGCGATAGTGATGCCAGATTTATGTATCTGGAAGTAACGGAAACGTAATCAATACTAAGTCTTATGCTGTATTTAGGAATCAAGGTTTTTTATTATGAAGCAAATAAACTATGGTATGAATATAAATGTATGGATGGAGAAAGATATGGAGGCAAAAGAAGATAAGAAAGAAGAATGATAGAATGGAAACAGAAAGTATTTAATTGTAAACGGCAAAAAGAAAAAAAAAACACTTTATAAACGACAAAAAGAAAAAAAAACACTTTATAAACGACATACAATAGAAGTACATGCTTATGCTAAACCCATTACAATAGTATTAGTAGTACTTCAATTAAGTTAGTCAAGACGAGAAATAAATATAACAAAAATAACATATAAAGATATTAAAAGTTAATAAAAAAAAATTAAAAACCGACTGCTTAAGAAGCGAACTAAAGAGACGTAAACAAGAAGAAAATCATGCTGTACAGACGGAGGATACATATTTGCGAGCCGGCTGACCAAAATCAGATATATCATCCGACTGCACAGCAGGAACAAACATACATACATACATAAGTTTTTCTTGTAAATGAGTAAAATAAAGTATATTCTATTCTACATACATATACTGATAAACACATTACCCTCCTTCGGCAGTCAGGTAAAAAGATTAAAAGACGTATCTAAAACATTGGAGCTAGGTGTTCCTCCAACAGGAATTCAATAGCATTCAACTCGCCCATATCTTTCTATACACACAAGCTCATTCGTGAGAATGCAAGCGCGGGAAGTATTCTAACTTTTCACTACTTTTCCTCGGTACCACACTTTCCTCGCCACGGCCCAATGCCACCGCGTTACGACAGAACATTTTCATAATAAATACTGCCATTTGTCACTGGATAATACAATGATTATTGTAACAACAGTGATTAATTCAGCCGTTTGTTCTGTTTAATTGGTTTTTGAATATTCAGTTTGCTTGTGCATGTTAGGAGATGGAGTTCATTTGTTTCTGTTCTTGGGTTGTACAAAAAGTGATATTTTATTAGCGTTAACATCCAAAATTTTAATTAGCATTATCGGGCTACAATGCTCCCACTGTTGAGACACAGGTCTCTTCTCTGTGAGAGGGAGTGGGCTGTCCACTACTCGGGCTCAGTGCGGTTTGGTGGATGTCATATTCTTTTTTTTGGAATTCTTTCAATGCCTCCCGCTCTGGTGAAGCGGGAGGGTGTGTCAGACTTTTACTGACTAAAACCCAACCGTGTTCCTTCAGTTGCTTGAGCCAGGGCCGCGGTAACTCTTTTTCAAATTTATCCGCGACCCAGACAGGCATCGGCCCTCTCGAGCCCCGTCAGTTCTGCTGACATCTCTTTGAGGCGCGCGTGGAACATAACGCACCGTCGACTCGGGCCTGGTCCTTATCGGACGGCAAGCTACCCATTACTCGCCGTCCGCAAGCCTGCGCCTATGGTGGCCGGAAATCGGCTTGCGACTCCCGAAGCCCAGGGCGTCTCCTGCGGTGGCTAGGGGCGTGAGGGCGTCTCCGTTGCATCTCCCTCACGCGTTCCGCCTCCTCCTTCGCGGGCATCACTGCTTCGCAAAAGGAGGAGACAGCTTCCCATACACTCTCGCTCCATGCCAATGCCACATATTTTGGACCTTTTAACAATCGTAAACGGGGATAGAATTTCTAGGCTCTGATTTACTATACTATCCTTTGGTGATTGCCAAAGAACTACTAAGTACAACCATTTTTCTTACACTGTCTGTTTGTACAGCAATAAAGATTGCACTCTGCTAACAGCACTTTATCCGATGCTAAATTAATATAACTTGCTAAATAAATATAATATTATTGCGAAATTCCATTGGGTTAAGTTTTTATATATTGGGAAAATCTATGCGCAGAAGTTAGCAGTTCTTTTTATTGTTTTATTTATAATATTATTTTATAAACTTAACAAATACGTTTTTGGATAAAGAGCCACGACCCTTATCACTTTGATATTAGGTGTTAAATAATTTGACTTTAAAATGCGAAATCATACGCATTTGCAAGTAATCTTAGTATCGAAACATAATACACAAATGCATTTCGTAAAACTATAGTAATTGAAATGAAATTATTTCAATTACTGTAGTATTACGAAGTGCATTTGTGTGTTATGTTTCGACACTATGATTACAATCCCAAAATGGAGGTACTAAACAATTTTTTTTCGTACTGCCGTGATGTTATGTTATGAAAAGGTGTAAACAATAAACAGACATGCGATTGCAGCAATCCCGAGAGATTTGCCGTTATTTATTGAAGAGTTCTGTTGTATATCTCCGAAGTTCTTCATCAGATCTTCACCAAATTAAAATAGGACCAATTTCGAAAAATACTCTATAAAACAAACAAAGAATTTTCAAAATCGGTCCACAATTGATGGAGATATCGGTGAACATACAAAAAAAAAAACATTCAAGAAGTCGAACATAGAACCTCCTCCTTTTTTGAAAGTCGGTTAAAAACTTAGCACACGGGTTTTAATGCTTGAAAACACTTCACGCAGGTAAAGCCGTGGGCAGATGCAAGTTCCTCATGATACAAGGATCAACCAAACTACTTACCAACTTGTGAATGATAAAGCTTCAAATTGTTAATGAGTAGCCGCACTGGTCGATCATCAAGGTTAAGCAAGCTTGACGAGGTCGGTCCGTGGATGGGTGACCATTTCAACATAACGAGTTTCCTCCGTGCCTCGGAAAGCACGTTAAGCCGTTGGTCCCGGCTGTCATTTAAAGATCTTTGACAGTCGTTACGAGTAGTCAGAAGCTTGAGATCTGACACCAGTCATGCCAAGGGGTAACGTTTTACCCATTTACTGGGTTGTGGAGGTCAGTTAGGCAGTCGCTCCATGTAAAACACTAGTACTCAGCTAAATCCGGTAAGACTGGAAGCCGACCCCAATATACTTGGGAAAAGGCTACGTAGATTGATTGTAAATGTTAAAGGTTACAAACGAAGTATGAAAAAAAAATTGTTTAGTACCTCCATTTTGGGATTGTAATCTTAGTGTCGAAACATAACACACAAATGCACTTCGTAATACTACAGTAATTGAAATCATTTCATTTATAGAGTATATAGAGTTTATAGAGTATTTTTCGAAATTGGTCCTATTTTAATTTGGTGAAGATCTGATGAAGAACTTCGGAGATATACAACAGAACTCTTCAATAAATAAAGGCAAATCTCTCGGGTTTGCTGCAATCGCATGTCTGTTTATTGTTTACACCATTTCATAACATAACATCACGGCAGTACACTATAAGAGGTACGCAGATGTATACAGTTCACCTTGGTACACTCTCATTTCGCCGGCTATGTTCATGGTATTCGCGTAATCTTTTCTGGCATTATAAGTACCTACCTTACTAAAGGCAAGTTGCTTAATAGGTACAACTAAAAAGTGAAAATGAAAAAACTTTGTTACAAAAAAAAACTACCGACTTCCAACTAAAAATACTACAACGTGAAAAATTACTTTCTTTTTCGAAGTCGGTGTCCATAACGAAAAAAATTGGTACCTACCAAAGACACCGACTTCGAATAAGAAAGTTATTTTTCACTTTGTAGTGTTTTTAGTTGGAAGTCGGTAGATTTTTTTTGTAAAAAGTTTTTTTATCAAACAAAAAATATTAATTATTTACATGCTTTATTGTACATTAATAAAATTAAACTACAAACGAATACACATATTCGTACATTGGGCGACTTTATCGCATGCCGCGATCTCTTTCATGCACCCTAGTGTGGACAGTTATTGCATGGACATAGAAAAATTATAATTATTTTTAGTTCGTCAGTGAGTTTATCAAATAATAATGGACCCGTATATTTTGCTTTCTATTCTAATATTATAAAGAGGGAAGATTTGTATTTTTGTATGTATCGAATAAACTTAAAAACTACTGGACCGATTTCAAAAATTCTTTCACCTTTGGGAAGCTACACTATCCTCGGGTGACACAGACTACTTTTTATCTATGTATGCTTACGGGATCGGGCACTACACGGGTGAAACCGCGAGGCATCCAAAAATGGTAGAGGGGGTGTGGGGTGTTGAGGGGGGGGCGGGGGTTTACTTCTCCTATTTACCCCTACTCTACATGATGTTTGAACAATTAAAATATAAAAACATATCAAACATACATCTAAGAACACTCGATTATTTGCCATCTACTGCAAGTCTCCCGTAAACGCCAAAAAAAAACTTGAAGAAAGAAATTAATTTCAGTTCATCCGTTAAGGAGCTATGATGCCACAGACAGTTACACAAATACGTTTTGCGTAGGGGGTTAAAAATAAATACTTTTTGTCGAACAGGCTACACTTTCAAAACCATGGCACAGTCTAGAGCCGGACCTGTAGGCAACGATCATGACCTGTTAAAGAGAAATGCACTTACTATGCAACTGTGCATATTTTACAATATTGCAGTGCATTGTCAGACCACCCAAGAACACGGATCTATTTTACAATTTATAAGTGACAACCTGGATTAAGTTTGGATGACAAAATCAAGAAAACTTATAATATCTTGGAATGATTATAAATTCTGTGAGTTCTCATATAACTTCGAGGTAAAGAACACGCGTCTAAAATAAAATAAAAATACCCTTTATGCCCTGAAACCTGTTACAATACTTTTTTTTATTAAATTAAATCTTATATCTTGCTTATGATAACTATATATTAATAACTTATCTAAATTAAATCTTATCTTACTTACTATCAGCTACCAGATCAGGTTGTCTTTTGACATAAGCCTTTTCTAATTCCCTCCACTTGTTTTGGTCCATTGCTGTTTTTCTCCACTCCTGTGGCAGTCATCCCTCATCTCTTACTGTCTTCCTCTTTGTCTCTTTCCATTTCTTAGGTAACATTCTGTTACATTTTTTGTCCATTTGTCTGTTTTTGTCCCACTTAAGTCCCGTCCATTCGCATTTGAGTATTCTTGGTTATGTTTCTGATTTCTGTAGCTTTCCATTTGTCCCGAATCCTTGGGTTCAGCATGCGTCTTTCCATGCTCTTTTGAACATGGATCTAGCAAGTATCAAATACTTTCAACTATTTCTATTCACTATCAAGGTGAATTTTGCAGTTTTATTAGGTATATCAAACATACAATTACATAAAAGAACAATAACATACAACACAAGAAGTAAAAACAAATTCCACCTAACAACTGCATGTGCACGAACTAATTATGGCAAAAAAACAGTATTAGTGGAGGAAGCACAACTGATCAATGATTTACCGGAAGATATAAAGAGGTGTGATAATAATAACTTATTTAAGAGTAAACTAAAAATGTATGTACCCTTAAACGTCGCCAACGCCCCGGAGGCAAAAATTATATTATTATTTAGATTAAGTAACTTTGTATCTCATTATAAGTGAACTATTATTAATAAATTCTTATGGGAAATAAATATCTTTAAACCTATATATCTGCTACTCAAACTAATCTTATGTTCATGAAGTGTGTTGATGTTGCTGATTTGACTCATTCCTGCTTTGCATCCAAGGCTTATAATACGAGTACAGTGTAGTATATTCTCCTTATATTTGAATTGGAGATAACAGTCAGTTTTTGCAGAGGAAGGGCGACGCAGTTTCAGCTGCAGTAATAAGTTGGACATTTCACGAATGTCATTTGCTCAGAAACACTTCTTAGCGTGTCGATGGTCAAATAAATATAAAAAATACGCAAGCTTGAATTACGGTAACACCATTTGCTGACACAGTTTTTAGGTCTTGTACAGCTGTCAGGACATGAACATGATGAACGTTGGGTGTATCAATGATCAAGGTATTATCAATACACCTGGTTTGCCCTTATACAACTTTGTTGAGGTCAGCCAGACTATTTAGATGCAGATGAATAACTGAACTGAACGCTGAGTACCTGTTCCTTATAGAACATTTTGATAACACTGATATTCAAGTTCCAGTAAGATATGATGTGAATACTCGACAAGCAAAAACAAAATCTTTTCAAGTGTCACGCAAAAATAACTTTTGTGGTAGAAACAACGCATCTGTCATAATACCTAATTTATTAAACCAAATATGCTTAGACATTAGAGATGATCATGCAAGCCATGAGCAGTAAAAATGTGAAGCGCAATCTGAAACAACACTACATCGATCTGATTACACCTTAATTGACTAATAGCGCGTTGATCAAATTCTAAACCATGGCTAAGACAGACCCCAGGGCTCTAATGGTGTGCTTTGTCTATACCAATATTATAAAGAGGAAAGATTTTTTTGTTTGTTTGTTTGTACCGAATAGGCTCCAAAACTACTGGACCGATTTCAAAAATTCTTTCACCGTTGGGAAGCTACTCTGTCCCCGGGTGACATAGGCTACTTTTTATCCCTGTATTCCCACGGGAAGGGAACTACGCGGGTGAAACCGCGAGGCGTCCTCTAGTGTAATCATAAAGACAAATGGCTTTTATAAAAAACGATATATATATCTGTATTTTACTTGAGCGAATGCCTATAATAACTCCACACTACAACCCAGTATCTGGGTAACACTATATCCCTTGTCAAGACTGGTGATAGATTTTCTGGCTTTTGTCTATCTGTAACGACGTATCAAATTGTATCGGGATATGTGTTCCTAAATTAAATGCCCGGCGAAAATGTGGGAACTTGTTTGGTACCAATCAATCTGCCTAGCCTTTTCCCAATTATGTTGCGGTCGGCATCCAGTGTAACCGGATTCATCTGAGTACCAGTGTTTTACATGGAGCGACTGCCTTTCTGACCTCCACAACCCAGTAACTGGGTAACACGGTACCCCTTGGCTAGACTGGTGTCAGATCTCAGGCTTCTGACTACTCGTAACGACTGTCAAAGATCTTCAAATGACAGCCGTGGTACCCCCCAACATAAATCAAATCTTGGGATGAATTCCCCTATGACAAGACTTCCTTCAACATACAATGCTTGGTGTGAGCTACTTGACCAAGACATCTTTCATGACCGCTCCACTCAGCCCAGACTGAAGATCTTGGGCAAGGAAAGGAAAGATCATTGTGATTTGTTTGTTAAGATATAAATTGATTTTAATACAATATTTATTTTGTAATTCTTATAATTTAATTGATTTTTAATTATTAATTCACGATCCTTATTTTCTATTTATAATTTGTTTTGTAATTATGCTTACTTTATTTATAATTTTTTTTCTTTGATAAATTAGATTTTTGACTTGTGATT
Organism: Orthosia cruda; assembly: GCA_964057195.1. Lineage (NCBI taxonomy): Eukaryota > Metazoa > Arthropoda > Insecta > Lepidoptera > Noctuidae > Orthosia > Orthosia cruda. The sequence continues at coordinate 6,288,254 of OZ059854.1, forward strand.
TTATTTATGAAAGTGCTGTGCACATCTGTAATTGACATAGACACTAGAATAAGACCCCAGAAAATGTAATATGTCCATGTTTGTGTTGTTGATGTACCTTAAATAAATAAATAAAAAAAGTTCTACAAATGACAGTCAGGACGATTGACTGGTTCTGCTATTGTTAGTCAGCCACTAGCTCCTTAAGAAGACCATTTTTTTGTATTTTTGATAGGCTTGCGTTTGATCACTATTTCGCCTGATGGTAAGCAATGATGTGGTCGGCGATTAAGAACGCTAGAAGTAACCTATTCACTCTTGACTTGAAGACTCCCATCCGGTTGTAGCTATCAGGAAATACAGACTCCGGCACGGTATTCCACTCTTTAGCTGTACGCATAATAAAAGTATTCCCAAAACTGTTGGTGCGTATGCGATGTCCTCTATGTACCGATGATGCATCGCCGTACGTATTGTAGTCCGATGAAGGAGCTGGCTAGGAGGAATAAGTTCATGCAATTCCATCGCACACTCTATATCAAGCACTATGGTGTTGGTACACATAGAGGATCCTGGTAGACACATAAAACTGTGCCCGATCAGTGACAGCGCCGACAGCTAATAACTGATGACCTCGCCAGGAGAAATGTGCTTGCAATACAACTACATATGTACCTACCTACATAATATCATACAACACTATAGGGCTGGCACTGGTGTATGCAACCCGGATTTGATTTGTATTAGTTTTGTCATTAGGTGAAAGACGTTCACTGTCGATATATGTCTCCCTCAACCATTACTGCTACGTAAGGTCCTGCGCAGATTCCCGTCACGAGGCTATCCACCTTACAACAGTGTAATCATTCTATTGTAAAATTTAACGACTAAAACAATTTTTTTTCGTGTTTTTACTCTATTTTTAAAATAGAGTAAAGAACTGGACGGTTCTGTAGTTTACTTAATTCAAATACTTAAAGAGCAAGTGGTTGCCTGACGGGCTGAAATAGAGTCAAATTCGATTTTGAACGCACTCCATTCTTTCGATAGATCATGAGACCACGTTTAGCCAGATTGTTTTTATTGCTGCCCAATTTTGAAAAGTAAAACAAATTTTAGTGTCACCTACTTTTTTATTGGTGGACCTGTGTACCTGGTTAAGGTTGCGGGGATCCGCTGGATACGGGACGCAAGGGACCGGTCAATGTGGTGACGCTTTGGGGAGACTTATGTACAGCAGTGGACGTCTTTCGGCTGATATAATGATGATGATGACTTTTTTGTTTTCATTTCGTGCACTAATTTAATTAAATTCTGAAAGATCCTAATTTCTTCTTTATATTCTGACAATAGCACCCTAATCATTGTAAGGGGACAAACAGTGCACCTGTTTTTGTACACACACTTGTGGAATACTATATCTCCCGCGCCTAGGCCATTCTCCAGTTTGCGTGGCCTTTGTGTCCCAAATTCGGTCGGGAACTCTATTTATTTTAGTTTTGCCCACTCCCGGATCAGAAGACAATTGTTGTGGCAGCCCTGGCCACACCAAAGTGTACCGTTATGCAGCTAGCAACATAGACATGCATTCGAGGTCGCTTTCTCATTTCGCCGGCACCAAATTGCGGTCACCTCGTTTAGAAACGTTTAGTTGGCAGTTATAACTACCGGAGATAGATGGTTTGGTTTCAATGTCAAGTTTGAACGAAAATATTACGATTCTTTGCGGTTCTTTGGGGGAATAGACGTCCTGTGTTTACAGAGAAGACAACCTAATTGAAGCGTGGTGTATCACCGGGTTTTTAATAGGAATATCCGCCCGGAACTAATAGGTTCCAGGTGGCTGATAGGTGTCCTAGTTTGCTATGATAGAGAATAAAGTTAAAGAAGGGCAGGAAATATTTAAAAAAACCGGCCAAGTGCGTGTCGGACTTCGCACATTTAGGGTTCCGTACCAAATGTAGAATATTGGTATTTGTTAGTAAAGTATACATAATAAATAAACATTATCACCAAATTTCAAGTTAATAGGTCAATTGGAAGATTAAAAAATCTTCGGAACTAAATTTTGTGACAGACAACGGTTAGACAGACGGAAAGATAGACACGTAAGTGACATCAATAGGGTTCCGTTTGGACCTTCGGGTATGGAACCCTAAATAGAGTAATTAAAGACAACGTCAAATAATTTATTTTAATTAGGCCGTTAACGCCGGGTTTCTCACCGATAATTTACTGCAAAATTAATGTGACTGTGATTGGTTAAATGAATTTTCAACAGCAGATAACTGGTGATTATATTCGTCGATTACGTTAACAGCCCGATAATCGAGTGTTGAGAAACCAGGGTTTACAAACACTTTTGAATGAAAAATAATGAAGGCCAGTCTATAAATACCTCCATTACAGATTTTAAGCACCAGGCCTAGGAAAATTTGATTGTACCAGCGATAACGGTTGTCAAAAATACAAAATGTTTAGGATTGCGATTCCAGATCAGCCTGTTCAGAACATAGCCGAATTCGTTTACGGTGTTAATCACTGCAGCAATTCAGTAAATTGAAATGCTTCTAAAATTATTAAGAACAAAGAGTCTCGAGTATCTACCTAGTAATTTTTAGGATGCCACAAGAAGGAAGGTAAAAGGATTTGCGAAAGTACGGCGATTCATTATTAGCACACCGGTTTTTTATAATTTGTTAAATAGAGTTCACCATCATCTCATTACAGCCGAAAGTTGACATCTGCTGGACAATCGACATAGGCGTCATTCCGCTCAGGTCAGGTCAGTCCGTCAGGCCGCTCGACTTGGACACCGAGTCATCAGTCCACCTGGTGAGAGGAAATCCATATAGAGTAATCTACTGTTATTGCACGCTAAGCAAAAAGCTATGTTTATTTAATAAGAGATACATAATGTTTATTTTTACTAATATTAACAATATAAGCGGGATATTTACCATATTTACTGTTTGTAGCGAGTTTCCGATATTTCGGTGATGTTGCAAGCACCATGATCACGGATAAACTGAAGTCATTGCGGGTGGGTGTTTATGAGGAGACAAAACGGTCTACCCTCTTTCTTGTTCGTTTTTTGCACTCGGTACCGCTACCATTGTGACTCACAACTCGATTCTGTTCCCGACACACAAAACTCACTGTGTCCGCTCGCGAACTTTTTACGGCACTTTTTCGGGGTTTACACAGCTGGACCACTGGATTCCAAGCTCTCGACTGTTGAAACCCATCCTCCCGGTTGAAATTTTTATGTTTGGTAATTTCGATAGCTTTCCTCATGTTTATTTTTATTATAGACTAGCGCAAGCCTCGCGGTTTCACCCGCGTAGTTCCCGTTCCCGTGGGAATACAAGGTTAAAAAGTAGCCTATGTCACCCAGGGATAGTGTAGCTTCCCAACAGTGAAATAATTTTTGTAATCGGTCCAGTAGTTTTTAAGTTTATTGGTTACATACAAAAATACAAATCTTTCCTCTTTATAATATTATAGAGTACTAGCTGACCCTCGCGGCTTCGCTCCCGTCAAAATAATAGGCTATGTTACTCGGGAATAATGTAGCTTTCCATAGGTGAAAGAATTTTCGAAATCGGCCCAGTAGTTTCGGAGCCTATTCGGTAAAAACAAACAAACATACAAACAAACAAAAAAATCTTTCCTTTTTATAATATTGGTATAGATGGTATAGACTAGCCCGGCAAACTTCGTTTTGCCATAAAAACACCAAACATTATTCTTCCCTACCTACACTACCCTACCTACCCTACCCTACCTACCCTACCCTACCTACCCTACCTTACCTACACTACCCTACCTACACTACCCTACCTACCCTACCTACCCTACCTACACTACTCTACCTACCCTACCTACACTACCCTACTCTACCTACCCTACCCTACCTACCCTAACTAGCCTAAAAAAAAATATATATATATATAAAACAATCCTTGATGCGGATTATATATCATGCTAAAATTTCAGCTCGATCGGTGCAAAAATTTTTGAGTTTTTGAAGCGTACACAAACCAACATAACATTTTTATATATATAATATAGATATGGGTAGGCACACATTTTGAACACTTCTCACCTGAAGGTAAGCGATGATGTGGTCGACGGTGAAGCATGCTTGCCTAGAAGTAAATTCATTCTTGACTTAAAGACTCCGATGTTGTAGCTTTTTATTATTTGGTTTATGTGTGTCTAGTGTAAAGTTTGCTATCAGGTTTAACCCCTTGAGTGCCTGAATCGTGTATCCACGCTAGACACAGTGGCTTTTGTATGGTTGCAGTAATTACGGGCATTCATAATCCTCGTAAATAATGCGAAATTAAAATTGCAATAAATTATTGTATAATAATATAAAGATAATCTTATATACAAAATTCTCGTGTCACAATGTTAGTTACCATACTCCTCCGAAACGGCTTGACCGATTTTTATGAAATTTTAAATGCATATTCAGTAGGTCTGAGAATCTTCTACTATCTATTTTTTACACGCGGGCGAAGCCGCTGGCAGAAGCTAGTATAGTTATAAAGATTTAATTACAGGACTAATTATTGACAGGAATAAAGTAATCAAAAAACAATTTATTCCGCACAAAATAAAATACACACGTACTTACGATGTTCGTCTCTCAGAAGGAATTTGTACCTAATACTGGTGTCTATAATTAATAAATTAAGTGATAGCCTCAAAAATAAAAAAATGAATGTTTTTTTTTTATCACGATCACATAAAATAAATACTTATTTATTTACATATGTACATTATTATTTACAAACTAATATTAAAACTTAAATAATAATAAAAATATGGACAATTACGGGGCGTCAAAAAATTCGTCCACATCGCTGTCAACAGGAAGAGTGCCCAGAAGGTTGGAGGCATTGCCACGTTGGACGGCAATGCTGAAATAAATCAACAGCTATACCTCTAGCCATGTCTCCTTTTTTTGGGTCGTCTTCCATTCTCCTCGGTTGTAGATGAATAAAAATATAATTCATTTTAAGACTATTATTGAATAATTAAATAAGGCAGGTTCATCAAATACTAATAATTGCCTGTAAAATTTTATCCATCATCAGCATTTTAATGTTTCCACTTCCGGGGCACAGGCCACCTCTCTGTAACATCTATTTAACTAGTGTTAATGAAATAAACGATTTCATTATTAACCAAAAAAATACATGGTCTTCACATGATCTAACCAAGATTTTGTCTGGACTTTAAAAGAGACCTCTGAGTTTGTTTCGGCCTTTCTTCTCAGAGTAGTCAGATAGGAAACGCCGAACTCAACTAGTTTAAAAAAAATATGTTCGACATGTAAAAGTGTTTGTACAAACCAACTTACAGTAATAAAATCATTTATCATTTACAACCGACTTCCAAAAAAAAAAACACTACAACGTGAAAAATAACTTAAATTTTGGCAGTCGGTGTCCCTTTTTGGTTTCTTAGTTTTTTGACGCCGATTGTCGAAATTGAATTTATTTTTCACTTTGTAGTGTTTTTTTGGACGTTGGTTGCATGTATTTGAAAAAAAGGTTTTATTTTACACTTTTTAGTTGTAGTACACAATGAGCAATTTCTAAAGTTCGGTACCTATACTGCACTAAGTTATGCCTGAATAGATTACCCGAATAACATAAAACTTGAAAATAACCGGTGAACTGAGAGTGTACCACGGTGAACTGTACATATCTGCGTATCCGTTAAGAGCGTACCGGCGTAATGTTATGTTATGAAATGGCGTAAACAATAAACAGATCTGCGATTGCAGCAATCCCAAGAGATCTGCCGTTTTTTCATTGAAGAGGTCTGTTGTATATCTCCACAGTTCATCATCAGATCTTTACCAAATTTAATTTGACCATATCAGAAGCACCAGTTTTCAAATAAAAAAGAATCATCAAAATCGGTTCACATAGTAAAGAGTTTTGAGGTGACACACATAAAAATAACGAAAAACCGGCAGAGTGCGAGTCGGACTCGCGCACGAAGGGTTCCGTACAATTATCGCAAAAAACGGCAAAAAAATCACGTTTTTTGTATGTGGGGCTCCCCTTTAAATATTAATTTTATCCTATTTTTAGTATTTGTTGTTATAGCGGCAAAAGACATACATCACCTGTAAAAATTTCAACTGTCTAGCTATATCCCGTTTTTACCCTTTGGGTACGGAACCCTAAAAATACGGTCGAATTGAGAATCACCTCCTTTTTGAATTCGGTTAGTAAAAATAGCATGTTTGCAGTGTCGCACATGCAATTTTCAGCTCCTCCGACTGAGTGTTTCCTATTTTTGACCATATCTACCTACATATTACTATCCCCACTTTCATTCAGTACCATGACCTATCCCAAAAACCAAACTCCTAATCCCACTGCATCAGTGCATACACCTCAACCATCAATGAACGGAAAATTAGAAACGCGTATCGTAACCCAGTTCCCCCTCTTTCCCCTTCAACATTCGCATTGACATTCGGTGCAGGCGGGTCAACGACCCCGCTTTCACTTTCCGGCCACACCCCCCCGCTTTCCTGTTGCGTAACATCTGGAAGTGAACTGATGTGCGCACGCGCATATGTGCGCTTGCGCAGTGCGCGTGAAAATGATCGTTTTGGTTGTAGTTATTATGTTATGATTGTTTTTGTATGTTTTTTTACTTTATTAATAGGTGGTGTTAACATTATTAGGATTAATTGGATTTGTTGCAATAATTAGAAAAATCAGCTTAGTTAAAATATTAAATTTATAATGACAGAAAATTGACAGCGTAAACCACTGGGTACAGAAGCTTGAAATTTTGCACCGGTTTTTCTCTTAAATAGGTAACGAAGGTGGGCCTCAGAAGACTATGGAACGATTTTAGAAAAATCATCCTAAAAGGAATTAAATAGGAGAAGTAAGTTTGTTTGGAGCTTCGTCATTTTTGCCTAGGGGAAATCCCACTTGGATGTATCTCTTTTAAATAAAGATAGAATTGTATAGAATCTCAACTGAGTTAAGAAACAATTAATGAAAACGACATTTCAATTTAATACAAACGTATATGTAATGTTGTATACGTATTTAACATAATTTTTACATGAGAAAAGCAGTTTTCCAAAATGACTAACGTGATTTTTCCAATGACGTCAATACAATGCCCTTATTACATTCTTTTTACTATCCTGTAAGCGTATAAGTAAGTGTACAATAGTCAGGATAAAATATTGAATAATAATAACATGATTGTGAATAAAATTATCCTGACTATTGTTAATGCATAACCTATAACGCGTCTAAAGGCTTGGCCTCTTACAAATTAACCACACTGTGATGGTAATTTTTACCTTATTTAACATTGAAGGGACCTAGGTAGCGTGAGTCAATGTTGCCTATTATTAAGTTGCTCCCCCGATTTCGGAATTAAACATTTGTAGTCGAGTATTGTTGTTACCCTAAAGACCTGTCAAATTTTGACAGTAAAGTGAAGTTGTCAAAAAATAAAAGGCCCGTTTTGACAGCTATAACAAAAAATCTAACCAACTTCCAAAAAAAAACACTACGAAGATAACTATCTTGGCCGAATTTTTATCTTTGTAGTGTTTGTTTTTGGAAGTCGGTTAGATTTTTTATTAGAAAGATTTTATTTTTCTCTTTTTAGTTTTAGTAGGTACCTTCAAATAACACGAAGATCATTTATATCCAAAGTTCATCTCATGTCGATTCCAATAAGCCCAAACACGACTAGGATATATTGTTTTATTTTGGAGTTCCAGTGCCTAGGTTCCGGCTTCATCATCAGATCAGTTCGATAGTACCACTTTCATCAGTACTATTTTTTTATAAGTATTTGCTTCATCTTAGTCGGTTAACTATTAGATATATTTACCCGAGTCATACTTGTCATTAATTAAGGAGTTTATTTGGCCATCTGTGGTCTTTTTCATCAGTTCCATTTCACCAAATTATACATTATGAATGCAAACGATTGCATTGTTGTTGAAAATATCAAAATTGCTATATGTATGGCTATAATATTTGAAGAGTTCCTTCGATTTCTGTAAGATCCCATCATCTGATCCTGAACTGATACCACCTTTAAAGTATACCCTTTCAAACAAAATAAGAATTTTCCAAATCAGTCCAGGCGTCTTTGAGTAATTGGGGAACATAGATAAAAAAAACATAAAAGATTCCGACGAATTGAGAACCTCCTCCTTTTTATGAAGTCGGTTAAATATACTTAATAATAATTAAACTTGATGCTTGCGAATGATACTCGTTGTTATAGTGTATGGGTAACAGTAATTAATTAGGATTATGAATTTGATTTTTCAATTTCATACGTAGAAAGTTATCGCGGCATATTATGTAAATGAAAGGTCAACGGGCTTCTTAGATTGTGACGACTTTAGGATTTGAGATGTTCTCAACTCAAAATACTCAATAGGGTAGTTGACAAAAATATCTATTTGGTCCGTCAGTTAGAAAACCTAAAAATATTGGACACGTATTTTTCTTTTGCCACGAAAACAAAGAAATACGACGATACAGTGAGTTGAAATATCGTGTGACGTCACGGTGTGACTTTATACTGACAAAGTGACGTCACAAGCCACCAATCCTGACCTTTGATGCGCTTTATCTTTGACAACTTTTATTTATTTGATAAAGCAAAAAATACGGGTCCATTAGTATTTGATTACCTCACCGATGACGATGACGGACTAAATAGAATTATAATTTTTCTTGCCTGGAAAAAACCCTATTGCCGTGGTGAAAATATTAAAAGAAATGGAAAGAAGAAAAAGAGATAATTTTGCCCCACAATAGGATAACTCTGTCTGGAAATAAAATAAAGTAAGACTATTAATAAGATTAGCTAGTCATTAAAGTCTGTTTATTTATTTGGGGAGAAGGAGTGAGAGTAGACTGCTAGGAGCTTCATATTTTTTTACGTATAGAGCTCTTCTCGGAGACCACTTTCACAAAATTTCAAGTCGCGAAGCCTCATTGTTTTCGAGAAAATAACCCAAGTTCCTGAAGTTTCAATAATTTAGGTTGAATCTGTTCCAAAAGTGATAGGGGCACCCCGACTTCACGTAGTCTTTTGACTGCTACCCGGAAACGCGAAAAACCGGAGATGCGAAGGGAGAGCAGCCCCGCCCGTTGTATCAAACCGTGCGAGCCGTAGCGGCTGAGACTGGTTACCGGAGGTGGCGAGCAAGCCGAAGCGGTGGAGGTGAGCATGGTTGCCTATCCATTGTTACGGAAGGGCGAAGGGGTTGCACTTCCCGCAGCGCCGGAGACGATGCAGAAGCAACTTTAGTCCGTGTTTTGAGGTTAGGTTACAATCATTAGTTTTTCTCAAGAACGGTGCGTACCTTTTTATGGGAGTGGTGCCAGGGGAGAGGGGGTACAGCCCTCGCCACCATCCTCCTGCCAAACGTTACTAGATTTTTACCGGTTAAGATATTGTTTTTTGACTCCTATGGTCTTGCGCGTTTTGATGATTTCAAATTTACATTAAAAATGGTCTATTCTACCTAAAAAAACAATAAACAATATTAGTAGTAGTGGATTACTGCAGTGGTTCCAGAAGGAGTTTTTAAAATATAATCACACCTTGCTGTTACACCCTGTTTAAAGATTAGCTAGTTATTAAAGTTGGTAAATGGGCTGACTATCCAAAGTGAGCTGAAAAATGTCACAATCGGGGCTCTTTTATTGCACCCTGAAAAAGATTAAAAAAAAGAATAGTAAACCTGCTACAGATTAGTAAAATAAAAAACGAAAAATAAAATGATTTTGCTAATCTGTACCACTGCTGGTGAGCAGTGGTGGCCCTGTGGTCACGGCCCAAACATACGTGTCGTAGGTCGTGGGTTCGAACTCAGGCAGGCTCTTTACTTTGTGTAATTTATTTCATAACCACTGCACAGCGCCACTCTTAAAACGGTGACGGAAAACATCGTATGGAAACGAGCATGTCTTAGAAACAAACAATCGAAGACATGTGACATCCACCCACCACAATCACTCAGTGTCCCAGCAGTGGGAATATTAAAAAGCTGATGATGATTATGGTATCCTTATCTTATAAAAGTCAGAAAACCAACGTCCAGCAGTAGACGTTTTTCGTCTGAAACGATAATTATGATAGTCATTATATATTTTGCTTTATTAGGGAAAAAACATTTAATTTAAACACATCGATAATCACAAGGTTAGTAAAAAATAAAATCATCTTTATTTCGGGCAAGCAACAATTATATGGTAAACGAGAAAGAAAACTTATACCTATGTCAGAAAACTTATTATAACAAGCACTATTAGGCACTAATTAAAAAGAGGGTTTATTCCTAAAGCATGTCCAAACAACAGCCCTTTATAAAAGAGAATCTCTTTGATATGTTCTTCAGGATGAAGTTAGAGTTAGCCCGCACTCTGCAGAGCGTAGTGGCAAATTTTTTGTCTGAAAATGTCGTGGAAGCCATAGACGTGAGTGCCTACGAACATACCTGATGCACTGCAGAAACGGGACAACCCTTATATAATGCTCTAAATGGTCCAATTTTAAGAGTGGTCTAATTTAAATCTGATCTTACTAAACAAATAAACAGCAAACTTCCACAAGACAAGCAACCTTCCACTGAAACAAGTCTAAAGAAACCATTAAAAATATGACGCCACAGTTACACCTATATTACCGTAGAACATTCTAAGTAAAAGGGGTTGAACATTAAATATGCAAAGTCGTTTCAAAATGACGTCATAAGACTGGCCATGACGCAATAGTCACCCTCAGTAACGTCAGAAGCAGCCATTAAAATCAGACATTATGTTTCAAAGTACTCGTGATCCCCCAAAAAAATACTGAAAAACGTGACAAAGTTATGCCATAGAATACTCTTCGTTATGTATAAGGTTAGTCACATTTTGTGCGCTACTTTTTAGAATTTTGGGTTTGTCCCCAAATGCCGTGAATAATTAATTAGTTCTTGTACCTAGAATCAACAAAAAGGGGCTAGTACCTATCGAGTTGGTTTTTGAGGTGTCAGGTTTTAGGAATCAATTTTACTACGACAAAGAGACTAATATCTTCAAAGGCTCTAGACAAGTGGCATTCAATTATCAGCGAAGGCGACAGTCGAAATGTCAAAATGCAAGGAATTGATCACGTCATTTTTCGATATCGCTTTTCAATCCCATACAATTTTGCTTATTAGGGTTCCGTACCCAAAGGGTAAAAACGGGACCCTATTACTGAGACTCCGCGGTCCGTCTGTCTGTCCGTCTGTCTGTCACCAGGCTGTATCTCATGAACCGTGATAGCTAGACAGTTGAAATTTTCACAGATGATGTATTTCTGTTGCCGCTATAACAACAAATATTTGACAATCGCTATCGCCCCGCTTTCGATGATAGAATTTCACTTGCATAGGCCTTGTGTTGTATTGTATCTCGAGCCTACTTTCTAAGGGCGTATTTTGCGTAAGCATGTCTCCATCTGAGTGTTCAGAATCCCTGCAAAACCACAACTTTTTGGGTATTGAAAAAAAAAACAAAAAACATTTGATATATTTCCGTAAAGGAACTTTTTAGATAGTTTTACATATCACTGTTTTTTTTTCGATGATGGAACGGGCTGGGTGGAATTAAATCATTCAATTCCATCGCACACTCCCCGAAATGTAACTGATAAAAAACCGACAAGCTGGCAACTCGGCGACGATGTTCAAGGCTCTGGAGATTTGACATAACCAGTGCCTCATCGCTCATGAGCCTCTTGGCCCGCTTTTCGATCGACTCTAGTGCATCAAGCTGGTATTTGGCAGATCCATCCCCGGTCCCAGGGATGAAAACAGTACAGTTTACTGGATTTTTTAACAACTAGACAGGGGCTGTTGTGGGAAAATGATGAAATAACTTTATGGTCTTTTAATGCATTTGATACAGCATTGCCATTTAACGTGGCAATGCTGCAAGTCTTCTGGCCATGTTCCCGGATGAGAGCGATATTGAGCAGTACTTTGACGCCTAAGTGTACCTTTCGTTGTAAGTAGCAAGGTTTAGTATAGTTTAGGTTTTGTTTAGTGTTTAAGTATGTACAGTTAAGGGTCAAAAGTGCAGTCAGACTCAACCAATGCTATATTGGTTGAGTCTGACTGCACTTTGCTGCAATTTTTTTTTGCCAGTAGATTTTTTACTATTCACAGTTAGTAGGTAAAATCTATACTTTAATTTCAATACAATATATTAAATCAGTTGTGGATAATTCAACTTCTTCTGCAAAAACTTTTGATACCTATATTTAAATAAGTTAGGTTTAAAGATATTTATTCTCAAAAAAGACACAAAGTCACTGACATGAGAACAATGCTTAAAGTAAATTAAATAAAATTCGTCACAGACGTCACGACAGCAATTATGATGCATCTATTCAGCTTTAAGGAACGGTGTTATTTGAGATTAAATATGCAGCTAATTGAGTTTTGAATGAAATATGCACCAAATTATACATACCTATACCTGTATAGTTTGTAACACACTAATTTATGTTTATTTACCTGTATATTTAACACCATAAAACTGATTCACATCCGTACACTTCAACGTAAGGTTCAGTTGAAAACCAGCGTCAGGCAACTACCAGTTTTCTGGCATTTTGCTGAACTGGACATTTTAGGCGCAGCCGCGGAGCACACTGTGTATGTAATTGTTGTAAAATTAAGTTTTATTTGTACCTACATTGTGTGTATCTGTGTGTGCCAAATAAACTAGTTTTCTTTCTTTCTTTTCTTTCAAAACAAATATTATTGCAAATATTATTATTATTTGGGTCTGATGCAGGGTAATGTCCTGGCTACACCAAACTTCTTCACACCAAACATCTTCCAGCCCTTGTCCTGCTTGTACTTGGGGTCGACGCAACACGTTTTCACGTCACGCAATTGTCACGCTATCACTGACTCCTCTTTATTTCATATCGAAGCATGTATATTCATCGTTATATCAGCCGAAAGACATCCACTACTAGACATGGGCCTCCCACAAGCGTCGCCACATTGACCGGTCCCGTGCGTTGCACATCCAGCCGATACCCGCAACCTTCACCAGGTCGTCAGCCCACCTAGTAGGAGCTCTTCCAACGCAACGTCGTCCGGTTCGCGGTCGCCACTCCAGAACTTTTCTGCCCCATCGGCCATCCATGTATTAGTACTAACTTAATCCAAATACCCCAACACAAGTTCGAACCTCTTTCCTACCTTAACAAAACACGCTAATTCCTGTCCAATTATATCACAACATAACGTAGGAAGCAAAGAAAGTGCAGCGATTATACATACATATATAGATTGTTGCAATTACTATTACTCGCGTGATGTAAGGTGAAATGCTCAGGCGCAGTCGTCAGGAAGTTTGCGTAACACGGGCCTTGAACCTGCGCGGAACTGAGCAAGCAGCGCTAAACTGCGCGAAACTCAGCAGGAAGTGGAAGTGGCGGTGGGAAGTGGTGCTGTATTGCGTGGGGAAGTGGCTTTTGACATTTGGTGGTCAAGGTTTTTGACTGGTGTATTGGGTTTTATGTAATACATTAGTCATGTTTGCATAATACGATATTTTGTGTGACACGAGTGAGGCTTTATTGATTTTGAAAAAAATAACGTTCCGTTGTGATAACAATTTGGGACGAAGGAAGCATTTTGTTTGGGACGACCCAGGCTTTTGTTATGTAGGACGAAACTCATTGGGCTTAAAGAAAAATAAATCCAATCCAAGAGAAGAATAATTTTGATTGAATACACCCCTTTTGTCCAGTAGTGGACGTCATTCGGCTGATATGATGATGATGAGACCCTATGTTTTTATAGTTTTCATTAGTTCATTTTGGAAAAGGGGTCTCTTGCCCAAAATAGTTTGGGAATCCCTGTCTTAGACACAAGTTAGATTCAAAACGTTAACATTTTGAATAGTAAACCTTAGGTTTAAACAGGTGACCTACGCAATAAAATATTTTTAAACATAAATAATAAACGAAACTAAATGATAAAATCATTAATACCGCTGCTATCACAGTAGGCACCTGCATTCAATATGACGCCAAAAATATCATTCATCGTACGATACTACATAGGTAGTTATAGTGAATCAATAGTATTATGATTTGGAATTACCAAATTTCACATTCCTTGTGTGTTAGGTTAGATCCAATTCCAGAGGAAATCTAATTGATTTGAGCAACGTGAAACTGGTTTTTGGTGCGATAGATGTTAAGGGATAGCCTATGTTTAGTCTTTTTCAATGTCATAAAAAATTGTATTGGCAAGAAGAAATCTTTTTGCCGACTTCAAAAAAGGAGGAGGTTTCTCAATTCGTCCGTACATAAATATATATATTTATTAATGTGTGTTCGCGGATAACTTCGTCGTTCATGAACCGATTATTTAGATGCTTCTTTTTTTGTTGGAAAGCTGATATTCAATGCTGGTACCATGATAAGGAAACCAGGATCTGATGATGGCATCCCAGAGAAATCGAGGGAACTCCTCAAATATTATAGGCATAGATATAGCGATTTTGGTATTTTTATCAACAATCGAGTCATTTACACTCAGAAAGTATCATTTGGTGAAATTAACTGATGAAGAAGACCACAAATGGCCACTGGAACTCCTTAATGCTAAGTATGTCACGGGAATAATATCGGTATCGATATCGGTATCTGTAGTCGGTGTCGGAAAACGACTTTGGAAGAAAGCAGCTAAAGACACCGACTACGGAAAAGAAATTTATTTTTCGCTTTGTAGTGTCTTGTTTTGAAAGTCGGTTTGATTTTTTTGGTAAGAATGTGTTGTTTATTCTATTCACTGATTTACAAGTCATGCAATTTCTGAAATATCTGATACAACCAACCCGTTATGACGGATTACTACCCGTTCCCACTCACATATAGGAGGCATGTGTCCCAAGCAAGGTTTAGTACGTTATATAGGCTTATCACGCTTATGCACAGGTGATAATGAGGGTCAAAGTTATATCTGTCAGCGACAAAGATTGTCAAAGTTCAAAATATTGGTATGGGTCCGTACACATACCAATATTTTGAACTTTTCCTTCTTAGTACCCGTGTACTTGATCAACCCTCGTGACATATCGCTAACTAGTACCATTGATTTGACCACAATAGATCCCAATGGGTCGAACTGTCCGAGTTATTTCTCAGCCCCTCCACCATTGATTTTGAAAATTGTATTTTGTTAATGTATTAGATAATATGTTTATCACCTAGGACCTGGAGGATTTAGGGCATATAAGTCTGAGTCACATACCACAGTAACAAGATGTATATGCAAAGAGATCAGATGCGGTAGGGATCATCAAAACCCTTCAGGTATCGCAGCTGCTTGTCACACATGACCTAACAAGTACGTTGTCCCTGTCTGACTGCCCTAAGCTATCGTACCAACTGCACCAAAATGAATATTTTGAGATGTCACAACACGCATGTAGCCATTTCAATGAGGAATCTACATGATCCCTACTTTGTGCATCTCTGAAGAAGAAGACAACGAACGAATTTATCACCCACCATCAACTCCACAAACTCAAAACCAGGCGCTAACGCCCAGGTCGTGGATAAATTTGAAAGAGAGTTACCGCAGCCCTGGCTCAAGCAACTGAAGGAACACGGGTGGGTATTAGTCAGTAAAAGTCTGACACGCCCTCCCGCTTCACCCAGAGCGGGCGAAACCATTGGATGATTTCCCACCCCAAAAAATATCGTTATTCTAAAGGGAGAGGTTATATGTATTAGACCACTTTTCATACTTGTTAGTTTAAGTTCTTATATACATTTATGGTAATTAATCTATGTAAGTTAAGTACTTTGTTAATATTTACCATCTATTTACCAAATCGTTTAGATACATTATATTTACTTTTCCTTTACTTTTTACCTTTACTTTTTCTAAACCCTCTGGTCAGTCCTAAACAAAATTAGATTCCAAATATTAAATTATTAGTGTTTTCATAAATATGAAGATTTTATTTAATGTTATTAATAATATTATTAATTATTATTGTATAATTGTATTGTTAGGAGGTCGCCTCTATTTTTAATATTTTTAAATCATCATCATCATCATCATCATATCAGCAGAAAGACGTCCACTGCTGGACATAGGCCTCCCCCAAGCGTCTCGCAAACAACGGATCCCTGCAACCTTCACCAGGCAACGTCTTCCGGTTCGCGGTCGCCACTCCAGAACCTTTCTGCCCCATCGGCCATCCGTTCTGCGTGCAATGTGCCCTGCCCACTGCCACTTAAGCTTGGCAATTCTTCGGGCTATGTCGGTAACCCTGGATCTCTTGCGGATCTCTACATTTCTGATTCGATCACACAAGGAAACTCCGAGCTTACAGTCACTCAAGGGGCAACGGAGAGGGCTATCCCTCTCCGTTGCCCCTTGAGTGACTGTAAGCTTTCTGATGAGGCCCATTGTAAGCGATATTTTCTAATGTTATTTTTTTAATATATTTTATAAAAATATTTAAAAATGTAGAAAGGAACGAAAATTACTAATAAAATCACTACACAACGCAATCGTCCTCATAAATCAATAATCCATTCCACTCAGCATTAGAAACCTTACAATCTGCTCATCCTCTATTCTTAGAAGCGAGATACAGCACTACCGTTGCAAATGATCTGAGTTCAAGGCCCGAGCATCGTTACGTAAAGAATAATATTATTATTAGACACACGTAATACTAGAGAAATACTGTTACGACTTACAATATTGTGATATCCGAGTGTGTTTGTCATTGTTTCTGTTAGGGACCACAGGTTTCAGGAACAGGTGACAGTTCTAGTAATTCATAAGCAAAACCTAATGGGATTTAAATGCTTGACAACGGCAAGGTATAGAATAGATTAGAATAGAATACTCTTTATTATGTACACCATATAAGTTACAGAAAGTATAGATGGAAAAAAAATATACACTGGGTGACACAATGGGCGGCCTTATCGCTAAAAGAAAAGCGATCTTTTCAAGACAACCTTTGGATGGATTTTAAAAAAGAAAGGAAAGAAAGTACTGTAGGTATCGTGAGATATCAGCAAAAAGCCTTACGTTTCAGGAAGACGAGCAGAATAAGTATGTACCTATGTGGTTCATCTTCCCAAAAAAAAAAAAAAAAAACATTTTTAAACCTTATTATTTTTAAATATGCATGCAAACTGGTGGAAAGTGTTCGTAGTTTCCTATAAATCCACGTGCAACACATCAATCGCCAATATTTTTCCTTTGAGCCTTTCAGCCCTCATGCCGTACAAACCGGAACATAGCAAATTACAAAAATAATTATAGCGACTGCGCTTCTCTCCTGGTGTTAAGCGTACTTTAACGAAAGGACCACAATAGCAGAAAACAGATGTTTTTAGATAATGGACAGGGACGCCACTGTCCAGCTGTGGTACAATATACGCTTGCAAATAAAACACAATCACTTACCGTAGGGTCCGAATATTCATCAAGTTTCTCAGCAATGGTGATAGAAAACGGGTTGGGCCGATCCTAAGATAACATGGGACAAGGCCAAGAAGATGATGCAAAAGGTTTTCTTCTTTTACACTTCTCTATAGTCATAACAAAGTCATCCCTTTTCTAGACATATATATTTTTTTTATAGGCTCGCGCTTGACCATTATCTCACCTGATGGTAAGCGATGATGTGGTCGACGGTGAAGCTCGCTTGCCTATTCAATCTTGACTTAAAGACCACTAGATTGTAGCTAACGGGAAACACAAACTCCGGCAGGGAATGTCACTCCTTAGCTGTAAATAGCTGCATAATAAAAGTATTACCAAATCGTTTTGTGCTTATGGGTGGGATGTTCACCATGTACCAATAGCGTATTTGCCACAGTCCATCCACTGTAGTTGTTCATGCTTACCCTTGTATCTCCAACTATACTTACTTACGTAAAGCCGGTAGTTCAAGGCTTGTTACGCAAACCTTACGTCACCGGGTCGTCGCCCGCGTTGCTCGCGATGTTCCATCCAATGCATATTTTTATCATATTGTTCGTAGCTCTATGTTTTAATTTTATCTCTAGATCTTTGTTTAGGTGATTTTAATTGGCAGGTTTGTCTTGTGTTTTGTTGCGTAATTTTGTGTGGCTGGGATTTTCTTTGATTTCACGGCCAGACTTTTAGATTTCGTTAAGAATTTTGTTTATGACGAGATATCAGCTTTACTTTTTCAACTTTCCAGCATTTCTTAGGGGTCACAATTAGTGATTAAGTTGAGCAACAGCATACTATTCTATGTGCAAATATCAGCAAGCTTTGATGACATAAACATGTTCAAAGTTTGGTGGTTTCATGGAACTGTAGCTAGGATTCAGGCATTCTCTTTGTGAGAGGAAATGAGGTAATCCACCAAGTGTGTCGGTAGGACGTCATAATGAAACCTCAGGAATCGTTGGTTGTAGAGAAGTGTCCGTTTCCTCAAGTTTTTGATTGTTTATTGGAACCGTTATTGAACCCAATCTCACCTGGTGGAAACCCACATGTCATAACTACACACTGATCATGCCTAAACATTCTTACTGTGAAGCTTGACGAGTAACAGTCATAGATAGCCGATGTTTTCCTCCGCCTTCATGAATCACACCAAAAAATCGACCCCAAATTGACTCAGGGGTGTTAATAACATCTCTAAGATGACTCATATTCCAATCGGAACGGTAATCTCTTCAGTATGACGTAGTGACGTACCGTTTTCGTAGAAAGTGTGAAAGCATTACAGAATACGTCGGAACGTGCGTCCTTACGTCATCCGGCTGTTGACCCCGGCGGCCATGATAGCCTGCCTATGTCTATGCTAATGTTGGACAGTGAATATATTTTCATAGAGTCCACTGTTTTTCTTTCATTGTGATGTAATTTATGGTAAATTGAATTTCTTTTTTTAAGTTGTGATTTGATTTGTAAGTAACATGAATGATTATTTCTGTATGTGTTTTATGTAAGCTTTTATCAACAAACTACGGGGTTGATTAAATGATTTATATTTTGGTTGAATTACTTGCCAAAACTAGGCAATTGTTTTGCCTTTTTCGCACTACAGTTGGCTAGTGATAGGGTAGGGGCCAGTGTTTTTCATAAGGAGTATCGCTTTGACTCTTACTATCATCTGCACCTCAGTCTACCATGATCCAACTTATTAGGTTTACTATCTTTGCTTCAGCTTCAGACACAGGATCCGAGCATTATCCGAGTTAAAAAAAAGCATCTTCTTCCGCGTGATGCTGGCATGACTTTCTTTCAAATATGTTCAGTCCAAAACTTTGCCAGTTCCTCGGCAACGCCAGTGACTGTCTATATGATATAGTCCTATGGGCAAAACCACCAGCCACCGTAATACCAGCGTAGCGTTATTTATTTATAGATAACGCTGCGCATGCTGAGATAGGAGCCTTTTTGCTCTCACAGGAGGTTATTTTGTTTTTAGGGTTCCGTACCTAATGGGTAAAATGGGACCCTATTACTAAGACTCCACTGTCCGTCTGTCTGTCTGTCACCAGGCTGTATCTCATGAACCGTGATAGCTAGATAGTTGGAATTTTCACAGATGATGTATTTCTGTTTTTGCTATAACAAAAAATATTAAAAACAGAATAAAATACATATTTAAGTGGGGCTCCCATACAACAAACGTGATTAAATTGCCGTTTTTTGCGATAATGGTACGGAACCCTTCCTGCGCGAGTCGAACTCGCACTTGGCCGGTTTTTTTGCATTTCTGGTGTATCCTATGAGTGTACAAAAAACAATATGTTTCTTTCTTTCTTTCCTTCTTTAATTATTTCCATGGTCCTCAGTGGTAGTTCAGTTGGCACACAGCTTTCTACCAATACTTTCAGATATAAGTTACCTGTACCCCGTAGAAACAATTCGTTTTACCTCTTTATAATATTAGTTTAGATTGGGAATCATACACTGAATATTCAAGTTAGCAACACTGTGCAGAACTCATCATCAGCCTTATAATGTTCCCACTGCTGGGACACAGGCATCCTCTCAGTAAGAGAGGTGGCTTCAATCCACCACGCGGGCCCAGTGCGGATCGGTGAATGTCACACGTCTTCGAATTTTTGGTTCTTGGATATACTGGTTTCCTCACGATGTTTTCCTTTACCGTTTTAAGAGCAGTGGTGATGAAATAATTTACACAAAGTAAAGTGCCTGCCTGGGTTTGAACTCTCTGAAGTTAAAAAGTAAGTAATTCAAGTTTTTTTAAAAGAGTAAGTATGGAGTTTATTGTGCGTTCTTCTCCATAACAAGCTGCTTTCCGAATGCACGGTAGAATCAATTTTTATTCCTTGTAAATTTTAATGTATCTAACGTTCAAATGTGCCGGTTTGTGGCCTAGTTGAAATAAAATATCTTTGTCTTTGTTGCCATTACCACTGGGCCACCACTGCTCTCACTCTGTGCAGCACTGTCTCAGTACAATTCTCTTCATCCCATTCATATTCATATTCTTTATTGTACACTAAACAAACATATACAAATACAGAAGGACAACTTATGTACAAAGGCGAGCTTAACCCACAATTGGGTTTTCTTACAGCAAACCTCAGTGTTATAGCGAGATTTACACAATTAGGACAGTGAACAAAAGCGCACAACAAAAAAGAAACTTAAAAACAAATTTAAATTCTTACTAACTAAATACACTACACAAATACGTGTAAAGCACACAATGCATAAACATAATACATACTTTATAATATATATCTAAAATACATACATATTTATGAGTCATGTTGACAGGAAATGTTCCCTAGTTCTTCTCCTGAAGATATCTAACGAAGGGCTATCCCGTATGCTGTGAGGAAGATTATTCCAGAGGCGGACAGCACGAACAGTAAAAGATCCACCGTAACGACTTGATGAGTGAGGAGGAAAACGAAGGAGAAGAGATGATGAGGAGCGGCAAGACTTTCCTCTCGGAACAAGATACTCAAAGCGCTCCTGAAGATACGAAGGAGAGGTAGGATTGTGAAGAACAGAAAAGAGTAGAGAAAGAGTGTGGGTATCTCGGCGCTGTCGAATAGGCAGCCACTTCAACCGCTTCCGAAATTCCGACACATGGTCGTACTTTCGGAGGCCAAAAATGAAGCGGATGCACAAATTCTGCAAACGCTCGAGTTTATCAAGAAGTTCTTCAGTTGCATCTAGGAAGCAGACATCAGCATAGTCAAGAAGAGGAAGAAGAAGAGCCTGAGCAAGAGTAACTTTAGTCGAGAAAGGCAGGAACTTCTGGAGATGCTTCAGAGATCGAAACGAGCAAAACACCCTCCTGCTTACTTCAGCAATGTGAACATTCCAAGATAGGTTGCAGTCTAAGAAAACACCTAAGTTTTTTACTTTTTTGGAGTAGGCTATAGCGACGGCATCGTAGAAAACAGGAGGGAGAGACTGGTTACTCAATAAATTGACAAAATGTCTGCCACCAATAATGAGAGCTTGTGATTTTGCTGGGTTCACCAAAAGGCCAAAACTTTTAGCCCACAGACAGATATTTCCAAGATCATTATTGATGGCATCGATAGTTCCAGTGAGCTCTTCAAGTTTGAAGTGGCGGTAAAGCTGCAGGTCGTCAGCATAGAGATGATAGTTTGAAGATAAGACCTTAGTGATAGCGTTTATAAAAACAGAGAAAAGAAGAGGAGAAAGGACGCCACCCTGGGGAACACCCGCAGCGAGATCGCACCAGTCAGAGGAAGCCTCCTCTGAGCGAACCGATTGCGAGCGACCCCGAAGATAAGAGTTAAACCACGCAATCACAGCAGGAGATACATTAAGAGAGGATAGGATACCTAAGAGGATGTCAAAATCAACTGAATTAAAAGCACTGCTAAAGTCCAGTAAAATCAATATCGTAAGGAGCCTGTTTTCCATGGCCAGTCGGATATCGTCAGTTATTTTGACGAGAGCCGATACAGTGCTGTGGCCAGGACGGAATCCAGATTGATAAGGACTTAGCAGGCTATTAGAGGAGAGGTAATGAGACAGCTGATTATTGACAACACTCTCAAGGACTTTAGATAGGATTGGAAGAATGGAAATTGGACGGAACTGGGCAACTGACGAAGGTTTAGGGACTTTGGGTAGAGGCAGAACATGCGCTTTCTTCCATGCTGAAGGAAAGCAGCCAGAAAATAGGGAGAAGTTGATAGTGTGGAGGATGACAGGAGTGAGTTCATTTAGGATAGGAAGAAGCATCTGTAGTTGTAGACCATCATCACCCACCGCTTTCGTGGATATAGATGTGATAGCCCGCTTTATATCCCCCTCTGTAACCGGGTGAAATGAGAAAGAAGTACACAATGGCAGAGGAAGTTTAGAAAGACTGTTTAGAGTGGAAGCTTTAACGTTATCTTCAAGAGTGACAGGGGGTTTCGAGAAATGTATATTAATTGCGTTAAGGTCCATATCAGGCGTGCTGTCATCATCAGCTTTGCCGATACCAAGGGATTTGAGAAATTGCCATACTTGTGCTGTGTTGAAGTTTTGAACAGAGTTGTGGATGTGGCGCCTTTTAGCATCCCTACACATACGACCGCACCTATTACGCAACGTCTTGTAAAGAGACCAGTTCTCATCAGTAGGATCCCCTCTGTACCGCCTTTTAGCCTTATCCCTTTTCGACATCGCACCTTTAATGCTATCAGACAACCAGGGAGCTGGAAGATGCTTTACTCTGACCTTTTTAAGCGGAGCATGCTCATCAAAGAGTTATAGCCCATTATAGCTTTGCACATTATAACTCCTGCATGACGCAATTGAAGAGCCTCAGACGATGATGTAACAGAAATATGCACGTGTTTTTACCCTTTTACCTGTTACCAAACACCTGAGTCCTCTTCTCCTCAAGCTTGAATTGAATCACGGGAAACCCCACTCAGCTTACAACTGCATTAACATATTACGAAAAGATATTCATAAATTAAAGATTAGAAGGAAAATTTACATGTTAGTAGACGCAGGCACATTTTGTTTTATTATCCAGATTGATGTCAAGGATTCAAAATGGCAGCTGGATCTGTTTTCCTGTCAGTTGTGCAGTATACAAGGATTAAGGCACCTTCGCTACGACCGAGTGTATCGTCAAGAGTCCGCACTGCTATCGTCCGGTGATCTCCAAGAGATGATTTTTTTCTGTCTGCGTATTGGCGCATCGTAGTGATATTTAGTATCGTGAAGAGATGTTAAGGTTCCCCTAGCCAACGGCACGAACTATTTTGTGCGCGGGGTTAATGCATGCTGTCTCATCCGACAACACGTGCGAAAGAGATTGATGCTGTGATGAGCAGTAAGAAGCTAGTTCTAGTACGAATTAGCACTTTTGCAAATTTGTAGCGAAATGGATTATGATTTAGGACGAAAACGAGCGCGCGAAATTTTTTGAACAGACCTTTGGGAGTCTAGATATCATGAAATAATTACTAAATGTATATTTTCAAAATAAAATTATTATCATTGTTGAATTACTAATCTATCCCTGTATGGAGGCCGTTTTGCAATTTTCCTTCTTCTTATGGTATTTATTTCAACCCAAAGATGCGTTAAAATTAGTGTTGAAATATGGAACTTTCGACGGTCATAACTTTCAAATATTGTATTTTTTTACTTTTCTGTTTCCATACAGGGCTAGATAATGATGAGACAAATTTATATCACTGTTTATTTTGAACGTACACCGTCAAACAGTGCAGTAATCGCCAGACTACGTTTGTATGGAAGAAAAAATCGACTAGTGTAACCGTAACAGGGCGATTATATCGCCGCGAAGCCACTATACACTCGCTAAAACACGCGTAATAGAAATTTCAGAACAGTTGTTTTTCCATAGATTCGTATACTTAGCTAAGAAAATCTTACAATGTGTTTCTCAAGTGTCGTTTAACCTCACGGATCGACGGAACCACGTGTCTGTTACGTAGCCACAAGACCCCCAAGTCGCTGAACCCAGACGAGATCTAAAACTTTTCCAGCCAGATCAATGTTATGCAAACCTTAGGTCAGAATCGAACGTCGACCCGGCTACTGACGGCCAATCACCTGTGTCTATGACGCATTGGTCATTATTGCTTGTCATTGCACTACTTTTCCTTCTGCTCTGGTGATCAACAGGACGGATGGCTTCTTCCTGGGGTTTTCTGAAGGCCTTGACGTAAAATGGAAAGGAATAAAATTATAATAAGGAAGTTGGTAAAAAAGATATTTCCTCTTTCCTTTAAGATATTCACCGAATATTATCGGTGGGAGATCCTTCCAATGAGATGGTATTTGTGGTCAAAATTTTGCGTCGATTCCCCGCTACAGATTTTTGATATACCTACTTTCCTGGAAATAAAGCTACTGATTTCCTTCCCGATTGCCTCTAATAACTACATTTTCGATGTTTGACTATTGCATCATCATTTCAGCCGAAAGAAATTCACTGCTGGGATTCAGCAGAATCCCGAGGCTTTCACTAGGCCTCGTTCCAGCTTGAGGGAGAACTCCTATGGTTCTTCCTTAGGGTGCCTTTCCAGCAGAGATATGCTATACTACGTTGCTATGGATGCGTTTGATATCCACCAATCTCATTCATTGAAAGAAAGAAAGAAAGAAAGAAAGAAAACTAGTTTATTTGGCACACACAGATACACACAATGTAGGTACAAATAAATCTTAATTTTACAACATTTACATACATAGTGTGCCCCGCGGCTGCGCCAAAAAGGTCCAGTTCAGCAAAATGCCCGACAACTGCGAGTTGCCTGACGCTGGTTTTCAACTGAACCTTACGTTGAAGTGTACGGATGTGAATCAGTTTTACGGTGTTGAATATGTACAGGTAAATAAATATAAGTTAGTGTGTTATAAACTAGGTAGGTATAGGTATGTATAATAATTTTGTGCGAAACATTATGCCATGAGCAGCTGAGCGAAATAGACGGATTGCAAGTAACTTTTAATATTAAAAGTTGTTTTTATATTCGGGTAGTTTGAGAAATATTGCGATCAATATGTACATCATTTTTAAAATTGGTCATTGGTCCATATAGCATAGCACTGGTGAAAAGGGGTTCTGCTAAGCTATGTTTTTTATATGGATGGATGCATGATCTGGATGCTTGCTCTGGATGCGTTCTAGGGATGGTCGCCTCTCCCCCTCTTCCCTACTGTCGATACATCGCAGAGCTTGAGCTGCGTATCTTCCTCGCACAGCTACCTCACAGCTACCTCGTATTAGCCTGCTACATAGCTTAGCATCATTGAAAACGGTCACAAAGTTTCGTAGCTTAACTTTCACATCCTCCCAGCATAGCTGCATAGCACATCTCTAGTGGAAAGGCACCCTTACACTATTGTCAAAACTTATTTTTAACCGACTTCCCAAAAAGGAGGAGGTTCTATGTTCGACATTATGTTTGTTTTTTTTTTGTGTATGTTCACCGACATCTCCGTCAATTGTGGACCGAATTTGAAATTTTTTTTTTGATTGAAAAGGTATGTTTCGAAATTGGTCCCATTTTAATTTGGTGAAGATCTGATGAAGAACTTCGGAGATATACTACAGAACTCTTCAATAAATAACGGCAAATCTCTCGGGATTGCTGCAATCGCATGTCTGTTTTTTGTTTATACCTTTTCATAACATAACATCACGCCAGTACGCTCTTAAGGGGTACGCAGATCTCTCATTTCACCGGTTATGTTCAAGTCTCATGAAATCTATTCTGGCGTTATAGTAACCTTACTAACTTGCCTATTAGGTAGGTACAACTAAAAAGAGAAAAATAAAAAAAAACTTTTGCAAAAAAATACTACCGACTTCCAAATACAAAACTACAAAGTGAAAAATAACTTTATTTTTTGAAGTCGGTGTTCATAACGCAAAAATTGGTACCTACGAAAGACACCGACTAAGTTATTTTTCACTTTGTAGTTTTGTATTTGGAAGTCGGTAGTATTTTTTTGCAAAAAAGCTTTTTTTATCACATTGACTCTATTATTCATTTGAATAGAATCCGGACCGGCGTAAATTGCTTTGCTGATTAATATAATACAAACTAAACATGACGCAACGTTTTTCAATTGTAAGCCAGAATTCGATATTTAAAAATAAACAAAAATTCTAATGAGCCAATAAAAATCCAAATCAAAACACTCTAAGGTCAATAACCCCAACAAAAAGTCCCTCTAAATAGTTCAAAAACAGAATTCCATTCATTCCTACTTCCGCGCGCTTACGATGCCGAACGCGTGTCACTTTCGCGCCAATCGTTTGCGCATGCGCCACGCGCACCCCTGTTTGGTGAAACTACGCTGTTTGCGCACTTTCTGACCAGTATCCGGATACGGATGGTAACTAAAATTATTTAACCATTCGTTAGGTAATGAACTTATGGATATCGGGTCGTTGAACCTTGGATGAACTTGATTTTTTGATAGCTTAGTCATTAGCAAATTAGATTTTCGATGTAATTTACTGTGTCATCGATGTGGATTTCCGAATGTCGATGAGTCTTGATTACGCATTATTTTGTCAGTCTCCATGTTTTTGCTGTAAATATGACAAATCAGGAAATAATATAATAACCGAAATATTTCATAAAACTCGTATTATTTGGAAAAAAGGAGGATATTCTAGATTATTTTTTTTAATAAAAAAACAAACCGACTTCCAAAAACAAAAACACAGCAAAGCGAAAAATAACTTTCATTTCCGAAGTCGGTGTCTTTGGTACTTATTGTTTTCCGTGTTTCGTTAAAGTATACCCTTTCAAACAAAAGAAGAATTTTCCAAATCGGTCCAGGCGTCTTTGAGTAATCGGGGAACATACATAAAAAAAAGATTCCGACGAATTGAGAACCTCCTTTTTTTGTTAGTATCCTACCTGTGAATAAAATTTAAAATACTACTAAAAAGAGATAGAAACTGTAAAACTCCTATATTTTTTCCCAACATTACACCAATATGTAGCTCAAACCGTCACAAAAACCGACTTCAACACCTTGAACTCATCCACACTCACTCACACACATCCATTCATTCCCCCTTCCCCTCTAACATACCTAACTGTCAGTGAGTACTTGTCAAACTCGGAACTACATACAAGGAAGAGAGTTTACGTAAGAGTTATTACAGAGCCTTGAACCTCGGAACTGAGGGAAGCACAGAGCTAGGAATCACTGATGTTATAGAGAAGGCAGTAGTACTCAGTTTGTCTTTTGCACAAATACGGCTACTCTACTTGGTACAGTCGGTAAAAATGATTGGATTAAATTTTATGTTCCTGCTGAAATAATACTGCATGCATTTGACTGTTTGTTTTCTTGTGTAGCACTAGATGGCGCTACGTTCCGTTTACAATGTGTCATGGCCGGCTTGTATTTTTTTTTGTGCAATGTGTGGGAGATTAAACCTAATTACATCTCAAGAAGTCTTGTTTATTATCATAACCTGCTCTTTAAAAACATCATTAGAAATTATTGATGAACAACACTCCACAATTAAAACGGAAATATAAGAGGGCATATCTATCCCAAGGATATTGTGAATTTACTATCAGAGAAAAGAAAACAAAGAAAGCGCTAGCAGCAAACAAGGTGCCCGCGGGATAAAACAGCGATGGAAAATGAGCCATAAGCAATGAACAAAAAGCGGTAAGGTTTGCCTGATATTTAGAAGATACTTATTTTCAGCCCAATGAAAGTCCCATAGAAATATCTGAGAGTGAAAATGTATCACAAAACCAAAGAATTCGGCTTATAACTCCTAAAGAAGTTGTAAGAGAAATTAAAAACAACATAAGCTCGAAGAAATCCCCGGATTATGACCTCATAACAGGAGAATTTCTAAAACACCTCCCGCGCAAAGCCATAGTTAAGCTAACCAGACTTATTGACGCTGCATTTATGCTAAAACATGTAACTGAGCCATGGAAAGTTGCTGAAAATTTGGCTTCAGGGAAAAACATTCTACCATAGACCAGGTACACAGAATCACAAACATCATCGAAAAAACACTCGAAACTAAGAAAGTCTGCGCCACCGTATTTCTAGATGTCGCACAAGCTTTCAACAAAGTTTGGCATGAGAGAATTTTCAGATATTCTAGAGACATATATAAGCAACAGAATGTTTAGGATAAGGCAAGAGGACGCCTATTCTGAGCTAAAAACTATTAAGGCCGGAGTACCACAAGGTTAGGCCCAATCCTGTACTTGGTATACACATGTGATATCCCAGAGCTGGAAAACAACACCATAGCGACCTTTGCTGATGATACTGCTATTATGTTCAAGCCACAAAGAAGCAGTAGAAAAAGTTCAAATAGCTGAACGCAACTTGGCATAACTCTTGATGCCAAGTTGCGTTGGAAATCTCACGTCAAAAAGAAAAGACAGGAACTCGATTATAACATCTAGGTCCTGCGCTAGGTAGCCGGCGCAGGCCGCTAACTGGTAGGTAAGTAGGTTGATGCAAAGAAAACAGCTTAGATAACTAGTGTTCCACAGCTAGGTCGCGGGTAAGTAAAGTAACTGTAGTTCTGCACCGATAACCATCACTCAGTTAATACATAGAAAGGGTACCGTCCCTTGGCAGCACGTGGCAGACGCGGGGACCTGTCAGCACAGGCTCAGCGGTAGGCCGGAACTGTAGCGGCTAGGGTTGCCCAGGGTAGACTGCACAGGCACCGAGTCACGTGTCGGTAGGCCGCAGGTAGGCAGTCCAAGACCTAGGCAGCGTGCGTAGGCAGCGTGCAGGTAGCTAGTAGCGTGCAGCATTAAGCAAGGGCAAGGGGTCAGCCCTCAGCCGTACGGTGAAGTGCGTCCCTGGCAGCACGTGGCAGACGTGGGGACGCGCGACGGTTGGCCGCGGTGGGCCACAGGGACAGCAGCGGCTAGGCCTGCGCAGGGTAGGCTGCGCAGGCCGCTACGTCCTAGCATAGCGCACGGCGGTAAGCCGCAGGTAGGCAGGGCAAGACCCGGGTCGCATGCGTAGGCAGCGCACCGGCACAGCAGTAGTCAGGGCAAGGGGTCAGCCCCCCTTGGCAGCACGTGGTAGACGTGGCGACGCGCGACGGTAGGCCGCAGTAGGCTGAAGGGACTGTAGCAGCTAGGGATGCGCAGGGTAGGCTGCGCAGGCCGCTACGTCCTAGCGTAGCACACGGCGGTAAGCCGCAGGTAGGCAGGGCAAGACCCGGGTCGCATGCGTAGGCAGCGCACCGGCACAGCAGTAGTCAGGGCAAGGGGTCAGCCCCCTTGGAAGCACGTGGTAGACGTGGGGACGCGTGACGGTAGGCCGCAGTAGGCCGCTACGTCCTTCACGGTGAAATGCGTCCCTGGCAGTACGTGGCAGAAGTGCGGACGCGCGATGGTAGCCGCAGGGACTATAGCGGCTAGGGCTGCGCAGGGTAGGCTGCGCAGGCCGCTACGTCCTGCACGGTGAACACCTAAATCGGGGCACCAGAATCGTGAGGATCGAAAGATGGTTCCTTCAGCTAAACCACTGGAGTCGAAATGCAGAGCGTGCCGAAAAATTTGAGTTGTTCTGTGATTTTACTAACTTACTAATTTTGATATTTAGTATCATTCGACTATTTTCAGTTGAGATCCTCACAACGCTACACGATATACGGTACAAAAATATGTATTGGTTGCTCGGAAGGAAATCCTGTCTATCAAAACACAATAAAATTATAATATACAAGCATATTCTTATGCTAATTTCGACGTATGGTATCCAACTATGGGGCTGTATTAAACAAAGTAATGTTAAAATTATACAACAATTTCAAAATAAAGTACTCAGAGATCCTGTTAATGCACCATGTTACATCAGAAATGACGACCTTCACCGCGTCCTTAAAATGAAACTCGTCACCACCGTTATTCAAAATTTTTCTGAAGCCCACGAACACAGACTTCATCGACATGTGAATGTGGAAGCAATCCAGCTGCTAGATAACACGGACCTAGTGCGTAGGCTAAAGAGAACTAAACAATTTGAGTTAGTGTAGTGTATAACAAGTGAAAAAATAATAGCTTACAATACTGTGCTATACATGTAACACGGGAACTAAGTTTTTTTATCGTATCGGACTCTAAGAAAGTGCTACCGAACTGTATAAAAGTGAAAAGCTAAATTGTAATTTATTATTAATTTAAATGATAAATTTTGCTGTGCCAAATAACAGCAAAATAAGGCTTTTTTTTGCGGTGTAATAACATACCATGACGCTTTACTTCACCTCATCCCATCAGTTATGTTAGTCCCATGTAATAGGCGGGATCCTAATACCATCAGCCGGGCACAAATCCAGACTGCTGAGAAGTTTTGATGGAAAATCCAATAAAATCATGCCTGAACCACAGATCAAACCCAGGAAATGATGCTCATCACTTGTAGAGCTTATCTCTACTTAACCAACGAGGTAATCAGATGATGGAAATCATCGCACAAGCAAAACAAAACCGGCCAAGAGTCAGACTCGCGCACGAAAGGTTCCGTACCAATTTCGCAAACTCAAAAAAAAACACGTTTGTTGTATGGGAGCCCCACTTTTATTTATTTTTTTGTATTTGTTGTTATAGCGACAACAGAAATACTGTATATGTGAAAATTTCAACTGTCTAGCTATCACGGTTCATGAGATACAGCCTGGTGACAGACAGACAGACAGACGGACCGTGGAGTCTTAGTAATAGGGTCCCGTTTTTACCCTTTGGGTACGGAACCAAAACGATAACGCCCAATGGTGCGCTTGATTTATATAGAAAGTCTTGACAACGCCGCCGTCTCTATCAGCGGCCGTCGAGTCGTCTAGGCGCTTCCGTGCTCTATGGAGGGAAGCAAGCGGCGTCCGCGCACGTCAACAACTAATTGATCATGTTAGGAAGTGGATAGGAGGCGGGGTAGACAGAGTTTAGCATTACATTGGATAATGAGTGAGATTGACGTGTTAATATTAGAGAACATAATTATTATGAAGCTGTTTTGTAACTGACTGAGTAAGAAGGTAAAATGCAGAAATATTAGTTACTTTAAGATCGATTTTTTTAAATTACATCTTTGGAACAAGATTGTTTAAAATACTTAAATAGATAATTCAAATACCTACTAATTTGTCCATTTATCGTCTTCATCATTTAAGCTGAAAGACGTCCACCGCTGAACATAGGCCTCCCCCCAAGGGTCACCATATTCGCATCCAGCGGATTCCTGCAACTTTAACCAGGTCATCGCCCCACCCAGTGGGAAGCCTTCCGAGCCAGCGTCAGCGTCAAAGCAAATTCACTATTGTATTGAAATTAAACCTAATAAAACAAGCAGTTGATTCTATCACGTGCCTGCAAAGAGTGGAACAGGGCTCCTGAGGTCTATTAGCAGAACTACGAGTACTTGGATAGCTTTAAACAAAAAATTGAAGACAAAAATGAGTAGCTCTTTTTGAACCCCGGTGAACCTGGTATTGCAGATTTTCATAGGCAGTGGTGATCACTTATCATCAAGTGTTACGTGGCTCATAGCTACAACGGCCGCCTATTCATTTGAAATCCTAGATGTCTATAGGAAAATGTGCAAGAAAATATGTTTATCTGCCAACAGTAAACCTTACTAATATTATAAATACGAAAGTTTGGATGGATGGATGTATGTTTGTTACTCAATCACGCCAGAACGGCTGAACGAAGCTAGATGAAATTTGGCACAGATATAGATTATAGTCTGGAATAGCATAGCATATAGGCTTATCATGGAACAGTACTTGTCGCTGTAATCGTGCTCTAGTTTGTTGACATACATTTTGTCTATGATTGCCATACCTACGTATTTTTTTTTACTGCTTATATTTTAAATATAGCATGTATTGTTGTATTTATGTACCTATTTTATAGCATATATAATTATCTATTATCTGCTACTTTTCATCCCGCTTTAATGTTCCCTTGGTATAAGAAAACACTTTTCACGCGGGCGAGTCCGCTGGCAGAATCTAATTATCTATAAAATAAAACGCCTACAGTAGTCCTTTTCGATGGCAGAGACAATTTAGGTGTTGTGTTTGTACTTTCCTGAAAAACCTTTCAATAAAAAGCAGGAATTACAGTATTAATTGTTGTGCGAAATATAAAATTGCCCCATTATATTTTCGAGCCATTTGGGGTTTAAACTCTTGGTCCGTGGGGTCCGAGACTCAGAGTGCTCACGCTTTGTTTAAAGATCTTTCCAAACGCCTAGTTGACAATTAACGTGACCCAAGGGCTGGAATTTACCTTGGTCAGAGAATAAGCATTGCCATACAACGTGGCAATGCTGCCAGCCTTTTGGGCACATTACCAGTGGACAACGATGTGGGGGAGTTTTTCGACGCCATTTTTTAGTATAGTATTTTTTTAGGTTTAGTTAGAGAGTAGTTTTTGGTTTAAGTGTATGTGTTTGCAGTCTTAGTTAATTAAGTATTTTATACACTGCATATACTTGTATCTATGTAAATAAATCGTTTTTATAAAATCATTTTGTAAATTCACTATAACCTACTAACAACGAGTCACTGAAATTACGGTACAATTTCAGTGATGACTCCTCTATCTGAATAACCACACCAAAAATACATACCCCCTTTATTATAACCACAATGACAATAATAATCAATTGTTATGACGACAATATGATTACTAGTAACATTAACAAGCAATCCGCTGTTTTTTTTTGTGTTAGTCACTGTCGAGACTTTTATTTTTCACTAGGTTTTTGAAGCGGTTTTACCTACGGGAAAGTCGAAAGTTTATCCACAGGAACGTGTGACTGAAATACGAATATGTCATAATCCAGAGGAACTCTAGACAAAGCGAATGCCCTTATCCCATGTTACTTGTGGTCGGCGCAACACGTTTTCTTCTTCCATACCGTCCTGTACCCTGCTACGCTATTACTGACTCCCTTCTCCTTCATATCACTCCTCACACCATTTATATACATAACTCTTTGAGTAACATGCGTTTCATCCCTCCTTATAACATGCCCATACCAGAACAAAAGGTTTCCTTTAAATTTTTCTGGCACTTTCGCCAATTTCAAACTTCCTCTATCTTTAAGTCAAGATTGAATAGATTTCTTCTAGGCAAGCGTCACCACATCATCGCTTACCATCAGATAAGATAGCGGTCCAGCGCTAGCCTATCTATAATAATAATAAAAAAAAACAAAAACCCGACTGCTTTAAAAGCGAACTAATAAGACGTAAACAAGAAGAAAATCTTGCTGTGCATCGGAGGATACATATTCGCGAGCTGGCTGACCAAAACCAGATGTATCCTCCGACTGCACAGCATGATTTTCTTCTTGTTTACGCCTTTTTAGTTCGCTTTATAAGCAGTCGGGATTTTTGATTTTTTTAATTATCTTCTTTATTTATAACTTTTTAGTTTACATTTTTTTTTGCGTATTAGGTACGTTTAAACATATAAGTGTTATATATTTTAGAAATCACCTATTCAAATCCTTTATTTTGTTGTCAACCCACAGAATGGGATGGAAGATAACAAAAATGGGTGCCCACGATATGGCGCCCAAAATCCGCCATTTTTCTGTTTTCCAATTTTAATGTAGCCAGTGACACTCGCAAGGTTAAGACGAATCGATTGACGTAAGAGTCATCAAAATTGGCGAACGCGTTTGGTCTCTGGAACGCCACATAGGAACAAACATACATAAATATATTCATACATACGTACATTCATATACTGATAAACACATTACCCTCCTACGGCAGTTGGGTAAAAAACAAACCTTTCGACATTGATTTTCACTGAAATTATTCTATGACTTCAATTTACCTTCAGGACATGGTATACCCGTGTGTCTAGTTTGATTCAAATCCTACCAGCCGTTGAGGCGTGATTCGTTTGTCTCTTGACCACACTTGGTTGACTGGTAGAGAAAGCCTAAGACATTATATCCACCTTTGTAGCTTTATACATGAATTCTTAAATAAACATACAGACTAGGTAACATTTATAATGTTAGTAGTATAAGGGTGAGTGGCGTTGAGTCATAGAGGGCGAGAACCCCTGACGCTAGGGAAACACGGTGACGTCATGTTTCAAGGATGTTGGTGAAACAATCAATTTGCGTGAGTCATTGTTTTATAGTGATAAGGTGAAAGTGAGCAGAGGTGGCGGAGGAGTAGTAGGTCGTGGGTTCAAACCCATGCACACAGGCGCTTTACTTTGTGTAAAACGGTGAAGGAAAACATCGTGAGGAAACCGGCATGTCCTAGAACCAAAAATTCGAAGACATGTGACATCCACCAACCCGCACTGGGCCCGCGTGGTGGATTACGGCCCATTCCTTCTCTCTCACAGAGATTAGGCCTGTATCCCAGCAGTGGGAACATTAAAAGGCTAATGATGATGATGATGGTCCTTCGAGCCGGATCATTGAATGGGCTCAATTGGGACTTTATAATAAAAGAGTGGACTGTATTAACATAAAGGTATATTACTATAATTTAAACTATCAACTCAGATAGAAATATGTACGAAGAAATGCCCGTAATGGATGGCGTCTATGAGCTGAGTAGAGCGGCGGGTGCGCAGCCGGCCGTCGTGTCGCGGGTTCGGTCCCCCGACACCCCGCGCCTGCGCTGCGGACGCCCATAGTGATGCGCCAACAAGACGTTAACGATTATTCGTGAAGTGTAGGTGTAGGTACCCTATTACTAAAGGTACAATCCTTCGAGGACAGACGTGACATTATGTTAAACTTAAGATTAGTTATTGGGATGGCTCTCGTTTATCCCCAAACAAAACTGGCAAGCATCGCGTGGGGGCATTCGCCAGATTTATCGAATAAACTGGGGATAAAAATGAAAAGGCCGACCGCGAACCGGAAGACAATGCGTTGGAAGGCCTCCCACTAGTTGGAACAATGATCTGGTTAAGGTTGCGGGGAGGCGCTGGATGCGAGACGCACGGAATCGGTCAATGTGGAGACGCCTGGGAGAGGCCTATGTCCACTAGTGGACGACATTCGGCTGAAATGATGATGATGAAGAAATGTAAATTGGGAAATGCCTGAAATCCAGTTCTGACACTGCGATACTGTTGAATTGAAAAATGTTTGAATGTTAAGTTAGCCTTTACTTTAGTTAAAATTCCGCCAATAGTCCCCAAATCCCACCCATACGCACTAAACGTTTTGGAAATACTTTCATTACGCGTACAGCTAAGGAGTGGAATTCCCTGCTGGAGTCTGTATTTCCCGATAGCTACAATCTCGGGGTGTTTAAGTCAAGAGTGAATAGGTAACTTTTAGGCAAGTGTGTTACACCTTCGACCACATCATCACTTACCATCAGGTGAGATAGTGGTCAAGCGCGAACCTATCTTCCACGGTCTGTAACACGGGTTTTACAGCCAAGCGGATGAAGCTTCAGTCTTAAAATTTTCACAGTATCTTGTTGACCCAAAGCCATACAAACTGTCAAAAAATATTTTTAAACGTTTGGGGGGTTCCCATACAAGTAAAGGAGGGCGCGAAAATAAAATGATAACCCATCCCATCGAGTGGGGTATCGTTGTTTAGAGCACGTTGTGTTGATAAATACTGTGTTTTTTGTTTTAAGTAATATTTGAAAACAAAGGGATGAGAACCCAAAAAGTCAGCCTTTTTACAAAATTTTGTTCCGAAGAATTTTCTAACTTGAATTTTTAAAAATTCATTAGTTGAGGTTCTGTGAGTTTTTATTTTTAAGTTATTCTATAGTTTTATGTTTCAGATTTAAATTTATTTTTATAGTTTATTTTAATATTGTTTAACCTATTAAGTGTTTGTATAAAGTATATATAAATTTTGCTACTTTTGAAGATTGTTTGCCGTCTATTTTGACATAATGTTGGTAAAGCCCAGGTTAATTATATATAAGGAGAGCTTTTTTACTTTCATAAGTATGTCATGTTTTGATTTGTTTTTTATTTTTATATGTTTTACAATTTATAAAAAGAGTTTATATTTTAGTTTCTATTTAGTCGATAATCCAAAATGCATGCTGTGGCCTCTTATAATTGAGGAAGTGCACTTGTCATTACTTCATATTGATGATTTTATGTATTTTTTGTGTACATCTTTCGTTGGAGGTCCTGAATAAATAAATAAGTAACTTCCTATTGACCAATGAACTATCGTGATAATGTTTATTAGTACGTATATTTTACTAACAAATACAAATATATTGTTAAATCAGATTTTTTCTTTGAAATTCCTATTACAACTTTATAACCAACTTAATTTTGCGGTCTGATACGGAACCTTAAATGTGCGAAGTCCGACATGCACTTGGCCGATTTTTATTATAACAAGGGTGGTTATGGTAAGTATTATAAAACATCCAAGTGAGTTATAATACGTAGGTAGGGTATAATACATTTCCCCAATGAGTCACAATTTATAATCAATATCGGTAGCGCGGTGGCTGGTGACTCATTTTCAGGAATTGATTCAGTAGTTATACGCAACAGCTATTATGACTATTAGAAGTATTGCGTTGTAATAATAACGTCATGGATTTGTAAGGAGGATGTCAAAATATACCTATGCGGTACTTCCCAAATACCTACCCCCGTACCATGACGTGTCATAACTATCATAGTTTAACAGTGAAAAAGGGACCGGTGTATAGAAGCTATATAGATCTGTCCCTTACGCACACCAAAAATATTGAGATTATTTGTGGTTTGGTCACCCTCAGGTCTTTTTACTATCTTTACAATTATAAATCGTAGTAAAATGGGCTTGATTGCCAAAAACAACTTAGAATTTACAATAACAGAGATACGTTTATGATAGCGAAAATTCTATGGCTTAAATGCAATGGACTGAAGAGTCAACCAAACCAACACTGGGCAAAAAATATTTATTTCAACTAGGCCATTTAGTTAAGCGGCACTTTTGAACGTCAACAATTAAAATTTACAAGTAAATAATTGGAGAAGAACGGGCAAGAAACTCCATAATTACTCTTTAAAAAAATTTGGTGTTTTACAATATATACATAAGTACATACATTAATAAATTCATATATGTGAGGACGATGCACCCAGAATAGCACTACGTATAGGTATAAAGTGTTAATTTTGATAAATAGGAACATGGTTCTCACATGGTTGTCCAGCCGTGAACATTAAAGGCTGACTATGCTATATTCTAATGCCATGCTATGTTAACTAAGTGTCCCCTGCTGAATAGAGGCGCTTTCTACTCTCCATAAACCCTGAATTAGTTCCACATGTTGTTAAGGTCAGCTCTTATAATTTTCTTTCTCCACTTTGACCGCCGACAGTTTGATCGACTACCGAGGTTCGATCTACTTAGTATATTGATTTGAGGCATTATAATGTTCAAGAAGTTGGCCCAATTTCGTAGACATCTTTTTCAACAACTTCAGGAAATTAAGTAATTGTTTTATTCCATCATTGACTGCTCTTAATTATATAATTATTGTATTCTGTTATTGTTTATTCATTACTTCTTTGTTGTTATTCACTTTAATTTAATTCTATGATTTGTTTTATATATTTTGATTTAATAATTAATGATTATTATTGATTTTGCTTATTTGACATTTTGGCATTTGATTATTTGTTTTTTGTATTCTATGTAATTAAATATATGTAAGTGCTGTGCACACCTTTAAGTGAATAGTTCACTGTAGTTAATACAAGGAATGTGATTTATCTGTTATCAACGTTTTTGTGAAACATTCGTTGGTGTGCCGTAATAATAATAAATAAATAAATAAAGATAACCAGACAGATTGACGACCACATATTGTTTCTTGTTAGTTAGGACCGTAGGCTGAAACTCTGGAATATTAATCATTGTTAACTTTACCTCATCATCAACATCATCAGTCTTTTAATGTCCCCAATGCTGGGCCACAGGCCTACTCTCTGTGAGAGGGAATGGGCCGTAATCCACCACGCGGGCCCAGTGCGGTTTGGTGGATGGTCACATGGCTTCGAATTTTTGGTTCTAGGACATGTCGGTTTCCTCACGATGTTTTCTTTCATCATTTTGGGAGCAGTGGTAATGATATCAGACAAATTAACACAAAGTAAAGCGCGGGCCTGGGTTCAAACACACGATCTAAAACTTGTAAGTCGCGACCGTTACCATTAAGGGTACACAAGTCAAAAATTCTTTCATACACACGTAGTCTAGAGATTACTCCACTGTTTGACGATGTACTTTCAAAATAAAAAAAGATATCAATTTGTCTCATCATTATCTAGCCCTGTATGGAACCGAAAAAATAAAAAAATAAAATATTTGAAAGTTATGAGCGTCGAAAGTTCCATATTTCAACACTAATTTTAACGTATCTTTGGGCGCAAATAAATACCATAAGAAGAAGGAAAATTAAAAAACAGCCTCCATACAGGGATAGATTAGTAATTCAACAATCCAAATAATTTTATTTTGATCAGATACATTCAGTAGTTTTTTCATGAAATCTAGACTCCCAAAGGTCTGTTTATAAAATTTCGCGCGCTCGTTTTCGTCCTAAATCATCATCCATTTCGATAAAAGATTGCAGAAGTGCTAATTCGTACGCGAACTAGCTTCTTACTGCTCATCACAGCATCTATATATTTCGCACGTGTTGTGGGATGAGTTAGCATGCATTTTAACCTCGCGCACAAAATAGTTCGTGCCGTCGACTAGTTTAACCTTAAACCACCACTGGCCAACTTTGACTATAGTTCTCGCCAAACTTTTTGGCCGCATTGAAGTTGGGTACAAAGGCTGCGCAGTAGAAAATCTCATACAAAACAGCACAGTTTCGTACCTCGCGCATCTGGTAAACCAACTTCAGGGCGGCCAAAAAGTTTGGCGAGGGCTATACCCCACAAAAAATGCTGACGTCCTTAAGATTGGGTGTCAATATAAATTAAACATTGTAAATTCTAAACATAGCAAAAACCATCGAGTCTCCGTAGTAACATTTTACCATAGGATAAAATCAAATCCAATTAATTAATTGTATCCTCGTTAGTCCAATTAAAATTGATCCACGCAGTTTCAGGGAACTGTTTACAAGATTAATGCTATTTATCTCTATTGAATATTATCAAATTCCATGAAAATTCCTGCATAACAGAGTAATTAATTAATTGAATGTTAGGTCATAATAATCCAATTATAATTTATTGTTATATAACAATAATAGTGTATGACATCATAACATCGTACTATATTATGTAATACGTATATAGTAATGTTTATATCCTTATATAACAAAATAGGTACCAAGCTTGTCTTCAAGATTTTTGGTTTGGTTACACACCCTCCTTTCTCCATTTGGGTATGTTAAGTCCCAACGAAAAGGGACACTACAAAGCATCTTCGTCGAACCTAGACTTACAAAAATTAAACCGACTTCGAAAAGAAAACACTACAACGTCTTTGGTACCTTATTTTTTTTGTTTTCACACCGACTTCCGAAATAGAAATTATTTTACACTTTGTACACTTTCTAGTGTTCCTATTGGGAAGTCGGTTGTATCTTTTTGTAAAATGTTTTTATTTTTGGCTTTTTAGTGGTACTTAACAGATAAGTTCCATAAAGACAAGTTCTGTAGTAAGGTACCAATAATGCCCACAGTGATGCCAGAATATATAACCCGAATAACATGTAACTTGAACATAAATAGTGGAATGAGAGTGTACCAGGGTGAACTGTACACATCTGCATACCCGTTTAGAGCATACTGGCGTGATGGTATGTTCTGAAATGGTGTAAACAATAAACAGACATGCGATTGCAGCATTCCCGAGAGATTTTCCGCCATTTATTGAAGAGTTCTGTTGTATATCTCCGAAGTTCTTCATCAGATCCTTACCAACAATCCGGAATAAACTTCTTTCGAACAAAAAAATAATTTTGCAATTCCGTTTAATCTATACTAATATTATAAAGCTGAAGAGTTTGTTTGTTTGTTTGTTTGTTTGAACGCGCTAATCTCAGGATCTACTGGTCCGATTTTAAATTTTTTTTCACTATTCGATAGCCCGATTATTGAGGAAGGTTATAGGCTATAAAACATCACGCTATCTATACTAATATTATAAAGCTGAAGAGTTTGTTTGTTTGTTTGTTTGTTTGAACGCGCTAATCTCAGGATCTACTGGTCCGATTTTAAATTTTTTTTCACTATTCGATAGCCCGATTATTGAGGAAGGTTATAGGCTATAAAACATCACGCTATCCCTAATAGGAGCGGAGCATCAATGAAAAATGTTCTAAAAACGGGGAAAATTTATTCTTTTTGAGAGATACTAATATTATAAAGCTGAAGAGTTTGTTTGTTTGTTTGTTTGTTTGTTTGTTTGAACGCGCTAATCTCAGGATCTACTGGTCCGATTTTAAATTTTTTTTCACTATTCGATAGCCCGATTATTGAGGAAGGTTATAGGCTATAAAACATCACGCTATCCCTAATAGGAGCGGAGCATCAATGAAAAATGTTCTAAAAACGGGGAAAATTTATTCTTTTTGAGAGATGCCGTTGCGTGCACTGCGTAAACGGTTAAAGTTACGCAACAGTCATGTATATAGGGTAGGTAGGGTAAATGGGTAGGTAGCCATTTGACGGGAGCGAAGCCGCGTGTGACAGCTAGTTATATATAACGAAGTAACGTAAAACAGGAACACCGACTTGAAGTAATTTTTTACTTTGTAGTGTTTTTATATGGAAGTCGGTTGTATCTTTTCGTATTTTTTTTATGGTAATATTCTCAAGTGCTATCGAATTGTCGACATCGCTTATGGAAAGAGAATTAGTGTATAGCCTCAGCACCTGTAGCCAAGTTGACAATATACAATCGATAACGCTGGTAGAAAACGAATCAATGTATGGGAATGACACATCTGAACGTTAAGTCACGTGGTCAGACCATACAAATAGAGGCGTTATCGATTGTACAAAGAGATTCGATACGAAACGTTTGTAACATGGCTAGGGGGGGGGCAGGTGACCTTTCGGCAGTGCATGTCAATTTCACACTGTACAGTGTGAGATGAAGATCTCACACTGTATTCTATATCATCTTAGGCTTTTTAGCTTTCTGTCGCTGACAAAATATAATTTTATCTAGAGCCCAAATGCGATTACCACTCGAAAAAAGTCATATTATTATGTACTTGCATGGCTTATATTTTGTTCTCCAGGGTCTGACTGTTGGTAACGTGTATGATTAATAGTTCTGGGATAACCCCATAAAATTAGAAAAATCATATCATCGCCAAAAATGTATTTACAAGGCAGAATGGAAACGCCAGGAGGGGACGCCCTAGTAAGACATACAGACCTTATTGGTGATGTTCTTCAGAAAGGCCAGGTGCGCAGTATTCATTACCGACGTGCGTGTATGACTAGATGTATGAACGTGAGTGAAGCAAAAGAAGTATGTAAGGATCATAGCAGGTGGCGTTCTGTAGCTACTGCTTTTTTTTTGGGACAATACCACCGCACTATTCACAAACCACTGCGACTCCTGAAAGCCAGAATCAACAGTGGCGACCACCAGAAAAGCGCCGAGGCAATGAAGCTGGACGAAGTCCCTGAGAATGAATTTAACTGTCTTGGATCCCGCAACGAAATTAATCAGAAAAGAATAAAAGAGGATTAGGCGTAGTTACTGCCAACCAACCCCCCATGAGAAAAAGGCGTGAGTTTATGTATGTATGTATTACCAAAAAAATCATATTGCTGGGCTTAGTCTTCCCCAAGAATCACCAAAACGACCACTCTTGCATTACCAGATCATTATTTACATCATAATTTTGACGTCATGGCAATATACTACAATACATATATAAACATAATACTACCACTGTGATATCTTAACCCTGGTCGGAGTCGTCACGTCATGCGAAGTCATACAGCCAATGACCGCGTCATGACCAGATTGACCGGCCTTGAATGGTCTAGGTCTTTCCTATATGCTTGACGAAATGTTATATAAACATCGTGTCATGACCAAAGTGTGTATGTGTGTGTTGTGTATATAGGGAAGGATGTGTACATGAAGTGTGTATGGATTGGGGTGTGGTAGTGTGCGTGTGCGAAAGAGAGGGTATATGTGTGTCTTCTTCCTTGTTTGTGTCATGCGTTTATTTACAATTTGTGGGAAGAACAATAGGTTGATCAAATACGTAGAGAGTATTATTCCATGCTTTTGGAAATATTTGAGCTATGGCAAATATTTCAGAATATTAGTCACCATTGTGACGAACCTTGTGATCAGACAATATAACTATGAAATAGTCACATGGTTGGCAAGATTTTGATCGATTGCAGTGTTAGCGAAGTAACCTTCTAAACGATATTTTAAAACTAGTAACTACTACTTTTAATGAAGTCATCATCATCATCAATATTTCAGCCGTAAGATGTCCACTGCTGGACATAGGTCTCCCCCAAGCGGTACCACACTGATCAGTCCTGTGCGTTTCGCATCCACCGGACTCACTTATACTTAATTGAATTAAATATTATAAAATGTTATTTTAATTCAATAAAAGTATCCCAAGTCTTCTTCTTTTAGTATCAAGAAACTTGATATATCCAATATAAAGAATATAGAAGTAGATTCTGTAAAAAATATTTTTATTTATTTATTTCGGAAAACAACGACTACACACGCAATACATGACATTTAAGCACGAAGAAAAACAAATGTGCACCCAACGACATTTTCCACATAATATAAAAAGTAACTATAGAATCTCTCAAATGTAGAATCTATCATATGTAGAAACTGTCAATAGTAGATGTCAAAAGTAGAATCTATCAAATGTCAACTAAACGGAATTGTGTTTCAACTTTTCTAAAATTTTGCTTGAAAAGTGGATTACCAATTTGTAACCAGATACACACAAGAACGATGCAAGTTAATAAAAATCAATTAAAAATAATATAGACATAAACTCATAAAATTAAGTAGCAATACTTATAAACATCGTTTAGCATAATACTATACGAGTATAATAGCTTTCATTGAAAATACCAGGTGGAAGATACGCCAAAGCGTAAATATGTTACCGTAAAAGCCCGAACTACGGTAAAACCTAGCCTTTACCGGTAAATTCTAAGATTAACCAAGTCTTACTGGTAAAAAAAAGGCCGAGAGATCTATGATAATGGCAAATTTCGGGCTTTCACTAGCAATTACACGGTAATTTGTAAAGGATAACATTTGTGTCATGATTAAAAAAAAAAACACCTACTACTATTATTTTAAAACATTTCCCGTTAAGTCAGTTCCATTCGGCAATGTTTTAAATTCATGTTGGTATATTACTGTTAATGAATGAATAAGTGAAGCTTATCAATCAATCTTTAATTGCTCTCATCATTTTGTATTATAGTGCGAGTCGGACTCGCGCTTTTTGCCATTTTTTTTGATTCTAGGTCATCGGGTGTATTACGGTAGTTCTATATAGGTTTTCGACCCAAAACCTATAGGGTACTTATAGTTGACCTAGAATTGTCAATTTTGGTTAAAAGCAAGGTCTTACAGCACAAGTAAAAGGAAAATACCGAAAGATAAAAAACGTTGAAAATTAAGGAAAATTTTCGTATCTACAAGTTTCCGCCCATATCTTTTTATCGTGTTGACTCAGGACCTTGATTCAACTTCCACGCGTTCCTGAGAAAATCAGTCGTGACACACGGAGAGACGGACAAGAGAGTGATCTTATACGGGTTTCTTTTTTACCTTTTGAGGTTAGGAACCCTAAAAATTACATTTACAAGTCAAGATTGCTAGTAAAAGCCCAACATTAAAGATCTAAGGTAGATAATTTCGGACTTTGGCCAATAAGACTCGGTAAATCTTAAGGTTTACCGGTAAATTCTAGATTTTACCGTAGTTCGGGCTTTTACAGTAACAAATATACGGAATACCAATAGACAAATTATGAATGTTATTAAAGGAATATGTAAGCATCGCAGCAGGTGGTATTCTGTAGTTTCTGCTTACCCCCTTGGGATAAAGTCGTGAGTTTATGTATGTACCTATAGGCTGTACCCACCTGTGAATTAATATCATACTACAGTCAACAGTTCCCTGACCAGGTGTGATCATTATGGCTTGAAGTGGCCATGATTGTATAGCGCAGGTCTATTACGAAGTTTAATGGTGTATAGTTAAAGGCCTTTTACGTGAATACGATGGTGAAGTTATTAAAGCTATGGGGTATAATGGTATTATGGAGAAATTCTCAGTGGCAGCTTGGAATCTATATTAATGCCTGGTTGTTGATAAAAGGGTCGACTCCTTTTACATTGAACTTAGAATAGAAAAGAGAGCATTGGTGGGCCTGTGGTAAAAACCGCGTGTTATAGGTCGTAGGGCATATATTCGGGCATATCTCTGTTATATATAAAAGGATGTGAAAAAAAATTTTTTTTACATAAATTATACAACCGACTTCCAAATAAAAACACTACAAAGTGAAAAAGTAACTTCAATTTCGGAATGCGGTGGAAGTCGGTTGTATTATTTTATAAAAAAGTATTTTCTTTAAATTATTTCAACACAACTACTCTCAAGACGGTGAAGGAAAACATCGTGAGGAAACTGGCATGTCCTAGAACTAAAATTATGAAGACATGTGACATCCAACAACCCGCACTGGGCCCGCGTGTTATATTGAGGCCCATTCCCTCTCTCACAGGGAGGAGGCCTGTTTCCCAGCAGTGGGAACAAAAAAAAATTATTAAGATGACATGGGACTTAGATTCATCACTGGCAAAATCT
Organism: Orthosia cruda; assembly: GCA_964057195.1. Taxonomy (NCBI): domain Eukaryota; kingdom Metazoa; phylum Arthropoda; class Insecta; order Lepidoptera; family Noctuidae; genus Orthosia; species Orthosia cruda. Next base: position 6,333,156 of record OZ059854.1, read on the forward strand.
TTGCTGGTTACTATTTTTTAGAGTCACCGAAAGATCATTAATAACAATTTAGTGCAATTACTATTCTGTTAGCCAATCCTGGTATATATAAGATTATTTCGAAGCATTCATTTTATATACATATTTGTTATATTTTTAAATATTAGTAAAATATATTAGCCAACTGGCAGTATCGGGAACAGGGTCCAAGATACTGTTGATCAGGGCTCCTGAGAGAGAAATCTCCTAACGATTCGCGCCGTGTCCAGGAGTACCGCTTTCTGGATTAAGCCTAATATAAATAATATCAAGTTTTTAACCCCCGACGAAAAAATATATGTATCCCTGTGTATCTGTGTGTCTGTCTGTGGCATCATAGCGCCTCAACGGATGAACCGATTTTAATTTAGTTTTTTTTGTTTGAAAGGCGATTGTATCGAGAGTGTTCTTAGCTAACTTTGAATAAAATCGGTTCAGCAGTTCAAAAGTAATGCGCGTTTTACTGTTTATATCGTGATGTTTTCACAAGATAAATATGTCGGGGGTTTTTTAAAATTTTGAATTTTTCTTGTATTTATTTATTCCACCTTATCACATCCGCTACATTTCGTACCCATTTAAAAACTTAGGTTATTAAAATATAATATTTTGCAATTAATTTACACACAGGCTCCGTGATACGTCCGTTCGGTGAGGCCAAACGAACGTAATTTTGTGAGTTGTGAGTCGCGTAAAATGAGTCGCGGTATTTACGTTCAACTGAAATTCGGTTAGGCTGCAAGACGGGCGGTCGTAATTTCAGTAGCTACTTTACGTTTGTACGGGGCGCTGACGGTTTCCTCGCTCCCCTCCCTCACCTCGAGCGCAATTCGGTTGAAATATTGTGCGTGAGTCAGCAGACAACTCAACTTGCGTCGGCTTGTGGGACAAACAGGACTTTAGTATGAACCCGAATGCAGCGTAAATTCCGCGACGCAATTTACGCGACTCACAACTCGCTAAGGCTCGCATTTGAGCACTGCCTACATACCTTGCTCACCTGATAGTAAGCGACGATGTATATTTGTTTGAATTAAACAATATTTTCATATACAAAGAGCAATGAATTACAAAACTGAAGTTCAGAAGTCTGCGTACAAATGCATTTTAAAATCAATAGGTGTTAAAACAAGTCTAGACTGTAGGTAGGTAGATGTGTCTAGTCTTCGTCTAGACGCTTTCGTAGCATCTAGGTAGTCTAGGTACACAGCTAGTGTACGTGTGTTTGGACGCAGACATTGGTCTTTACTTTATTGAACTTGGGAAGGGGGAGCCCAGTTTTTAACAGACTTGAACAAGTTTAGGTTTTCAATTTGGCTGATTTTTGCTGTTCAGTTATCCTACAACTCTTCTAATATGATGAATGGATGATTGGATCTGGATGAAATTTGGCACAGACATAGATTGTAGTCTGGAATAGAAAATAGGTTATTTTTATCTCGGTAATATGGTCCCGTGGGAAAATTCCCGACATCCACGCGGGTGAAGTCATTGGAAAATGGATTTAGTTAACTGTATGTCCAGGTTTCCTCACGATGTTTTCCTTCGCCGTTGTCAGCTATTTCCAAGAGAAACTTACAAAGTACTTACATATTTATGCATTCTAAAAATGTCTCATTGGTCGGATGGGTTGGTTGCCCAGATTTGAACCCGCGGAAATTTCATCCGCGCGGATTTGAAGCACGAGAGGCGAGGTCTGGTCAGGTTAACCACTGGGCCACCACGAAATTTAGTTTTTCTATTAATGGTTATCAATGTTCCATTATTCAAGTTTTTATTTAACTTGACTTGTTAGTTAGTTACTATGCGTGGGTTGAATCCCATCCCATCGACCACATAGTGATCCCTACCGATTGAGCAGAAATTGTTTCCTGACTACGGCGAAGCAGAAAGGAGGGTTATGTGTTTGACCGGTATGTGTGTATGTATGATGTATTTTCATCTGTTCCCTCATTACTTTTAAACTACCTATCATAATTTGACAAATGAGCTGTCGTTGGAAGCGTCTTGTTTGTCCGCTGGTTATAGGCTATGTGACGTCAAATTAAATTGAATATGGCAGCCTCTAGGGGGGTCTGCCATATTCATACATAAATTCATACGCGGTCAAGAACGAAACAAACTTTTTGGCCCCACCTCATCCTGTGCGTTATCATTGAACAGGGATTTTAAAATGAAGCTAGGGTTTGGTACATCATATTTTTGTCAAGCGTACCGTTTGCAAGGCATATTAGGTCAAAGTCATGAAAACAATTTTTCACCCGCCTACGGCTTCGCAAAATTCACTCTTGTAACTTATGTATTATCTAGATACATGTAAAACAACAAACACTAAACAGAAAAAAAAGTAATGTGGCTCTGCAAAAACCGCAAAATACTTTTCTCAAATATGCATGGAAATATTGTCATTATTTTCGAAAAAAGAACACGCGAAGTATCGAATTTACGGACAAAGAAAATCAAATCCATTGCAGGAGCGTTTTTTGAATTAGGAACATTACAACGCACCAGCAATGTTGATCAAATACACTGCAGGAGCGTTTTTTGCATTTGGAACATACAACGCTTCAGTAATGTTGTTGTGACTTTTAATAAATTACATGTATAATATAAAAAATATGTTTTATTTCCCTGCATTCTTTTGAGAAAAGCACTATATATGCCTCGGCGGAAATGGGCGTCTCGTATTAGTGAAGTCCTCGCATACGGCTTGGCCTTCAAACTTATACTCGATGACCTGCGATTGCCTATTTCCCGGCCTTTGCAATAATGTACTATTAAATAAAAAATAAGTTCCACTTTGCAGAATGTATTATTTTGTTACGGTAGGTGGCATACGACTGCGTTTATCCTAGACAGAAAAGTTTGTACATAACAATTTCATATGAGAACATTTCTTGTTTAATACATTTTAGAGCGTGATTTTTCAGTAGTTGGGTTTTAGTTTTTGAACTTATTTTTGGTAAACACTTTTGGTTTAGATGACCACGGTAGGCTTGGCTAAAAAAGTTATTTTTATATAAATAATATTTCTTTGTACCTATAAATAAAGCCTTTGCTCACCAGTGGGATAGGTGGTCAAAGATATTTGTAGTCAATGGCATTTGATTAACGGCAGTTTAAAGAAATAATAACACAATTTAGTTGAAATGATAATTTATCTGTTATTGAATTTCAGTGAAATCAGTTAAAAAAACATATCAGAAGGTGAAGTCTATACAACTGGAATTCCCTGCCAAAGTCTGTGTTTCTCGATAGCTACAACCTAGGGGTCATTAAGTCAAGAGTGAATAGGTTACTTCTAGGCAGGCGTGCTTCACCGTCGACCACATCATCGCTTACCATCAGGCGAGATAGTGGTCAAGCGCGAGCCTATCAATAATTATTAAAAAAAAAAAACGACACAATGCGTGTCGCGCTTCGCACATTTAGGTTTCCGCACTAAACCGCAAAATTAAGTTGGTTGTTATAAGAAAAATGAAGGAATTTCAAAGATTCCTAATTTATCAATATATTGGTATTTGGTACTAAAATATACTTAATTATAAAGATTATCACCACATTTCAAGTTCGTAGGTCAATGGAAAGTTAAAAAATTATTCAGAACAAAATTGTGTACAAAAACTGACTTTGGTGGCTTCTCATAAGCCAATTTTGTTCCTTTGTTTTCCAATATTTTTTAAAACAAAAAATACAGTATTTATCTACTCAAAAAGTTCTAATGTACTATACCTCACTCGATGAAGTAGAGATTTTTTTTTTACGCCCCCTTTTGGCTGTATGGGGCCTCCCATAACACATTTAAATATTTTTTTTCATAATTTGTATGGCTTAAGGTCAACAAGATGCTTATACTGTGAAATTGAAGACTGTAGCTCCCAATTAAAAACCAAAAAGTTTGGCTATAAAACCCATGTGACAGACGACGGACAGACAGACAAACGGTGGGACACGTGAGTGACAGCAGTAAGGTTCCGTTGGGACCCTTCGGGTACCGAATCTTTAAAATACAAAAAATGTAAATCAAAACACCCCGACTGCGTGAACTTTAAATAAAAACTGAAAAGAAAAACGTAGCGACTTTAAGGATTCGCTATTAAAAAGCTTTAAACTGGTCTAGATTTTAATGGGTCCCCTGTTAGAGCCGCATGTTCCGCATGCAATCCTAGTAAACTTCATGCGTTTATTTTTATTTATTTAATAACAATTGCTTGCTATACTAACAGTTTGCACCAAAGCGTATATCAAGCCAAAAAGATAAACATTTATAGACTAAAGAACTTTAAACAAACATTTTACATAGATTTATCCTTGTACATAAATATGTCGACGCCAGGTTCCTGAGCAATTAGAACATTCAGCAGATTGAGAGTTTGGGTTGTAGGGGCATATCGCACTGTCGGGGTACGCGAGGGAGGAGCCGCGATATTGGTATTTCTGTAATTTATTTATTGAATGGACCTAACAGTTAGTTCAACGACATTACAATTGTTTTGTAATGGGTTCTTAAGTCGGGGTATTTGAACGTACAGAGCAACCTAGACAAAATCATTTTTACCTCACTCTGTTTTAGCCATACAAAAAGAGCTTAGATATCAAACAGACTGTCAAAATCATTTCAAATTATATATATTTTCAATGGCTGTTGTTTTTAGACAATCAATCGCTGCAGTTTACGTGTATTTTAGACAATCAATCGCTGCAGTTTACGTGTATTTTAGACAATCAATCGCTGCAGTTTACGTGTTTTTATACAACCAATCGCTGCAGTTTACGTGTATTTTATATAATCAATCGCTGCAGTTTACGTGTATTTTATACAATCAAACCCTGCAGTTTACGTGTATTTTATACAATCAATCGCTGCAGTTTACGTGTATTTTATACAATCAAACCCTGCAGTTTACGTGTATTTTAAACAATCAATCGCTGCAGTTTACGTGTATTTTATACAATCAATCGCTGCAGTTTACGTGTTTTTATACAATCAATCGCTGCAGTTTACGTGTATTTTATACAATCAAACCCTGCTGTTTACGTGTATTTATACAACCAATCGCTGCAGTTTACGTGTTTTTATACAACCAATCGCTGCAGTTTACGTGTATTTTATACAATCAAACCCTGCTGTTTACGTGTATTTTATACAATCAATCGCTGCAGTTTACGTTTATTTTAGACAACCAATCGCTGCAGTTTACGTGTATTTTATATAATCAATCGCTGCAGTTTACGTGTATTTTATACAATCAAACCCTGCAGTTTACGTGTATTTTATACAATCAATCGCTGCAGTTTACGTTTATTTTAGACAATCAATCGCTGATGTTTACGTGTTTTTATACAATCAATAGCTGTAGTTTACGTGTATTTTATACAATCAATCGCTGCAGTTTACGTGTTTTTATACAACCAATCGCTGCAGTTTACGTGTATTTTATACAATCAAACCCTGCTGTTTACGTGTATTTTATGCAATCAATCGCTGCAGTTTACGTTTATTTTAGACAACCAATCGCTGCAGTTTACGTGTATTTTATATAATCAATCGCTGCTGTTTACGTGTTTTTATACAATCAATCGCTGCAGTTTACGTGTATTTTATACAATCAATCGCTGCAGTTTACGTGTTTTTATACAACCAATCGCTGCAGTATACGTATATTTTATACAATCAAACCCTGCTGTTTACGTGTATTTTATACAATCAATCGCTGCAGTTTACGTTTATTTTAGACAACCAATCGCTGCAGTTTACGTGTATTTTATATAATCTATCGCTGCAGTTTACGTGTATTTTATACAATCAAACCCTGCTGTTTACGTGTATTTTATACAATCAATCGCTGCAGTATACGTTTATTTTAGACAATCAATCGCTGCTGTTTACGTGTTTTTATACAATCAATCGCTGTAGTTTATGTGTATTTTATACAATCAATCGCTGCAGTTTACGTGTTTTTATACAACCAATCGCTGCAGTTTACGTGTATTTTATACAATCAAACCCTGCTGTTTACGTGTATTTTATACAATCAATCGCTGCAGTTTACGTTTATTTTAGACAACCAATCGCTGCAGTTTACGTGTATTTTATATAATCAATCGCTGCAGTTTACGTGTATTTTATACAATCAAACCCTGCAGTTTACGTGTATTTTATACAATCAATCGCTGCAGTTTACGTTTATTTTAGACAATCAATCGCTGCTGTTTACGTGTTTTTATACAATCAATAGCTGCAGTTTACGTGTATTTTATACAATCAGTCGCTGCAGTTTACGTGTATTTTATACAATTAATCGCTGCAGTTTACGTGTATTTTATATAATCAATCGCTGCAGTTAACGTGTATTTTATACAATTAATCGCTGCAGTTTACGTGTATTTTATACAATAAATCGCTGCAGTTTACGTGTATTTAATACAATCAATCACAGCAGTTTACGTGTATTTTGTACAATCAATCGCTGCAGTTTACGCGTATTTTATACAATCAATCGCTGTAGTGTACGTGTATTTTATACAATCAATCGCTGCAGTTTACGTGTATTTTATACAATCAATCGCTGTAGTTTACCTGTATTTAATACAATCAATCGCTGCAGTTTACGTGTTTTTATACAATCAATCGCTGCAGTTTATGTGTATTTTATATAATCAATCGCTGCAGTTTACGTGTTTTTATACAATCAATCGCTGCAGTTTACGTGTTTTTATACAATCAATCGCTGCAGTTTATGTGTATTTTATATAATCAATCGCTGCAGTTTACGTGTATTTTATACAATCAATCGCTGCAGTTTACGTATATTTTATACAATCAATCGCTGTAGTTTATGTGTATTTTATACAATCAATCGCTGCAGTTTACGTGTATTTTATACATTCAATCGCTGTAGTGTACGTGTATTTTAAACAATTAATCGCTGCAGTTTACGTGTATTTTATATTATCAATCGCTGCAGTTAACGTGTATTTTATACAATTAATCGCTGCAGTTTACGTGTATTTTATACAATCAATCACTGCAGTTTACGTGTATTTTGTACAATCAATCGCTGCAGTTTACGTGTATTTTATACAAACAATCGCTGTAGTGTACGTGTATTTTATACAATCAATCGCTGCAGTTTACGTGTATTTTATACAATCAATCGCTGTAGTTTACCTGTATTTAATACAATCAATCGCTGCAGTTTACGTGTTTTTATACAACCAATCGCTGCAGTTTACGTGTATTTTATATAATCAATCGCTGCAGTTTACGTGTATTTTATACAATCAAACCCTGCAGTTTACGTGTATTTTATACAATCAATCGCTGCAGTTTACGTGTATTTTATACAATCAAACCCTGCAGTTTACGTGTATTTTAAACAATCAATCGCTGCAGTTTACGTGTATTTTATACAATCAATCGCTGCAGTTTACGTGTTTTTATACAATCAATCGCTGCAGTTTACGTGTATTTTACACAATCAAACCCTGCTGTTTACGTGTATTTATACAACCAATCGCCGCAGTTTACGTGTTTTTATACAACCAATCGCTGCAGTTTACGTGTATTTTATACAATCAAACCCTACTGTTTACGTGTATTTTATACAATCAATCGCTGCAGTTTACGTTTATTTTAGACAACCAATCGCTGCAGTTTACGTGTATTTTATATAATCAATCGCTGCAGTTTACGTGTATTTTATACAATCAAACCCTGCAGTTTACGTGTATTTTATACAATCAATCGCTGCTGTTTACGTTTATTTTAGACAATCAATCGCTGCTGTTTACGTGTTTTTATACAATCAATCGCTGCAGTTTACGTGTATTTTATACAATCAATCGCTGCAGTTTACGTGTTTTTATACAACCAATCGCTGCAGTATACGTGTATTTTATACAATCAAACCCTGCTGTTTACGTGTATTTTATACAATCAATCGCTGCAGTTTAAGTTTATTTTAGACAACCAATCGCTGCAGTTTACGTGTATTTTATATAATCAATCGCTGCAGTTTACGTGTATTTTATACAATCAAACCCTGCAGTTTACGTGTATTTTATACAATCAATCGCTGCAGTTTACGTTTATTTTAGACAATCAATCGCTGCTGTTTACGTGTTTTTATACAATCAATAGCTGCAGTTTACGTGTATTTTATACAATCAGTCGCTGCAGTTTACGTGTATTTTATACAATTAATCGCTGCAGTTTACGTGTATTTTATATAATCAATCGCAGCAGTTAACGTGTATTTTATACAATCAATCGCTGCAGTTTACGTTTATTTTAGACAATCAATCGCTGCTGTTTACGTGTTTTTATACAATCAATAGCTGCAGTTTACGTGTATTTTATACAATCAGTCGCTGCAGTTTACGTGTATTTTATACAATTAATCGCTGCAGTTTACGTGTATTTTATATAATCAATCGCAGCAGTTAACGTGTATTTTATACAATTAATCGCTGCAGTTTACGTGTATTTTATACAATCAATCGCTGTAGTGTACGTGTATTTTATACAATCAATCGCTGCAGTTTACGTGTATTTTATACAATCAATCGCTGTAGTTTACCTGTATTTAATACAATCAATCGCTGCAGTTTACGTGTTTTTATACAATCAATCGCTGCAGTTTATGTGTATTTTATATAATCAATCGCTGCAGTTTACGTGTTTTTATACAATCAATCGCTGCAGTTTACGTGTTTTTATACAATCAATCGCTGCAGTTTATGTGTATTTTATATAATCAATCGCTGCAGTTTACGTGTATTTTATACAATCAATCGCTGCAGTTTACGTATATTTTATACAATCAATCGCTGTAGTTTATGTGTATTTTATACAATCAATCGCTGCAGTTTACGTGTATTTTATACATTCAATCGCTGTAGTGTACGTGTATTTTATACAATTAATCGCTGCAGTTTACGTGTATTTTATATTATCAATCGCTGCAGTTAACGTGTATTTTATACAATTAATCGCTGCAGTTTACGTGTATTTTATACAATCAATCACTGCAGTTTACGTGTATTTTGTACAATCAATCGCTGCAGTTTACGTGTATTTTAAACAAACAATCGCTGTAGTGTACGTGTATTTTATACAATCAATCGCTGCAGTTTACGTGTATTTTATACAATCAATCGCTGTAGTTTACCTGTATTTAATACAATCAATCGCTGCAGTTTACGTGTTTTTATACAATCAATCGCTGCAGTTTATGTGTATTTTATATAATCAATCGCTGCAGTTTACGTGTTTTTATACAATCAATCGCTGCAGTTTACGTGTTTTTATACAATCAATCGCTGCAGTTTATGTGAATTTTATATAATCAATCGCTGCAGTTTACGTGTATTTTATACAAACAATCGCTGCAGTTTACGTATATTTTATACAATCAATCGCTGTAGTTTATGTGTATTTTATACAATCAATCGCTGCAGTTTACGTGTATTTTATACATTCAATCGCTGTAGTGTACGTGTATTTTATACAATCAATCGCTGCAGTTTACGTGTATTTTATACAACCAATCGCTGCAGTTTACGTGTATTTTATACTATCAAACCCTGCTGTTTACGTGTATTTTATACAATCAATCGCTGCAGTTTACGTTTATTTTAGACAACAAATCGCTGCAGTTTACGTGTATTTTATATAATCAATCGCTGCAGTTTACGTGTATTTTATACAATCAAACCCTGCAGTTTACGTGTATTTTATACAATCAATCGCTGCAGTTTACGTTTATTTTAGACAATCAATCGCTGCTGTTTACGTGTTTTTATACAATCAATAGCTGCAGTTTACGTGTATTTTATACAATCAGTCGCTGCAGTTTACGTGTATTTTATACAATTAATCGCTGCAGTTTACGTGTATTTTATATAATCAATCGCTGCAGTTAACGTGTATTTTATACAATTAATCGCTGCAGTTTACGTGTATTTTATACAATAAATCGCTGCAGTTTACGTGTATTTAATACAATCAATCACTGCAGTTTACGTGTATTTTGTACAATCAATCGCTGCAGTTTACGTGTATTTTATACAATCAATCGCTGTAGTGTACGTGTATTTTATACAATCAATCGCTGCAGTTTACGTGTATTTTATACAATCAATCGCTGTAGTTTACCTGTATTTAATACAATCAATCGCTGCAGTTTACGTGTTTTTATACAATCAATCGCTGCAGTTTATGTGTATTTTATATAATCAATCGCTGCAGTTTACGTGTATTTTATACAATCAATCGCTGTAGTTTACCTGTATTTAATACAATCAATCGCTGCAGTTTACGTGTTTTTATACAATCAATCGCTGCAGTTTATGTGTATTTTATATAATCAATCGCTGCAGTTTACGTGTTTTTATACAATCAATCGCTGCAGTTTACGTGTTTTTATACAATCAATCGCTGCAGTTTATGTGTATTTTATATAATCAATCGCTGCAGTTTACGTGTATTTTATACAATCAATCGCTGCAGTTTACGTATATTTTATACAATCAATCGCTGTAGTTTATGTGTATTTTATACAATCAATCGCTGCAGTTTACGTGTATTTTATACATTCAATCGCTGTAGTGTACGTGTATTTTAAACAATTAATCGCTGCAGTTTACGTGTATTTTATATTATCAATCGCTGCAGTTAACGTGTATTTTATACAATTAATCGCTGCAGTTTACGTGTATTTTATACAATCAATCACTGCAGTTTACGTGTATTTTGTACAATCAATCGCTGCAGTTTACGTGTATTTTATACAAACAATCGCTGTAGTGTACGTGTATTTTATACAATCAATCGCTGCAGTTTACGTGTATTTTATACAATCAATCGCTGTAGTTTACCTGTATTTAATACAATCAATCGCTGCAGTTTACGTGTTTTTATACAACCAATCGCTGCAGTTTACGTGTATTTTATATAATCAATCGCTGCAGTTTACGTGTATTTTATACAATCAAACCCTGCAGTTTACGTGTATTTTATACAATCAATCGCTGCAGTTTACGTGTATTTTATACAATCAAACCCTGCAGTTTACGTGTATTTTAAACAATCAATCGCTGCAGTTTACGTGTATTTTATACAATCAATCGCTGCAGTTTACGTGTTTTTATACAATCAATCGCTGCAGTTTACGTGTATTTTACACAATCAAACCCTGCTGTTTACGTGTATTTATACAACCAATCGCTGCAGTTTACGTGTTTTTATACAACCAATCGCTGCAGTTTACGTGTATTTTATACAATCAAACCCTACTGTTTACGTGTATTTTATACAATCAATCGCTGCAGTTTACGTTTATTTTAGACAACCAATCGCTGCAGTTTACGTGTATTTTATATAATCAATCGCTGCAGTTTACGTGTATTTTATACAATCAAACCCTGCAGTTTACGTGTATTTTATACAATCAATCGCTGCTGTTTACGTTTATTTTAGACAATCAATCGCTGCTGTTTACGTGTTTTTATACAATCAATCGCTGCAGTTTACGTGTATTTTATACAATCAATCGCTGCAGTTTACGTGTTTTTATACAACCAATCGCTGCAGTATACGTGTATTTTATACAATCAAACCCTGCTGTTTACGTGTATTTTATACAATCAATCGCTGCAGTTTACGTTTATTTTAGACAACCAATCGCTGCAGTTTACGTGTATTTTATATAATCAATCGCTGCAGTTTACGTGTATTTTATACAATCAAACCCTGCTGTTTACGTGTATTTTATACAATCAATCGCTGCAGTATACGTTTATTTTAGACAATCAATCGCTGCTGTTTACGTGTTTTTATACAATCAATCGCTGTAGTTTATGTGTATTTTATACAATCAATCGCTGCAGTTTACGTGTTTTTATACAACCAATCGCTGCAGTTTACGTGTATTTTATACAATCAAACCCTGCTGTTTACGTGTATTTTATACAATCAATCGCTGCAGTTTACGTTTATTTTAGACAACCAATCGCTGCAGTTTACGTGTATTTTATATAATCAATCGCTGCAGTTTACGTGTATTTTATACAATCAAACCCTGCAGTTTACGTGTATTTTATACAATCAATCGCTGCAGTTTACGTTTATTTTAGACAATCAATCGCTGCTGTTTACGTGTTTTTATACAATCAATAGCTGCAGTTTACGTGTATTTTATACAATCAGTCGCTGCAGTTTACGTGTATTTTATACAATTAATCGCTGCAGTTTACGTGTATTTTATATAATCAATCGCAGCAGTTAACGTGTATTTTATACAATTAATCGCTGCAGTTTACGTGTATTTTATACAATCAATCGCTGTAGTGTACGTGTATTTTATACAATCAATCGCTGCAGTTTACGTGTATTTTATACAATCAATCGCTGTAGTTTACCTGTATTTAATACAATCAATCGCTGCAGTTTACGTGTTTTTATACAATCAATCGCTGCAGTTTATGTGTATTTTATATAATCAATCGCTGCAGTTTACGTGTTTTTAAACAATCAATCGCTGCAGTTTACGTGTTTTTATACAATCAATCGCTGCAGTTTATGTGTATTTTATATAATCAATCGCTGCAGTTTACGTGTATTTTATACAATCAATCGCTGCAGTTTACGTATATTTTATACAATCAATCGCTGTAGTTTATGTGTATTTTATACAATCAATCGCTGCAGTTTACGTGTATTTTATACATTCAATCGCTGTAGTGTACGTGTATTTTATACAATTAATCGCTGCAGTTTACGTGTATTTTATATTATCAATCGCTGCAGTTAACGTGTATTTTATACAATTAATCGCTGCAGTTTACGTGTATTTTATACAATCAATCACTGCAGTTTACGTGTATTTTGTACAATCAATCGCTGCAGTTTACGTGTATTTTAAACAAACAATCGCTGTAGTGTACGTGTATTTTATACAATCAATCGCTGCAGTTTACGTGTATTTTATACAATCAATCGCTGTAGTTTACCTGTATTTAATACAATCAATCGCTGCAGTTTACGTGTTTTTATACAATCAATCGCTGCAGTTTATGTGTATTTTATATAATCAATCGCTGCAGTTTACGTGTTTTTATACAATCAATCGCTGCAGTTTACGTGTTTTTATACAATCAATCGCTGCAGTTTATGTGAATTTTATATAATCAATCGCTGCAGTTTACGTGTATTTTATACAAACAATCGCTGCAGTTTACGTATATTTTATACAATCAATCGCTGTAGTTTATGTGTATTTTATACAATCAATCGCTGCAGTTTACGTGTATTTTATACATTCAATCGCTGTAGTGTACGTGTATTTTATACAATCAATCGCTGCAGTTTACGTGTATTTTATACAACCAATCGCTGCAGTTTACGTGTATTTTATACTATCAAACCCTGCTGTTTACGTGTATTTTATACTATCAAACCCTGCTGTTTACGTGTATTTTATACAATCAATCGCTGCAGTTTACGTTTATTTTAGACAAACAATCGCTGCAGTTTACGTGTATTTTATATAATCAATCGCTGCAGTTTACGTGTATTTTATACAATCAAACCCTGCAGTTTACGTGTATTTTATACAATCAATCGCTGCAGTTTACGTTTATTTTAGACAATCAATCGCTGCTGTTTACGTGTGTTTATACAATCAATCGCTGTAGTTTATGTGTATTTTATACAATCAATCGCTGCAGTTTACGTGTTTTTATACAATCAATCACTGCAGTTTACGTGTATTTTGTACAATCAATCGCTGCAATTTACGTGTATTTTATACAATCAATCGCTGTAGTGTACGTGTATTTTATACAATCAATCGCTGCAGTTTATGTGAATTTTATATAATCAATCGCTGCAGTTTACGTGTATTTTATACAAACAATCGCTGCAGTTTACGTATATTTTATACAATCAATCGCTGTAGTTTATGTGTATTTTATACAATCAATCGCTGCAGTTTACGTGTATTTTATACATTCAATCGCTGTAGTGTACGTGTATTTTATACAATCAATCGCTGCAGTTTACGTGTATTTTATACAACCAATCGCTGCAGTTTACGTGTATTTTATACTATCAAACCCTGCTGTTTACGTGTATTTTATACAATCAATCGCTGCAGTTTACGTTTATTTTAGACAAACAATCGCTGCAGTTTACGTGTATTTTATATAATCAATCGCTGCAGTTTACGTGTATTTTATACAATCAAACCCTGCAGTTTACGTGTATTTTAGACAATCAATCGCTGCTGTTTACGTGTGTTTATACAATCAATCGCTGTAGTTTATGTGTATTTTATACAATCAATCGCTGCAGTTTACGTGTTTTTATACAATCAATCACTGCAGTTTACGTGTATTTTGTACAATCAATCGCTGCAATTTACGTGTATTTTATACAATCAATCGCTGTAGTGTACGTGTATTTTATACAATCAATCGCTGCAGTTTACGTGTATTTTATACATTCAATCGCTGTAGTGTACGTGTATTTTATACAATCAATCGCTGCAGTTTACGTGTATTTTATACAATCAATAGCTGCAGTTTACGTGTATTTTATACAATCAGTCGCTGCAGTTTACGTGTTTTTATACAACCAATCGCTGCAGTTTACGTGTATTTTATACTATCAAACCCTGCTGTTTACGTGTATTTTATACAATCAATCGCTGCAGTTTACGTTTATTTTAGACAAACAATCGCTGCAGTTTACGTGTATTTTATATAATCAATCGCTGCAGTTTACGTGTATTTTATACAATCAAACCCTGCAGTTTACGTGTATTTTATACAATCAATCGCTGCAGTTTAAGTTTATTTTAGACAATCAATCGCTGCTGTTTACGTATATTTTATACAATCAATCGCTGTAGTTTATGTGTATTTTATACAATCAATCGCTGCAGTTTACGTGTTTTTTTACAACCAATCGCTGCAGTTTACGTGTATTTTATACAATCAAACCCTGCTGTTTACGTGTATTTTATACAATCAATCGCTGCAGTTTACGTTTATTTTAGACAACCAATCGCTGCAGTTTACGTGTATTTTATATAATCAATCGCTGCAGTTTACGTGTATTTTATACAATCAAACCCTGCAGTTTACGTGTATTTCATACAATCAATCGCTGCAGTTTACGTTTATTTTAGACAATCAATCGCTGCTGTTTACGTGTTTTTATACAATCAATAGCTGCAGTTTACGTGTATTTTATACAATCAGTCGCTGCAGTTTACGTGTATTTTATACAATTAATCGCTGCAGTTTACGTGTATTTTATATAATCAATCGCTGCAGTTAACGTGTATTTTATACAATTAATCGCTGCAGTTTACGTGTATTTTATACAATAAATCGCTGCAGTTTACGTGTATTTTATACAATCAATCACTGCAGTTTACGTGTATTTTGTACAATCAATCGCTGCAGTTTACGTGTATTTTATACAATCAAACGCTGTAGTGTACGTGTATTTTATACAATCAATCGCTGCAGTTTACGTGTATTTTATACATTCAATCGCTGTAGTGTACGTGTATTTTATACAATCAATCGCTGCAGTTTACGTGTATTTTATACAATCAATCGCTGTAGTTTACCTGTATTTAATACAATCAATCGCTGCAGTTTACGTGTTTTTATACAATCAATCGCTGCAGTTTACGTGTTTTTATACAATCAATCGCTGCAGTTTATGTGTATTTTATATAATCAATCGCTGCAGTTTACGTGTATTTTATACAATCAATCGCTGCAGTTTACGTATATTTTATACAATCAATCGCTGCAGTTTACGTGTTTTTATACAATCAATCGCTGCAGTTTATGTGTATTTTATATAATCAATCGCTGCAGTTTATGTGTATTTTATATAATCAATCGCTGCAGTTTACGTGTATTTTATACAATCAAACCCTGCAGTTTACGTGTATTTTATACAATCAATCGCTGCAGTTTACGTTTATTTTAGACAATCAATCGCTGCTGTTTACGTGTTTTTATACAATCAATAGCTGCAGTTTACGTGTATTTTATACAATCAGTCGCTGCAGTTTACGTGTATTTTATACAATTAATCGCTGCAGTTTACGTGTATTTTATATAATCAATCGCTGCAGTTAACGTGTATTTTATACAATTAATCGCTGCAGTTTACGTGTATTTTATACAATAAATCGCTGCAGTTTACGTGTATTTTATACAATCAAACACTGCAGTTTACGTGTATTTTGTACAATCAATCGCTGCAGTTTACGTGTATTTTATACAATCAATCGCTGTAGTTTACCTGTATTTAATACAATCAATCGCTGCAGTTTACGTGTTTTTATACAATCAATCGCTGCAGTTTATGTGTATTTTATATAATCAATCGCTGCAGTTAACGTGTATTTTATACAATTAATCGCTGCAGTTTACGTGTATTTTATACAATAAATCGCTGCAGTTTACGTGTATTTTATACAATCAAACACTGCAGTTTACGTGTATTTTGTACAATCAATCGCTGCAGTTTACGTGTATTTTATACAATCAATCGCTGTAGTTTACCTGTATTTAATACAATCAATCGCTGCAGTTTACGTGTTTTTATACAATCAATCGCTGCAGTTTATGTGTATTTTATATAATCAATCGCTGCAGTTAACGTGTATTTTATATAATCAATCGCTGCAGTTTACGTGTATTTTATACAATCAAACCCTGCAGTTTACGTGTATTTTATACAATCAATCGCTGCAGTTTACGTTTATTTTAGACAATCAATCGCTGCTGTTTACGTGTGTTTATACAATCAATCGCTGTAGTTTATGTGTATTTTATACAATCAATCGCTGCAGTTTACGTGTTTTTATACAATCAATCACTGCAGTTTACGTGTATTTTGTACAATCAATCGCTGCAATTTACGTGTATTTTATACAATCAATCGCTGTAGTGTACGTGTATTTTATACAATCAATCGCTGCAGTTTATGTGAATTTTATATAATCAATCGCTGCAGTTTACGTGTATTTTATACAAACAATCGCTGCAGTTTACGTATATTTTATACAATCAATCGCTGTAGTTTATGTGTATTTTATACAATCAATAGCTGCAGTTTACGTGTATTTTATACATTCAATCGCTGTAGTGTACGTGTATTTTATACAATCAATCGCTGCAGTTTACGTGTATTTTATACAACCAATCGCTGCAGTTTACGTGTATTTTATACTATCAAACCCTGCTGTTTACGTGTATTTTATACAATCAATCGCTGCAGTTTACGTTTATTTTAGACAAACAATCGCTGCAGTTTACGTGTATTTTATATAATCAATCGCTGCAGTTTACGTGTATTTTATACAATCAAACCCTGCAGTTTACGTGTATTTTATACAATCAATCGCTGCAGTTTACGTTTATTTTAGACAATCAATCGCTGCTGTTTACGTGTGTTTATACAATCAATCGCTGTAGTTTATGTGTATTTTATACAATCAATCGCTGCAGTTTACGTGTTTTTATACAATCAATCACTGCAGTTTACGTGTATTTTGTACAATCAATCGCTGCAATTTACGTGTATTTTATACAATCAATCGCTGTAGTGTACGTGTATTTTATACAATCAATCGCTGCAGTTTACGTGTATTTTATACATTCAATCGCTGTAGTGTACGTGTATTTTATACAATCAATCGCTGCAGTTTACGTGTATTTTATACAATCAATCGCTGTAGTTTACCTGTATTTAATACAATCAATCGCTGCAGTTTACGTGTATTTTATACAATCAAACCCTGCTGTTTACGTGTATTTTATACAATCAATCGCTGCAGTTTACGTTTATTTTAGACAACCAATCGCTGCAGTTTACGTGTATTTTATATAATCAATCGCTGCAGTTTACGTGTATTTTATACAATCAAACCCTGCAGTTTACGTGTATTTCATACAATCAATCGCTGCAGTTTACGTTTATTTTAGACAATCAATCGCTGCTGTTTACGTGTTTTTATACAATCAATAGCTGCAGTTTACGTGTATTTTATACAATCAGTCGCTGCAGTTTACGTGTATTTTATACAATTAATCGCTGCAGTTTACGTGTATTTTATATAATCAATCGCTGCAGTTAACGTGTATTTTATACAATTAATCGCTGCAGTTTACGTGTATTTTATACAATAAATCGCTGCAGTTTACGTGTATTTTATACAATCAATCACTGCAGTTTACGTGTATTTTGTACAATCAATCGCTGCAGTTTACGTGTATTTTATACAATCAAACGCTGTAGTGTACGTGTATTTTATACAATCAATCGCTGCAGTTTACGTGTATTTTATACATTCAATCGCTGTAGTGTACGTGTATTTTATACAATCAATCGCTGCAGTTTACGTGTATTTTATACAATCAATCGCTGTAGTTTACCTGTATTTAATACAATCAATCGCTGCAGTTTACGTGTTTTTATACAATCAATCGCTGCAGTTTACGTGTTTTTATACAATCAATCGCTGCAGTTTATGTGTATTTTATATAATCAATCGCTGCAGTTTACGTGTATTTTATACAATCAATCGCTGCAGTTTACGTATATTTTATACAATCAATCGCTGCAGTTTACGTGTTTTTATACAATCAATCGCTGCAGTTTATGTGTATTTTATATAATCAATCGCTGCAGTTTATGTGTATTTTATATAATCAATCGCTGCAGTTTACGTGTATTTTATACAATCAAACCCTGCAGTTTACGTGTATTTTATACAATCAATCGCTGCAGTTTACGTTTATTTTAGACAATCAATCGCTGCTGTTTACGTGTTTTTATACAATCAATAGCTGCAGTTTACGTGTATTTTATACAATCAGTCGCTGCAGTTTACGTGTATTTTATACAATTAATCGCTGCAGTTTACGTGTATTTTATATAATCAATCGCTGCAGTTAACGTGTATTTTATACAATTAATCGCTGCAGTTTACGTGTATTTTATACAATAAATCGCTGCAGTTTACGTGTATTTTATACAATCAAACACTGCAGTTTACGTGTATTTTGTACAATCAATCGCTGCAGTTTACGTGTATTTTATACAATCAATCGCTGTAGTTTACCTGTATTTAATACAATCAATCGCTGCAGTTTACGTGTTTTTATACAATCAATCGCTGCAGTTTATGTGTATTTTATATAATCAATCGCTGCAGTTAACGTGTATTTTATACAATTAATCGCTGCAGTTTACGTGTATTTTATACAATAAATCGCTGCAGTTTACGTGTATTTTATACAATCAAACACTGCAGTTTACGTGTATTTTGTACAATCAATCGCTGCAGTTTACGTGTATTTTATACAATCAATCGCTGTAGTTTACCTGTATTTAATACAATCAATCGCTGCAGTTTACGTGTTTTTATACAATCAATCGCTGCAGTTTATGTGTATTTTATATAATCAATCGCTGCAGTTAACGTGTATTTTATACAATTAATCGCTGCAGTTTACGTGTATTTTATACAATAAATCGCTGCAGTTTACGTGTATTTTATACAATCAAACACTGCAGTTTACGTGTATTTTGTACAATCAATCGCTGCAGTTTACGTGTATTTTATACAATCAATCGCTGTAGTTTACCTGTATTTAATACAATCAATCGCTGCAGTTTACGTGTTTTTATACAATCAATCGCTGCAGTTTATGTGTATTTTATATAATCAATCGCTGCAGTTAACGTGTATTTTATACAATTAATCGCTGCAGTTTACGTGTATTTTATACAATAAATCGCTGCAGTTTACGTGTATTTTATACAATCAAACACTGCAGTTTACGTGTATTTTGTACAATCAATCGCTGCTATTACGTGTTTTTATACAACCAATCGCTGCAGTTTACGTGTATTTTATATAATCAATCGCTGCAAATTACGTGTATTTTATACAATCAATCGCTGTAGTTTACGTGTTTTTATACAATCAATCGCTGCAGTTTACGTGTATTTTATGGTTTAACCAGGATAATTACTCCAGGGCTTTTTTTTATAGTCGCCCCGATTGTAATTACTCTAGTTTCACGGATGAATCGCATGCAATTTTATTAATCTATCGAAAGATTATTTAACGACCACTAAGTTAATCGTGTCTCATGTCTCTGTGCGATTGCATGGGAAGGCCAAATGCTATCAAAGTTTTTGCGGGATAGATGTCCGGTTTCTCGGTGGCCATCTATCCTAAATGTAATTTAACTGGATTAGGCAACTATTGTGGGATAGATGTCCCAAAATATAGAGGTCCGCAAAAATTGCTAATACTTTGGAAATACATATTAAAGATTATGTTTTTTTCGTTTTCATGAATTTGTAGATACAAAAACAAAGCACCGGCCAGTTTCACAAATAAAGTATTTTGCTTTTTTTGTATTTAAAGATATAGTGTTGGGATTTGAAACCAACACCCGCGACCAGCGCGCGCCGTCTGCACTTGGCACGGCTCACGCAGCTTCGATGTATGGGTGAGCGGCGCGACTTCAACGCAGCGCGGCGCGAGTCGAGGAACACTCGCTACCACGGACTTCACCGCACCAGTCGACACCTCTCTCTTCCGAAACTCTAATTGTATATCCGGGTTAGTTTACTGTAATTTGAATATAACGGCTTTAAAACCAACCGCCTTTTTATACAGTCCACTCATCATTTCATCCACGAGCTAACATTGGTCCTTCGTGCCGGATCAATGTTAGCTCGGGGATGATGCCGCGTGGGCCGCGCTCGAACTTGCCAAGTGCAGACGGCGCGTGCTGGCCGCGAGTGTTGGGTTCAAATCCCAACATATAGAGTGTTTTCAAATTGTGTGGCAACTATCCTGCTTTTCCCTAAATTAGATATCGACTATCAACAGTAACATAAACCTGTATTGCCATGGGTTATGCAAAACTGTTGTCCTAAAGCACAGCCGCATTTCACCAATATTGTTGGTAGGTATATGTTTTTACTTTTCACCAAATACCGATTATAATACGCTTACCCTCATCCCAATTTATTTGGGGTTGGCGTAGCATCTACTTAATATTATGTGGGGTGGGCGTAGCATGTCTTATCATTTTGAGATGGCGTGGCATATCTTGTTAAGCTAGGTAATTTAAATCATCTATCCCAGGAAAATAATAGTACCCAAATAATTATCAAACAAAATAATGGGTTTTGTGTCATTCCAAATATGATAGTGAATCATCGACATAGAAATACCCATGTTGTTATATCATTAAAATCAATTTAGTTACCGATAGTAATAAGCATGAATATGTAACAGACCACAATGCTACGCTACCTAAATAGACATAATGTAATTCTCAATATCAACGATTTTTAGGTCGGTACTTCGTTTTGCATAATATCGTTATTTGCTTTATGTCGGTAAATGCCCTTTTCCTCATTAAAATGCTCATAGGTACCTACCCTCGGGAAAGGGAAAGGGTGCCTCATTAGTCTGTTAGCATATACAGCATGTAATTTTCTCGATACAGGCCTATTCTGTGTGAATGTGTAGTAATCGACAACGCGAGCCCAGTGTGTGTAGATGGATGTCATATGATATCTTCATTTTTTTTTAGCATGCTGGTTACCTCACGATTATTTCCTTCATGTGTGTTGCCAGTGATGACATATGGCTCTGAGTATTGGTCGCTCATAATGGGCCTCATCAGAAAGCTAACAGTTACCCAAAGGGCAATGGAGAGGGTTATGCTCGGTATTTCCTTGCGTGATCGAATCAGAAATGTTGAGATCCGCAAAAGAACCAGGCAGACATAGGCCGAAGAATTGCCAAATTTATGTGGCAGTGAGCAGGGCATATTGTTCCCAAAACGGATGGCCAACGGGGCAAAAAGGTTCTGGAGTGGCGACTGCGAACCGGAACACGATGCGTTAGAAGGCCTCCCACCAGGTGGACCGATGACCTGGTGACGGTTGCGGGGCTCCGCTGGATGCGAGACGCATGAGACCGATGAATGTGGCGACGCTTGGGGAAGCCCATGTCTAGCAGTGGACGTCTTTCAGCTGATATGATGTTTTCCTAAGTAACGTCGCATCCTAAGCATATACGCAAAGGCTGTAGGATATCAGGATCGTGTCAAGCTTTACGCTTTACCCGTATCTACCAACACCCATGGGAAAAAGGGTGACTCTTTCACTGACTAACCACGTTATGTACATTGACTAGGTACTAAAACATGGTTGACCTATTACCGCAGTCTCTGACATAAGCTCAAACAAAAGGGATTACCTATATTCTATAAGGATAGAAGTTCGTGGCGTTATTTAGTTTCTGCCTACACCTTCCGGGAAAAAAGCGTGAGTATACGAACTCTTTACGAGTAAAACCAGATAAACAAACAACACATAACCACAAAACGTACAATAGTCCTTGAAGTTGCGCTAAAAACTTCCTAACGGAATATTATAAAAGACAATAGGAAAATTTTAACACACAATTGTTATTTTACTAGTAATTTTACACATTATTCACAGTAAATTAGGATTCCGTTGTAGTTGTCATATTGCGGAAAGTTATATGACCTATTTTGTAAATAAATAAATAATGTATTACATATTATGCATTGTCACTACTAGACAGAAATGAATTCGTCATAACTTACAGCTCATACGAGGAGTTTGTGGCAACCTAAGTTGCCCTAGTCGACGGCACGAACTATTTTGTGCGCGGGGTTAAAATGCATGCTATCTCATCCGACAACACGTGCGAATGGGATAGATGCTGTGATGAGCAGTAAGAAGCTAGTTCGCGTACGAATTAGCACTTTTGCAAATTTGAAGCGAAATAGATGAATATTTAGGACGAAAACGAGCGCGCGAAATTTTATAAACAGACCTTTGGGAGCATGGATATCATGAAAAAACTACTAAATGTATATTTTCAAAATAAAATAGCATTCATTTTAACTGCTTATCTATCCCTGTATGGTGACTGTTTTGCAATTTTCCTTTTTCTTATAAAACCAAGAGTATCCTCCGATTAAGATGAATCGATTGTCGTAACAATCATCAAAATCAGCCAACGAATTTGGTCTCTAAAACGCCACATAAGACAACAACAACACAGGAACAAATATACATACATAGACTAATAAACACATTATCCTCCTTCGGCAGTTGGGTAAAATGGCTAGACAGATTGTCCTGAAATACAGACAGCAGAGGATAATGATGCGTCAACATTTCATTGAGTTACATATTATGTTATGCCTTCATTGGGGAAACGCCTATTGAAATGAAAGAATGACAATGAAAAATTTCTACATTATTATGAATAGGCAGAGGTTAAATGATACGACCTCATATATTAAGTTATGTTAAAACTTCTATTGGGGAAAAAGCATATTGCAATTTTGCCAAAAACTTTAATAGGAAAACCAAATACCTATTTGCAGCAGTCATACTTGCAAATAAAATATATGGGTGTACAGAGAGTACTTTTCGGTAAATACAGGCGTTATTATTGGTAATGTATCATGTACTTGCAATAACAGGGGTGTGACCATAACCGTTTAGAGCAAGGTTATTTCCAGTGTACATATGGGACAGATGTTTATGACTTGTATATATCTGTCCCTTTTTCACAGACGATCCAATAAAGTTTTGAAGTCATGGTGCGGGGGGCAGTAACTTGATTATCAGCTTCTACAGCTGGTACACAGACATCCTCACGGTGAGAGATAGAGGGATCCAATCCAACGGTATTATGGGTAGAAGTTTCGTGTCTTCGTGGTCTTAGGACATTCAAATCTCCTAGAATGAATAAAAAGTCTGTATTTTATAAGGCTGCGTGTGGCTATGTTACCTCTATTGTTTTACTACCTTTTCCAAGATCAGTCATCCATGTGCCGCTGGGTTCTGAACATTACGAGACCCTTTTATGCCTTCCTAGGCACATAAAGCTGTCCTGTGTTGGTCCCTACTATTGTTTCTTCATTAGGTTTTCCTCCATATAGGTTAGGTTTAGGTTTACCTAATTACTTAGAAAATAATGAAAAATTCTTGATGCTGTGTCTGTGGCGAGCACGGGGGACCCCGGTGTCCGAGAACAATATTTTGCAAGCTTTTATTTAACTTGCAATGTATGTATGTATATGTAAGTGTGTTCGGGATAAATCTTGCAACTGAATTTTTAAAGCATTTATAAGCTACACCGATTAAGATGAAATTTTGCATACACGTTTAGTTTGAATGACAATGCATGTTTAGCTAAGTGAAATAAATCCAAATCCAATATGGCGGACGGTCCAAGATGGCGGACTAGTTATTTTTTGTGCAATGCCATGGTATATGTATCAATAATTTATTTTATTTCGAGTAATATTCACTGTGCTAAACCAAAAAAAAAAAATTACAAACGGGCAATCAGAGGAGCAACTTCCGTATTTTCAGAATATTTTTTTCGGGCTAGATTAGAATTTTCAAATTCTTTATTTAGGATCCGGGTTTCAGTTAAAAATACAAGATTTTAACGTTCGAGGTAGATCTTTAAGCAACTAGACTATTTCATATTTGTAAATCAATACGGTTTTTTTACTTCCTTGTTGGTCTAGTTATCGCAAGCGTGGTGCAGGGTCTTACGTTCAATCTCTGGGTCGAACAAAGATGTAGTTAAGATTTGGTAATAAATAAATTATCAGTGTTCAACCGTAAACAGGCAATAGATACACGCGCCAGCAACAACATTTCAGTGTCAGCGTTAAGAGCGACATACATTCGTTCCACGCGCCGGCAGCACCGGCAAATCGTCAGCGCTAAGAAGTGACCCACTAAGATATTCGCTTCATCAGCTCAATACACACAACACACATGTGTATAGATAGCAATGTGAATTGACCACATTTTTTTATATATTTAAGTTAAGTATTGTTATAAGTTAGTCACCAAGCTGGAGTCAAGTTTGATTCATCTCCCAGAACTCCTCTCATTGTGGCCAAGACAACTTTAGCCATTATCGGTCCTATGAGTCTGTGGGATCGGCAGTAAGAAAACCATTTCCTGTGTACATTGCACGACGTACACAAACCCATATTCCTACCCAATTTCCGTTTGTTACCGTAGGTCTCCTTGTACAGACTACCCGCACGTAATACCAACGTAACTTAGGTTTGGTGTGGTTTGTTTGATATGTTGGGGCGTTAGGATAACTAGAGTGCTAGGTAATTGCTATAGGGTTAGGTTTATTATAGTCAGGAGGGTCTTAGGTAACTTGTAGGTACCAAGTTCGTTTGTTTCAAACATAGGCACACTGTATGCATTTGGAATAACGGTACAGCCGTAATAAGCTGTAAGTCCCGGTGCGTACATTTTGGTCCTTCGAGCCGGATTCCCAAATGATTACAGCCCAAAATTTTGCGTTACCCATATTACATGGCGCTCCCTATTATTATGACTTATCATAAAACTAGGTGAAAAATGTTAGCGTAAAATGCGCCTCAGCCAACTCCTTCACGGAATACAACCGTGTTGTTTGTTTGTTATGTTAGACCAAAAATTCGAGGAATACTTCTCCGATCAGAACACACTGATTTACCTAGAAAAGAAATGTATGACACATACATACATTTCTTTTCTACGTAAATCGGTGTGTTTTTGAATTCAATGCTCAGATACTTTCCTTTTCTCTAGGAAAACTTTCTTTTCTGGCTAAGTTATATTTAAAGGTCATGTACCTTGGGTCATGTTTGTTTTTGAGTCACTTTTGTTAACTAAGAATAGATAAGAAATCTCAATTACGAAAGAAAATAATAAAGAAAATATGCGTAATTCCGTTATGTTAGGTACGAAAAACCCATATTGTCGACGATCAAGGTCAAAAACTTGTCAAAATTAGTGGTCTTTTGACAGATTGAGGCAGATTTGAATGCTCCTTAATAAAGATTGGGAATTGCTGTGTCTGTCTGGATGTGTGCCTGTTTAGCGGTAAAAGGCTCGCCTCCTATAGCATGGGCATTCAATATAACTGGAGATATATATGAATACCTGCTATTACACATCTATATCACCTTTATGGAGTAGGTATGTTACTTGTGTCACTTTTATTTGTATTATATATTTTTTCCTTTTTTTTGTTGGTTGGCTCCTTTTTTCCAAATACCCACATGCAAATTAAAATTATTTAATTGTGATTTTGTGTGCTGTGCTGTGTCTTTTGTGTGCGCTGAATAAATAATTTATCTATCTATCATGAAGTCGTGAAGTTATTTTTTCTATACTCTGATTTTTTATTTCGTAGACTACACTTACATTTGGGGGGTAGTCATCTTGTCATGTTATCGTTGCATAAAAATAGTGTCGTTTCCTAAGTGATCGAAAGTTGATCGAAAATCTAAGTAGATCGAAAATTAAACTATATCACGGCAGAAAAAAATACATTTGTTCCACATTGTGTACGTTTGTACGGCCCTTATTTAATTTCTATTCATTTATTGCAAACTTCATTGTATCGATCAATAGATGTATCGATCGCATTTTATTGTTGATTTCTTATTTATTACAATAAAAGTTTATGTACTATGTGTATTAATACTGTGAAATTTAAATATATTACGTTCATATTCATAAAACATTTATTTACAACAATTTGTAAAATTTAATTGAGGAGTCATACATCATACATCACATTACATCACGTTACATCGATTCGAATAATCCTTATAGCCTTACCTACAACACAAGGCTTCACGCTTGCAACATTAAAAAAAAAATTGGTCGTTGGCAGCTGTCAGTTTAGTCTACGAAATTAAAAAAACAGAATACCTCCCTAAAAAGTTTAATACAAATAGTATATCACCACTAAACAACCAATGTCGTCACACTAATAGAAAATTGCAATGAGTTCGTACATTAACCCGTTGAATGCTAACTGGCTGAGTCACGGCTACATTACGCAACAAGTCAAAGGCCCGGCGACCTTCGAACGAACTCGCGATTCGGAGTTGTGACGTAGCTTTAATAGGCGTTGGTCTAGCGAGGAATGACACTTGATTTTTTGGGTGTGTTGAACTATTGTTGGCGTTTTTGGCAGGTTAATTGCGTAATATAGTGGGCATAATGATCTTTTTAATATTGACTGTACTTACACAAAGTTCTATCGGTTTATTTTGTTAGAAAAATTCTTCTGCTCTATAGCAAAATTAACTCATGAATAATTATGTAAAAATATGTAGAGATGCTTTTATTAATGAAATCTTCATTGCTAGTGTCAAAATTCAAAGTTAAAGTACTCACCTATTAGGCCATTAAGCGAAAAATTTGAATGTCAAATAGTGTGGGTAAGGTGTAGGACTGATTTTTAAAATCTTTATATATAGAATAAGTTAATTTTACGCTATGTATGTTTGTAAGAAGATACGTAATAAAAATAGAGGGTTTTCTTTGATTATAATAATACCTATGATCTTGGTTGTAATGATGGCGACCTTCATATAAACTCGCTGTTGAGAGCTGTGTTGTGGTGATAAGGATTGTCATCGCCATTTGAAGTTTAATTTTTAATAATGTAAATAAAAATTGTTTAAGTGAATCCAGAAAGATGGCGTTAACAGACGACGCGTGTGTCTAGCAAACGACATCGGCAATTTAGGGTTAAGGTACTTGTCTTGGTGTATTGAACTACCAAGTAGTTCAGAGCTGGCAATCTACCTAATTTGTCAAAAGTTCGACTTAGATAGAACTTTTATTGGTGGATATTTGGTGAATGGGCCTGTAAAATAGCAATGTTTATTGTTTACAAGAGGACTCAGAGTGATATCCTATCAAGCGATAATGATTGTCATTGAGTTCAAAATTTATGGGATTGACATTTATAAACAAACGAAAAGTTACTTGATCAATCCCTTTTATTATGGCATCCGACAATCGCTATTTCTAATATCATGAGACCTTAAGCTCTTTTTCTACACTATCTATACCAATATTATAAAGAGGAAATAATTTTTTGTTTGTGTGTTTCTTTGTACCGAATAGGCTCCGAAACTACTGGACCAATTTAAAAAATTCTTTCACCTGTCGGAATACTTTAAACAAATTATTTTCAAAGAAAATTAGAGATCCTTATGAAAATTGCAATAATGTAACCCAAAATAGCAATTTTTTTCCCTATAATATTCATTATTTGGCATGAGCTGAGAAAAATATTGTGTTAAATAAAAATCATGTACTACATGATTAAAATACTCATTATTAACTACAAAAAAGTCTATGAGAGCATATATCTCACTATCATAGTCACAATAGCTACTTTAGCCGACTTTGTTCTTGATAGTCATTATTTTTGCTTTGATATGTCGCTGTCACTTGTCTGTCAGTTGTCACTGTCTACGGCGTATTGCGTTTCAGTTACGTTCGGAAACGCGCATTAGTTTTTAGATTTGTTTTGTGAACAGTCTGCCGGCAGGTTATGCAATTAATTCTTTAGTGAATTTTTATTTAACATTATTATATTATCTATAATTTTTTTTATTTTTTTTGCTTATATTATATTTTTAAATTACCTGCGTAATAATTATGTCTGACGACGACTCATTTTATTCTTGTTCTTCCACGTCTTTTTCAACTCTTAACGACTCTCTGTCCGTAAATGATTTTCTGAGTAGTGAGTGCCAGCGATTTGACAAGTGCTTTAACGTATGTCATGTCAATGCTCAGAGCATTCCTCAGCACCATTCTGAGATATTGAATTTATTTTCTGACGTTACTTTGCATGCTGTTTTAGTGTCCGAAAGTTGGCTAAAACCTGAACTTCCCTCTACTTTTTACTGTTTACCTGGCTATATTTTAATTCGCAACGATCGTACAGGGAAAAGAGCCGGGGGTGTTGCCATTTACTTGCGTAGTGATATCCCTTACAAAGTCTTATTTTCTTCATCCCCGAATTATAATGGCAGCCCTGAGTACTTATTTCTTGAAATTGTAGTTAAAGGGGTTAAGGCCGTTCTAGGAGTTGTTTACTGCCCTCCTGCTATAGATTACTTCTCCATTCTTGAATCTCTCTTTGAATCTGTTTCCTCAGAGTACAAACATCTCATAGTCATGGGTGATTTTAACACTGACCTTTTTAAGGATAACCCTCGATCACGCAGACTGAGAGCGATCCTGGAGTCGTCGAGTCTATCTCTCCTTAAACTTAATCCGACTCATCATAACTTTGACTCAAGCGATTCCTGGCTTGATCTCATGATTGCATCTTCTGTGGATCTCGTTGCCAACCACGGTCAGGTCGCTGCGCCTGGTTTATCCAGACACGATCTCATTTACATGTCCTACAAAATGAAACCCCCTAAGCAGCGGCCTGCTATTGTTTTAATCCGGAATTTCGTAAAATTAAATAAAGAAAAGCTCAATAGCGATGCACAAGCCCTGGATTGGGTTGATATTGCCCAGTCATCTTCAGTGGATCAGAAAGTGGATATCTTTAACAGGTACGTACTCCAGCTCATGGACACGCATGCGCCACTGAGGGCTGTTCGTGTCAAGCGCCCCCCAGCTTCATGGATAACCCCTGGAGTTCGGATGGCAATGAGACGACGAGACCGGGCTTTTAGAAAATATAGGCGAGACCGCAGTGAGGAGAACTGGATCCTGTATAAGTTGGCTAGAAACCGCTGCAACCAGATGGTAAGAGCATCTAAACGCCGATACATTTGTGAAAATGTTCTCAATTCGTCACCGGCTGATATTTGGAAGTTCTTGAAATCGCTTGGCATAGCAAAGTCCCCTTCTAGTATTGTTTCTCCTAATCTGCCTTTGAATGTTCTTAATAATCATTTTTCAACATCCGCTACGCTTGCGGCTGACGTTAAAAATAAAACTATCGCTGATATTACTTCCAAGCCAATCCTTTCTCCTGACTCTTTTTCTTTCTCCACCGTGACTAACCTTGAGGTCCTCAAATATTTTACCTCAATTAAGTCTAGGGCTGTGGGCTGTGATGGGGTTAGTCGAACTATGTTATCTTTTATGATTGAGAACTTAATTCCAATTATTACTCACATCATCAACTCATCGCTGCAGACTGGTGAGTTTCCTGCAATGTGGCGTAAGGCTTACATTATCCCTCTTCCTAAAATTCCCAACCCCAGTTTGGCAATTCACTTCAGACCTATCTCCATTCTCCCTTTCCTTTCTAAGATCCTAGAAGCAGTTGCTCTTAAACAAATATCCTCCTACGTCTTCAAGAATAACTTGTTGTCCAATTGCCAATCCGGTTTTCGGCCTGGCCACAGCACAGCCACAGCTCTGCTTAAAGTTACTGAAGACATTAGGGACGGTTTGGAGAGTTCAAAGTTAACGGTGCTGGTTTTAATAGATTTTTCCAATGCTTTTAACACCGTTGATCACGACATTCTCCTGGCCATACTGTCTCAAATTGGGGTCTCTTCGTTGTCACGTGAGTGGTTTTCATCATATCTTCGTGGTCGCCAGCAGGCTGTGCGTGCTGATCAGGATTGCTCTGACTGGTGCGACTTGGTAACTGGTGTTCCACAAGGCGGTATACTCTCTCCTCTTTTATTCTCTTTATTTATTAACTCCATTACTGTCATCCTCAAATGTTCTTACCATCTGTACGCTGATGACTTGCAACTTTACGCTCAATCAGACATTGCCAACCTTGACAATTGCATTTCATTACTCAATGCTGATCTTCGAGCTATCAGTGAGTGGTCTGGCAAATTTGGGGTTTCTGTTAACGTCGGGAAATGTCAGGCCATACTCATTGGTAGTTCGTACTATTTGAGAAGTGTGAACACTGGCCAACTCATGCCACTGATGTACGAGAACTCCGTCATTTCTCTTTTACCTCATGTAAAAGATTTAGGTCTGTACATTGACGACAGTTTTAGTTGGAATAAGCACGTGGCTCAGGTGAGTCAGAAAGTTGCGTTCTCGCTGCGGTCTCTCTATAGATTCAAGCATTTCCTCCCATCCAGCACCAAAATCACTTTGGTCCAGTCACTTGTGCTTCCCATTATCGACTATGCTGATGTTTGTTATCCTGATCTATCCCAAGAACTTCTAAATAAATTGGATCGACTTGTCAACAATTGTATTCGCTTTGTTTTTGGCCTTCGTAAATACGATCACATTTCTTCCTACCGTTCTCAGCTTAAATGGCTGCCTATCCGCCTCAGGAGGTCCCTTAGATCTCTCTGCTTGCTCTTCACTACTATGAACGATCCATGTGCTCCCGATTATCTAAAAACTTATTTCAAAGTGTTGGGCAGTTCTCACAGTCGTAACCTTCGAGCTTTCAAAAATCTACTTCTCCAAATTCCTTCACACCGCACTGGTTTTATGTCCAATTCATTCGCTGTCTCAACAATAAAGCTCTGGAACGCGCTACCCTTTGGCATTAAAAAGGCTGAAAGCAAATTCACTTTTAAAAGAAAGGTTCGTGATTACTATTTGAATCAAACTAAATAGCTCTCATCTAGAGACATAATAATTATTATTAACAGGTTTCTCGTTTTTTTATTATTGTTATTTATTAGTCAATTTTATTTGTATATGTGTATTATATTAATATATATATATGTAAGTATATACTTTTTCGTATACAAGTTGTCTTTTTTAATATTATTTTGTACCCGCTCACAACGTTGTCCTTATTAACCCAATGGTTGACTGGTAGAGAATGCCTTGTGGCATTAAGTCCGCCTATGTACCACTATTGTACATGAAGTTTAAATAAATAAATAATAGCAACTTTTGTATTCAAAAATTTAATTAGATCGCGGTAATTCTTATTCAAATTAATAGCTTAACAAACTGGTAGGTAGGGTAGGGTAGGTAGGCTAAGGTAGGGTAGACAGGGTAGGGTATGGTAGGTAGGTATGTTGGATAGGGTAGGGTAGGTAGGTTGTTCGGTAGGGCAGGTGAGTATATTTGTAGGTAGGTAAGCTAGGTGGGTAGTTAGGTAGGTATAGTAGATAGGTATGTGGTAGATAGCCAATTGACGGAAGCGATGCCGCGGGGATCAGCTATTCTATACTATAATATTATAAAGAGGTAAAGTTTGTGAGTTTGTGGGTTTGTGAATTTGTGACTTTGTAAGGGGTTATCTCTGGATCTACTGAACCGATTTTGAAAATTCTTTCACCAGTAGAAAGCTAAATATTTGACCTGAGTGTCATAGGCTATAATATAATTACAATAAAAATAGAGATCCTTATGAAAATTGCAACATATTTTACAGGCAACATGTTGCTACCTTGGGTTACATCCCAAGGTAGCAAAATGTTGCCTGTAAAATACATTATTTGGCGTGTGCTGAGAAAACTATTGATGATAGATAAAAAATAGTAGGTAGGTAGGTAGGGTAGGTAGGTTAGACAGGGTAGGCAGGGTAGGCAGGGTAGACAGGGTAGGGGCAGGGTAGGCAGGGAAGGCAGGGTATGCAGGGTAGATAGATACATAGCCAGTTGACGGGAGCGAAGCCCCGAGGGTCAGCTAGTAATATTATAAAGAGGAAATATTTGATTATATGCAATGATATTCAAATAAACAGATACGTTATACACTCACAAAACAATTGAAAAAAGTGTGCCGCACATAGCGGCAGCACACATACACACTTTTCATTCATCGAACATTAAAAAATAATTATTTTAATCAATAAATAAATAAATTACAAATACACACGATGGCATTTATTTTATTTTGTTTTTGTTTCAACAAAGCCTATCGCTCTTCGCCATGCGTGACATAAACTAAAGACTAAAGGTCACAATTGTGACCTATTCGAGTCTTCAAAATGCGCGCGCTCATAACATATCTATTTATTTGAATATCATTGATTATATGTAAGTTTGTTTGTAATGGATAAACTCAAAAACTACTAAACCGATTTTGAAATTTCTTTAACCAGTAGAAAGCTACATTATTCCTGAGTGACAAATGTTATTTTTATCCCAAAACCGGGTCCTGTGGGCCACGGGAGCGAAGCCGCGGGGAAAAGCTAGTCAGTGAATAAATCACTGACTGAAAAACGGATCGCTGATCATAGTTGCTATTTAATAATAATAATACCAGCCTGTAACTGTCCCACTGTAGGGCAAAGACCTCTTCTGGTACAGAGAAGGCACGAGCATTGATGCTTATATTTTACTGTCTCCACACTTAATATAATACTAGCATACAGATACCTCATCCTATACAAAGAAACTGTGCCGACGTAACTAGCGTTTTTCGTCTGATTAAGATGATTATTTTTATAAGTATTTCAATCGTGTTCGGTTCCAATCTACGGCTATATATGGCGTTAGCAGCGACATGCAAATGAAAGGGTATTCTCAGTTCTTGACTATTTGGATTTAAATTTTTGAATTTTAAATATGGTCTGGTATGCCTCAGAAATTTAAAAACACGCCTTTTTTTGGAATCAATTTTAAATGATCCGTTGAAATGTGAATGTAGATCCCAATATTCCATAATTTTATACTTAAGAGAATAGATTTAAAAAAACATACATTTTTTCATCAATTCTAGAAAATGTTAATTCTACACACAATTCAATAACAAATCTATACATATCGCGCCATCTAGTGACATTTATTTAAACAAAATTTTCTTTGCTAGCGCTGGGACCCCGTGCTATCTCTATACAATATCTATTCTCAATGCAAATACAGTTACACAAGATCCCAAGAGATTTTCCATGAGAATACTAACAGTTATTATTACATATGTTCCCAATAACTATGAATGGTATAAAAACATAAGGTGCTCGACCTACGGAGTCAAAGCCCTCTAATAAACGTACTTATCTAAGTATATTAACCCTAGTTACTAAATTATGTACTTAGGTAATAGTAGTACGTATGGGTTCAATACTCGATGCGTTGGTACGAGGATTGCCAAAAAACTTCGTCATCATCATAATTGTTAGGCATTGAAAATCGTGGGTTCGAAACCAGATAAGCATTATACTTGGTGTATATACACACTGCTCTCCAAACTGTGAAGGAAAACATCGTGATGAAAAGTCCTAGAACCAACAATTCGAAGACATGTGAAATCTATCAATCCTCAATCAATCTATGAGGTATGAGTTCAATATTCGATGTGTTGGCACTAGGTATGCGAGTGGAGCTCGTCATAATGGCAATCATTGACAGCCATTTTCTATTCATGAATGAAAATAATTAGAATCTTCCCTTTGTGTGTCAAATTCTTTGACTAAAATATAAGCATGGCGGAAGAATTTTTTTATCATGTCGATTTGGCAGAAGCCTTTGTTTAAAGGTTGTTAACCTGGACCATTCGCCTGTAATGTAACGTTACAGATTCGAGCATTACATTGGTGAGGGAGGAATCGAGCATTACAGTGCGCAACCTGTTATGTTACAGATTCGAGCATTGCATGGGTGAGGGAAGAGGACCGAGCATTACAAAATCAAAATAATTTCAAAATCGATGCAGAAATATTACATTACAGGCGAATGCTCGGTCAAGTCAGGGAGTACGAGTAAGTAATGTAATGCTCAAAATCGAATCAGAAATGTCATATTACAGGACTGATATGTACCGATAAATAAGAATACTGTAATGTAATGCTCAAAATCGAATCAGAAATGTCAACTACAGGCGAATGCTCCAGGTGAGGGAGCACCTTAACGGTGGACATCATTATAACGCAAATGTGATAGTATCGGATTCTTAAGCCGGCCCAAAAGTAAAACAATTTCAGGAAAGCTTATCGTAACCAAGGGCGTCGCCAGCCGATGGATCAGGGGAGGGGCAAGTTGATATATGGAGGATGGGAAAAAGTATAAATTTTAAATACGGTACAGTCAAAAGCATATGAAGCTTTAAACTATTGCTACAAAGTCCAACATAGGGGGTTTTGGGTAAACTTCTCGACCGCTTAATTATGTAAATCTTATTAGTTTTCTGTGCTCACTCATCATAGCCAGAGGGAGACCATTGAGGCGATTTTCCCCCAAAGTACTTCTTAACCAGGTTTTTAGTCTCCTGGGGCTGCTTAACGATTGATTTTGGTAGCCCGACCAAAATTTTCAACACTTTTAGTACTCTTTTAGGACATCATCAAATGGCTAGACTTGTTGGGTTGGGTTTATGTTGACTTAGAACTTTGATTTCTTTCCATTGGCTACTTATTTTTTAACTCAAGGGGGGAGGGGGCACTGCCCCTACCTGCCCCCCCTTCTTCTGAGTTCTGTAAGTCTAGTTTTAAATAGATATTATATATAACTGCTTGATTACACAACATTTTTTGCATACCAGACAGTAACTCAATTTAATGGCGTTTTTTCCTTAAAACGATAAAGGTGACAGAACAATAATGAAATCGTCCTTAATTAAAAGTCTGCGGTTAACCATTAGTTTATTTAGTAATATAGTAACAATTACCTGGATTTGTTTATGCAAAAATATAAGGAAACAACAGTGTTTGTTTACCTAAGTCAGGTAGCACGGAAAACTAGGTACTTTTCTTTCTTGTACTATTAAATCATCCCTATCTTAATTAAGAGTAACTAAAGTCATGACAATTAAAGAGGTCGGATTTGACAGGTACAAAAATGATGCTTACGAATGAAACTCGTTGTTATAGTGTATGGGTAACATAGTCATATCAGCCGTAAGACGTCCACTGCTGGACATAGGCCTCCCGTGCGTCTCGCATCCAGCGATCCCCGCAACATTCACCAAGTCATCGGACCACCTGGTGGCAGGCCTTCCAACGCAACGTCTTCCGGTTCGCGGTCGCCATTTCAGAACCTTTCTGCCCCATCGGCCATCCGTTCTGTGAGCAATGTGCGCTGCCCACTGCCATTTAAGTTTGGCAATTCTTCGGGCTATGTCGGTAACCCTAGTTCTCTTGCGGATCTCTACATTTCTGATTTGATCACGCAAGGAAACTCCGAGCATAGCCCTCTCCATTGCCCTTTGGGTGAATGTAAGCTTTCAGAGGCCCATTGTAAGCGACCACGTCTCAGAGTCATATGTCAACACTGGTAACACACACGGGCAATATAGTAATTAATTAGGATTATGAATTTGGTTTTTCAATTTCTTTCGTACAAAGTTATCGCGGCTTGTAAAATAAGAAACGTCATTGGACCTTTAGATTGTCACAATTATACCTGTCATGTTATAATAGGTATTTAGAAACCTGAAAATCTGACAAATTGATACTTTCAGGATAAGTAACTTGTCAATAAATTGAGATAGCAATACGAGGCATGCCTTTAAGTTCTGTCGTTTCCATATTTCCCGACAATTTTAAATTTGGAACTGTTCTATATTCGAATGTGTTTAAATTTTGAATCTCAAAATAGTTGAAAGTATTAGGATTAATGCAATGATATTCAAATAAACAGATATGTTATGAGCGCGCGCATTGTGAAGACTCGAATAGGTCACAATTGTGACCTTTAGTCTTTAGTTTATGTCACGCATGGCGAAGAGCTATAGGCTTTGTTGAAACAAAAACAAAATAAAAAAGCCATCGTGTGTATTTAGAAATTGTACCAATTATGATACCAAAGTACATAAAACAGAAGGGATCTCATACCATATGTAAGTACGCAACACGCCTCAATATACATTTTTTTTTCCTTTTATTCTGATATTTGGAGGTTAGAAAAAGATAACAACATTGGTGGTCAGAATAATGTTTGTTTACATTCACACGCAAGTGACAAACACTAGCTGTCTCTTTTTTCTTGTTGGTTTTATCAAGCCATCCCTTTCGACTTGTATTGAAATGTCAGATGAATGAAAAGTGTGTATGTGTGCTGCCGCTGCTGCGCGGAACACTTTTTTCAATTGTTTTGTGAGTGTATAACGTATCTGTTTATTTTAATATCATTGGATTAATGCTATTGTTTAGTCACAGCGTCGATTGGAATCTGTCAGGTTACGTACGAAAATGAATATTTCTAAGGAAAGTGTTCGTGCAATAATTTTCTACAACTTTAGAAGAGAGCAGTAACAAACATTCACCTATGTGCTTTAAATGATTAGGCAGAGGCGACTTACGTAACTGTGTGTTTTAAATGGTTAGGCAGAGGCTACTTACGACATATGGGATCTTCTTGGCATAGACTCCAAGCTGCACCTGAGAAACACCAGATCTTAAAATCGAATAATACTCCCTGACCCATGAATCGAACACAGGACCGCAAGCACAACTGTAGCGCTTTCAGCCACTAGATCAACGAGACAGTCTTTTGGCAGAACCTTCATTTAAAAAAGAAATTCAGCCGTACCAGGCTAGACTGGGCGATGACCTTCTCAAACATAGCTTAAGGCAAGAATGTTAGATACACATCTAATAGTTGCACCAAATAGTTTAGGGTTTCCCTTCCGGCCACAATATGGATGGGTGACCAAAATCAAGGAAGGCACCTGTGCAGTGAAAGTAAGGTATTTCCGTTTGATTCCAAATCTAGATGGTCGATTGACATTGACGTCACAAATTGTTATGTGTTTGTGACCGGAGGAATTTCTTTCGTGTAGTTTTCACAGAAGGTCAGCCTTCTTCTTCACCAAGGATTGATTGGCATTATGTCTAGAAAAGGCTTTAATTTTTATTTTTTACCAGTTACAAAAGCCCTCAGCTTTGCCCGCCTAAAATGTGTTTATGTTATGTAATTGTTTTATGTCCTTCCCAGGGTCTCAAACGATCTCCATGCCAAATTTCATCTAAATCGGTTCAGTAGATCCAGAGATTACCCCCTACAACCTCACAAACTCACAAATTTTACCTCTTTATAATATTATTACTAGCGACGTCTCGCGGTTTCACCCGCGTAGATCCCGTTCCCGTAAGAATACAGGGATAAAAAGTAGCCTATGTCATCCGGGGATAGTGTAGCTTCCCAAAGGTGAAAGAATTTTTGAAATCTGTACAGTAGTTTTTAAGTTTATTCGTTATATACAAAAATACAAATCTTCCCTCTTTATAATATTAGTATAGATATATAAGTATATTGATAGGCTTGTGTTTGACCACTGTCTCACCTGGTGAGATCTATCTATATTTATTTTTTATATATCTTCTATCTCATGGTCATCAAAATATGTATTTCGGTGTGTGATTTTATATCATGCTGTGATTTTTCACTAAGTTTTTTACTCGTGGGCTTACAGAGTACCCTCACACACTGTTTGTCCAGGAAAATGTATTTAAGACATGATTGAACTTCTTGGCAAGCGTGCTTCACCGTCGGCCACAACATCGCTTACCATCAGGGGTCTAACGCAAGCCTATATACAATAAAAGTCAGACCAAAACGCATATTTCTGGAGCCAAGTAGAATTACCGTGTTCCTGTTTGAAAGGTGTAGTTGTCTTTGTAATTTTTGGTATCGGAAATTTCCATGGTGTTGTTTGTGTCTAAGGGCCTCATAAAATACTTTTTTTCAGTTGGATTCCATTTGACTAAGGAACAGTAAGAGTGCGGTGGCCCAGTGGTACCGGCCGCGACTTACAAGTTGTAGGTCGTGGGTTCGAACCCAGGCAGGCGCTTTACTTTGTGCAAATTATTTCATCACCACTGCTCTCAAAACGGTAAAACATCGTGAGGAAACTGGCATGTCCTAGAACCAAACATTCGAAGACATGTGTCATTCACCAACCCGAATTGGGTTCGCGTGGCGGCCCATCTCCTCTCACAGATAGGGCGCCTGTGTCCCAGCAGTGGGAACAAAAGGCTGATGTATGAGGTAAAGTAACAACGATTAATGGTCCAGTCTTTCTGCCCACAGTCCTAACTAACAATACCACTAACTTGGTTGCCTGGAAGAGGTCGCGGTTCGCGATAAGGCCGCCTGTTGTATGTTTGTTTTTGTTATAAGATGTCTTTTTGATTAATTTATATCTTGGTGTACAATAAAGTATATAATAAATAAATAAACAATCTGTGGTCATAAATCTGTGGCTATCTTGGACATTATAATGCCACAGATCAATATACATAGTAGGTCGGACCTCGTAGTCGGTCAAAGTGGAGAAAAAAAATAAGAGCTGACCTTACCAACACGTGGAACTAATGCAGGGTATATGTAGAGTAAAAAACTTTTTTGCAAAAAAATACTACCGACTTCCAAATACAAAACCACAAAGTGAAACTGAATTTTTTGATGTCGGTGTCTTTCGGAGGTACCAATTTTTGCCGATATGGTCACCGACTTCCAAAAATAATGTTATTTTTCACTGTGTAGTTTTTTATTCGGAAGTCGGTAGTATTTTTTTGCAAAAAAGTTTTTTATTTTTCACTTTTTAGTTGTACCTACCTAATAGGCAAGTTAGTAAGGTAACTATAACGCCAGAAAAGATTTCATGAAAATTGAACATAACCGGTGATATGAGAGATCTGCGTACCTCTTTAAGAGCGTACTGGCGTGATGTTATTTTATAAACAATAATAATGGTATAAACAATAAACAGACATGCGATTGCAGCAATCCCGAGAGATTTGCCGTTATTTATTGAAGAGTGCTGTTGTATATCTCCGAATTTCTTCATGAGATCGCCACCATATCTCGCTCGCAGTAATAGGGTTCCGTAGTTGCAGATGTACAAAAAAAGTGATGGCCTCAACTCACCGACTGACTAATTGTTTATTAGCACCACAAGGAACAAATAAACAATAATAAGAAGCCCATGTTCAACACCAGACGTTTACTGACACCAATTTATATCTAATTGACATTGTCATGACAATCGTGACCAGTAATTGTCTGATGTCATATGACCAGTGACTTTGACATGGTCAAACGTGTCAGTGATCATCAGACATCCGTACATACAGATATTTTGGGGGTGATTGGCCTATTGTCCGCTGTGGCTATATTTAGGACGTTATCTAAGTTACGTGGGCGACGTGAGAGGCGAAGAAGGGATTCTGCTCACGTGTTGCAACATGTGGGAAAAGTGTATGTCCTGGGGCAAAGATATGATGGGTAGAACTAGGCATTAGGACGCATTTATTAATGTTAATTTTTATCCGTGGTGCTAGGCAACTGGGTTTATCCCAGTTTTAAACGACCCTTTGTTCTGTCTCCTGCTTGATATGGAGGGAAGGGGAAATTATACTTTTGTTTTCCTACTCCTTCGTTACGGGATCCAAGACAGTTAAATTAATTCTCCGGGACTTCGTCGTGCTTCATTGCCTCGGCGCTTTTCTGGTGGTCGCCACTGTTGATTCTGAGTTTCAGGAGTTGCAGTGGTTTAGGAATAGTGCGCTTGGATTGTCACAATAAAAAAAAATGTAGCTTTAAGGAAGAATAGTAGCTCGGGTTGTGCATAGGTTAAGGTACGCTTGCTGGTTGATCCGTGGATGGGTGACCTTTAATTTCGTACCGAGATTCCTCCGTGCCTCGAAAAGTAGTTGTTAGTCCAGGCCCAGGTCATATTTCCCCCCTGGTGGGTTCCCGCAATGACAAGGCGAGGGGGCTCAGTAATCGTGGCTTGTTTACCCACGGTGAAGCGAAGAGGAGGAGGAGAGGCCGCTCGTCAGTGGTTAGGTTAAGCCGACGATTTTCATTTCCAGGGTGCGATAGCCTTGTTGTAGTGTCATCACTGGTGGAGGCATTTAAATTGCATCTTTATTTTCATAAAAATATTGGTGGAGGCTTACTGCAAACTTAAACCATCTGATTCGGTTACGTTGTATCAACGTTTCCTCACGCTAAAAATAAACCACATTTATTTAATAATAATCTAAGAAAATTAACCCACGATCTCTGACCCTCTTAACTAAGTAGACAGTCAAACCCAGAAAAACCACTCAATCAATAAAAATATAATTGAAATATAATAAAGCTCAATACATACA
This sequence comes from Orthosia cruda, assembly GCA_964057195.1. NCBI lineage: Eukaryota > Metazoa > Arthropoda > Insecta > Lepidoptera > Noctuidae > Orthosia > Orthosia cruda. The sequence goes on from OZ059854.1 coordinate 6,374,081, forward strand.
ATGGCTCGTCAAATGTAGATGGAAACAGTTTCGCCGGGGTTATTGACCGGAGATGAGTTAGACAGAGGTCAATGGCCATATGACACATATACTATGCTACACGAACGATGTCCTCGTGACTCTATGTGACGTAATTTTGTTGAGTTTGGTAATATTGTTCTGCGAATTTTTCGCGGTTTTTGTTTGTTGGAGTTGTGGACAAACAAGTTTTAGGCATTTATGAGAAAACTGTTTTTGCCTGGGGCTTGAGGAATGTTCCACGGGAATGTACTAAGGTGATAAATTAATTAAAATTAGGACATACATTCGGTTTCTCCAAATCCGTTCGGGCTATAGAGTGTAATTGAAACAAACATCCGAACATGCAGATTGTCATATTTATATTATTAGTAGTATAGGACAGTAGGAAGTAAGACACTTGAATGCGGTTTTTGCTTATCCAGTGGATACAAGGGCGATTGCTAAATATTGGAGGTCTGAACCCTGTTGACACGCCCTCCCGCTTCACCCAGAGTGGGAGAAGTCATTGGATGTTTTCCCACACAAAAAAAGTTCAGAAGCCTGTAATGGCAGCAAAATATGTCTACTCATTTTTGGGATACAGGGCATCAGACATATGTCTAACCGAAATTACGCAGTCTGCGGGGATGATACTAAAAGAAAGAAATACACAACAACACTATATTTTTTTGTCTTTTCCTTTCTCTGTCATATATTCGATATTTATGAGTATATTAGATATTTAGTATAGTAGGTATTTATGTATTTTATGTTATTATGTATAAGTAAGTAATATTATTTATGATCATTGTACACTGACAGCCCTAAATTCTTCTCCTATCGTTTCAGTCCATCCAAAGGTTGTCTGTAAGAGATTGCCCTGTGCGATAAGACCGCCCATTGTACACTTTGTTTTTTAAAAATGATTGTTCTGTATGTTTGTATTTTTGTGGTGTACAATAAAGTATATAATAATAATAAGCTCGTATTGTTAGGAGGTTCCTCTCTCTGGAGCCCAGACCGCCGGTAGCTTGGACCCTGTTCCCGATACCGGTGGGCCTTTATTTTTTATATTTTTAAATGTTTTTCTTTTTTGTGTGTGTTTTATAAAAATATTTAAAAATGTAAACAATAAGAAAAAAGTTAAATAAAAGACAATAATAATAATAAAGATTATTTTCCCCTTATTTGTCTGAATTCATATTCAATCATTAATTGCTACATTACATGTATATACATTTCTAGATGTTAAGTACACACATCATCACATCATCAGCCTATTAATCTGCCCACTGTTGGGACACAGGCCACCTCTCTGAGAGGGGATAATGTGAGTACGCACATGTTATGTGTTTAATACGCACTTCACTGTGTTCACCCAATTAAGGCATGCAAAATTATTAATAAAAAAACCTGCCAAATGCGAATCGGACACGCGCACGAAGGGTTCCGTACCATTAACGCAAAATACGGAAAAAAAACACGTTTGTTGTATACGAGCCCAACTTAAATATTTATTTTATTGTTTTAAATATAGCGGCAACAGAAATACATCAGATCTGTGAAAATGTCAACTGTCTAGCTATCACGGTTTATGAGATATAGCCTGGTGACGGATCGCGGAGTCTTAGTAATTGGGTCCCATTTTTAACCGACTTCCCAAAAAGGAGGAGGTTGAGAAACCGACCGTATATATATATTTTTTTTATGTGTGTTCGCGGATAACTTCGTCGTTTATGAACCGATTTTTATTTTTCTTTTTTTGTTGGAAAGTAGATATCCCAAGGGTGGTACCGTGATAAGGAAACCAGGATCTGATGATGGAATCCTAGAGAAATCGAGGGAACTCCTCAAATATTATAGGCATACATGTAGCGATTTTGATATTTTCATCAATAATGCAATCATTTGCACTCAGAAAGTATCATTTGGTGAAGTGGAACTGATGAAGAAGACCACAATGGCCACTGGAACCCGAAATAAAACAATCTATCCTAGTCGTGTTTGGGCTTATTGGAATTGTCATAAGATGTACTTTGGCTATAAATGATTTTCATATTAATTGGAGGTACCTACCAAAACCAAAAAGAGAAAAATAAAAAACTTTTTAACAAAAAAAAACAAACCGACTTCCAAAACAAAACACTTCAAAGAGAAAAATAACTTTCTTTTCCGGAGTCGGTGTCGAATAACGGAAAATAATGGGTACAAAAGACACCGACTTCGGAAAAGAAAGTTATTTTTCTCTTTGAAGTGTTTTGTTTTGGAAGTCGGTTTGTTTTTTTACCCTTTGGTTACGGAACCCAAAATATAAACAATGTTATTTTAAATTAATAAATAAGTAATGTCAAAGTAAACTTGTTATAATGGGAAAATCAAACAGAACTTTTGCACCCCACGTTGAAGTCACACTTACGATCATGAGACCATCAATGCAAACAGAAGATAATAGAAATTTCACGATTACCTAATTTCAAAGTGTTACACGACTTTATCACTTCTTGAACTCATGTTAAACTTGATAAAATAGTTAGCAACCCAGGTTACTGGCTTTTTTAAATAGACCAACGTATTTTTGACGTCAGAATATATCTCTTACGTAGCGATTAGAGAATTTATATTTATTTTATGTATTAGATAACGTTATGACAAATTTAACCCAATGATAATAATGTGACAAAGGTGGTGTTTTTTGTATTTTTTGAGGAAAACACGATAGGAATTATCAGATGATTTATTTAATCGGTACAGAAATGTTATGCAAGGTTAGGTTAGAATATTATATAGATATAAAAATATTAGCTGGTGACATAAGTGAAGAGAACTTAATATAAACCTATGAAAAATTGTTTTCATAGAGAAGGGACACAGATTAGGCCAGAAATGTGCATACCTGAATAGCAAAATCACCCAAGTGCTGATGTTTTTTTACATGAGCATGATTGGCTGAGGATCAAATTCGGGGACGAGCTAATGGAGAAGCCTTTATCCAGCCTGCTGATAAAGAAAAATGATGCATACTAATATTACTTTTATTAAATAGTAATGCGAAAGTAACTCTGTTTGTCTGTCTGTTACCTTTTCACGCTTAAACCACTCAACCGATTTACCATTTACAACCAAAATTTGGTATGGAGATAGAATGGAATAGAATGGAATATAATAGAATATAATGGAATAGAATGGAATATAATGGAAAAGAATAGAATAGAATAGACTAGAATACAATAGGATAGAATGGATTAGAGTAAAATAGTCTAGAGTATAATAGACTGGAATGGAATGGAATATAATGGATTAGAATAGAATAGAAAATACTAGAGCACAATAGAATAGAATGGAATTAAAATATACTTTATTGTACACCATAAGAGTTACACATCTCTTAAGAAAATAGTACATTATGGTACAAGTGTGTAATGTTGGTGCTTACCGCTGAGGCCCCATTGAGGCCCGTTTATCCCCCATTAACCCGAGCCGTTAGGTGAGGGTCTTAAGAGAGCCGAGGAAGGTAATCATCAATACACACGTGTATCATACGACGTTTTTCAACACACTTGTGAAGAAAATAATACTAAAAAATCATTTCCAACAGTGAAAACGAGTTGTGATTTTTTTTTCGGAATGGCGGGAAAAATTAATCAGTTTTCCTATGCGCGCGCATCTAACCATGGCCACAGATTACTAAATAGTTTCTACCATGGCGATCGGCCATAGACTAAAAATAATGAGTAATTTTTTTTTGGCTATTCGCGAATAACTTTTTAGCCACGTACAAAATGGGGAATATCAAGTTTTTTTTATTACAGACAAAAACAAAAGTTATATTTAAGTGAAAGTTTTATTTAATAAACACGTACAAGTTGAAATTATCTATTTAAATACGAAGTTGCATAAAATGTGTTACATTTGTACTATTGAGCACGATCTTTTTTGTATCGAAACTTTTTTAAGAACAAAGCAACTCAACCAATAAATTAAAAAAAAAACACTTTATCTCACTTGTGAATAATAGTAATGAAAAAGTCACAGTTTGATAACAGGTGTCATTATGTGCCTAATTGCGGTGAAATTAGAACCACTTTATGAGCAAGTGTGTTGAAAACTTAATTATACGGGTACAAAGGCGGATGGTTAGAGACAGTTTGACGCCTTGGGAAGGACATAAGTTAGTTTTTATCCCGGAAATCATTCATGGATAATAGCAAGGAATCGATAATGGTTATTTATCAATTATAAAAGTCATATTTTTGTAAGAATCCATAACCATATAATATTCAAGAACTGGATTACAAGTGCTAAACCGATGATGCAAGTACATAATATCTGTGACGCATGACCAACGTCAGCACCAAAGAATTTTATATTTTGTTTCTTTTAACCTGATAACAACTGTGACTTAATGATATTATTTTGGTTACGGATACGTTTATCTTTGTCTTATCTTATTGCTGCGAGTAAGCGGATAAAAATAAGTATTATGAAATTCGATGTTTTCGTTTGTATGTGTGAGTTAATCTCGGCAAGTGCTGCGCCTATTGTAATGTGATTTTCATCATGAATTCTCTATAGGGCAATCTATAGTGTAGTAAAAATCAAACTTTTGAAAATTCATTCAACCAATCACAGCAGATAACGTGTGCTTGACAATTTGTCACATTAATTCTCTGATAATTTTAAGCTGGGAAACGGGGTAACTACCTTAACTAAGGCATGCAAACAGTTTAGCTATAATAATAAAGACCCATTTAATATAAATGATTAAAGCATTCAATTAAATCAATACAAATTTACCATGTCAAGATCAAATTCAGTAAATAATTTGGAATAGGCAATACAACAAGCTACTTTTCCGAATGGACGGTAGAATCAATTATTTTAACTTTGAATTTGTATTTTAGACGCTCAAAAGTGCCGCTTAATGGCCTGGAATATTTGTCTTTAAATAGCTTTTTTTAAATAAATACGCTGTTTAAAAATTATACTTATTTACTTTGGGAGTTATCATCATCATCAAACCAGCCGGAAAACATCTATGCTGGACATAGGCCTTCATCAAGTGTCACCACATCAAGGTCATGTGCGTCTCGCATCCAGCGAATTCCCCCGGTCGTTACCAGGTCTTCGGTCCACCTAGTGGGAGGGCTTCCAACGCTCAGTCTTCCGGTTCGCGGTCGCCACTCCTGAACTTTGCGGCCCTATCGACCATCGGGAACATTGAGGTTGCTTGCTGTCTTTAAAAACCTACATCATGTGAAGAGCTTTGAGATCATTATAACTAATTTATCTATACTTCTATATTTATGCTATATTTAATTAAAATTATAAAGAGGAAAGATTTGTATTTTTGTTTGTAACGAATAAACTTAAAAACCACAGGAACGATTTCAAAAATTCTTTCACCGTTGGGAAGCTACACTATCCCCGGGTGAAATAAGCTAATTTTTATCCCTGTATTCCCACGGGAACGGGAACTACGCGAGTGAAACCGCGAGTCGTCCGCTAGTCACACATAAAAATCTTAGGAAGATTAAGATTTCACTCGAAATATCTACAGATACTTCTTTCATAAACGAAGATTTCTAAAAATCCAAAACTGTTGATTTTGAATCTAAAAAAAAACATAAGTGGGACGATAAATATGATTCAGTTCAATAAAACATGTAAATAAATTCACAAAAAAATATTATTTATGTACGAAAAACTATCAATCTGCTTAATAAGGTATGACGGTGTTTAGGAGGCCTTCAACCATTGTATGAAGCTATGATTTATTTTGTTAGATAACCCTAATGATAAGGTCGCTTACACGTTTCACGTATGTTAGTACCGTTTTGAGGCTCCAAGAAAAATCGTGTAGGTACATAAGATGTGTAATAAAAAAAGTATGAATGAACTGTATTTTTGTCACAGATTATATCTGTATCCGGTTTGAAATGTATAGTTTATGTAGTAGAACAAAATATGAGATATTACCACGACTGGGGACTTACTGGGTGTTAGTTTTTAAAGATATATTCTGAAAATTATTTTGGAAAGGATTGTCGATGCATTTGTCTTTGTTTCACTTAGAAATTACATTGGAGACTGAAAAATTCAAGTTTAATTTTCTATACATAACACTTAAACTAATTTATAATAAGGTGATGTTTGCTTATATATTGGTAAATAATAATTTGTGGAAAGCAAGATAAATTACCGTCGAAAGTCATAGGCTACTCGAACTCTACTTTTAACTCGAATAAACTGCATGTATACTTTAGAAGTTATAGGTTAGGTTAGGTTAGGTTAAGACGGGCTGGTGTCCGCAACTCCACGTCTAAGCCCGTATTTTGCGTACGGGTGAAGAAGAAGTTATATTACTTATACCACCAAAGGAATCACGTTTTTTTTAACTTCAGATACGAGAGGGAAGCTGTGGGAAAAATCAAGCCCTATATATAATCCGATAAGTAATGCCATCACCGCAAACTACCATTATCCTGGTGCCGTCCCACGCAAAAAAAGAAAGAATTTTCTATCGGAAAATCCCATTTCACTTCTGTTGATTATGATGCCTAATCAAGTTGCCATCGGTACATGGTGGTCACCCACCCGTACGCACTAAATGTTTTGGAAATACTTTCATTATGCATACAACTAAGGAGTGACATTCCCTGCCGGACTCTGTGTTTCCTGATAGCTACAACCTGAGGGTCTTTAAGCCAAGAGTGAACAGGTTACTTCTAGGCAAGCATGCTTCACCGTGGACCTCAACATCGCTTACCATCAGATGAGATAGTGGTCAAAAGTGAGCCTATAAAAAAAGTTATAGTTGCCAAAGTTGTAGCAATTATCCATTCTTATCTTCAAAAATAATTTGACCGGCCCCGACCCCTACTTATGTAGGTACTAACAATACTGACACTAACTAATGTATTTCGAAAATGAAATCTTCTCATTACATTACAAAAAGATTACAAAGAACAATATGTATGTTTTCATGTAATTTGTGACATGACACAATATTGTCCTTGAGATTCGTGCTTTGTAGTCTCATTTATGAACTTTGTGAGTTCATGGCGCCTTTTCAGATAGGTCTTTGTTCTGTGGGCTGCTAAATGGTACTGAAAAAGCTGTATTTTTATATTAGAAATAGTCTCGTTATATCAAAGAGCTGCTCGATTAATTTCTGTGTGATTAAGTTACATTTGCCAAGAGCTGCTAGATTCTACGAATATTCGAATATACGAATTCTCAAAGCAAAAAAATAAGTGTATGGGGTTGATATACGTTGGGTATCAGTATGTCATGTTAGAATGTCTTCTTATCTAGAGCCCCAGGAGATCTGGACAGTCCATGGATTGTCCAGATTCCATGGATTGGTGGCCATTTTTCTCACAATATGGAAACATCGAAACTTTCGTTCCCCGAAAGAAATTCGAAGAAGAATCTCTATAGAACACTGATGTTTGCTGTCATAGAACCAATTATGGTTTAAGCTCACCTTTGTACATAAGCTGTCCTATTGTATTTGTTTTGTGAACAATAAAGAATATGAATATTATGAAAATTATGTGTGTTTTTCTTTCTCAAAATAATTAGATATCATGATCTCTTGTAAGACTAGATAGAGGAGGAGGAGATCGTGGCTAAATAATAACAGCCGCATGGGTTGATCTTCAAGGTTAAGCAACGCTTGACGAGGTCGGTCCAGGGATGGGTGACCATTACAAACAGCCTCGGAAAGCACGTTACGCCGTTGGTCCCGGCTGTCATTTGAAGATCTTTGACAGTCTTCACGGGTAGTCAGAAGCTTGAGATCTGACACCTGTCTTGCCAAGGGGTATCGTGTTACCCAGTTACTGGGTTGTGGAGGTCAGATAGGCAGTCGCTCTATGTGAAACACTGGTACTCAGCTGAATCTGGTAAGACTGGAAGCCGACCCCAACATAATTGGGAAAAGGCTAGGCAGATAGTTTGATTGAACTCTTGTAAGACTAGATGTATCAACGTAACTGAAGCAAAAGGATAAAATATGTATCGTAGAAGGTGGCGTTCTGTAGCTTCTGCCTACCCACATGGAAAAACGCGTGAGTTTATGTAAGTATCATGATCGCAACGGTCATCAATATTTTATCGTGCATTACAGTCCAATTTCTACAAAGTAGTCAACCAGTAAGCCCTTATTCCATTTTATGACTAGTTCATGGTGATCAGACATGAATTTCGTAATTTCGCCAAATGTTATCGTCCTAAACGTGACTGATAAAACAAGTGATTACAGTTAGAAAGGTGACATAATAATGTTTACTTGCGTGTAATCTTTTCTAATCAGTAATTTGGACTTTGCCCCTGAAAGTAAAAAAAGCATTGGTTACCTAGGCCTACGAACGGCTAACAAGAGAAAATGATAAATCAATCTTAATAAATTCAAGACGCCGCATTATGTCATGTTATCACGTTCTAGATAAATACCAAAGGGCCCAAACAACAGCAGCAACCACTACGCAGAAAACAACTAAGAAACAACAAGCAACAAGCTCGTAGATTTTTACGATGTGACGAAGTAGTTTTGTGTTTGGACCCTAAGCAACAACAAGCAACAAGCTAGTAGATTTTTAGGATGCGACGAAGTAGTTTTGATTTTTACCCTAAGCAACAACAAGCAACAAGCTCGTAGATTTTTACGATGTGACGTAGTAGTTTTGATTTTTACCCTAAGCAACAACAAGCTAGTAGATTTTTACGATGCGACGAAGTAAGTAGTTTTGATTTTTACCCTAAGCAACAACAAGCAACAAGCTAGTAGATTTTTACGAAGCGACGAAGTAGTTTTGATTTTTACCCTAAGCAACAACAAGCAACAAGCTAGTAGATTTTTACGATGCGACGAAGTAGTTTTGATTTTACCCTGAGCAACAACAAGCAACAAGCTAGTAGATTTTTACGATGCGACGAAGTAGTTTTGATTTTTACCCTAAGCAACAACAAGCTAGTAGATTTTTACGATGCGACGAAGTAGTTTTGATTTTTACCCTAAGCAACAACAAGCAACAAGCTAGTAGATTTTTACGATGCGACGAAGTAAGTAGTTTTGATTTTTACCCTAAGCAACAAGCTAGTAGATTATTACGAAGCGACGAAGTAGTTTTGATTTTTACCCTAAGCAACAACAAGCAACAAGCTAGTAGATTTTTACGATGCGACGAAGTAAGTAGTTTTGATTTTTACCCTAAGCAACAACAAGCAACAAGCTAGTAGATTTTTACGATGCGACGAAGTAGTTTTGATTTTTACCCTAAGCAACAACAAGCAACAAGCTAGTAGATTTTTACGATGCGACGAAGTAGTTTTGATTTTTACCCTAAGCAACAACAAGCAACAAGCTAGTGGATTTGTACGATGCGACGATGTAGATTTGTGTTTGGATAAACAACAAGCAACAAGCTCGTAGATTTTTACGAAGCAACGTCGCACCGCAGTTTTGTGTTTGAGCCCTAAGCAACAACAACCAACAAGCTCGTAGATTTATACGATGCAATTTATGTTTGGGCCCAAAGGTCATCACTTGTCTAGAACCACCTAGATCAATTTCTATATCGAACCCAAAAAGTAGAAGTGTCTTAAATAAAACCCCAGAAAAAAACAATCAAAGAATAAAAAAAAGATCACAATGCTTGGCAGGAGTATTAGCGATTTAAGTTAAGGTAGATATAGCAGACAAAAAGACGTTTCTGCCTACCCCGTTGACGATATTATCAAGTCTTCTACCTTCCCATGCGATAGACTTCGCTATTTTAATCGTACGCTGAAAACCACGTGGCAATTAACAATGAAATCATCCACAACCAACGAAAAAAAAAACCCACTATACCACCGACATTGAAAACCATCTAATCACGCCTTTACTATCCGTAAATTAAAAAAGTTTCAGCTACCCTATTTGTCCTCATTAGAACACACACATACACATTTATTTTCAGCCTATAGGTACACGCTTATCACTGTGTGCGTCTGTGTATGTATAGAGAATAGACGTATACCGATGTCGAGAAGCCTTTGTATGTGTGCGTGCGTACTTCGGGTCGTCGAACTGCGAATTTTCGGCGGTACACCCAAATTGCACAATTCTACGCGTGCTGATGAAATTACCACCGTAAATAGACCTTAGATTTTGAACTGTTTTAAAATTTTTAGAGGTCTGGTGAAGGTGGTTACAGTATTTGTTTATGAATGTTAAATGTTTAGGTTCGTGTGAGAATCGAGGTTTTCCTAATTTGTCGTTAGGTGGCGTTTGCGTAGAAATTATGGGACTAATGACCTCAAATGACCTTAAAATATTTTTTCCATTTTTCTTTATTATTTCGCATTATCATGCTGTGGTATCATTGCCTATATTATTTATTATCATTTCGTGTAGATTATAATCCATTATTGATTACAGCGACAATTACGCAATAGCACAAAAAGATAACACTCAAAGAACAAAGAAAAATAAATATTATTTTTTCACCAAATGTGCTATCTCTAAGGAAAAGGGTTCATTGGCACCAAAACACTTTCATTTGGCGAAAAAAGATAGGAATCTGCAAGTATCTGTACCTTTTCAGAGTTTTATCAACTTAGTGGGAAAACATAGTTTTTTGGCAGTATGATATTATGAACAGTGGTGGCTCAATGTTAACAAGTTGTAGGTCGTAGGTTCGAACCCAGTCAGGCGCTTTACTTGGTGTAAATCATTTCTGAAATCATTACCACTGCTCCCAAAAAGGTGAAGGAAAACATCGTGAGGAAACCGGCATATCCTAGACCAAAAATGCATGTGACATCCTCCAACCCGCACTGGGCCCGCGTGGTGGATTACAGCCCATTCCCTCTCACAAATATTTGAGTGGGGCTCCCATACAACAAACGTGATTTATTTGCCGTTTTTTTGTGATGATGGTACGGAACCCTTCGTGCGCGAGTCCGAGTCGCAACTGGCCGGATTTTTTTTTCTTTTGCATTTACTGATTACAAACTTTTTTACATACTTAGATGACATACATTACGAATTTTTTTTGTTAATTTCTTGTCCGTTCTTCTCCATAACAAGCAACTTTTCCGAATGGACGGTAGAATCAATTATTATCAACATTAAATTTATATTCTTGTCGTTCAAAAGTGCCGCTTATTGGCCTAGTTGAAACAAAGAATTTTTGTCTTTGTCTCGTCTTGTCTAGCCCGTATTGTCTCACTGCTGGCTAATACCTCCCTGTTCTCTTTCGACCTCTTTCTGTTCAGAGCAACCAAGGACCAATCTTTGTGAAAAGACCCCAGAACATACCAATTCTATAGGCTATAGTTAAATAAGATTAAAATGAAACATTTTCCTTTAAATCAAAAGAACGTTCAATGATGCAAAAAATTATCTGTCCATTATTGTCCATACCAGAAAATTGGGGCCCAAAATTATTAAACACCGAAACTTAAATCAACGTTATTTCATAATCTTGTGACACAAAACTCAAACTAGAGTTCATTAACATCTGTATTAGCAACAGTGTTATAAAACAACGTTGTTGCGTGCCTAAGCCTTATCACTTTCACATGATAAGGCACCAGACATCTAGGTTCGCGTAATCATTCCATGAACTACATGATAAAATGTTAGAGAAAAAATTAGGCTGCCATTTATTCCTAATTAAAAAAAACAAAGAGCAATCTTCATCATCATATCTTCTTCTTCAACCCGTATCCACTCAATGCTGGGTGTAGGTGTCCTCCATTGCCTGCTACTTTGACCAGGTAGGTCTTTCGAGTTCGTGAACTGCCTACGATCCTATGGTCAGTTTTTGCCTCCACATCTGGTCTTTCATTGTCATCATAACAGTCGAAAGACTTTCAAGTCACTGTTGAATATAGGCCTCTCTCAAACTTCACCATATATACCGTGCTTCTAGCATCCAGCGTACTGTATCTTTGTTGTTGTTCACCAAGAGCTATACCAAACTACACCATGTATAACACTGATATTCAGCTAAATCTGGTTGTACTGGAAGTCGATCGGAAGATAGTTGGAAAACAGCTTTGCAGATGAAGAAATAAACAAACAAATTACTATAGTAGTTTTTTCCGTCACGCTATGGGCAGGCAGCCTGGATACCAACCTTGCTGGCTGGCTCTTTTCGCTGGCATCAGTCTAGTAAAATAATAAACTTGGGTTGATGATGAAGAAGGGTGATTCCAACAACTGACAAACCTGAAAAATGTAACCTCAATAGTCCTAAGAAAGGCTACTAAGTATGAGGCTATATCTTTGTTTCATGCTTCACATTCATATTTGACCACCTTTTTAACCGACGTCTTCATACAAACTTCCAATCTACACTACATACAACGTTTCTTACAAAACCAAACCAACACAATAACTATTAAAGCAATTTCATAACGTTTGTCAAACATTAAAAAGCAGTTGCCAAAGCAACTTAGAATCAAGGCCCTCTGTACCAACTGCGACGGTTTCGCAAAACTTGCAACTGGTTTCACGCTGTAAGTTACAAGACAGATGTAGCTATGTCGAAAACAATTAAAAAAATAACTATAGTTAAGTAAAACTGTGTAGTAATAATTCCCATCAGACGTTGACAAAAAGTTGTAATCGTCGCTTGAAGTAACCATCTTGATTTGACGCCAGATTTGGGATGAGAAATCTGATTACATGCAAATTGTTGTTTGGAGATGTGTAGCAATTTTTGTGTACGATTTTGAAATTGTTACTGTATTAAGTCGTTTGAAATCTATTGACAAATGCAATGGGTATTGTAAGTCTTAAAATACATTGATTGAATCGTTGAATTGTTGAACCTAGGGTAGGACGTCCTACCACGGGTGTCATACACGGGGTCGTCTGGCACCCATGTGCTGGTTTGTTCCCTGGGGTGGTCACGGGGCACAGTGTATTCTGGTGCGCCGGTGATGGGGAGTACTCTCCAGAGGAGGGTCCGGTGACGGACAGCCGCGGCGGGTTCGCGGTGAGTGCTAAGGCGTACCCGTATACCAGCCATAAGCGGCACAGGAGGACACCGTGGAGTTTTAGTGGGTTAGAGTCCCACATGACTGCGCTATCTCCCCGTAGTAGCGCAGTATGCATGAGGATTTCTCCACGCAAAAAAAAAAGGGTAGGACACCCTCAGGTTAGGTAGAACGATGATCTTAGCTGGGTGAGAGACTCGAAGAATCGATTTTAGTTACAGTAGTGGACAAAATTGTATGTTTTTCATTAAAGAAAATAATGGAAAACGTAGGAGATCCAGAGTTAGCCGCCTCTTGTGTCAGTTACGTATGAGAAAAATATGGATATATTCTCTTTAAAAAAAAGTCGACTAGACCTTCCAATTCGAATTCTTCGTCAAAATATGTTAAACTAGCGGATGCCTCGCGGTTTCACCCACGTAGTTCCCGTTCCCGTGGGAATACAGGGATAAAAAGTAGCCTAAGCCACCCGGGGATAGTGTAGCTTCCCAACGGTGAAAGAATTTTTGAAATCGGTCCAGTAGTTTTCAAGTTTATTCGTTACATACAAAAATACATCTTTATAATATTAGTATAGATATAGATGATGTAGAAATAAAATACTTACTCGGTAAATAAGCAATTTTAATTTTCAGTTTAACTTACATTCATTTCCATAATTAAATTTAAATGGAGGTGTATTGCATAATTTTGTGGATTCATTTGTTTCTTGACAGCCAGCATGGTTTTGCACTTCAACGATTGTTGAGATTCTAAGGGCGATAAAAAATAATATTGATTTATGGTTTCAACTATCTCCTTATATTTATCTGACCCAAAACAATATATCAAAGACAGTCAAATTTAATAATCACTAATGAGATATCAAATTAAAACGCATCAACAACAAATGCCAGATTTTCTACAAATACATAAAGATCTATTTGAATAAAAGTGGGCGTTGTACCACGCAAAAATCATTGCCCCCAACTGACCAGACTGTTTGACCGCTCACTTGCCTTCAAAACCCCCTTGTTTGCTGATAAATGTAGGGTGTACGAGAGGGCTGGAAGGTCTTTCTAGCTGGCTGATCAATTTTCCTAAAAGAAAAACGCCCGAAAATATACGAACATTCGTTGAACTATCGTGAAGGTCGTGTAGCAAGGTCAGCGGCCCCGCGGCGGTCGATGAACGCGCGGCCAAAACATTAGACGAGCGAAAAAAATATGGCCGATTTGTACTAGTGCTTTCGTCATTGATATTTATATTATCGCTAACTGTTTTTATGTCATTTGATGTAATTAATTGGTGTTGAACTTTTGAATTGGGTGTGATTAAAATTGATGCTAGTATGAGTAATAAAAAGTTGAATTTTGTAACCAAATATTTGGCGAAGTGTATGTTTTCAGACGCAAATATTACGGCCCTTAAAAACAAGTCAATAACCTACCATATCATTGCAGACAAATCCATAACCAGTGCTAATAAACTCAAGGTCGAAACTGCACAAAAATATCACCGAAACAAAAAGGTCATATCTCCAAAAATCGATATCACGCCGACATAGGCCGTCTGATAATCGCTTAGGACTTTTTGGTTCGGAGACGTTTGGCTATGACCTGATGAGGAGACGGTTGGTGAACTAACAGAGGCCGGTGACCGATGGGTTGGTGACGTCATCAAATTATATTGTTTTGTTTTTGTTGGCTTATGTATGGGTTTGTAGATATAAGACATTCGCCTACGGGCTTACGAACTTCGGACGATATGAATGACATTGGGAGAGAGTCATGTCTCTTGGACTTGTGATGTCATTGTCTTTTGTGTGGAGTGACGTAGCCGCGCAGGTGGGATTTTTATGACTTGTCTATAGCTTGGCAGATTCGTACGTGACACCCCCAATGTCCGCACGGGTGGCGGGGAGCGTTACAACCCAATGACGTGACGGCGCGTTGACGCGACGACCGACGCTCGGGTCAGGTGACACTCGTCCCGCGCGCACGTTTTACCACCCCCGCTGCCTTACGTCCCTAGCGCCCGCGTACCATGAAAGTGTCAAGAACGAATTTGCAAAGCTGTAGTAGTCTCTAGATCGTGTGAAATGTGACTTGGTATATTCCATTTGGTTTTTTTTTGTAGCAGCCTGCAGTGTGGGCCTGGTTAAAATAATGAATGCGGAATCTACCAACCCGCACTGGACTGGCGTGATGGATGAGGGCCCACACAGAGTGGTGTCCCAGCAATGGGAGCATTATAAGCTAATTATTTTATGCGTGTTATGTTATATGGCGAAATGAGGGAATACATACTTATTTATTTATTACTTCATGCACATAAACGTACCTACAGAGGTGGACTTAATGCCTTACGCATTTTCTACCAGGCGACCTTTAGATTATGCAGAGACAAATAGTGGTGTGTGCAACATTGAAAGTAAATCACGACAAGGTAGGTTTATTCAAATACAAAAATCATACTATAAAATACATCTATTTCTATACTTAATATTATAAAGAGAAAAGATTTGTATTTTTGTATGTAACAAATAAACTTAAAAACCACTGGATCGATTTCAAAAATTCATTCACCGTTGGTAAGCTACACTATCCCCGGGTGACATAGGCTACTTTTTATCCCTGTATTCCCACGGGAACGGGAACTACGCGGGTGAAACCGCTAGGCGTCTGCTAGTACAAAATATATTTAAACAAATAAACTAAATACACGAATATACTTAAACACAAACCCTCCCATCTCCTTATATACATCCCTGCCTGATCTTTCAGAGGAAGCAAGCATGACGATTTGTAGTGTTGTAAAATTTTAAATGTTTCACTTCAACCGTTTGTTTTTAAGCAACGGGCAGTAATAAGAACAGAATACAAAAAAAATACTTTTTTAAATTTAGAACTACACATGCTAGACTATTATGCTGACCATACTTCAACGTCAATCGCTCTATTTGTCTGTCAGTACTTAATCTGTTTGTTCATCAACGACTTCGCTGAATTGAGACTAATAATAATCTTGTTTGAATACTCTTTTAAGATTAGCTGTAGTAAAATAAACAGCAAAAAGTTGCCGTCCTATGTAGATTACGTTTTGAAAAGTTGACGTAATAATGTTGATTATTTTAGCGGCTCTTGATCTTAAGGTTGCCCTAATCAATGGCACGAACTATTTTGTGGGTGGGGTTAAAATGCATGTTGTCTCATCCGGCAATACGTGAAGGAGATAGATGCTGTGATGAGCAGTAAGACGCTAGTGCCCGTATGAATACACACTCATGGTATAAAAATAATAAATACATGATGACCTAGAACGAAAAGGAGCGCACGGAATTTTATAATCAGACCTTAGGAAGTATGAGTATCATGAAAAAACTACTGAATCTATTTATTTAAAATAAAATTATATGCATTTTTATCTGCTGTTTTGCAATTTTCCTTATAATTATGGTATTTTCCTCCGTCCAAAGATGCGTTGAAATCAGTGTTGAAATATGGAACTTTCGACGCTCATAACTTTCAAATACACTTATCTTTTACTTTTTTGTTTACATACAGGGCTAAATAATGATGAGACAAATAGATATTTTATTTTTATTTTGAGCGTACTCCATCAAACAGTTGATTAGATTAGATTAAGACGGGCTGGTGTCCGCAACTCCACGTCTAAGCGAGTATTTTGCGAACAAAAAAAAAAAAAAAAGTTGAGTAATCACCATACTACGCGTTTGCGATTACGATTATCAAAAGCACAAAATGTTTGGGATTGACCACGGGATATTTTGGTAGCGCATCTCAATCGCATACATTAGGACTTTTTGGCAATCGTTATCACTTATAAGATGTCACTTTGGCTTTATATTATGTGACATTAGGAAGAATTAATTCGAAAAAACGGGTAAGTACGGTTGTTTAATACAGAAATAGTCAAATAAAACTATTTTTATTTAGATTCCCTGTGGTTTTTCTGCCTCTATTAACTGCTATTTCTATTTTAAACGTATTTGTTTTGACGATATATTTAGAAAATCAAAGTAATTTAGACAGTTGAAAAATTGCTGAAATCTTTTAAATGGTTCGTATGTCAGTGGGTGGTCATGAATAAAGGCGTAACTGAGTAAAACGTTGAATGGCACGAACGGCCACATGAACACATGGCGTGAACGTTGGCTACTTCTATAAGTTAATCACTACATAATTAAGAAACAACTGGCTTTTGCCAGCGGCTTCGCCTGCGTGAAAGTTGAAAATTATCCCGAGGGAACATATTCTCGGGATAAAAGTAACCTATGTGCTATTCCTGACTAAAATCTATCCCTGTGCCAAATTTCATTGACGTTTGAGCGTGAAGAAGTATCAAACATACAAGCACACAAACTCACTCACAAACTTTCGCCTTTATAATATTAGTGTGAAGTCCCACACCGCGTCCATGCGCGATAAATTCAAAAATTACTGAAAGGATTTGCCCGCAGTTTTCACCAATGGAAAGAATGAGAAATGTGAAAGGTTTTAGTCTATAATTTTTCACGGGCGAAGCTGCGTGGTTCGCTAGTATATTCATACGTATGGGTATGGCATGCTTCATAAGCAATCACAATAATCAAGAAAAAGTAATGGCATGGAATAAACTCTGGAGGATATGTCTAGTTGATGTCGAAATCTCTTCTAAAATTAGAAACTCGCTGGTTAACCCCAGAGCACTCAAAATGCATTATTGACCTTATTATAAATGACAATGATAAATTATTTTATTTCTGTAAGTTGGTTTGTACAAACACTTTTACATGTCCATCATATTTTTTAAACTAGATGATGTCAAAATTCAATTCAAAAAATTCAAATTCAAAAATTCAAATTCATTTATTTGCCAGAATGTAGGTTTACAAAGTATGATCTTAAATCTATGACGGTCCCTTTACCATTAAATATGGTGTGCAAATATTTAATTTTAGCTTGTACTATCATCTAAACGTATCTTTAATAAATTAAGAAAATAGACAGTAATAACAAAGATCTCATGCATTAGGATTTTATGGAACAAATTAATTAATTGATGTCAGAGTTACATTATTATACCAATGTCAGTTCAAACAATGTCGAATCAAGAATAAAATTATAAATTATTGTAAATTTAATTGATAATGTCATAACTATTATAAGAATATCTTAAATTTAATTGTTAATGTCATAAACTGTTATAAAAAATATTGTAAATTTAATTGATAATGTCATAAACAATTTTAAATAATAAAGTAAATTGGTAACATCACAACTATTTTATTGTCAATTGTCGGCGTTTCCTATCTGACTACTCTCGAGAAGAAAGGCCGAAACAAACTCAGAGGTTACAAAATCGGTTACAAAGTCCAGACAAAATCTTGATAACGGTAAGATTTTGTCTGGACTCCTCTTGATCGAAGACGAAAAAGAATGCCAATAGCCTTGTAAAATTTGATTATAACAATGGCACAGATAATTTAATACTAGTTACAGATGCCTCATTCCATACAAAGAAACCGTGCCACGTAATTAGCGTTTTTCATCTGATTATACCAATTATTATTTGTAAATCGATCGCGTTCGGTTCCGTTCCACAGCGATAGATAGATATTGATAGATAAATCAAATAATCAGTACAATCAGTACTGTACCGTATACTGTACGGTAGGTTTCGAAAATTTGATTATTATCATAGAGTATATTGGTTCTATTCAAAACCTGAGTATATGGTTCATAGTGGAACCAGTGCTAAAACTCTGAATTTTAGACAGCCAAATACACCCATATTTTTTTTTTGTAAAATATAGATTTTGCACCTACAACCATATTCCCTCCAAGAGTCAAATTTCTGAAAGTCTGCCAAAGCTTTTGTATTATTTCAACGAGGACTCAAATGTGTTACAAAATAGATTAATTTGTTAAAACAATACTATTAACATTCTTCGACTTTGTTTATTATGGGAATACAGTTTCGTATTGTTGTGAAAACTAATCTGTCTCATCTTATTAAAACGTGTTAAGTTTCTTTAAAATGTTAAAAGTATTAAAATGGAGATGGATCTTTATTAATGTTTTTGTAATCATGATTTCTGTATGCAAGTGTATTTATACCCATTCTAACCAATGCCAATTACACAGACAAATCTAACTAGATAACGCAAGTCCCTCCATCTGTATGAAAACCAAGCGTGCCACTATTACACACAATTCAAAAACGAATTTACTTACCAATGAAAGAAAACATTTCCAATGCCTCGGGCAACATTTTCTATACAGTCTTTACAGCTCAAGATGGTATAAAAAGCCATTTTTAGGGTTCCGTACTCAAAGGGTAAAAACAGGACCCTATTACTAAGACTACGCGGTCCGTCTGTTTGTCTGTCACCAGCCATCATGAACCGTGATAGCTTGACAGTTGAAATTTTCACAGATGATGTTATATCTTCTGTCGTACTTTTACTCCGTTTTTTGACACGCGAAATACATACAATCGCGTCATCTAGTTAGATTTATATCTGTTGCCAATCTTAAGTCAATGATATTAATACGCCAAATAACGATTAAAGGTTATATTAACTAATACCATAATATACCAATCCAATGTTCCAATCCAAGGACAAGAGGACACTGAGAGGGAGATGTCAATGTAACCATATAAACTTGTGTTCTTTTATAATAAAGGGCAGTATAGCAACAGCATTCGTTGTATCACTTACTCCTAATATCACTCATCCGTACATGGCGACCGTGACAGGAACTGCCCCAATTGCGTACCCAGATGCATCGGTTTGTACTATGAATTGATTTAGTTCTGAGAAATCTGGGTACTGTAGGATTGGCGGTGACATCATACTCTGTTTTAGAGTTTCAAATGACGTTTGACAGTTGCTATCCCAGTTGAATTTAGTGTTTTTCTTACTTAAAAGGTTTAAATGATAGGCTTTGTCGGCAAAGTGGTCTATAAATTTTCTATAGTAGTTTGCAAAAGCAACGAAGCGTATCCCCTCGTCACTAAAACCTCTACAGAAGTAGCACGCACCTTCGTGGATAACTTCATACTTCAACATGGCATCCCGAGGGACATAGCTACCGACAGAGGCACAGAGTTCATGTCCGAGACCGTGACACAGGTTTGTGAATTACTACATATTAAAAAGTTAAACTCAACTGCGTATCATCACCAAAGCATCGGAGCGCTAGAGAACTCGCATAAAAATCTAGGTGCATTTTTGCGAATCCAAGCAGAAGGAAAACCCGAATTATGGAGTACTTGGTTACCATTCTGGTGCTTTGCTTATAATACGACAGTTCACTCGTCAACAAAATTTACACCATTCGAACTCGTATACGGTAGAAAGTGTAACTTGCCCAATAATTTGGAAAAGTGTGTAGAGCCTCTATATAATTACGACAGTTACCCGCTTGAACTTAAGTACCGCCTACAGGTTTCTCAAACCGAAGCGCGGGAAAATTTGATAGCCAATAAAATAGGCAGAAAAAGTAGATACGACCAGCATGTAAATCCAATACGCTACAAGCCAAACGATCAAGTTTTAATTAAAAATGAAACTGGCAATAAACTTCAACAATTATATTCTGGACCTTACAAGGTGATTAGAGATTTGTCACCAAATGTTGAGGTCAATTATAAGGGAAAACCCGACATTATTCACAAAAACAGAACGAAACCGTATCATGTTTAAGATAAAAACAATAAGACAATTAATTACCAATGCTATAAGCACTTAACAATAGCTATTATACAGGTCAGCAGAAAACGGAGACGAATAATAAGCGCCAGCTGTGCGCTCATAGGTACTCAGGGATTGATTGTTATTATAAGTATGTAACTACTTATTATTGTATAACTTTGTATACCAAACATAACGAACATATGTACTACGATTATGTTATAACTATATTTTATACGTGTTAGCCTAAGAGTATCAATGTTTAATTTGTGCTTATATTGTATCCATGCAATAAAATAAAAGTAAACTTTTATTTTATTTTAGTTTTAGGGAGGAGATGAGAGGGAGATGTCAATGTAACCATATAAACTTGTGTTCTTTTATAATAAAGGGCAGTATAGCAACAGCATTCGTTGTATCACTTACTCCTAATATCACTCATCCGTACAACACCTAAAAAAATAGTAGAAATTTCAGAGCACAAAAGAAAAATAACTGGTTGTTATTGTGAAGGTTGCCTGCTGAAGGGAACCTTACTGAAGACTGACAGAAATAAAATTTTGCGTGATTCTGAACACTTATCATTTGCCAAATTACTTTTCCTAAACAGTCTATTAACATTTATACAACTGAATATTCTAAAAAAAGCAAACCTACTCGTATAAATACAAATGGAAGAGGGAAAAGGGCTTATTGTGCATCAAAAAAATCGTCCACATCGATGTTAATGGGAAACCTGAACCAGAACACTGGTAGCATTACCACGTTGGATGGCAAAACTGATTCTCTGGCCGAAGAAAATGCCAGCCTAGACCTCTGGTCACGTGAATAAAAACAAAACAAATTGTTTCCTAAACAATCAAGATTTTCAGTAATTATCTCCTTTTTTCATGTAGAAAAAAACATACGCTAACTGAATTTTCCTAACAATTTTCTTCCGTTTTCCTCCTAGAGGTCGCTGACTCTGTGAAAATTGAGGTCTTCCTACGTTTCAGTACGTAGACCGCAGGGTGAATGACCCATTGAGGGTGTGTTTGTTTTTTCGTTGTTAGTTAAGGCATGAAATGTGATTTAGTATTTTATTATTACTAATATTATGTTTAGGCTCACAAATAAATGGTGACTATTCAATTATTCGTGTTTATAATATGTGGGTAGTTATACTGAAATTGCTGAAATTCATAGAAAAAAAATCACACAAAAATTGTTGTAGAGAGCTTTCACAAAGTTGCAAGGGCAACTTTTTATCGATTAGAAGACAATGTCTCCGTTGTTCAGCCGTAATTGTCCAAATAATAATGCGCAGCAGTCGTGGATGAGGTATTC
Source organism: Orthosia cruda (assembly GCA_964057195.1). Lineage (NCBI taxonomy): Eukaryota > Metazoa > Arthropoda > Insecta > Lepidoptera > Noctuidae > Orthosia > Orthosia cruda. Next base: position 6,396,084 of record OZ059854.1, read on the forward strand.
GGTGGGCGTAAAAAGTGTTTTAATACCTGTGGGTAAGGTGGGCAGGATCCAGTGAGATTCTAAGCCGGCCCCAATATATTTGGAAAAGGTGATCAGTGTATTTTTAACCCCAGTCGCAAAAAGAGGGATGTTAAAAGTTTGACGTGTGTGTGTTTCTGTCTGTGGCATCATAGTTCCTAAACGGATGAACCGATTTTAATTTCGTTTTTTTATTTGAAAGGTGACTTTATCGAGAGTCTTATTAGCTGTTTGATAAAAATCGGCTCAGCCGTTCAAAAGTTATGGGCGTTTTACTGTTTGAATCGGGCCGTTTTCGCAGTTTTCAATAGATTGAACGATCGAAGCGTGTCTACTTCTAGATACATTATGAAGCATGAAATAAAAATGTGTCGGAGGTTTTTAATTTTACTTGTTTCAGGAGATCGAGTTTATTGAGAGATTATTGTAAGCCTCATATGACTTACAATAACTTACAATAATGCTTTATTATAATTTTCTTTTAATACCTACAATTACAGTATGTTAAAGTGTATTAAATAATACAAATTCAATTCAATGAACATACTATTAATTAATCGTATTGGATCTATTCAAAAATTACAAAAGAAAAAGCTGTTTCAATAAAAAAACACAATGCTTATTTAACGAGAATTAAAAACACCTTATTTGGCGATTAAATCACATTGTTTTCTACATTGAGGATAATATAATTATGTAAAGAAATATATGTTCAAAAATACAAAAGGATATCGCGATATTTTTTTTTAAATTATGGTTGGGCTTGCACTTGACCACTATCTCACCTGATGGTAAGCAATGATGCAACGGTAAAGCACGCTTGCCTAGAAGAAACCTATTCACTCTTGACTTAAAGACCCCTAGGTTGTAGCTATCGGGAAACACAGACTCTGGCAGGGAACACTCCTTACCTGTACGTATAATGAAAGAATACAATAAATTTTCATCATCATCTTCCTGTTCTTTTCACATATATTCTCTCATTCCATCCTGTCAACTGTCACTGACTCCTTATTCTAAATCAAAATAAAAATCAATTTTGTTATTTCACATAGGCCTACATGGGCACTTATAAAACGTCGACAAAATGTGCACGGTTCGGGTTGGTCGTTTCCTATGGAGAAGAACCGGCAAGAAACTCCATGGTTACTCTTTTAAAAATGGTTTAGTTTTACAATATTTCCATGTTACAGCATTAGTACTTAGATATGGCGGGAAAACGTAGGCACGAATTATGACAATAAGTGGTAAGAAACAAAAAAAAAATATATGTTTATCTATTATATCTTTCCTCACACAATGTATCCATCTGTAGGTACTTTAACCTCTCTCCCTCTCCAAAAATACTAATGAATGAAAATCATAAAAGTAACTAAAGAAGCGACCTACTTACTAAACAGTAAAAATAACAAATCACAAATAAAAACCACGTAATTTTTACCAAGAAAATGTACATATTCGTGTAGACAAAATTCCTACGTTTCATCCATATCCATAATATTTATTAATGCAAAAAGTAACTCTGTTTGTCTGTCTGTCAGTCAAACATTCCAAACATAGCCTTGCCTAAAATAGTGAACCAATATTGATATTAATTAATTGTATAAAGACTGGACATAACTGAACATAGGGGATTTGACATTGGCGAAGGACCAGAAAGTAAGAAGAAAGAAAGAAAGAAAAATATTTATTTGTAACCCGCACAGGAGACACAAGATAACCAAAAAGTAAAAACAATAATAAAAAACCCCTAGCGAGACCCAAAAGGCTCCTATCTCAGCATATGCAGCGATAACTAAAAGAAAATGACGCTGGACTGGTATCTGATAAGGCTCACTGTTGTTGCCATGGATACACTCACGGAAACAGAACATACAATTTTTGAAAAATAAATTATAACAAATTAAATTAAATAACAATAAAATAGTATAAACACAGGTGAGTCAAACTATGTATATGTATACTTTTATGCCAGGAGAGCAGTGGTGGCCCAGTGTTTACGGCCCTGACTTACGTGTCGTAGGTCGTAAGTTCGAACCCGGCGGTTGACTTTGTGTAAATTATTTCATCACCACTGCTCTTAAAACGATGCGTCTCACATTTTCTCTTGAGTACCAGGGGCGAGTACTCTGGAGGCGTGACCTACCGAAGATGGTCCCAGACGCCTCGTAAGGGGTTGCCTGGTATAGTGTACCGCCTTATATAACGTAAAGTTGGTGAAGGTGGCCACTATAGAAAATCTAAGTAGTTTAAAGGGGTGGTGCTCTTAAAACGGTGAAGGAAAACATCGTGAGGAAACCGGCATGTCCTTTCTTATTTTTTGTGTTTGTTAAATCATCCAATGACTTCACCCGCTCTAAATGAAGCGGCAGGGCTGGTCGGAATTCTCCTGATTAAAACCCACCTCTGTTTCTTCAGTTGCTTGAGCCAGGGCCTTGGTAACACTTTTCAAATTTATCCGCAAAAACCGGCATGTCCTAGAACCAAAATTCGAAGACATGTGACTTTCACCAACCCGCACTAAGCCCGCGTGGATTAAGGTCCATTACCTCTCTCATAGAGAGGATGCCTGTGTCCCAGCAGTGGGAACATTATAAGGCTGTTAATGATGATGATACTTTTCAGCGAGGAGGTAAGTTTCCTTTGGATAATTTTCAAATTTCACGTGGACGAAGCCGCTGTCAGAAGCTAGTATACATATAAACAGAATTCCTTCGTTTAATACAAGTCTAAAACAAACACACATGATCTAAATTGAATCCTATCATTCAATAAATTGGTCGAACAACGTCATGTCTAAATCGGGAATCGAACGGGCAACGATCTGTGGAAACACAGAGTAATGTAACCTTTTTGCAGAGTAATGGGGTATTAAAAAACGTGGATAGGAATATTTTTGACTGGACTATTCTTGGATGAAAATAGGCCAATAGATTCTCCATGAAAAGTTTAGTATTAAATCAACAGGAATAAAAACCAAATGGGGTGATGGATCTCCCATCCATTCCTGATGAATATTTTGTTTGTGTGTCTTTAAATCGAGAAAGAAATTAGTTGCTTCTGGGCAAGCCATCGTCGACCACATAGTTGCTTACCATCAGGTGAGATAGAACCGAAACCCTGGCTAAGCAATGCTTTAATAACAAGCAAAAAATTAAGAAAAAAAAACTGTAAACCGTTTTTTTTATGTTATCCGGGCCATAATAACGAATCGATTGACACCTTATTCATCAAATCGGATGAATAGTTTAGGCACTACGGAGGAACATCATCATCATTTCAGCCCAAAGAAGTCCACTGCTGGACATAGGCCTCCCCCAAGCGTCGCCACACTGATAGATCCTGTGCGTTTGGCAACCACCGGACTCCCGCAGCCTTGACTAGGTCGTCGCTCCACCTAGAGGGAGGTCTCCCAACGCTGTTTCTTACTGTACGCGGTCGCCACTCTAGAACTTTCGGCCCCAACGGCCGTTCGTTCTGCGAGCAATATACCCTGCCCACTGCCACTTAAGTTTGGCAATGCTTCGTACTATGTCGATAACCTTGGTTCTCTTGCTGATGTCTTCATTTCTGATTCGATCACGCAAGGAAACACCGAGCCCTTTCCATTGCCCTTTGTGTGACTTTAAGCCTTCTGATGAGGCCTATTGTGAGCGACCACGTCCAAAATACAAACATACATAGACTACTAAAATCATAACCCATTTATTTGGCTTCGCCGTAGTCGGTTAAAACAAGTTAAAAGTGCACCTACGTTTAGCTAGATATCTTAAAAATCCTATGCAATAATGTGACGAGCATATAGCCAACACACTAGTAATGAATCAGACCAGATACTTCTAAGAAATTCATCTTGGAAAAAACCAAAAGCGTTTTTTCCTGACCTGGGTATCGAACTCTATGCTCATCATTCGCACTTTCCCTCACCATCTAACATAGCATACATATAAGTAGTCAATTTGCAAATCTATGTCAAACGTCTATAACAATGTTTAATTTAGAGTATATAACAATAATTAATAATAACCTCAGGTCATTCACCCCATATTTTGTAATAAACTGAACACGCACAGCTTACGCGATTTTCAGGCGAACATTGACCTCCAAAATATGTGTTACGAGCGGGAATTGAACCCGGAACGTTGATAACTGGACCTATTAACGCTATACTAAGCCTATGTTTACACTAGTGCGAGAATGTAGGTCTGTATGTTTATAAAACTGTTTGAATTTGAATAAATAATGATTTCGTTTTGTCTTCTAAATTTATTATAATGAAGATGAAAAAAAATGTTCGTTTGTACGTTTTTGAGGTTATTTTAAGAGCATGGGGCTTTTACACAAGAAAAGGGAGAACTTTGAACTGCAGCAGTGGGAAAAGTTGGGCTATGAATGATGAACATGATATTTTGATTCATGTTTTATGTATACAAATCTCGTGGTGGCCCAGTGGCTAGGACCTCGCCTCTCGTGCTGTAGGTAGTGGGTTCAAATTCGGCGTACCAATGTGACTTTTTCAAATTCATATGTACTTTCTAAGTTTATCCTGGACATCGTTGAACGGTGAAGGAAAACATCGTGAGGCAACCTGGACTTATAAAATCAAAAAATCAAAATCAATTTTTTTATTTCACATAGGCCTACATGGGCACTTATAAAACGTCGACAAAATGTGCACGGTTCGGGTTGGTCGTTTCCTATGGAGAAGAACCGGCAAGAAACTCCATGGTTACTCTTTTAAAAGTTTAAAGTTATAGTGAATATAAGTCTGAAATCGCCAACCCACATTGATCAAGGCTCATGTCTTCTCTGTATAACAAGAGGGCTTTGCCCTGAAGTGGAACAGATACAGGCTGGTATATGTTTTTAAAAGAAATGACACTATAACGAAAATTCTTTGACTCATAGTAATCCTCACTATTGCTGAGCACTAGTATTCCTGTGGAAAAAGGCTACGAAAGCAAAGCCGTGGAAAAATCTTGTATTAAACAAAGCTGATTAAAATTGAATAAATGACGTTCGTCTTTTGTCTTTTCAAATAAAATGTGTTCCATGACGTTTCACATTTGTTTTCTGATTTCCATGGATTTGAAATTGTGATTATTTGTGTTACTATGTCGGTTATTTTTTTTTCAACACACTTGCTCATAAAGTGGCTCTAATTTCACCGCAATTAGGCACATAATGACACCTGTTATCAAACTGTGACTTTTTCATTACTATTATTCACAAGTGAGATAAAGAGTTTTTTTTTTAATGTATTGGTTGAGTTGCTTTGTTCTTAAAAAAGTTTCGATACATAAAAGATCGTGCTCAATAGTACAAATGCAACACATTTTATGCAACTTCGTATTTAAATAGATAATTTCAACTTGTACGTGTTTAATAAATAAAACTTTCACTTAAATATAACTTTTGTTTTTGTCTGAAATAACTTGAAATTCCCCATTTTGTACGTGGCTAAAACGCTATCCGCGAAAAGCCAAAAAAAAGATAACTCATTATTTTTAGTCTATGGCCGATCGCCATTGTTAGATGCGCGCGCATAGGAAAACTGATTAATTTTGCCCGCCGTTGCGATAAAAATTTCACAACTCGTTTTCACTGTTGGAAATGACTTTATAGTATTATTTTCTTCACAAGTGTGTTGAAAAACGTCGTATGATACACGTGTGTATTGATGATTACCGTCCTCGGCTCTCTTAAGACCCTCACCTAACGGCTCGGGTCTCAATGGCGCCTCAGCGGTAATCACCAACTTTACACACTTGTACCATAATGTACTATAATAATATTAGTGTGTTATATCAGATGGATTGTGTGAATAACGGGGTTGCTATGAGGGTTCTTAGATAATATCCGTTTTCTTTGTGTAAAATTAAAATCTATGTAACTATTAATTTATTATTCTTTATGTATTTAATATTTAGTACAGTCAATTTTCCATTAATATTAAAATAATATATATCGTTTACTCTGTCTTCTCGCAGAACAGCAAACATTCTAACAATATAGTCTTCCATTCATGCAGCCAAGCCCAATCTAGGATTGGTCTCAATGAGCACACTGAGCATCATTAGGTGAAGAAACTCATAATTGATTTAATGGCCTATTTTTTTAAGGCTGCCGCTTTTCTTTACCAAGATTGTAAAGAAACTAAATCTAAGCATAGTTCTGTGAAACAGTGGCGAGTTCATATTTGAAATTTTTGAGTTATAAAAGGTTTTGACGTAACAAAATATGGGCAAAGTCACGAGAAATACTACTATTACACGGCAGTTTAGATTACACATGACGACAGAGGTTAAATGCCTAATTTCGATCGCGTGCGGCAACAATACAGGCCCATTTTGTGCTTTGTCACAGAGTATGTAGGAAATGAAGACTCGCATAAATTTTGTTCTAGATAAATTATTATGCGACACATCGATGCCTACCATTCATCATCAAGGTGGAGTTCTTTGCCAGTTGGCTGTGTTTGCAACCCCCATATCATCATCCTTCAAAGCAAGTGTGATCCTGATCAGGCATGTTTTAGGCTCGCTCATTCCAACCTAGACCTCAGCCATAGTTTTTCATCAGGCGTGATCAAAATCAAAAGTAGACTCACTTTGGAAAAAAACTGCACCCCGATCGAAATACATGGAATGCTAAGGTCAAAGTCAAAGTCATTATTTCAATTAGGTCACTAAGCGGCACTTTTGAACGTCAAACCTTTATAATTATAAGTAATAATAATTGATTCTACCGTCCATTCGGAAAAGTAGCTTGTTATGGAGAAGAACGGACAAGAAACGCCAAAGTTACTCATTTTTTTTAAAGTGTTTTACAATATTTACACACATACATTAACGTTACACGTGAGGACGATGCATCCAGACTAACAATACTGTACTACGTATAGATATAAAGTATCACAAACACTAACAGGTAAATGCATTTATTTGATAAATAAGAACATGGTTCTCACATACTTACAAATATTGCAAACATAGATAAATTACCTTATTCAAAAACAACGGAAAAATCTACCATAAGAATAGCGATGTACCTTGTGCCTATTGCGTAACATCTTCAGATATGCAGTCGATAACCTAATGATGTCAGCGGTGATCCGATCTTCAACAATGATGAGTGGCGCCAGTGATCTTCAAAACTAACACAGATTTGAAAATAGAGTTCATAGGAAAATCACCGTACGTTGACACTCCATGCACTAAATACTCCGTGTTCTAGATATTACATCTGTTTGTACATACAGTTATGTCTATTGTAATGTGCTAACTGTCCGTTTATATGGTTTGTCGTAATGGTGTTGCTAGCAAAAATATATGGGTTTGTTATATTTGTGTGTAAATAATTGTTATGTTGAAAGTTACATTTTTTTATTGCTTTACGACCTTTCGTGTCTAAATCAGATCAGAGGAAAGGAAGAAGAAAGAAGAGAGGAAGAAGAAGAAATAAAAAACAGGAGGAAGTGTCATTCTATCAGCGATGACGATGTTCAAAATGCCAAAATGTTTGGGATAATTAAGTGACATTTTTTTTTCAATCGCTAATGCGAACTTAACAAAAACCCTTTTTCTTCATTTGTCTATGCCTCAGCTATCTGATCATAATTTTAATTATTTTATGACTTCAGAATTGGGTCACAGGTTGCCTTTGATAGCGACTGTACATGTGTACCAAACGCACAGTGTGGGTAGGTCCCCCATAAAGTAACCATAACGACCTGGTGGGGGTCGTGAGAATCAGCTGGATGCGATGAACGCAGAACGGATCTTCAGGGGAGGTCTTTAACAAGCGGAGTATCTTTTTTCACTGAAATTATGAAGTTGACGTCATTAGAACTGCATGTATGTCGAAATAGTACTGAACAAAATCGCTGTCTGCCTTTGTCTGTTTCTCTGCTTACTTGTAACCCACGCAACACATTTTGAGACGGTTGTCACTAACAGAAAGGGTGATAAAACTGGTAGGTTTTTTGTAGGTATCATCATCATCATCATAACAACCGAAAGACGTCCACTGCTGGACATAGGCCTTCCCCAAGCGTCGCCACATTGACCGCTCCCGTGCGTCCCGCATCCAGCGGATCCCCGCAACCTTCACCAGGTCATCGGTCCACCTGGTACGAGGCCTTTCAACGCAAAGGAAGGCCTCCATTCCATTTGTAGGTATAAGTTGACATTATCAAAAAAAAACAACACATAATAAAAACTATTTGAGCAAAAAATTATTCAACTTTTATCAGCCGTGGCCGACATTCTTTCTAAGTATGCCTAAGATAAAGACATTCTAGACATAATACCTAATTATGCGCATAAGTCGCAAGACTACAGATTAGGAAAATGTAACCATTACTATAAATATCGTAGTAGGCATGAATCATATCTAACCTTAGTTGCTTGTGCTAGATTTTTGGGCAAACGATAAACAAAGATTGCTGTTGCTTGGGAAGAAAATAGGGCAATTCTTCAAGGGGCTTTAACACTGGGATTATTTTAAGATTGCTGACTTCAGTGCGATCAAGTCTAATATGGCAGTAGGCATCAAGATTGGTACAGATAGATAAAAATAATATTATTGTTTGGTTTTTTTCTTTGAATCTCAAACACTGCCTTGTATTGGGATTACGAATGCATTGTTTTTTTTTTATACACTGCTTTGCGCAGTGGTGACAGTCGTTGGAGTTGTTGAAGTTGAAAGTCGTGAGTTCGGATTCAGGCAGGCGCCTTATTTTGTCTAAATCATTTCATCGCCATTGCCCTTAACGGAGAAGGAAAAATTCGTCAGAAAACGTTCTAGAACTAAAGATTCGAAGGCATGAGTGTCCGAAGCGGACCCTCTCATTGACAGGAAGTAAGGCCATTGATTATGTAAATACTAGTAATTACCTACTTGTAATACATTAATTTGTGTCATGCAGGAATTGAACTCGTGACCATGATATAAATCTCGCACTAGCTGCTATCTCTACACCAAAATTCATCAAAAGTGGTTCAGAGGTTTAGGCGTGTAAGATTTCTAAGAGACAGACAGACTGAGTTACTTACGCATAAATAATATTAGTTTGGATATGGATAATACCTATTACATGCATCGGTGACAATACTATTCTGCCAAATCATGGTTGCCAAAGTTTTCCTAGCCAATTTCGTTGATAATGGCAATAACCCCTAAAGTTCCCCTTTTGTATACCACACAAAAAATAAAAGTTGCACCTTTATTATTAACACGCTTTTATTAGCTTGATATGTAACATAATCTTTGAACGTGATTTGCACCCCGTTCAAAACGTCGGATTAATTTGAAACTTTGCACAATTGTCAAGGACCGATTACAAAGCAATAATATGAATAGTTTGTCACATTATTCTTACCAGGCTTTTCAGGATTAGTGATTAAACTAAAAAGTAAAAATAAACACGCTTTAATAGTAAAAAAAAACTAAAAAGTAGAAAATAATTTCCATAAATTTTAAATTAAGTTAACAGTCTGATTAACAAAATAATATTTTTTTATTGTAAAAAAGCGTGGGGTGCTTGATATCAATTGTTAATAATATTTTATTGACAGATATTGGTACAAGTAAAATTTCAAAATTTAAAAAACCCCCGACATATTTTTATTTCATGCTACATAATTTATCTAGTACATAGTAGATACGCTTCGATCGGCAATCTATTGAACACGTTATTATGACACGATATCTTGCGAAAACACCCCGATTCAAACAGTAAAACGCCCATAACTTTTGAACGGCTGAACAGATTTTATTCAAAGCTAAAAAAAAACTAAATCAAAATTGTTTTATCCGTTTAGGCGCTATGATGCCACAGACAGACACACGGGTACACAGATGCACAGCAACACACGTCAAACTTATAACACGCCTCTTTTTCCGTCGGGGGCTAAAAAGTAGTAATTTTGAAAATATTTTAAAAAGCACCCCACTCATTTTTACAATAAAATATTCTTTTTTTGTTAACCACACTATTCTTAATTTAAATTTATTGAAATAAAAATTCTACTTTTTGGTTTCGTTTTCTTTTAAAGTGTGTTTTTTTATACTATTATTTTTTCTTACCCTAAAAATAGCCGCAATCCTACCACGCTACCACTGACGTACTAACAATTATGACATCAGATTGAAGGTGGCTAACCTGCCTACTTTGGTTCCATTGACCCGTACCCAATTTAGACCATGGCAGAGTTTAATCAATCTGTTATAATTCTTTTTTGTTACCCAGTAACTCTGAAGAGCTCATGTCTAAGTAATAATAGTCACACGACTCGATCTTCAAGGTTAAGCAACACTTGTCGAGGTCGGTTCAAAGATGGGTGTCCATGGCTTACAAACTAACACTCCTCCGTGCCTCTGAAAGTAAGTTAAGCCATTGGTCCACCGTCACTACGGGTAGTCAGAATCCCAAAAGATTCTGCATAATTTATGGGGTACTTATGCACCTAGTTCCAGTTCGTTTTTGCTTTCCTGGTAGTTTTAATAAATAAACAATTAGGACAGTTGAATTTTAAAACGTCTATCGATATAATTTATTACGAATTCTTCATGTTCTTCTCTATGTTTCATCTTTAGTGCGTTTCGAGGAATAAAATTATAATATTTTTAAATATATATATATATATTTCTTAGCACACTTGAATGGTGCGGTTCAAAGTTGGCCCGCTGCGAAGAATACCCCTAATTTATAGGCATGTCGATTTATGTGACAATTAACTTTTTTTTCTTTCTGACAACCAATAACACCAAAGGGTATCGTCCAGTTATAGGGATGTAGATAGACAATCTTCCAAAAGTAAAGCTTCGGTTAATACAGGTATAAAAATGACCACACATTAGGCCTTTTTCTATAAATTTCGAGTAGTTGCCTACTCACACAGTATCTAAATAAATAATCGAAATACAAAAAAATACAATTTTTTTGCGGTAAATCAAAGATAGAAAGAAAGAAAGGAAATACATTTATTTAGCACAGAATAAAAGACACAATATAGGTACTAGATACAGAATAATAAACATCAGATAAAATACAAATAAAAATAAATCCAAACAGTATTTGTCAAGAGAATTTATTATACGTTTCAAAAACTATTTTTTTTTTCTAATTCTCGACTAGTGATGTGCTACACTATGATATCACACCCCGGGTAGATAACCAACCCAGTAAAGTTCCAATGACCGCTCTACCCAATTTAGACTACTACCACTGGTTTACAAATTAATGTAACTGTCCAATCTCGTTGTTGTATTATCGCGTCGCGGCTGTCTGCGAGGGCCTTTGAACTAATCTCACATACTCCATCTATACTTCTATACTTAATATTATAAAGAGAAAAGATTTTTTTGTTTCTTTGTTTGTACCAAATAGCTCCGAAACTACTGGACCGATTTCAAAAATTCTTTCATCTACTTATTTTAAGCTACATTATTCCGGAATAACATAGGCTACGGTGGTGGGTAGGCCACGGGGGCGAAGCCGCGGGAAAAAGCTAGTTCTTTATAAAAGAAAATGAAGAAGAATAATACATATGACTTCGCTTAAATTAGACATTAGACATCTGATGTACCATGATATGACATCACCCCCCGGGTGGATAACCTACCCAGTAAAGTTCCAATGACCGCTCTACCCAATTTAGACCAAAGCAACTAGTTACTCATCAATCCATCTGTCGAAACACGATGATTGTAGTCATTATGTGTACTATACGTCATGTCGGTCTGTTTGCCTAAATGATTTAGTGGTGACACCGATGAGGGGTGACCGTTAAGTAAGTATAAGTTTGATAGCCAGCCAAATAAGATAGAAAAGTTAATGTAAAAAATCAAAAAACCCGACTGCTTAAGAAGTGAACTAAAAAGACGTAAACAAGAAGAAAATCATGCTGTGCAGTCAGCTTGCGATTATGTATCCTCCGACTGCACAGCATGATTTCCTTCTTGTATACGTCTTTTTAGTTCACTTCTTAAGCAGTCGGGTTTTTAGATTTTATTTACTTTTTTTAGTTATCATTTTGTCGAATTACTTTTAAACATATAAGTGTAATATATTTTTGTAATCATCTTTAAAAACCCTTCATTTTGATATCCCACACGACGAGTTTGAAAGAAAAAAACATTGGGGCCCCCAAAATATGGCGCCCAAAAGCCGCCATTTTTCTTTTTTTCCATTTTAATGTAGCCAGTGACAATCATCAAAATTGACCTACTTGTTTGATCCCAAGAAAGCCACATAGGAACAAACATAGTCACATACATAGACTGATAAACACATAGAAATATTATTATATCTTCGGCTAAAAACATTACCCTCCTTTGTGTCGCGCATAAGGCAAAAACACTTTACAATACCTACTTTTTTTTTTTATAAACAAGCAAAACGTTTAAAAACTGTCACCCGACCAAGGGTTTTTTTTAGCCTATATTACACAGGCCATAATAACAAATCGATTGCCACCTTGTTCATCAAAATCGGATGAATATTGTAGGCGAGTAACATACGTAAATACAAACATGTACATACTCGTACATACTCGTACATAGATTGCTAAAATTATAACCCCGTTTGGTTTCGCTGTAATCGGGTTTTATTCGCGCCTTTGCTCTTGTGGCCCATCCCACAGGGATAGCATTTTCCCGAATGAAAACTAGCTTAGTGATGGCACTCAGTGAAACTGGAACAGCAGTTTCAAAGATTACCTCGAGGTTTTACAAAAATGTAAAAATGTGTTTATAATAAGTGGTCTGCCCAAAATAACAGTAGCTTAGTCCACTTTTACATATACCCTTGCAAACTTTCACTCATTACTACAGCTAACGCACAACGCTATGACATCACTAGGGTTGCTAACCTACCCAGAAATGTTCCATTGACCTCTACCCAATTTAGTTCACAGTGAAACTATTCATATTCCATGCCCAACGCTGCTAATTGATCCTCATTTGTTTCTGTTAACTAATCTATGGATCTGTTTGACCCGGTTTAAAATAGATTCGCTGTGTGTTTAGTTTGACAAGGGCTTTTTAGAATTAATTAGAAACTAGTACTGTATGATACTGCCCAACAATGGGATTAACCGTATATCTGAGACATGTACCTTACATGTCGTGGTTTTGTTATGACAAGCAGTTTTTAATATTAGTAGGTATTTTTAAGCTTTGCTAAAAGCAAAGCTTAAAAATACCTACTAGGGTTACGTACCCAAAGGTAAAAACATCAAAATATTACAAAAATACTTAGACAGATTTTAGAGACGTTGAATTAAACCTGAATAAAGAAAGCTATAAGATTGCTGTTTTGAGAAAATTTATATCTAATGGATTTTATAGTCCAATGGATATATCATAGTGTCGTAAAATGTAAAACGGATATCATCAGTTTCCATAATTTTATAGTCCAATGGATATATCATAGTGTCGTAAAATGTAAAACGGATATCATCAGTTTCCATAATTTTATAGTCCAATGGATATATCATAGTGTCGTAAAATGTAAAACGGATATCATCAGTTTTCATAATTTTATAGTCCAATGGATATATCATAGTGTCGTAAAATGTAAAACGGATATCATCAGTTTCCATAATTTTATAGTCCAATGGATATATCATAGTGTCGTAAAATGTAAAACGGATATCATCAGTTTCCATAATTTTATAGTCCAATGGATGTATCATAGTGTCGTAAAATGTAAAACGGATATCATCAGTTTCCATAATTTTATAGTCCAATGGATGTATCATAGTGTCGTAAAATGTAAAACGGATATCATCAGTTTCCATAATTTTATAGTCCAATGGATGTATCATAGTGTCGTAAAATGTAAAACGGATATCATCAGTTTCCATAATTTTATAGTCCAATGGATGTATCATAGTGTCGTAAAATGTAAAACGGATATCATCAGTTTCCATAATTTTATAGTCCAATGGATGTATCATAGTGTCGTAAAATGTAAAACGGATATCATCAGTTTCCATAATTTTATAGTCCAATGGATGTATCATAGTGTCGTAAAATGTAAAACGGATATCATCAGTTTCCATAATTTTATAGCCCAATGGATGTATCATAGTGTCGTAAAATGTAAAACGGATATCATCAGTTTCCATAATTTAACTACCTTCAATAACTTATGCCTAATTGCGAATGCATATTTAGAACACTAAGTCTGATCTCCTGATTTCTACTCCCTGATCGGTAAACCTCAAGTTAAAGGGGGAAATCTGTAAGTCCATGATTAGACCTGTTATACTGTATGGATCAGAATGTTGGGGTGAAAAAGATTGATGAAAAGAGATTGCATGTAGCAGAGATGATAATGTTGAGATGTATGTGCGGAGTGACGAGAATGGATAAAGTGAGAAATGAGTATATTGGAGGAAGTTTGAAAGTGGTGCCAGTGACAGAAAAGTTGAAAGGAAACCGTTTGTCCTGGTATGGTCATGTGATGAGGAGGGATGAAACACGTGTTACTAAAAGAGTTATGAATATAAATGTGGAGAGATGGAGAGGGAGAGGAAGGCCAAAGAAAAGATGGATGGACCGTGTGAGGAGTGATATGAAAGAAAAGGGAGTCGGTGATAGCGTGACAGGGTACAGGACGGTATGGAAGAAAAAAAACATGTTGCGCCGACCCCAAGTAACATGGGACAAGGGCAGGAAAATGATGATGATCGGTAAAGCTTTTTCAGCCTACTCTTTCCAGCAAATTGTATGTTTCTTTGCAGCTGAGTACCAGTATTTTACATAGAACGTCTATCTATCTGACCTCCACAACCCAGTAACTGGGTAACACGATACCCACTGTCGGGACTGGTGCCCGACTACTGACTACCCGTAACGACTGACAAAAATCTTTAAATGACAACCGGAACTAAAAGTTTAAAGTGCTTTTGGAGACACGGTGTATTTCATTATTTTATTATATTAAGCACACCAATAGTACAACTGCTCAAAACCATCCAGATTAGAATACATTTAAAGTCCAAATACATATTAGTTATGTTAGGGATGATAAGATCTAGAGATGACAGGCTATATTTGGAGGAGGCCTTTACCACCTGCAGATTTTACATAAAAGTACCCCTGTACTTTTATGTAAAATCTAAATTTACAACTAAATTTAAGAACTAAACTAAATTACTAACAAAAATTTATATAATTAACATAGAATTTAACTTATTCGTTTTGTAATATGCAAAAGGTTTTTTTTATTATATATTTAATTTCTTTTTTGGTGTACATTAAAGTATATTCTATTCTGTTGTATTTTTTTATTTATGGGTGATAAAACATCAGAGCGACCACGGAGAGCGTTATAAACTTGAGGCTTGATATTTTGTAGCCACAAGCCATCTTTCAGATTATTCTACCAGCTAAATGTAATTTTCTTTTGTTAATTAATAGCCAACACCAAACGAAAAACCATGCCATCCAATAACCCCAACAAGCCACATCAGCGTTATTCACACACACACACATTCACTGGCGGTCAGCGCCCCCGGGAAAGCGGCCGGAAGAAGTGGAAAGCGCGGAACTGTGACGTCATCGTTAGATAACTACCCGACAGGGAAGCTAATTAATTTGTTAATATTATTGTTGCTAGGTATATTGTTGGGCTGCCAGGCAAAAAATAAAATATATGTTGTTTTTTCTTATTTGTTGCGAAACGGAAAAGAAAAATGAAATAGCTGTATGTGTAAAGGTCTATCCACACATATCAGGGCCGCGCCCGGGAGGAGGACGGACCGTGCCCAGTCAGGAGCTCAAGAAAATATCGGTGTGTAAATTTTATATGAACTCGTTCACACACGTCCTTGCACGGGCCAGTGACGCAGCTTCAATGCCTGGGCCCCGCCCTGTCACGTCCCGGGCACGGCCCTGAGATGTGTGGATAGACCTTTAATATACTACCAACAGCAACTGAGGTTTGCTGTTAGAGAGCCCAACTACGGGTTAAGTTCGACTTAGTACATAAACTATCCTATTATATTTGTATGTCTTGTACAAAAAAGAATAAGAATATATAATACTTAATCATTATATAATATTGATTGAATAAGGGGAAAAAAAAACGACTACTGGAAAATCACATTCTAAAAAGTATGAAATAAAAACATATTCTCATCTGAAATTATTATGTACACACGATTCGATATGTATCGACTATAGTGGTGTTCAGAGGATAACTGTTGTCGTATGCTACTTTGCAGAATGTATTGCTTGAGGTCGTGGTTTCAAATCCGGTCAAGTACCAATGTGACTTTTTCAAATTCATATGCACTTTCTAAGTATATCTTGGACATCACAGGCAACAGTGAAGGAAAACATCGTAAGGAAACCTGGATATATATATAATAGTTAATGTATGTTTGAAATAGCCAAATCAGAAACCTGTGGGGTTCCCAGAAGCGGCTTAATTAACTCTGACACCAGAGGTGGCCACATCCTCACAAAAAGTAGAAGAAGACCGTATGTACATAACATTTTTCTTCGTAATTCCTACACCAGATGTATAGGAAGCAACAGTAACGTTCACCTATGTGGGTCGACCGGCCAATGACACTGAATACGCGATCATTAAATATAGATCTTACTAACTAATTAGCAAATACGTCATTTGTAAAAACGATGCAGGTTTTTATTTGAATCGAAAATATTTTAGAAATAGCTTCTGCCAGTGGCTTAGCCCGCATGAAAGGTCGAAGTTGTACCACGGGAACTATACACTTTTTCGTGAAAAAAAAAAGCCTTTGTGCTATTCCCGACTATAATCTATCTCTGTGCCAAATTTCATCCAAATCCGACCAGCCGTTCTGGCGTGATTGAGTAACAAACATACACACATCCATTCTTATTTTCGCTTTTATAATTTTAAGAAATTCTCTTGGATTTTATTTTGATTTGGCGATACGATATGAACTTGCAATCAATATAAGTGGGCAGGTTAAATTTGTGATTTCTTAAAAATGGAGACTGAGAAGTGGTCAAATAAACTGGAACTGGGCGGGTCTCATCTGCCGCATCATCATTCATCATCATCATTTCTGCCGAAAGACGTCCACTGCTGGACATAGGCCTCCCCCAAGCGTCACCACATTTACCGGTCCCGTGCGTCTCGCATCCAGTACCTTCCCCCAGGTCATCGGTCCACCTAGTGGGAGGCCTTCCAACGTATCGTCTTCCGGTTCACGGTCGCCATTTCAGAAGTTTTCGGCCCCTTCTTCGGCCATCTTTTCTGCGAGCAATGTGCCCTGCCCACTGCCACTTAAGTTTGTCAATTCTTCGGGCTATGTCGGTAACTTTGGTACTCCTGCGCATGTCACATGTCTCATCAGAATTGGGCGAAAGTAGCAACTGATTGGGCCCCGAAAAAGAGAAACTGGTAACGCGGTCGGCCCAGGAAATGGCGTGAAGAGGAAGACTCCTATCTTAAGGAATTGGTCAGATGTAGCAAAAGATCGAAACAAATAGCAAGAAGGAAGGGAGGCCTTAATCCTTGCTGAATTCCTTGTTTCCTGAAAGCTATAATCTGTGCATCTCCAAGTCTCAAAAGAATTGGTAACTTCTAGACAAGCGTGTTCTTATGCTAATTTTTATCCGTGGTGCTAGGCAACTGGGCTTATCCCAGTTGTAAACGACCGTTTGTGCCTATTGGTCTTGTTTGTTCTGTCTCCTGCTTGATATGGAGGGAAGTGGAAATTTGTATTTTTTCCTACTCCTCAATTTTTTATAATTTTTCGTTATTGACAGGCTCGCGCTTGACTACTATCCTCCATTATTATTTTCTGAATACTTTCGTTGCGGGATCCAAGACAGTTAAATTCATTCTCCGGGACTTCGTCGAGCTTCATTGCCTCGGTGCTTTTCAGGTGGTCGCCACTGTTGATTCTGGCTTTCAAGAGTTGCAGTGGTTTGGGAATAGTGCGGTGGGATCGTCCCACGACAACCGTGTTCCATGGTCGACCATATCTTCGCCTCGTCAAAGGTAAGCCTAAAAACTATGAGAAACAAGAATAGGTATCAACCGGTAAATTTTTAACACTTATGCATGCAACAAGCATGTTAAAGGGG